>CM070785.1:54327031-55037031 GCA_036346955.1 Dipus sagitta
CTGAAGGAGCAGAACCAGGGAACCCCTGGGGGTCAGTGGCCAGCTAATCTAGCCGAATCTGTGATTTCCAACTTCACCAAGAGACCCTGCCTCAAAGAATAAGGTGAGCCAGGCGTGGTGGCACACGCCTTAACCCCAGTACTGGGGAGGCAGAGGTAGACGGATCGCCATGAGTTTGAGGCCACCCTAGGAGTACATAGTGAACTCCAGCTCAGCCTGGGCTGGAGCAAGACCCTACCTCAAAAGAAAAAAAGCAAATAAAAAAAAAAAAAAGGTGGAGAGCAACAGAGGAATACACCCAAGGTAAGTATCTGTCCTCCACACGAATACTCGCACACACATGTGTACACACAGACACACAAAAGAACATGCATACATACATAAACATACCCCACACATATTTAAAAAAAGAAAGCAAAAAGGTGGATGGCATTCCCAAGGAGAGCACAGCAGGCTGTCCTCTGGCTCTGGCCTCCACACATGCATACACACACACACACACACACACAAGTGCACACACGCATACAAACATGCATAAACACATGCATGCACACCGCACACATGGAGAAAATCAAAGTTTGTGTGCTATGACTAAGGAAAATGTACCCACCCATACTTCTTATGACTACAGAAAATATGTAACATTCTGGACTGGAGAGATGGCTTAAAAGTTAAGGCGCTTTCCTGCGAAGCCCAAGGACCCAGGTTTGATTCTCCAGGTCCCACATGCACAAGGTGGTGCATGCATCTGGAGTTCATTTACAGTGGCTAGAGGCCCTAGGAGCCCATTCTCTCTTCCTCCTTCTCTCTCTCTCTCTCTCTCTCTCTCTCTCTCTCTCTCTCTGTCTGTCTAAAATAAAAATAAAAATTAATTTTAAAGAAAAGAAAATATATAAGACTCCTATATTTAGCTGAAAGGAGCCCTTCCTTAATCCACTGGGTAGTGGAGCAATGGGTGGGGCAGTTAATGACAGTGTCCCACCAGCCCTGGGCCACTGGGTGCACTCTGTGACTAAGCATGAGGTGGCCAAGAGCTATAACCTCACCCACACACAAGTAGGCCAGCAGCCTGAGACATCACAGTCAAGGGCAAGGAAAGATGACTGGGCCATTGTCATGCCTCTCTACGGAGACTGTGTCACATGTGAAACACTATGAAAGGGGGAACCTAAAGGGTGCAGTATACTGGAGCAAATATTCCCTTTGAATCTTACTTATGAATCAGCGCTCACTGAGCTGCAAGACGGCAATTGAACTTAGAGAAACAAGAGGCCCTTGTTCAGGGAGACCCCTGCCAGGCAGCCACAGGAAGCGGAAGGCACTCATGTGAATGGGGGAGACCTGACTTCACTGTCTTTCCCATAAGCAGCATTCCTCATAAATCAACAACACTGATTTAATCCACAGAGACGTTTGTTGTCCAACACATTGATCAGTCATCACATTATAAGTATGTGGCCTCATTCTTACAATGGCCAACAATATTTAATGACACATTTCAAGAAGCAGATTTTTTTAATATTTTTATTTATTTGAGAGAGAGATACAGAAATGGGCAGGTAGAGAGAGGGAGAGAATGGGCACGACAAGGCCTCCAGCCACTGCACACAAACTCCAGACGCGTGTGCCCCCTTGTGCATCTGGCTTATGTGGGTCCTGGGGAGTCGAACCTGGGTCTTTTGGCTTTTCAGGCAAGTGCCTTAACCACTAAGCCATCTCTCCAGTCCCCAAGAAGCAGATTTTTAATGAAGGCATTATTATTATTGTTTTAATTTTAGAGAGAGAGACAGATAATTGGCATTCCAGGGCCTCAGCCACTGCAATCGAACTCCAGACGCTTCCACCACCTAGTGGGTATGTGGGACCTTGTGATTGCCTCACCTTTGTGTGCCTGGCTTACGTGGGATCTGGAGAGTGGAGCACGGGTCCTTAGGCTTTGCAGGCAAGCACCTTAAACGCTGAGCCATCTCTCCAGCCCTATGAAGGCATTTTGATTGCCAGTTCGTCTGAATTCTGAAATTAAATCAAATAATTTCATTTTTCCCAGATCATCTCTCCATGGAAGATATATAGAAAATATATTTAGCTCTGGGATCCAAAGCTAATTCCAATACTAAATACATGTCTTCACATGACTTTTCTGAGCCCCGGGTTCCTTTTCATCTACAAAGTGAAATAATTATACCAGCCTCATGGAATTATTAAATAAACATCTTGTGAGTAAACACCGTGCATGCACTTGAATGTCAACATTGCCTTGGACCTCCAGTTGCATGGCTGGATCCTCCCCGCCCTGACTGCCTGTGGGCACTGCCTGGGAGCATTTAACAATTACAGTTCCCAAGCACTACCCTCAGACATCCTAGCGACATTGTCATTGATCTGGGGTGGAGCACAGACATTGGTAGTTCTTTTTTCTTTTTTTTTTCAAAGCTCCAGGGCAATTCTAAATGGCAGGGTTGAGAATAACTGGATAGGAGATTTCTCAAACTGAGACCTAAGAATGAGTTTCAACAGAATCAGTAAATTAGAGGTTGTAGGGCGGGGCCTCTCCCTGTGTCTCCTGACCCAGAACTTCTGGGAGGAACACTAGGATCTCCGTGGTTAGCTACTGCTGTAGGTAATTCGAATATGCACTGAAAATCAAGACCAAGAGGAAAAGGGGATAGCTCGCGAAAACCAGCACTTCCTACATCCAGTTGAAAAGACAGATCTCTGAACCCGATTCTCAGAAAAGATGGTCTCTTTCGTATCTCGCAGTCACGTGTCCTGATGGGAGGGAGGCGAGTTGTGTAGATTCCCACTGCTTGTACCATTCAAATACAAAAGACTTAACTCTGTGGTTCATTACTCAAAACCATGATGAAGATACTCCTAAACCAACCCGCCTGCCACATTCCAACACGGGAGAATAGATTCGCCCAGCAGCCCGTTCAGTCGGGGAAACAGGAGTTAAAAATATGTTGGACTCACCACATTCACCTTCTCTTTTTGAACTTCTTCCACAGCTTTGATGAGGGAAAGAACAAATTTTGAGGGGAAGATTCTCATGGGGGCAAAAAAAAAAAAAAAAGTATTAAAAAGTTTAACCAAGTGAGGAGGGCAAGGGCGCACAAAGACTTCCTTTCAGGCAGGACGCTATCACACTCGGCTCGCCTCTGCATGTTGGCCTCACATTCTGTGGCAGGTGGGCTGTCCCCAGGAAACAGAGGATGTGGAGGCCACAGCATCAGCCATGGGTCATAGCACCGTGTGACCAGACAGCACTGAGCACCATCTTTTAACTCCAGGCACAAAGACTCTACAGCGGAATTCTGATTGGCCTGGCTCTGGCTACATGCCTATCAATCAGTCCCTAGTGCCCAACTCTGTCCACAGTAGAGTACATACTGCAGCTATTTGTCGCATTGTAAACAGGAGGACTTCTCAAACACCCTTTTGGAGCCCTCAGGGCAGGGGCTATAGTAAGGATTAAGCACTTATCAATATGAAGCAATATTAATAAACCAAGGACCCTCATTGATTTCAACTTCACTAGTTTGAAATTTATTCTAGTGCATAAGTGCTACTGATCTGTATCTAAGAGTTCAAGCTGGACGTGGTGGCGCACGCCTTTAATCCCAGCACTTGGGAGGCAGAGGTACGAGGCTTGCTGAGAGTCTGAGACCACCCTGAGACTACATAGTGAATTCCAGGTCAGCCTGGGCTAGAGTGAGACCCTACCTTGAAAAGCAAACAAAAAAAAAAAAAGAGAGCTCAAAAACATTAGTTTTTCTTCATATGCGATTACATAAATATACAGTGTAGGACTAGAAAAAATAAAATTGCTTTCAGTTAGTTGACTAATATCCATAGGCATCTTATGTTATTATTTATAATATTTTTAAATAGAAAATTATTTTTTTAAATAGTTCATGTGATGGCAATTATTGATTGTCAACTTGATAGCATCTAGAATCACCTAGGAGTCAAATCTCTGGGCTTGTCTATGAGGGGCTTTCTAGAGTAGATTAATTGAAGTGGATAGATCTACCCTAACTGTGGACAGCACCACTCCATGGATCAGAGTCCCCAACTAAATAAAAGGAGGACAGGAAGCTGAGCACCGGCATCCGTCACTCTGCTTCCTGACTGAGTCGTGAATGTGACCAGCTGCTTCAAGTTCCTGTTGCCATGTTGGTCCCGCCAGGACGGACTGTATACCTCTGTACCTCTGAAACTGTCGGCTGAGATAGACCCTTTCCCTCCTAAGCTGCTTCTTATCAGTTATTTTGTCACAGACAAGAGGAAAGAAGCAAAGCCCTTCCATAATTCGGAACTTTCTTTATCTAAGTTAACCTTACCTGACACTGCTAAGCCAATGAGGGCTTCCTTCCCCTCTCTCTCACTCAGTGAAATCCACCCCCTCCGCCGCTCCCATAAAATGTCTAAAGAGCTCGTTAATTTCCTCACAAGAGAAGACATCTGGCTGGAGGATACAAATGGGACTGGGAGGTTCTCTGACCAAGCACTAGGCACAGCTCCAAGCAGGGTTCATTTCAACAGAGAATCACCCAAACAGGCCTCTGCAAGAGGATAGCAGGACTCCCGTTTCTTGGAATGAATGCCTCTCTATTATATGATGCCCCACGCCCTATCTTCACTGGATGTTAGCTCAAGAAGGATGAACTCACACTTTGAGAAAGGATAGGGAAAGGAAAAAAAAATACGTTTGAGGTCCTTGGTCACCCCAGGAGTGGAGTTACTGAACTCTACCTTTGAGGAATGAATGTTGGGTACTAGAACTCATCAGTCACCATGACATGCACCCTACCTTAGGGATACATTTTATGTGGTAATAAATAACAAAGCCTGCATGCATGTGTTTGCAGAGACGTAGTTATATCTCACGGAACTAGAAGCAGAACGATGAGCTTCCCTGGGGACTCTTTTTCACTTCCTGTCAGTGACGGCTCCCTCGGTGTTTATTGCTAATGAGTGACATAATCGCAGTCTCACCCTGACAACACATTTAGAAACAATCAGGATGACCCATCAGACATAGTATATGTGTGTGTGTGTGCGCTCACGTGCACGCACACACATATGCGTGCATGTGTATGTATGTAAGAGAGAGAGAGAGTCTGTTCATGTATGTGTGCATTTAATATTTCTATTAGCTACTTCATGCTTTTATTGTATTGTACTGTCAAATGCATGGGCATTTATTCAAAGTTTTACTACCTAAGAACTAAAGTAAATAATGTGTTTCCAACCTCAACTATCTTAAGTGAATAAACAGAAAATGGAATGAAAATTATTTTTTTAGACTCATGGTAAAAATCATTTATAGAACACAAACCCTACTTACCCTGAGTTATACTTACCCTGAGTCCGCGCTTAACACTTCTCCTGGCTCAGCTCCTGTTGGTTCAGGTCCCTGACTCCTGAGCACTGTCAGTGCAGCTCTCTGACCCTAACTGTCCCTCCCCAGGCTCCTGCCTCCGTCCCAGTCAGCTCTCTCACTTGGCTGTACATGCCCCACCCCTGCCACGTATCCATCACCCACCACTCTACATCCTTTTAAGTGTTTTAATATTTAGTTATGAGAGAGATAGAAGGAGAGCACATGTGTGTGGGGGAGTGCAGCAGGACCCCCTACCGCTGCAAACAAAATCCAGATGCACGTGCATACACTTTGTGCATCTGGCTTCTGCGGGTGCTTTTTGGAATGTTTATTACTGGATGCAACTTCCACACTTTGTGTGCATTTTTTTTATATGCTCAGCACCCCCACGCCCAACTGGCCTTGACACGACCAGAATTAGCAGCAAAAAAATGTAAGGCAGAAAGTATTAGAAAGGAGAATGGCAGGGAAGACATAGGTCTCTTGGGCCCCAGCTCCATACCAATGAAGGACAAGATGCTGGGATTTGGGACAAGAGAGAAAGATTTAAAAGGAGGTAAGAGACAAGACTGAGTGTGAGAGCTTTGACCTGGCAGGAGAAGTGAAAATACGTGGTCAAGCCCCTGTTTCAGTTTCAGAACCCAGAAACAGGCGGGACCCGAGGCTTGAGTGTTGGAGGAAGACCAGGAAGAAAGCAAGCTCCACAGAGAAGCTCTCCCTGGAGTCCCGAGTTGTAGACCCCGAGAGGGAAATAGAAGCACCCTGGGCACTCAAGGGCGTCAAGACTACCATGCCCCACAGGGGGGCTCATGGGACTAGCATTCAAAACTTGCATCCTAATATAGACCCTTAATACAGCACAGTGTCTGGAATAGTAACCCTGAACATGACTGCGTTTATAAGATGAACCTTTAAATCAATGAAGCCCTTCATGTAGTAGAATTGACAAAAGAGGAGCCAGGCTTTCCCCCTTCTGTATTATAACTAAATTTAGTTATCAAAAAGTTGTTATTGAGCTGGGCGTGGTGGCGCACGCCTTTAATCCCAGCACTCGGGTGGCAGAGGTAGGAGGATCACCGTGAGTTCGAGGCCACCCTGAGACTCCATAGTGAATTCCAGGTCAGCCTGGGCTAGAGTGAAACTCTACCTCAAAAAACAAAAAAAAAAAAACAAAAAAAAAGTTGTTATTTAGGGGAATGTAGCTCAGTTCTAGAGTAATTGCCTAGGATGTACATAGCCCTGAGTCCAATCCCCAGCACTCCCAAAAAACGGAACAAAAAAAATAAATAAATAAACAGATGCTGAACTTTTGCCAAGCATGGTGGCACACACCTTTAATCCCAACAATCTGGAGGCAGAGGTAGGAGGATCGCTGTGAGTTTGAGGCCAACCTGATATACTGCATAGTGAATTCCAGGTCAGCCTGAGCTAGAGTGAGACCCAACCTCGAAAACCCAAAACAATTTTTTTTAAAAAGCTGTTCTTTTGCATATCTGATTTCTGGAAGTTTATAACATTGCATGATTAAGTACGTGGCTTGGTGGGTTGAATGTGACATGTCCCCCGTGGCCTCATGGGTTTGTGACTAAGCCTCATCCTCAGTCTCCAGCTGGTGGAGCCTTTGGGAGGTGGAGCCTTGCTGGAGGAGGTGTGTCACTGCAGGGTGGGCCTTGAGGTTTGTTAGTCCAGCCCTACTGGGTGTTCACAGCTCACTGTGACTGCTTCCTCTCAGCCGATATGACTAGATGTGATGGCCAGTGGCTGCTCCTGCTATGTCTTCTCTGCCATGATGAAACAACCCCTATAAACTGTAAGCTGAAAAAACCCTCTCCTTCCATAACTGCTTCTTGCTGGGTGGTTTGTCCCCGCAGTGAGAAAGTCACTGCAAGCTCTTCTGTCTGCAAATGTTCGTTTTCAATCTTGTCCTGTCACTATATATGACTTGGAATTTCAATAGCTTTGTTCGTTCTCCATCTGTACCTCTGATTCCCTCCTGGTTGTTTGCACACCCAATGGTTTCCTCCAATAAGACTCATCAAAGGCTTTAGAAGAAAAAGATCTCAGGCTGGAGAGATGGCTTAGCGGTTAAGGCGCTTGCCTGTGAGAAAACTTGTTCGAATCTCCAGGTCCCATGGATAGCGCAACGCAAAAGTGACGCAAGTATGCAATGTTGCACATGTGCACAAGGGGGCACGCGCGTCTGGCGTTCGTTCACAGCGGCTGAAAGGCCCTGGGGCACCCACTCTCTATCTCTCTGGCCCTTTTTTCCCTGTCTGTCTCTCTCCCAAAAATATAAATAAATAAATAAATTTAAAAGTAAAATATCTAAGCCGGGCGTGGTGGCGCACGCCTTTAATCCCAGCACTCGGGAGGCAGAGGTAGGAGGATCACCGAGAGTTCGAGGCCACCCTGAGACTACATAGTGAATTCCAGTTCAGCCTGAACCAAAGTGAGACCCTACCTCGAAAAACTAAAAAAAAAAAAAAAAAAAAAAAAAAAAAAAAAAAAAAAAAAAAAAGCAAAATATCTCCATGGTCAATAAGGAACTTAAAATCAGTTAACTTACGTGGTAATTGTTACTTTAATCTCATGTACGCATTCCAGATCTTTGAAGGTTAGGGTCTGGAAGTCACTCTGTAGCCCAGGTTAACTTTGAACTCAGCAGAGACCCTCGTACCTCAGCCTCCCAAGTGCTGGGATTATAGATAAGAGCCCGGTGCTGCCCCAACTCCAAAAATGTAACTGTGGGTCCAGAAGCTGGGCTGCATCAAAGTCTGGTTGTGTGATGTCCAGCCTCCTCTCAGAGCTCTGAGCCAGCCTTGTGCTCTACCAGCAATGATGCAGGGTCAGGTCCTTGGGAGCCAGTTTGCTAATGTGCGATGGTCCATTTCCAGATGGATCTTGGACTGATGGTGAGAGAGTCCCTGAGCTACAGGCAGTAAATTGTGAAATAGTTATATGCCTCATGTCCTGTCCTTGCTTGTGGTTATTCTTTAACCACTGAACCATCTCTCCAGCTCAGTGGTTAGTTTTACAATGTCCAATATGACAACCACTAGCCCCAGGGACTACTTAGCACTTAGTGGCTGGAATGAAGCTGGCCCCCACTGAGATGAGCCACATGGGGAAACCACGTGCTGAGCAATGAGAGAATGTGAACCATATTACCCATTTTTATAACGAGAGGATATTGAAATGGAACTGCTTTGAATTAGATTAAAACCACATTTTAAAAATAACTTTATTTATTTGAGAGTGAGAGAAAGAGGCAGAGAGAGAGAGTATGAGCACACCAGGGCTTTTTGCAACTGCAAACAAACTCCAGACACATGAGCCACTTTGTGTATCTGGCTTTATATGGGTGCTGGGGAATTGAACCCAAGATGTCAGGCTTTGCAAACAAGCGCCTTTAACCACTGAGCCATCTCTCCAGCCCCCAAAACCACATTTAAAAAAATATATTTTAAGCCAGACATGGTGGCACATGCCTTTAATCCCAGCACTCGGGAGGCAGAGGTAGGAGGATTGCTGTGAGTTCAAGGCCACCCTGAGACTCCACAGCGAATTCCAGGTCAGCCTAAGCTACAATGAGACCCTATCTCAAGAATCCAAATATATATAATTTATTGACTTATTTTGAGAGAAAAAGAAAAGCAGATAGTGAGGAGAGACCAGACACTCCAAGGCCTCCAGTAACTGCAAATGAACTCCAGATGCATGCACCACCTTGTGCATCTGCCTTACGTGGGTGCTGGGGAATAGAACCTGGGTCGTTAGGCTTTGCAGGCAAGTGCCTTAACCGCTAAGCCATCTCTCCAGCCCCATAAAACCACATTTTAAAAATTAGTTTCTCTTGTTTTGTTCTTGTATGCTGGGGATAGAACCCAGGGCCTCATGAATACTAAGGAAATGTTCTGTCATTGATACAAAACACCAGACTTTTGTTTCACTGTTTACTTCTTTTATGCAGTCATGAGAAAATTTTTAATTGCATGCCTGGCTCATGAACAGCATCATTGCACAGAGAAGCATCTTTTTAATACAACTCATGATCTTGGGGCTAAAACTTACTTCCCAGCTGTTTTCTTAACCTGCCTTTTATGGTTCCAGCCCTGATGTTACCACCTCTGACAATTTAAGGGGCCCAACTACTACTGAAGTTAACCCCAAGGACATTTGCATGAATAGAAAATCGTAGTTTCTAACGTCAGCCACTAGAGGACGCTTGTACCACACTTACTATTGGAATTCTTGGACACTACTGTTTGAAATAGAAATTAACTCAAGATTACTCATTAACATAAAGTGATTAAACTGAGGGGGAAAAACAAATTCTTACTGAATTAGAGAATTTATTTAAAATTTACAGATGTATTCAAAATTGGGGAACTGTTTCCAGAGGCCCCCCCTCCCCTGCCAAAAAAAAAATCATTAAAAGAAAACAATATTTGACTCTGACCACTTGGGAAGTTTCTGCTGTGGGTGAATTTTCCCTTCAGCTGGGGCCTGGGCCCAGCAGGGCTGAGCAGAGAGGACCCCGGCCTTTACTCTGCACATGGATTCTCTGCCCCCTTCAACTCCCCACATGGTGGGAGCTCTTTGAATTTCTTTTCTCTCTTTTCTTGCCATGGTTTTCCCAGGCCCTCCATGTGGGATCTCTAGCCACGTGGATGCCTTTCCTCAATACATATCATAATTTAATAATTAAAAAAAGGAAAACAATATTTGAACTCTTTTGCTTCTTTCCTCTGAGTTACAATTTCAAAACTAATTTGAATTCCCCTTTCAGAGTTTTAGACACTGATGAATGAAATTCCACAATTTCCTGCTGCAAGTTACATCCTGTCATTTGTATAAAATATTTACAACCAAAGGGTGGCTTGGTGGTCAATATTTAACGTCCTGTCACAGTTAATGTTCTTAATAGAGTTACTCTCCTAAAGTTAATGGGCTCCAGGTTCTGTCTCTCCTGGGAATATTTAGATAATGAATTTCTTTGCTTTTAGTTGGGGTTCTTGGTTGTGGAGGGAAATTTGGGCACAGACACTCTGACACATGGAGAGAATTTGGCATGGACATGACCAGGGCAGTGTGAACCTCAAAAGTGGCAGGTGACTGCCAGGAACGATGAGGAACAAGGACAGATCCTTCTCTGGAGTTTGCGGAGGGAGTGTGACAATATTGTGACATGCCTCCAGAGCTCTGAATGTATATTGTTTTTAGCCATCAGGTTTGTGTCACTGGCTGGGGAGATGGCTCAGTGGATAAATCATTTGCCACGAAAAATATATATATATGTGTGTGTCTGAGTTCAGAGCCCTGGAACCCACATAAAAAGGCAGATGCTGGGACTGGAGAGAGATGCCTTAGAGGTTAAGGTGCTTGTCTGAAAGCCTAACAACCGGGATTCAATTCCCCAGTACCCATAGGAAGCCAGATGCACAAGGAGACACATTGATCTGGAGTCGGTTTGCAGTGGCTGGAGGGCCTGGTGCACCCATTCTCTCTGTCTGTCTCTCTTCTCTCTATCTTTCTCTGCTTGAAAATAAATAACTAACATTTTTAAGCCAGATGCTATGACAGGCATGGTTAATCCCAGGACACCTATGTTGAGAAGGGAGGCAAAGACAGGACAGTCACCAGGAAGCTCACAGGCAGCTAGCCTGGCAAACACAGAAGGGAAGAACAACGAAAGAGACCCTGTGAGAGATGAAGGGCAAGAAATAACATAACACCTGGAAGCTGCTCTCTGACCTTCAACACATGACTTGGCATGAACACACACATCACACACACATCGAAAAAGAGTATGTGAGGGCTGGAGAGATGGCTGAGTGGTTAAGGTGCATGCCTGCAAAGCCTAAGGACCTATGTTCGACTCTCCAGGTCCCATGTAAGCCAGACGCACGAAGTGACGCAAGCGTGCAAGGTCACACATGAGGACAAGGAGGCGCATGCATCTGGAGTTCGATTGCAGTGGTTGGGTGTCCTGGCACACCGATTCTCTCTCTCTCTCTCGTTCTCACTCTCACTCTCACCCTCACTCTCTTGCATTAAATTTTTTTTAAAAAAGGCCAGTATGTTGGGCTTGCCTAAAATAAATAAATAAATAAAAAGTATACGGGACTAGAGAGGGCCCAGTACTTAAGGAGCTTATCTGCAAATCCTAACAACATGATTTCAGTTCTTCAGGACTCGTATAAAGCCAGATGCACAAAGTGGTGCATGCATATGCGTATGCATATGGAGTTCATTTGCAGCAGCTAAAAGATACTGGCGCACCCATTTCTCTCTCTCTCTCTCTCTCTCTCTCTCTCTCTCTCTCTCCTTTCTGTCTCTCCCTGCTTGAAAATAAATAAATAAATATTTTAAAGAAACAATTTTTTTAAGTATGTTACTTTGTCACATGGCAGTCTCTTAAATAAGAAGAGGAGCTAGGCTTGGTGGTATGTGCCTTTAATCCCAGCACTAGGGAGGCAGGGGTAGGAGGATCACTTTGACTTTGAGACCACCCTGAGACCACATAGTGAATTCCAGGTCAGCCTGAGCTAGAGTGAGATGCAAGACCCTACCTCAAAAAAGGTGGCTCCTAATCTAAATCTGCCCATGATGCTGTCATACCTAATAAATATCTCAAGGACTGGACAATAGGAATGGTGGGGTGGGAGGGGGCCATCAAACTGTACCCAAATGGAAATGGTACCAGAAAACCCTACATACTGAAAGACATACTGAACAGTCGAACCTTCATCAGGTGCTAAGAGAGAATATCTGATTCACAGGGGTCTGGAGAGGATATGATAAAGACTATCCTCAATCTTCTCCTGTTTCTCTCTCTCTCTCTTTTCTCTCTTTCTCTTTTATATTACCTTCTTCTCCCTTGGTACTGACCTGTTTACTCCCAGTACCAGCATGTGGGTAACATCCTCACTGAGCTGTTGACCAGAGAGACCTACAATGCTTCCCAAAAGAAGAAAGAATTCTGTCAGAGTACTTGATGACCCACCAAAAGTTAATGGTAAGACCCTACTGCTGAAGACACCTTATGCTGTTGGGACAGAACATGGAGTGACCTGGTTGCAAACTGGAAGCGAGCCAATCCCCAGACAGTTAGCTTGTCTAGTGCCAGAAGGTGCTACATGAGCGACTGGGGGAAAATGACGAACATCTGTCCAAGCAACTCGTGCTCTAAGCTACTCAACAGCAATCAACCTGAAGTGATGCTCACACAAGTGCAATAGTGGCACACAGCCATGGTGGGTAACCAACTGCTCTTGATTTGGCTAATGGATCCGCTCAGTGGAATGGAACCCATACCTGGAATGGGGAAATAAGTCAAAACAATATCCTAAAAACGAGCCCAGTCTCCAATATCAAGCACCCACCAATAGTGGGCTACAAGAGGGCCTACACCTATTATATTCCCTCTAAAATAAGAATGGATATCCATGTGTCTTGCATTGACCTCACTCTCCTTCAGAGAATTTGCTTCTCTTTTTCAGATGGACACAGAACCTGAGGAAAGAATCAGCCCATCACACCCCACATGGGCAGCAGCCGAAGCCATAGAGTTAGTGGGGAAATGAGCAAGATCTGCTTTCTTGGTGAACCTGGTACCAGCAAAAGGGTGAAGGAGACAGACACAGAGAACATTCAACTCCTACCAAATCAGATATCCAGAGACACAGACACTCCCAAGTCCTCCCGTCACTGAAATAGACCTAAAATGAACCCAACATGGCTCAGGGAAATTCACAGAAGAGGGGGCAGAAAGATTGTTAGAGCCATAAGTTGGATCATTATGCACAGAGACAGTGCCTCTCCCCCATAACTGATGGCCACCCCCACAAAGCAAAACCCACAATCCACGGGTGGGGGGGGAGGGACGACAGGGAGAAGGTTAACAATGGTACCATCATGGCTGTATACACACTATATACATAACTAATAAAAATAAATAAATAAATAAAGGAAGAAGGAAATTTGAAAGAAGCAGAGCAATCAAACACTCCAGACCCAGACCAGTCTTATTCTTCTCATTTCATTTTGGTTTTTGTTTGTTTGTTTGAGGCAGGGTGTCGCTCTAGCCCAGGCTGACCTGGAACTCACTCTGTAGCTCTGGTTGGCTTTGAACTCATGTTGTTCCTCCTACCTCAGCCCTCAGAGTGCTGGGCTTAAAGAGGCTGACCACCATGCCCTGCCAGTCCTTTCTTTTAAGCCCTAACGCATTCGACAAAATATATTTAGTTACTTTTTAGATTTCTTTCCAAGCCATCACAGAAATATTTTCAAATAATAGAGCTAGGAAACTGACAAATCTATTGATTGGTTTACATATGAATTACTTATTTTCATGGGAATCAGTTGGTGAATGAATTATTATAAGATTAATGAAACTACAGAGATAAGTATGACTTGACCCCATTGTGTCATACCTACATACATGCGGATCGGAGGGAGAGATGGCTTAACATGCTGCTTCCAGGAGCTCCCAATGCTCAGTCCTCACTCTCATAGTAACTTATACTGTTGACCTTAACTGAGAACAAAACTAGACTGATCATGGCCAAACTCTACCCAGACTCACACACCTAATACCTGATACTTTTC
Source organism: Dipus sagitta (assembly GCA_036346955.1). Classification (NCBI taxonomy): domain Eukaryota; kingdom Metazoa; phylum Chordata; class Mammalia; order Rodentia; family Dipodidae; genus Dipus; species Dipus sagitta. Next base: position 54,341,028 of record CM070785.1, read on the forward strand.
TTCTCTCGGTTAGACCTACAGGAGCGTCCCAAGTAGAGATAAACTTCTGAACTGATTAGGGGAAAATAATCTTCCTTGAAAGTCCTGTGGTAATGATTATACACAAACCACTCAGCTGGCTGGCCTGCTCCCACCCCTGGGCCCCTGCCTTGGTTCTCTGCAAAGCCAGTGTCTCCTGTTCCGCTATGGAGAGGTCATAGTCAGTTGCCTAAGTAACCAGCCCAGCTCAGCCCAGAGCCACTCTTGTGAAGCATGCCCCTGCTGTACCTTTGCTCTCCTTGCCACATATCACTGCACGGTGCAAATTTCTCCCCACGTGAGGCCTTATAAATGCTTTGAGGACAACGCTTAGACAAGGAGGTGCCAAAGGAACTGGGAAAACTGGAAACATTACCAAAGAGTGCTCACTTGTGAGTGCCAGTGTGAAATCCCAGTCCCCAAAACAGCTAATGACTTGAAGTCCACCCCAGAAGCAAACAGTGCTGCATAGAATGAGAAAGCCTTCTGACAGTTCCGCATCTCTGAGGGTCACTTATGGTACCTGTGTGATGAGGGGAGCGGCCAAGGGGGATATACACCCACCCGTGGGCACTTCCGTTTTTCTGGAAGAAAGCGGAAACACTCAGCAGTTTCCACAGTATGGAAAAAAAAAAATGCAGGAACAGAGCAGCGGGATCAAGATCTACCAGACACAGTGGTGACAAAAAGAAGCCTAAAAAAATGATCAAGGGGCTGGAGCGATGGCTTAGCAGTTAAGGCACTTACCTGAGGACCCAGGTTCAATTCCCCAGTGCCCACGTAAGCCAAAGGTGGTACGTGCGTCTGGAGTTCGTTTGCAGTGGCTGGAGATCCTGATATGCCCATTTTCTTTCTCTTTCTCTCTCTCCCTCTCTCTGAAATAAATAATTTTTTGGGGGGAGGAGGGTTGAGGTAGGGTCTCACTCTAGCTCAGGCTGACCTGGAATTTACTATGTAATCTCAGGGTAGCCTTGAACTCACGGCGATCCTCCTACCTCTGCCTCCCGAGTGCTGGGCTTAAAGGCATGCGCCACCATGCCCAGCTCAAATAAATAAATATTTTAAAAAGAATGAGCAAGGGGCTGGAAAAATGGTTCAGCACTTAAGGTATTTGCCTACAAAGCCTAAGGACCCAGGTTCAATTCCCCAGTACCCACACAAAGCCAGATGCACATTCATTTGAGACCCTGACATGCCCATTCTCATTCTCTCTCCCTTTCTCTCTAACAAATAAATAAAATAAATCCTTTAAAAACACAAAACAGAATGATCAAGGGAAATGCTGAGCTGGAAACAAAGAAGCTTCGTTCCATTAGCATCACAGCGCTAGCCTGGAGCCCGGCAGGGCTGGCCCTGGCCACCTGCGGAACCCTTGCGTATCACATGTCAGTACTGACTGCAAAGTCGGCCTGAGAGACATCGCAAAGGTGACACTCAACACCCGGGTAAAGTAATGCGCCTCCGCCAGAGCCCATTAGTAAGTTATCCTTCAATTTCATAGCTGATGGTCTCTGTTACAAAAGAGACCTTTATGCTATGCCTGCCCTCATGATGCCCTAGGACCGATAGCCACACGATCTATGTGATTTTCCCCTAGGAGTAATGCTCCACACCCTGGCATCAAGTAGTTCTTAGATGTAAAAATTCTAAAGCACCACCATTTACTGAGCGTTCACTATGGGCCAGACATTCCTGCTCATTGTCTCTCATCTTTGCAGCAACCTTGGAAAAGAGAAATTATTATTCCAGATTTATATATTATTTATTTATTTGAGAGAGGGAGAGAGAGAGAAAGAGAGAGAGAGAGAGAGAGAGAGAGAAAGAATGGGCATACCAGGGCCTCCAGCCACTGCAAATGAACTCCAGCCGCATGCACCATCTTGTGCACCTGGCCTACATGAGTACTGGGGAATTGAACCTGGGTCCTTTGGCTTTTCAGGCAAGCACCTTAACCACTAAGCCATATCTCTGGCCCCATATTCTGGTTTTAAAGAAGACTAAATTTTGAAGTGTTAAAGTAATTCTCTTTGGGTTTCACCTCAAAATCTCTAAGATGTTCTTTTATATCTCAATTCCTCAAGAGTCAGGCAGGTAAGCAAAGATATATCTCTAAATGTGCCCAGTAATGTCAAGTACTATAGTTAAGTGATGCAGCAAGTGACCTTAGACAAGCAAACTAATGACAAAAGAAGTGACTGTCAAATGACAAGACAGTACCTGGACATGCTGGTGCACATCTGTAGTTTTAGCTCTTTTAGAGATAGAAGTAGGAAGATTGCTTAAGCCCAGAGGTTCAAGGCCAGCCTGGGAAATACAGCAAGATCCTGTTCTCAGACATTAATATTTACAAAAATGCCACAGTGCTGCAGAATACTGAACTAGGGTGTCCTGACTGAAGCACCCAGATTTTTACCCAGATCCCTTTACAACTGTCTAAGAAAGGCTCTGAGCTGTTGAGTGAAGAGCCAGGACTCCGGGACCTAAGTCTTCAGGATCCCCAGCCCAGAGAGTGCTGGTTCCAACCACATCACAATGAGAAGGTATGGGGCGGTGAAATCACAAGGTCCCTGTTGTTACTTCTAAAATACATTTGTGTGTGTAACACCCGTGAGTTACATAATCAATGCACAATGTAACCCTTTCTCACTTGGGAAATGTAGAAGGACCTCGGAGGGTTAGGCACCTTTGACAGAATAGTCGACTCAATTTACATTTATTGATTGGCACACTGGCCACTTGGATCAATTACGTGACACTTTACACTCCAGGGTCTTTGAAGAGCTCCCCCTTCTGAATACGTTAATGTCGCCACCTCCCGTCAAGGTATAGATTTCTCTTGGCCTAGATCTACCCTTTGGGGGCTCTTATAATATCCACTTTCTGGACTTTCTCACCTGTCCGTAGCACAGTAAAGCCACTTTGTGTTGGGGTAACTTTTTTTTTTTAACCTTGATAGAGCCAAGATACTTTCTCTTTTAAGAGGGAACTTGAACCCTCTGCCTCTAAAAAGTCCTACCATTGGGGAAAAAAGAATAGGCCTTCAACCATGAAGACTCAAAGCCAAAAGCACTTCTGTATTTGCATGCCTTGCTATTTATAATACTCCCAAGCATGGCATCTTGTCCTTGCAGCATTTTATTAAATGTTGCTCTGTTTATTGATTTGAGAGAAAGAGCAGATCAGCAAGCGAGTGAGCACGTGAGAGAGAGAGAGAGCATGGGCACACCTGGGTCTCTTGCCTCTGCAGGTGAACTCCAGACACGTGCACCATTTTGCGTGGCTGGCTTCACATGGGTGCTGGGGAATTGAACCCTGGGCCAGTAGCCTTTGCAAGCAAGTGCCTTTAATGGTGATCCATCTTCCCAGCCATAATGTAGTGTTGGAAGAAACCTTGACCACCTGCTCAGAATAACAGATGGAAAACGTCTGCAATAAGCCCCAGAAATCACCCCTTCCCCATACCTTTTTATAGACACATGTTCTTCTTTGCAAAATCTATTATAAAACTGCTGTTTGAGGGCTGGAGGGATGGCTTAGTGGTTAAGGTGTTTGCCTGCAAAGCCAAAGGTCCCAGGTTCAATTCCCCAGGACACACGTTAGCCAGATGCACATGGGGGAGGGCACGCATCTGGAGTTCCTTTGCAGTGGCTGGAGGCCCTGACACGTTCTCGCTCTCTCTCTCTCTCAATCTTTCTCTGTCAAATAAATAAAATAAAAATAAGTTTTTAAACCTGCTTTTTGGGCTGGAGAGATGGCTTAGTGGTTAAGCGCTTGCCTGTAAAGCCTAAGGACCCTGGTTCGAGGCTGGATTCCCCAGGACCCACGTTAGCCAGATACACAAGAGGGTGCATGCATCTGGAGTTCGTTTCCAGTGGCTGGAGGCCCTGGTGCACCCATTTTCTCTCTCTCTCTCTCTATCTATCTATCTATCTGCCTCTTTCTCTCTCTGTCTGTCGCTCTCAAATAAATAAATAAATAAAAATAAACAATTTTTTTATATAAAAAACCTGTTTTTTGAACTTCTACTAGCTGCCACTTACAAGGTACTGGTTTTCGTGTGGTACTTCTCGGCCTTGCGCTTTATCTTGTCACTCTAGGTCAGGTGAGCTCCAGAATTCTCCAAGAGTACCTGGGTGGGAAGGATGGAATTTTCCAAAGAAAAACACAGCTATTTTGAAATGTCAAAAATATCACTGGCCAGCAATTGCCCTTGGGGATAGATTGTCTGGCATCGAGTAGCTTACTTTCCCAGGATGACCTTAGGATATAATTTGGTAATGAGATCATTTGGCAACCTTGAGCTCTAATACAGTGAAATTAAATAATTGAATTGGCAGTGGTTTTTAACTTACCCTTAGTCTTCCAGCGTGGACTTTGGCCAAGATTATGAATAAACATTTGGGCTCTCAGGACGTCCATTTTGTAATCATAATTTGAAGAATATGAAAATACTATCCTGAGTCGCACAGAATGTCTTTATATGAACAAGCACATTCCCTCATGGGATTGAGTTTCCTCTGTAGACGCGATTCAGGCCCAATCTTTTTTCTTTTTGATACATATATTTTTTTATTGACAACTTCTATCCTTACAGACAACAAACCATGGTATTTCCCTCCCCTCCCTCACTTTCCCCTTCATAACTCTGCTCTCCGTCATATCCCCTCCCTCTCTCCATTAGTCTCTCTTTTACTTGGGTGTCATCATCTTTTTCTGCGTTTGTCTGGATAAATGCATATATTACTCTCACCAAATTGCCCTGAAAGCACTATACTTAATGTTCATACTCATATATTAATGCTACTCTTACTTCTGGTTAGAGAAGCTTCTCTTTTCAGATGGTGATGACCACTGGGATGACCCAAAAGGCAACATAGTGCTGAGAAGGGACAGAGGAGTGTCCAGCACTGAAACATCTCATGCCCTCCAAGGCTCAGGGTCCATTGCAGAAGAGGTGGCAGAAAGAATATAAGAGCCAAAGGAAGGGTACCCCTCCTTACATACAACTGTCCAAACAGAATTTGGCCTCAATATCCAAGACCTCACAGTTCCTAGCAATACCTACACAGGCCCAATCTTTAATATGATCACTGAACCCAACCATTTCTTACCACTTCTCCTTCATTCCTAAGGTACACATTACATTTATCACTCATTTTGGTCCACAAAGACTTCTTTTTAAAAAGCTATTCTGACCAAGCATGGTGGTGCACACCTTTAATCCCAGCACACAGGAGGCAAAGGTAGGAAGATCGCCGTGAGTTTGAGGCCATCCTGAGACTACATAGTGAATTCCAGGTTAGCCTGGGCCCGAGTGATACCCTATCTCAAAAAACCAAAAAACAAACAATAACTTTTTATCGATAGCTTCCATAAATATACATTCTTTTGGTCACCTCTTCCACAATGGCCTCTAATCCTTGGAGGGTGTGATAGAGATGACTCCCTTAGAGCTGACCACTCCATTCTCACTTCTTCTCAGTACTTTGGTAAAATTTGAGTCATCCCACCAGTCATTGCCATCTGAAAAGAGAATTTTCTCCAAAAAAAAGTGAGAGAAGTACTAAAATATGAGCATACACATAAGTTGTTAGAGGGCAGTTTGGTGAGCATAATATATTCATTTAGCCAGACAATGGTAGTAATTTCCACCTTAGGGTTTGTGATCTCCCCAGCCATGGGCTTTTTTTTTTTTTTTATTAGCTTTGTACTCAGTGAGTACAGTCAAATTGGTACCATAGTTAGCCTCCTCACTGTCCTCCTCCCTCCGCAGTGACCCACCTAGTTGGGGAACATGGGTTGTGCATTGTGGGGTTAGCCATCAGTTATGGATAGGAGGCAATGTCTCTGTGTATCATGACCCAACGTGTGGCTCTGACATTCTTTCCGCCCCCTCTTCCACAAATTTCCCTGAGCCATGTTGGGTTCATTTTAGGTCTGCTTCAGTGATGAGGTGTTGGGAGCCTCTGAGTCTCTGGATATCTGGTTTGGTAGGAGTTGATTTTTCTCGGTGTCTATCTCCTTCACCCTTGTGCTGGTACCAGGTTCACCATGAAAATAGCACTCTTGCTTGTTTCCACAATTATTCTTAGTTTCAGCCGGGGCCCTTTTGAGGTATGATGGGGTGGTTCTCTCCTTAGGATCTGCGTCCTCTATTATCAAGCTCCCACCAATCGTGGTATTTGAAAAAGCTTCCCAAAAGAATTTTTTTAACCTGTGTAATAGGAAGAAAAGATAATGATATCCAAATAGAAGAGAGACTACTTAGAAAGAAGGGATCGTGAAGGGGGGAGGTTCAGAGGAAGAAAAAAAAATAGTGGGAAGGGATTCTAATCATGACATATTGTTGATATTTATGAGAGTTGTCAATAAAAAAACTTTAAAAAACATTTTCAGCAGGGCATGGTGGCACACGCCTTTAATCCCAGCACTCGGGAGGCAGAGGTAGGTGGATCACCATGAGTTCGAGGCCACCCTGAGACTACAGAGTGAATACCAGGTCAACCTCAGCTAGAGCGAGACCCTACCTCAAAAAAAAAAAAAAAATTCAGGTTTGGCAATTTTTTTTTCATATAACCATTCGAGCAATCATTAAGTACTATATGCAGGCACTGCTCATTCACCAAGTAGAAATTTAGGAGGCAATTTGTAATCTAAAGGTTTTAATCAAGTTGATCTTTCCCTCAGAGGACCCCAGCTGTGTCACCACATCTGTACCTGAGGCATTACGATCCCTCAGAAATTTACCAAAGGGCCATTTACTGACTCACTGTTCAGCTACTGAATCACAAGGCTTCTGTCTGTTTCTCCATGAAACACATCCAATCTGTTCTTTCTTCTCTGGCATCATGACGTCTTTTTAAAGAAGCTTTCAGGGGCTGGGAGATGATTCCACTGATGAAACACTCTCCCTTCGAGCCTGAGGACGTGAGTGCGGGTCCCCATCACTCACATAAAAGACAAGCACGGTGGTGTGGTCCCGCAATCCAGTAGTGGGGAGATAGAGGCAGGAGAGTACTTAAGGCTTGCAAACTAATCTGGCTGAATCAGTAAGCTCCAAGCTCAGCAAGAAACTCTGTCTTAAAAAAACAAAAATAAGGTGAACTGGGGAAGACAGCCAGTATTGACTATGATCTCCACACACACAAGTGCACCCAACACACGTGTACCCACCTACCTTCAAACATGCATAGACACTCCACACACACAAAAAAAAATATTCACAGAATCAAGGAAGGCTATGTGCCGGGCGTGGTGGCACACGCCTTCAATCCCAGCACTCGGGAGGCAGAGGTAGGAGGATCGTCGTGAGTTCGAAGGCACCCTGAGACTACAGAGTGAATTCCAGGTCAGCCTGGGCCAGACTGAGACCCTACCTTGAAACCCTCCCCACCCCCAAAAAAGGATATGTGTTGATATACTTTGCATAGAAAAAAAAAAAAAACAGTATTAGCAGGGCTGGGGAAATGGCTCAGTGGTTAAAGATACTAGTTTGCAAAGGCTGCTGGCCAGGGTTTGATTCTCCACTACCTATGTAAAGTCAGATGCAAAAAGTGACATGTGTTTGGAGTTACACACACGCCCACCTTTTTTAAAGATATCAGCAAAGCTTCAGGTCTGGATGAAGACTTGTGTGACGTCCATATACATGAACTTGTAACCAGTGAAACCAACATCATGCTACTTACAGAAAGAAAAGCCCATCAGTACACTAAGACTGCATGGGAGTTTTCTTTGGTACAACACAAGACTGCTACTCTCCAACCGCATTCGTTTTATTGTTTAACCTTTTATAAAAAAAAATAAATATTTATGAGAGGGAAAGGGAGCTGGGTGTGGTGGCGCACGCCTTTAATCCCAGCACTCGGGAGACAGAGGTAGAAGGATCACCGTGAGTTCAAGACCATCCTGAGACTACATAGTGAATTCCAGGTCAACCGGGACTAGACCGAGACCCTACCTCAAAAAAACAAAAGAGAGAGAGAGAGAGAGAGAAAAAAAAAAAAGAGAGAAGAAAGCAAAGAGAGAAGAGAGAGAAGGGCATGCCATGCCTCTTGCCACTGCAGACAAAGTCCAGATGCATGAGCTACTTTCTGCATCTGGCTTTACAGGAGTACTAAGGAATCAAACCTAGGCAGGTGGGCTTTGCAAGAAAGCACCTTTAATTAGTGAGTCATCTCCCAGCAGCTCTGCAGGAAGCCTTGAGGCCTGTAGTGCTGGATTGGGACTGTCGAGGCATCCAGCCACATGGACTGAGCAGCTATTGGTGGATTGCTGTAAACTAATCCAAGAAATCCCCTTTAAATTTTTTTTGTTTATTTACTTATTTATTTATTTGAGAGTGACAGAGAGAGAAAGAGGCAGTTAGAGAGAGAGAGAGAATGGGCGTGCCAGGGCTTCCAGCCATTGCAAACGAACTCCAGATGCGTGTGCCCCCATTGTGCATCTGGCTAACGTGGGTCCTGGGGAATCGAGTCTTCAACCACGGTCCCTAGGCTTCACAGGCAAGCGCTTAACCACTAAGCCATCTCTCCAGCCCGAAATTCCCTTTTAAATACAATTCATTCTATCAGTGCTGTTCCTCTAGAGAACCCCAACTAATAGACCCAGTGGTAGACACATGCTAAGATAACCCTCCATCAATTGTGCCCTTGTGTACCCCCCCTTCCCCTGAGTGTAGGTAGAACCTGTGACTTGCTTTAAGCCAATAGATTAATTATAAAAGTGAAGTTATTTCACAGATATAATTAGCTGGCTTGGAGTTCATCAAAAGGCAGATTATCCTGGTGTGTCTGCCCTACTCAAGTTAATACTTTAAAAGAGGACTGGACCCCTGAAGTCAGAGATTTGAAGCAACAGAAATCGTTTGTTTTCCTGGCTTTGAAGAAACAAGCCATCAGCTAGCATGGACTCTAGAGCCAAAAGGAAATGAATTCTGGAAACAACCCTAGGCATCTTGGAAGCAAATCCATCCCAGGTCAATCTTCAAATTGAGAACAAAGCCCAACTTCACTCTTGGCCTTGTGAGACCCTAATAGAGATAGTGCTAAGCTGGGCTCCTGACCCACTGGAGTTGTGAGACAATGAAGATGCTGTTTTGAGCTTCTGAGTTTGTGCTAATCTGTCATAGTCTCCTGCACATAAAACCAATCAGAAAACGTAAGGAAGAAAATGCTTCTTATGATAGCAGCAGTAGCGCAATAAAATCTCTAGAGATAAGCCTGGATGAAATGTCCTGAAACTATGTTAAGAAAAATTAAGCCCACAAGACTTCAATAAATAAATAGACATCTAAGATGCTTTTGAAAATCAATTTTCTTAATATGTCTTCGCTGCATTAAATTATCAATCAATTCAATTATAAAACTAAATAAGGTTTTAGGTAAAACTTAACAAGATGACACCAAAGGTCATATGGAAAAAGAAATATAAGAAAACTGGGCTTGAGAGATGAGTCAGTGGGTAAGAATGCTTGCCTCGCAAGTATGAGGGCCTGAGATCAAATGCAAACAGCTGGGCGTGGCCAAACACATCTCTGACTCCAGTCCTGTGAGGGGCAGAGACTGGAGAATCACTGGGGCTCGCCGGTCAGCCAGTGTGACTAAGAACAGTGGCTCCAGGTTCAGTAAGACTCGGCCTCAAGGAAATGCACAAATGAGTGGCACAGCGGAACACGCTCCTGAGGCCTCTACATGCACACACACGTATACACACATATGTGCCTACACACACACACACACACGCCATACTGTGACACACACACAAATGTAGACACACACACATGAATATATTTCTATGAAAATCTTAACCACCCTGAAAATTATGCAAAGCTAGTGTGGAGGTTTGATTCAGGTGTCCCCCATAAACTCAGGTGTTCTGGATGCTACGTTCCCAGCTGATGGAGATTTGGGGATTAACACCTCCTGGAGGCAGTGAATTGTTGGGGGTGGGCTTATGGGTGTTATAGCCAGTTTCTCCATGCTGGTGTTTGGCACACACTCCTGTTGCTATGGTCCACCCTCTGCTCATGCCATCGTTTTCCCTGCCATCCTGGAGCATCCCCCCTTGAGCCTGTAAGCCAAAATAAACCTCTTTTTCCCCACAAGCTGCTCTTGGTTGGGTGATTTCTACCAGCAATGTGAACCTGACTGCAACAGTAAATTGGTACCGAGGAGTGGGATTGCTGTTAGACACCTGACTGTGTGGCTTTGGCCTTTTGGAGCTGATTTTCAAGAGGAATGTGGAGGATTTGAAACCTTGGCCTAAAAGATGCCTTGCAGTGCTGTAAGTACAGCTTGATGGACTATTCTGGTCAGCGTTGAAAGACCTGAATGCAGTAAGAACTATGGACTGTGAGGTTTGGTTTATGAGGGTGAGAAAGAGCTTTGCTTGGCCTGGGCTAGCAGTTTGTGTGAGAAGCTTGCTGTTATGCCCTTGTCCTGAGAAGTTGTTCAGGGTTGCTTTGCGTAGAAATGAACTGGTGTTATCAGAGGATATGGGACAGAAAGAAAAATGTTTGGGTGAACTGTTGCCCATTAAGCTGCAATTGAGAGATTACAACCTTTGAGATTGGGCCAGCTAACCTGCACTGGGACAACAGGAAGAATGTAGACTCTTTGGAAGGGGCCTGTGTGCTCAAGGACTGTCCTGTTCTTCAAAGTCTGCTTTATTCCCCCGTGTTATACCTGGTATTGTATAAGAAATGCAGGAAAGAGAGGGTCATTGTGTTTGCAACACCGTCTTGTGTTTTGGAAATGGCCACAGACAGTGTGAAGGAGGTTTGCTGGTTGCCTGCATGGAGACCCCATGGGGCTATGAGGATGAACAGTGGATTTCAGTGGAGACCCAGTGAGATGCTGGGACCACAAGATGGCTGCTAAGGAAAGCTGCCAGCCCCAGATGAAGTTTTCCAGGACTGTGAGTAGCCTAGCTGGAGGGGCGGAATTGGAATGCCAAAGACTTGTTGCTGGTTAGAATTATCAGACTTGGAGATTTGTCACTGACTAGAGCTGTTGGACTTGAAGCTACAGAGTTTGATGTTTGCCCTGGTTGTTTTAAATCTTGTATTGGCTGAATATTTCTTTGCTATGCCCAAGGCCATCTTTTGCAGTGTCAATGTTTATTCTTTGCCATTATGGGTTTTGGGGGGGATTTTTGGTATTATGGCTCAGTTAAAAGACCTTGGATTATGGGGATGTTTGAATATCATTGGGATTGATAAAAACTATGGGGACTTTGAAAGCTGGACTGAATGCATTGTATTTTACATCATGTACGGATATCAGTTTATGGGGGCCAGGGGCAGAATGTGGTGGTTTGATTCAGGTGTCCCCCATAAACTTAAATGTTGTGAGTGCTAGGTTCCCAGCTGATGGAGATTTGGGAATTAATGCCTCCTGGAGGCGGTGTATTGCTGGGGGCGGGTTTATGGGTGTCACAGCCAGTGTCCCCATGCCAGTGTTTGGCAAACAGTCCTGTTGCTGTGGTCCACCTTATGTGGGCCAGGGGGTGATGTCCACCCTCTGCTCATGTGATTGTTTTCCCTGCCATCATGGAGCTTCCCCCTCAAGCCTGTAAGCCAAAATAAACCTCTTTTTTTCCCACGAGCTGCTCTTGGTTGTGTGATTTCTACCAGCAATGCGAACCTGACTGCAACAGCTAGTATGTAGTGAGTATTCTGTTCTGAGCCCAGTTTTGTTATGTGTTCATCTTATTTAATTCTCACACCAACCCATTAGACAGACAGTATTGTAGATACAGAAAAAGCAGCTGAAAAAGCCTCTGATAGAGCCTGAATTTGACTCTCCCTTCCCATTCCACCCAAGCTAATCAAGCAGACTCACAAGATACTGACATGCATTATGAAAGCTACCATAATACGTGTTGTTGGTGCAAGTTTAGATGGTTAAAATGAAGCACTTAAATACAACCAAGATGCCCAACAAACAAATCTCTTTAATAAAGTGGTGTGCAGTGAAGGGAGCCTTTCAAAAGAGAGGGAAATGTGAATGTGAAGTAATAGTGGATGCATTGGTTCATTTGGAGGAAATAAAGTAAAACACAAAGCTGGACCCTGCCCTTAATCATTAACACCAAAGTGCCTTCCAGGCAGACCAAAGATTCAGACACAGTAGTGAAACCTTGAAGGCACCGAGGAACATACGCCTACAATGTTGTCTGAGTGTTCTAGTAGTGGGGATGAACGTCCTCACCATCACAAAAAGCAAAAAAGAATGATAGGAATTCTGCCTTTAAAAAGGTAATAATACAAAAGGGGAGAGTATAAGCAATATATGTAATAAGAAAAAAAACTTCATATATAAAAAGGCTTTAACCAATCGATAAGAAAAGGTGACATGGACTGGGAAATGGCTCAGAGGTTAAAAGTGCTTGCTTGCAAAGCCTGCCAGCCTGAGTTCAATTCCCCAGCACCCACTTAAAGCCAGACACACCAAGTGGTGTATGTGACTGGAGTTTATTTGCAGTGGCAAGAAGTCCTTGTACACCCATTCTTCCCCCCCCCCACACTCAAATAAATATAAAGAAAAAGGAAAAAGATGATGGGTACTAAGTAGGAAAATTGGAGAAATTTTGGACTGGATTCCATGCAATTGTAGAAGTATATAATTTTAAGAATTGTTTCTCATGGAAAATTTCAAACACACAGCTACAGTGGCCGTCAAGTTTCCAAACCATGTGTGTCTCGTCATGCCACGCACATGCTCAGCCTGCCCATGCCCACACTGAGCACAGCCGGCACCAGTCCCCTGGTAAACGCAACAGAAAACCTAGTTAAGGTCATAAAGTTCTAGTTTTCCCATTGTATTAGCCAAGAGCGACTAAATGGAGTTAATACTGCTGAGGGTCTTGGAAGAGGACGAGCGCAGGAAAGCACAGGCCCTGCCTGACACTGTGAGGAGGGAGCGTGGAGTTCGGAGAAAAGAGCAATGATGTTTTTTTTTTCACATTTCTTCAGCAAGGTGAACATCATTATCCACGACTTCAATGTAGACTCCAGAACAAGAAATAAGGAGGCATCTTTGGAGGGGAGGAAAGTTGCGGGAAGGGTTAGGTTGAGCCAGAGTTAAGACGGTATCTGAAACCACCTTGGTTTGTGTGAGTTATCCACATGCCACCCACTGACAGCCTGGAGGATGATGGTGTCATCCTGCAAACTTGAGGGTGGGCATCCCATCTTTTCACCTGTGCTGATGTCATCTGTCACTCATTTAATCAGCAATGCAGGGTGGCTGCTTGAGCCCCACACCCGCCATCACATAGCTGAGAGACACTGAGTCAAGCTCACTGTGACTTCATATGAATAAAATGAGCAGCTTTAAGTGACAGGGGACTTCATGAGGCCTGGGTATGTTCAGAGAGGCACGCCACCTCGGATGCCCCAACAGGTTTCCAGCCTGAGAATGCCTGTGAGTCACCTGTTTCACAAGATCGGCCCTGTCAGCACTTGGCCTGCCTACCAGTTGTAGCCCAGGTCATGAAGAAGACAACTCTACAAGCAGAGACCTGACTTCTGGTGCACACAGACAGCCTCAGTACCCGAAAGTGCCTTTAACATGGTCTGACAGGGGCTGAGGAGATAATTCAGTGGTTAAAGGTGCTTGCTACAAAGCCCATTAGCCTGAGGTTCGGTTCCCCTGCCACATATGTAAACCTGGACAGGTATTTGCTTGCAGTGGCAAGAGACCCTGGCACACCCATACAGGAACACGCACACAAACTTTAAAAAAAAAAAAAAAAAGGTCTACAATACTAGATAGACTCGTTCCTGAATGGACTGACTACATGGACCCACCTTTTTAATGGCTGACTGCCACCTTTGAGACCCACTGACCTCCCCCCTTTCAAAGTCCTTAAAGCCCAGAAGTGTTTCCCTAGGAAACCTTGTTGTGCTCCATTAACCTTAATTACTTATGCACATATCCTATGACCATAGGTGGAAAGGCAAGACCAGGTTATAAAATGAGAATAAGGCCAGGTGTGGTGGCACACACCTTTAATCCCAGCACTCGGGAGGCAGAGATAGGAGGATCGCCATGAGTTTGAGGCCACCCTGAGACTACATAGTGAATTCCAGGTCAGCCTGGGCTAGAGTGAGATTCAACCTCGAAAAACAAAAACAAAACAAAACAACAACAACAAAAAAAAAAGTATAATGAAGGCTTAGCCTTGGAGGGGTACAAAGGTAAGACACTGTGCCAAGCAAGGGAAATAGGTTTGTAAATATCTGCTACGCACAGGCGCTCTGAACATCAGCATGCCACATCAGAGGACTCTGAGGTCCAAAGCACAAGGAGAGTTCAGACAGGTCCCCAAGAGTCTTGAGGTGGAGCGGGCACCTGAAGATCAGGTATGATTGTATGTAGCGGGCTGAATTAGCCAAAGCCATGGAGGGAGATGCTCAGATGTTAACCAACGCTCCTAAAGTGGAGAAAGAAGGGCTGTGCTCCAGGAATGGGGACTATCCTGTTGGCTTTGCACCTCTTTCCTGAAGTGCAACGCTGCCGCAGGATCCTGCCACTTCCTCCCCCCACCTCCTCTCTTCTGGCAGCCTTCAATACACACCCAGGTCCATCTTCTTAAGACTGACATTCCACCAAATCGCAGCTCACGCAGGGAATCGAGGACAAGCGACGCAGTGGCCTGGCCTTCAGCAAGCCCTCCTGCCTGCAGAAACAGCCTCGAGCGCCCGGCAGAGCCCGCTAGTGCATTCGCAGTCTCCTCGTTGGCCTCGGGCATGCCAGCCTCCTTAAACATGCGCTGCGCTTATCTGTGCTTTCGTGCCTGCCTTTTCTGCTGCCTGGAATAACCCGTCCTGTGAAAATTAAGAATTTGAGATTCCATCCAAAGGACACTTTTCCCAAGACATTCCTAGCCACCTCTGCAGAACTATATTCTCCCCAGTGGACACTGCACTCTGCCTCTGTCCCCCGCTTATCACAGTCCTCAGCTGAGCCTGCATCGGGAGGTGATGTGGGTTCCATCTCCAGCTGTACCATGAAAAGCATTGTACAGACTGGGGACGGTGGTAGTTTGAATGTATGTCCTCCATAGACTCAGGCGGTTTTCCCTTCTTTACTTATTTATTTGAGAGAGAGAGAGAGAAGCAGATAGTAAGAGAATAAGTGCACCGGGGCCTCCAGCCACTGCAAACAAACTCCAGACACATGTGCCACCTTGTGCATCTGGCTTACGTGAGTGCTGGGGAATCAAACCTGGGTCCTTAGGCTTTGCAGGCAGGTGCCTTAACCAGTAAGTCATCTCTCCAGTCCTCGGGTGTTTTGTTAAAGCTTGTAACTTGGATCTCCAGCCACCTGCCTGGAGAAGGCGTCACTGGGGGGTGGATCGTGGAGTCCAGCCCTAAAGTGTGTTTGGGGGCAGATCTGAATTATGGCCCAAAGGTTTAAGAGAGCTGTGTGGGTTCCGGGGTCCTGCTTGCTGCCAGTTTGTGCTTGCTACTTTTGGTTTTTGCTGGCCGCATAGTTTTGTCCTGTCTGCTTGGACGTACAGAATCAGCCTCTTCTGCCATTTGATGGAACTTTCCCCCTGGACCTGTAAGCTTGCAGTCAGTCCCTTCTTCCTCTGAACTGTCCCGGGTTTGGATGCTCATCCCAGCAATGTGAAAATGATTGCAGGAGGGACCTACCACTTGGGTTCTCACCTGTACAAAAGGGACAATTATGATGTGCCTCACAGTTAAGATAAAATGTATGCAGATGTACTTTGGAAACTGTTACTTTAACCACTAAGCCATGTCTCCAGCCCTGGTGATGTCATTCCTGAGACCAGAGAAGGAAGCTTGTGGTAGAAGATAATTAACTTAGCTTTGGACATTGTGGTGGTTTGATTCAGGTGACCCCATAAACTTGTGTATTCTGAATGCTGGGTCTCCAGCTGATGGCAATTTGAGAACTGGAGCCTCCTGGAGGCAGAGTATTGTTGGGGGCAGGCTTATGGGTATTATAGCCAGCTTCCCCTTGCCAGTGTTTGGCACCGGTGGCACACGCATCTCCTGCTGCTGTTGTCCACCTGACGTTGACCAGCAGGTGATGTCCAACCTCTGCTCATGCCGTGTGCTCCCCCTCCAACCATGGAGCTTCCCTTGGAGTCTGGAAGCGAAAATAAACCATTTCCTTCCACCAGCTACTTTGGGTAGGGTGCTTTGTGCCAGCAAGGAGAAACTGACTAGGACACACATGTTGACTTTTGCTCTGTGTAAAACCTTGTGAAGGGCTGGAGAGATGGCTTAGTGCTTAAGGGGGTTGCTTGTGAAGCCTAAGAACCCAGGTTTGATCACCCAATGCACACATAAGCCAAACGCACAAGGTGATTCATGCATCTGGAGTTTGTTTGCAGTGACTGGAGGCCCTGGTGTACCCATTCTTCCTCTCTCTTTCTCAAATAACTAAATAAAATTTAAAAATTAAAACTAAGAAAAAAAAAAAAAAAACCTTGTGAAGTACCATCTTAGGAAGCCATAGTAAATGCAGGACAGTGGAAAGCGTAATTGTGAACCCTAAATTTGAAGCCATTTCTAGTCTGACACCTTCAAGAAGCCCAAGAGACGTTGTAGTGAGAGTGTATCAGGCTTGAGAATGTCTGTGCTAGAGAAAAGTGGAAAGGGAAGACAAGGCAAGTTAGGACACTGCACAAGGGTAATTTTGAGGGTAGTTGGCCATTGATTAAAAGGGGAAAGTGGGTCTTATGAAATGCATGATGGTTGGGGAAAAAATTGGGGAACTAATTGGAAATAAAATGATGATCTGATTAAACATCTATCTCACTTTGCTCTGAAAAGCTTAATCGTGAACCAAAAAGGAAAAAAAGAAGGATTGTGCAGTAGACTGAGGAAAGGTTTATTTATTTATTTATTTATTTATTTATTTATTTATTTATTTATTTATTTTTGAGGTAGGGTCTCACTCTAGCCCAGGCTGACATGGAATTCACTATGTAGTCTCAGGGTGGCCTCGAACTCACAGCAATCCACCTACCTCTGCCTCCCAAGTGCTGGGATTAAAGGCGTGCGCCACCTCCCACAGCCTGAGGAAAGGTTTTAGTTCAGTTCTGCACTAACTTTGCCAGGCAATGTTACTGAAGTACTTACAAGCCACTGACTTCCTTGGTAAATATAACTGTAACTATAGTATTTCCTCCCCCCCCCATTTTATTATTTTTATTTATTTGAAAGAGAAATAAGGAGAGAGAGGAAGAAAGAAAGAAAGAAAGTGTGTTTGGGGGCAGATCTGAATTATGGCCCAAAGGTTTAAGAGAGCTGTGTGGGTTCCGGGGGCCCTGCTTGCTGCCAGTTTGTGCTTGGTACTTTTGGTTTTTGTTGGCCGCTTAGTTTTGTCTTCTCTGCTTGGACGTACGGAATCAGCCTCTTCTGCCGTTTGATGGAACTTTCCCCCTGGATCTGTAAGCTTGAAATCAGTCCCTTCTTCCTCTGAACTGTGCAAAGCACGGCCACTAACACGACTGAGAACCTGCCGCTCGCCCGTCCCTTCACTTGGAGCACGTACGTCCTCGCGCTCACCTCGCAGAGGAAACGGCGGGAATCAGGAACAGAAAAGGAACCCCTTGTGCATCTAGCTTACGTGGGTCCTGGGGAATCGAACCAAGGACCTTTGGCTTTGCAGGCAAGCGCCTGAACCGCTAAGCCATCTCTCCAGCCCCCAGGAAAGGGACCCCAAGTGCCCAACCCACAGGGTTTTAAGATGGAATAACTCTTTCTTCACACGTGGCTTGAGACGCGGAAGGAACCAGAACCTTTATTTGCGGGGTAAACCCGGCACGAAAGCCGCGCAGCCTCCTGAAACCGCGCCCTCCACATTTCAAGCTGCGCGCAGCCTGACTTCCGCCAGGCCTACGGCGGGCTTCAAGACGTCCTCTGGCCATCTCGCGAGAGTTCGTCGGGAACGCGACGCACGCACGCACGCATGCACGCCTGGGCGACTAGGAGGCACGCGCGTGCGGATGACGAAGCGGAAGTACCGTGGCCCGGAGGCGGAACCGGAGCCCAAAGGCGGGGGGACTGGGATTGCGGAAGTTTGGCGAAGGAGGGTCGGGCGGCCGGGGGCGTGGGTGTTGACTGACGGTTCCGGAAGCGGCCGGGGCCCCGGGCGCGTCTTGACCACGCCGCTGTGGGCTGGCTTCGCCCCTCGTCCGTCCGCGGGGAGCCCCCCTCGCATCTCCGCCATGGCGTCCCCCGGGTCCAACCTCCAGGTAGATTCCCCGGACCGTGCGGGAGCCGGGCCCGAGGGCCGGGAGGGGCTTGGGGATGGGGGCGCGGAGGAGGAGGAGGAAGCGGCCGCGCCCCTCCCCAGCCGGGGCCGGAGGAGCCCGGGGCGCCGCAGGGGGGCGCTTCCGGGGTGGGTGGGGGCGCTGGGCCTCTCCTGGGCCCCACGATCTGTGGGGGGTGGTCTTCATTCGCTCGGGACTTGAACCCAGCCTCTGAGCTTGAGCCCAGCTGAGCACACCTCTCCACTCAGTACCAGGAAGAAAGGAAAACGGGCATATTTAGATAGGATGTGCTTCCCAACCTGATGGAGCAGAGCTCTGTTCTTCAGGCTGTCAGGTGAATAGAATAGTTAAGGTACTTGCCTGCCAAGCCTAAGGACCCAGGTTCGATTCCCCAGTGCCCACAAAAGCCAGGTGCACAAGGTGGCTCGTGTGTTTGCAGTGTTTAGAGGCCCTGGTGCGCCTATTCTCTCTCTCAAATAAATAAAATTCAATTAAAAAGAAATACGAGGGATGGCTTAGTAAATTAAGCTGATTGCCTGCAAAGCCAAAGGACCCAGATTCTATTTCCTAGGACCCACGTTAGCCACATGCGCAAGGGGGTACATGCGTCTGGAGTTCGTTTGCAGTGGCTCGAGGCCCTGGCGTGCCCATTTCCCCCCTCCCTTTCTCTGTGAAATAAATAAAAATAAAAAAAGTTTGTAAAAAAGGAAGAAAGCCGCGCGTGGTGGCGCATGCCTTTAATCCCAGCACTCGGGAGGCAGAGGTAGGAAGATCGCCGTGAGTTCGAGGCCACCCTGAGACTCCATAGTGAATCCCAGGTCAGCCTGGGCTAGAGTGAAACCCTACCTCGAAAAACCAAAAGAAAGAAGAAATACGAGAATAACCTCCAGAACCTGAGGTGAGAGTCAGCATATATACAATATCCATGAATTCAGAGAGTGTATGTGGTCAAGAGTTCACGTACCTTGTCCCAAGTTACAGTGTGCAAGATCAGGGAGTGTGTCTAAACTCCTTGGTGGTGGTACTTCCTCACCCCATCGCAACAAAGCACAGTGTTTTGGACATAAGTCCTGGAGTTCTAAGAGAGTCTTTACAGAAAGGATCTTCGCGGTCCTTTGTGGAGTGTGTGAAAAATGTTTGCTGCAGTTATGTCTTCCATCCTCAATGGGCCATTGAGTTTAATAACCGGGATTGACCTCCAGGACTCCCAGACCATTAGGTTTGTTAGAGACCAAACAGTAATATGAAATACCTGTCTGCATTAAATTCTTGTTAACCGCTTCCGATAGCTTGTCAAACAGATACTTGTTGAGTGTCTGGAAAAAAAAAAAGATAATGGAAGACTTCCTTAACACAGGATAGTTGGTTCTGAGGAAAGTCTCTCAAAGTAGAGACATTTAAGTAGAGATCAAACACACACATACACACACATTGGAGGAAGCTCTTGCTTGGGGCTCTTATCTAGAAACTCAGCCTAAAAGATTATGAACATAAATGCCCTGTATATTTAATAAAATATTAAAATTGTTATAAAATTTTATAATGACTCACTTCTTAAAGAATGAGTTACATGAGCTGGAGAGATAGCTTAGTGGTTAAGGCACTTGCCTGCAAAGCCCAAGGACCCAGATTCTGTTGCCCAGAACACACATAAACCAGATGTACAAGGTGGTGCATGTGTCTGGAGTTCATTTGCAGTGGCTAGAGGCCTTGGACAACACATTCTCATATTCTCTCTCCCTCCCTCCCTTTCTCTCTGTCTGTCTCTCAAATAAATAAAGATCAAGAATAAGTCACGTGCTGATTTGTATGTGTATCTTTTCCACCAAGATTGTAGTAAACTAAGATACAACAATTGTCAGTTTATATTTCTTGCAGCCTCATTCAGATGCTTGTTTGGTTGGGCGTGGTGTTATGGTAAATGGACTTTGAAGAATACTTAACCAGTGGTAAAGGCATTGTTCCATTTTATATTAAAGGGGGCTTATTTTGCAGTCCCAGTTTTGTCATTGCCTGGTTGGTTTGCTCATTACTTAGTTTTCGTTCCATCAGTGTTTTATTTACTTTGTGGCTTACGCATTCGTAATATAATTTCCATCAATTGCCTGGTCTTTCTTCTGCAGGATTTGCAGTTTGGTTCTGTAGCCAGAATGTACTGCGTCAGCCTGAATTGGGTTGTAGGGTACTCTTCAGTGAGCCAGGTAGAGATTAACTGTTCCAGGCATGGTTGCTGGGGATGAGGAGGGTCTTAGTTAGAACCATGTTAGCAGTTGGTTTGGGTATGCATTCTCAGTCAGCCTCTTCAGCCTTTAAACAGGGAATGTTGTGAGGAACGTCAGATGATAAGTAACTTTCTCAAGGAGCAAAGCAAAAATCTTTGCCGCCAGATGCTTATAATCTAACGGAGGGTGTCCATAAGTAAAACGCAGACTTGTACAATAAGCACTGTAACAGAGTTCACTGTGGGTGGATGTTTCCCAAGACAAGAAAAGTTTCACAAAGGAGGTGATGCAGCCTCAAAGTGAGCATCAATGCTAATGTCTGCTCAATGTTTGATGTGATCTTAATCCTCAGAACAATTCTTTTATTTTTTATTTTATTTTTTTCCCAAGGTAGGGTCTCACTGTAGCCCTGCCTGACCTGCAACTGACTCTGTAGTACTAGGCTGGCCTTGAACTCATGCGATCTTCTTACCACTGCCTCCTAGAGTGCTGAGATTAAAGGCATGCGCTGCCATGCCCAGCGAGCCTCAGAACAGGACAGGTATGCCAGCTACATAGCATTTAGAAGCCTAATTCATTCAGTTCATGATTGTTTAGGTTAGTTCTGAATCCAGGTCTCTCCGCTTACTCTCCGCAAACTAACGAAACTAAGTCTGTTTTTGGTGTGTGTGTGTGTGCTCGCTCGCTCTCTCTCTCTCTCTCTCTCTCTCTCTCTCTCTCTCTGTGTGTGTGTGTGTGTGTGTGTGTGTGTGTTGCTACAAAATTTTGCCTTCTTGAACAGGAATGCTGAGTGTTTTCCAGGTAGACAAACAGTGTATGCCTCAGTCCAGAAGGGTAATAAACCTTGTGTAGAGATGGTAGAAACTTCCAGTCACACAATACGCAGTAGAACTCAAGGATTACTTAGTCCTTATGTCTGTATGCTGGACATTATGTTATGTCAAAGCAAATTTGTGTGTGTGTGTACACATAACATACATACATACATAGCATATGTGAAAACTGATGGTGCACAGTGCAGTCACTGGAAGAATGTACCCGAGGCAGATCAGCCATTCTCTGTGTATGGGGAGAACCCTGCCTGGTAGTGAGGCAGGAAGAGGGACACTAGTTTAGAAGGCTGAGGTCTGTGTGATGGGAGATGGTGACTGGCCAGAGCAGAAGAAAAGCTTGGTCAGAGCAATTTGAAGGAGACGAGCCCTGCACCTGCAGTTAAGAAGTGAGGGGGGGGAGGTCCTGGCAAGCTGGCTGTGGCAGTACTTGCTGAGTTCAGATCCCCAGATGAGTGGGTTTGCCACCCGCCTGTAACCCCAGCACTCAGGAGGCACCAGCAGGGGATCCCCAGAGCAAGCTGGCTGGCTAGACTAGCTGAATCTATGACCTCTGAGCTCAAGGAAGAGTATGTGCCTCAATAAAATAAAGAGGATAGTGATAAGGAAGACACTTGCCATCAACTTCTGGCCTCTGTGCCCCCCCCCACACACAGACACACACGTCCACTCGTGCTCGCACATGCTAGTGTGCACACATCACATGCAGAGAAATGAGAAAGAAGCAGTCTGGATTGTCTAGGAAATTTCTGGATTGGATATCTGAGTAGATACAAGTTGGTTCTGGGGATATAAAAAGGTGTATTTGGGGAGCAATACAATTTAGTTCTGAACTTGAATTTTAAATGCTTGAAGAGAAAGTTAAATAAAAATGCCCAGTGAGCCGGGCGTGGTGGCGCACGCCTTTAATCCCAGCACCGGGAGGCAGAGGTAGGAGGATCGCTGTGAGTTCGAGGCCACCCTGAGACTCCATAGTGAATTCCAGGTCAGCCTGGGCTAGAGTGAGACCCTACCTCGAAAAAAAAAAAAATGCCCAGTGAGTATTTATTTTTAAATATTTTTATTTATTTGAAAGTAGAGAGAGAGAGGAGCTAGGGCCTGTTGCTAATGCAAACAAACTCCAGATATATGCACTACTTTTGCATCTAGCTTTATGTGGGTACTGGGTAATTGAACCTGGGATGGCAGGCTTTGTGAACAGGTGCCTTTAACCACTGAGCCATCTCCCCAGCCCCATTGAGCATTTAAATACATACACATAGAACTTGGGGCTAGGCTGGAAATAAAGATTTGGGAGTTAGTAGTGTAAAAGTGTTAATAGAGATTGTGGATACCCAATCTTCTCTTGGGGAATTTCCAGAATGAGAAGAAAACAAGGATCAAGGGCTCTACAGAGTATTGACCAGACCCTGGAAAAAGGTGGGGAGCCAGGGATGTGATAATGAAGGCTGGGAAGGGAGACACTGGGCATTGGTGACTGGTGCTGAGCCCTGCAGAGGTGTTAGGGCAATCTGAAGGTTGCATTACTGTGAAAGGAATGGAGAAACTGGAATGGACTGGGATGAACTGGACTGCTTTGTGGGGTTTTGCTGTGGAGGTGAACAGAAGCTAAGATGGCAGCCTGAGAGAGCCCTAAGATCTAGAGAGAGCTACTGTTTACAATATGGCGTTTGGAGCTGTGAGAGGACCCAGCAAAGGTGGGAAAGGCTGGACACAGCACTGGCAGTGGTAGATCTCTGATGGAGTAAATGTCAGAGCGGAACCCAGCACAGCTTCTCAGGGTTTTCCAGGGTGGACACGTCCAGGTCTCCTCACCTGAATCACAGTAGACAGACTCATATGCACATTCATCCTTACCGCAGCCTGGAGGGATTTTATGCATGGGAACAAGGGCAGCTGTCCTTTAAAATGGACTTTGGGGGTTCACAAAGTAAAGATTGTCAGCCCAAATTGTTGAAAACATGTCATGTAAGGAGAGAGTAAGCAAGTGAGGCTTGGCCCAAAAATTCTGAGGAGAGGGGGCTGGAGAGATGGTTCAGTGGTCAAGGTGCTTGCCTGCAAAGCTTAACAACCCAGATTTGATTCCTCAATACCTGTGGAAAGCCGGATGCAGGAAGTGACGCTTGCATCTGGAATTTGTATGCAGCATGTGGAGGCCCGGGCATACCCATTTTCATTCTCTGTCTCGTCTTGTCTCTCTCTCTCTCTCTCTCTGCTTGCAAATAAGTAAAAATGAAACTTTAAAAAGAAAAGTAGTCTGAGGGCTGGAGAAATGGCTTAGCAGTTAAGGTACTTGCCTACAAAGCTAACGACTCAGGTTTCAGTCCTCAGGACCCACTTACACAAGATACACAAAGTGGCTCATGCATCTGGAGTTCGTTTGCACTGGCTGAAGGCCCTGCTGCGCCCATTCTTCCTATCTACCTTTTTCTCTCCCTCAAATGAATAAAAGAAAAAAGGTGTGAGCCACCATGCCGTATTTAAAAAAGAGAGGAAGGAAGGAAGGAAAAGAGTCTGAGGAGAGGAAGTCCATGTCGCATACAAGGAGAGTCAGCAGTGTAAGGGGAAGGGGCACCCAGAGTGGTAGGAAGAGATTCAGCAAAGTGGTGCTTGTGGGCCCACACTGGACAGCGTCAAGAAGAGAGAAAAGATGGGCTTGGTAGAATGTTCTCAAAGGCTCACCATGAAGGCAGAGGTGGTCTTTGGGTCTGGCATAGTCGAGAACCTTGATGTGAGCAGCTTCATTGAGGATTAAGGAGAAGAGATTGGAGGCTGATCCAGCGCACACTGTGCTCTGAAAAGTAGCAGCAGAGAAACAGGACTGAGCTGAAGGGTGAGCTGGTGCCAAAGACTGTTGGAAGGGTAGCAAAAGTGGAAACAGGTTGACTGCCCACAAGGTGAGTTCCTTTTTAATGGATGTGGTGGATTGAAGCAGGATGGTACCAAAGGAATTGGCAAAAATTATATTCTGAAGGAATGGTAGTTCATCAGACCACACAGGGCATGGTTATTTTCCTATCACATGAAGAATTAATCAAAACTAAGAGTAAAATAGGACATGCATTAAGGAAAATCAGATGCTTAAAGGGTTAACGTCCATCAGTACTGTTTGGCTATTTCGATTAAATAAATAACAGTCCTCAGGACAATAGTCACAGTTTATGGAGTCAAAATCCGTATGTGGCTGGTGGCTTCCATGTTAGTGCACATACATACATTTTCATTAGAGGAAGGCTGGTGTAACCTTAACTGTTTTTGGTGCCAGATGTTTTACACTAACTAGTTTTCCTGAAGGCTGGGATGGTGGCACATGCCTGTAGTCCCTGTTACTCAGGAGGCTGAAGCTGGAGGGTCAGCTCAGTGCACAAGGTCAAGATGAACCTAGCAACATCTTTAGTAGATGTGAGGCCTGGGGGTAGGGATGTAGCTCAGTGGGAGAGCGCTTGCCAGGTTGTAATTTATTTCTTTTCATAGCCTAGCTAACCACGGAGTCTTTGGGGTCTACTTTTATATGATCACTTTCACCTCAGCTGCAGGTGGCCACATGCTGTGTCCACTTTTAACATCCTGTCTAGCTTACAAAGCTTAAGCATTTTTCCTTGCTACCTGTGTGAACTATAAAACATAGAATTAGCTCATGTTGTCAATTAAAAAATTATTTATTGGTACTTGCACATACATGTTGCACACATGCCTGCCAGGGTCTCTTGCTGCTGTAAACAAATACCAGACACATATATTTTGCATCCAGCTTACATGTGTGGCTAGGGAATTGAACCCAGGCCACCAGGCCTTGCAAGCAAGCACCTTCAATCATTGAGCCATCTCCCCAGCTCTGTCTGTTCAGTTCTAAAACACCACTCCTCTTCCTTCTCGACTGCTGTGTTCTGCAGAAGCGTGGTCCTCCCGGCGTCTGCATCTGCATCTGCATCCCAGGAGCAGATGCTGTACGGTAATGCTGGTCTTCCATGTGACTGCTTTGGGGGGTTGTTTGAAGTAGGTGCTGACTTTCAAGAAGGCCATGCCAGGAGCATTTTCTTTTCTGTTTTTTGTTGTTTTGTTTTGTTAGATAGTTTCACTGCCATAGTTAACCCAGTTGGAACATCTTAAATGCATGTTTTTGTTTCTTTGTGTGTGTGTGTGTGTGTGTGTGTGTGTGTGTACGCATATGTTTTGCCTGTGTGTGTGTGGTGTATACACTTGTATGTGCCCTGTTGGTGCCTCATGCACTGGGCCCATGGTAGGGTAGATGCCTGTGGTGGCTAGGGTAGAATGTCACGTGTCCTGCTCCGTCATCCTGTCTGTTCTTAACTGAGCCAGAGTCTCTTACTGAGCCCAGAGTGTGCTTGCTATTGACTTACTTTCTTTTGCAGTCAGGTTCACATTGCTGGCAGAAATCACCCGACCAAGAGTAGCTTTGGGGGGGGGGAGGTTTATTTTGGCTTACAGACTTGAGGGGAAGCCCCATAATGGCAGGGGAAAATGATGGCATGAGCAGAGAGTGAACATTACCCCCTGGCCAACATTAGGTGGACAATAGCAACAGGAGAGTGTGCCAAACACTGGCAAGAGGAAACTGGCTATAACACCCATAAGCCCGCCCCCAGCAATTCTCTGCCTCCAACACCTGAATCAAACCACCACACCACACTTACTATAATTCCCAGGTCTGCTTCCCTTAGGGACTGGAGTTAATGGTGGGTGTGGCCCACCCAGCAGCTTAACGTGGGTCCTGTAGATGTGAATTGAGGTAGACTCAGCATCCCTCGTGCTTGTTCAGGAAGCCCATTTACCTGCTGAGCCATCTCGCCAGCCCCTTTTTTCCCTCTCTTCTTTTATTTCTCTTTTCTTCTTTTGAAGTAGGATCTCACTAGCCCATGCCGACCTGGAGCTCACTCTGTAGTCCAGGTTGGCCCTCAAACTCATGGTAATCCTCCTGTCTTAGCCTCCTGAGTGCTGGGATTACAGGTGTGAGTCACCATGCCTGGCTCTCCATCCCTTTTTTAAAAATTAATTATTTATTTGAGAGTGACAGAAGAGAAAAAAGGCAGATAGAGAGGGAGAATGGACACGCCAGGGCCTCCAGCCACTGCAAATGAACTCCAGAGCGTGCACCCCCTTGTGCATGTGGCTAACATGGGTCCTGGGGAATTGAGCCTCTAACCACCGGGGTCCTTAGGCTTCATAGGCAAGCACTTAACCGCTAAGCCATCTCTCCAGCTCTCCGGCCCTGTTTTTGAAATTAGTTTTTATGAAAGGTCTGTGTTAAGGTAGCCTAACATGCAGTCGCCTTTGAGGAGCATGTTAGTTACCTTCTCCTTGCTGTCAAGAAGCACCTGACTAGAAGCGTCTTAGGGAAGGAGGAAGGGCTGCTTTTCTAACAGGTCCAAGGACTACTGTCCGTACTGCGAGGAAGGCAAGTGTCATGTTTCCATCGGGGAGCAGAGAACAAACAGGAAGTAGGGCCAGACTGTGAAGCCTCAGGACTCACCTCCAGGGACCCACTTCCTCCAGCAAGGCTCCATCCCCTTAAAGTTCCATAGCCTTCCTAATTAGTGCCACCAGCTGGGGACCAAGGGTTCAAACACATGAGGCTAGGAGGGACATTTTACATTCACATCCTAAGAAGCCAGAATGGAGAGTGTACCTTCACCTAGTTGCACCTTGTAAAACTGGTACATTATCAGTCAGGACGTTGACATTGACACATTCTACAACTCTTAGTCATATCTCCCCAGTCTGTCTTGTACTGGGGGGGGGGGCGGTTCTGGGCAGTTGTGTTACAAGGTTGGTGTGTTTCCACCACCACAGAGGTACTTCAAAAACTAAACACACGAGGAGCAGGTGGACAAGCAGCCACTCTCAGAACAGCTCTGTCTGCAAGGGTCACCTTGTGTCTCCACAGCCACTGCCCTCTTCTTTCAGTGTCCCTAACAAAATTTATCTCTTCCTCATCATCCTGATTCATTCTTGAGAGCATATGTAAATGGTGTCATACCGTATGTGACCTTTGGGGGGGTTGGCTTTTTTTTTTTGTTTGTTTGTTTATTTATTTGAGAACGACAGAGAGAAGGAGGCAGAGAGAGAGAGAGAGAGAGAGAGAGAGAATGGGCACGCCAGGGCTTCCAGCCTCTGTAAATGAACTCCAGATGCGTGCGCCCCCTTGTGCATCTGGCTAACGTGGGTCCTGGGGAATTGAGCCTCAAACCGGGGTTCTTAGGCTTCACAGGCAAGCGCTTAACTGCTAAGCCATCTCTCCAGCCCAAGGGGTTGGCTTTTTTTAATGAGCATAGTGACCTCCGGATTCATCCAAACGTTATGTAACAATACAGTCCGTCTCGTTGCTGAGGTGCTCTGTAATTTTGATACACTGCAGTTTGTACAACGCTCAGCCCTTAAAGGAAATCCACAACCATTCATGCACAGGGTTTTTATGAACACAGATCTTTATTTCTCTGAGAGTGTCTGGTAGTGTGCATGCTTATTTATATGTTAGTTACATGTTTTTGTCTTCTAAGCAAAGGCATCCCGTTTTCCCAAGGTGCCGGACTATTTCACCCCCCACCGGCAGTGTGAGCGAGCCAGGGCCCGTTCCTGCCGGCTTTGCTTGCTGCCGCTCTCTGCTCTGCCATCCTGACAGGGCGTGCTGGCGTTCTGTAGTGCTTTTCCTGTTGGTGTCACGGCCTGGGATGCTGGGTGTCATTCCATGGCTTATGTGCCATCTGTATCCATGGTTCATTTTAAATTTTTATGTATTTGAGAGACAGAATGGGTGCACCAGGGCCTCCTGCCACTGCAAACAAACTCCAGATACAGGCAGCACTTCGTGCATCTGGCTTTGTATGGTTAAAAAGGGAATTGCACAAGGGGGCGCACGCGTCTGGGGTTCGTTTGCGGTGGCTGGAGGCCCTGGCACTCCCATTCTCTCTCTCTATATATATATCTGCCTCTTTGTCTGTCACTCTCAAATAAATAAAGAAAAATGAACAAAAAAACAAAGGGAATTGCACTGGGGCCTGCAGGCCTCGCAGGCAAGTGCCTTGAATCACGGAAGGTCTCCCCAGCCACATACACACACACACACACACACACACACACACACGTGTCACGAGCCACGCCCAGTACCACCCACAGGGCATCACATGTGCAAGCACGTGAGGCAACGGGGGTCATTTCACATTCAAAGTGCCACAGATATTTTTCAGATTCTTGATCTCATTGGGCCCATGAGGGGTTTAATCCGTTTACAGTCTCCTATTACATGCTTTAGACAAAGCAGTGCTTGTTTTTTGATAATTTTTCTAACTTCTTTTTAAAATTTGAAATTTCACATTATTCAGTTATTCCTTACTATACCTGAGTTTGACTTCCTTTTTTAAAATTTATTTATTTATTTTAAGAGAGAGAGAATGGGCGTGACAGGGCCTCCAGTCACTGCAAATGAATTCCAGACACCTGCACCACCTTGTGCATCTGGCTCATGTGGGTGCTGGGGAATTGATCCTAGGTCCTTAGGCGTTGCAGGCAAATGCCTTAACCACTAAGCCATCTATTTTGACCTAAGTGAAAATTTTGTGAGAATCTTTAGTGGCTGGCATTACAGTAATATTCAGGCAGCATGTATTCATATAAAATGTAATTGCGTTTTATAAAGTTGTCATTTATAATAAAATGTAGGATGGTTTACGATTACTTGGCAACTCTTCAGTATGGTTATTTTCTGCAAACTTACACTTATGCTTTGATTTTTAAAATTACTCATTTTCCTCGAACAGAAAGCAATTGAGCTGGCGAGCAGAGCGGCGCAGGAAGACAAGGCGGGGAACTACGAGGAAGCCCTGCAGCTCTACCAGCACGCCGTGCAGTACTTCCTGCACGTGGTTAAGTGTGAGTGCGCTTGCCCTGCTTCCTGCACGTGGTTAAGTGTGAGTGCATGCGTGCCCTGCTTCCTGCACGTGGTTAAGTGTGAGTGCGCTTGCCCTGCTTCCTGCACGTGGTTAAGTGTGAGTGTGCTTGCCCTGCACGTGGTTAAGTGTGAGTGTGCTTGCCCTGCTTCCTGCACGTGGTTAAGTGTGAGTGTGCTTGCCCTGCTTCCTGCACGTGGTTAAGTGTGAGTGCATGCGTGCCCTGCTTCCTGCACGTGGTTAAGTGTGAGTGCGCTTGCCCTGCTTCCTGCACGTGGTTAAGTGTGAGTGTGCTTGCCCTGCTTCCTGCACGTGGTTAAGTGTGAGTGCATGCGTGCCCTGCTTCCTGCACGTGGTTAAGTGTGAGTGCATGCGTGCCCTGCTTCCTGCACGTGGTTAAGTGTGAGTGCATGCGTGCCCTGCTTCCTGCACGTGGTTAAGTGTGAGTGCGCTTGCCCTGCTTCCTGCACATGGTTAAGTGTGAGTGTGCTTGCCCTGCTTCCTGCACGTGGTTAAGTGTGAGTGTGCTTGCCCTGCTTCCTGCACGTGGTTAAGTGTGAGTGATGCTTGCCCTGCTTCCTGCACGTGGTTAAGTGTGAGATGCCTGCGTGCCCTGCTTCCTGCACGTGGTTAAGTGTGAGTGCATGCGTGCCCCTGCTTCCTGCACGTGGTTAAGTGTGAGTGCATGCGGTGCCCCTGCTTCCTGCACGAGGTTAAGTGTGAGTGCGCGTGCCCTGCTTCCTGCACACTGGTTAAGTGTGAGTGTGCTTGCCCTGCCTTCCTGCACGTGGTTAAGAGTGAGTGTGCTTGCCCTGCTTCTGCACGTGGTTAAGTGTGAGTGTGCTTGCCCTGCTTCCTGCACGTGGTTAAGTGTGAGGTCTGCACGTGGTTAAGTGTGAGTGCGTGCTTGCCCTGCTTCCTGCACGTGGTTAAGTGTGAGTGTGTGCTTGCCCTGCTTCCTGCGCGTGGTTAAGTGTGAGTGTGCTTGCCCTGCTTCCTGCACGTGGTTAAGTGTGAGTGTGTGCTTGCCCTGCTTCCTGCACGTGGTTAAGTGTGAGTGTGTGCTTGCCCTGCTTCCTGCATGTGGTTAAGTGTGAGCGCGCTTGCCTCACTTCAGACCGCTGGGGGGAAAGAGTGCTGTGTTTCACTTGTAAAAATTGAAATACAAAGTCAGAAAAGTCTAAACCAACCATTTTTTAAAGTTAACTTTCTTCCTAGTAATGTTCAGACACTTAGCTAACAAGTGTGGCAGCTATTACAGTTATTACTTTCTGTACCCAATATCTTAAAATGTTGAATATTCAGTGGAACTAATTTTGTGGATAACATCCAGATTATGTAATTTGAATTTACCCATATGTTTAAAAGTGATTTTGCCTTAAAATGGGTTATGAGACATTAAATACATTTTACAAATGCATATTACATGTTTTCCCATTCCAGGCTCTGTCCTAGGAATTGGAAGTACAGCAGTGAGAAAATATGTTTGAAAACCTTTGTTTTCAAATCTTACAGTTAAGGTGTGGATTAGTTATGGCTTTCTTTTGTGCTTCCCTTTTATTATTTATTTGTTCATTCATTCTTTTTGTTTGTTGTTTTCAAGGTAGGGTCTCACCCTAGCCCACACTGACCTGGAACTCACCCTGTAATCCCAGGCTGGTTTCAGACTATCCTCCTACCTCTTCCTCTTGAGTGTGCACACACCTTTAATCTCATTCATTCATTTTTTGAGTCAGGGTCTCCCTCTAGCTCAGGCCAACTTGGAACTCACTGTGTAGCCCCAGGCTGGCCTTGAACTCACAGTGATCCTCCCTCAATCCCCCACCACACACACACCCCAGTGCTAGGATTAAGTGCATATACCATCAAGTCCTGTGTGCTTGTCTTCTAAGGGGAAGGGGGGTTTATGTTAAAGTGAAATGAATGAATCATTGTATGTAAGATAGTGGGGACTTAGCCATCCATTGTATAGATTGCTGAAGGCCACTTTTGGCAGCAGCCCTGACAAGAGGCCATTGTGTAATAAAATGACTATGTTGGTGGCCTGTGTAATAAACGGGATTTCTGTCATCTGTCATGTAACTGTGGGTGGGTTCACTCCTGCTGCCTCACTTCTCTTTCCCATTGTGTATGTTGATATGAGCAGGGGTTTTTTTTTGTTTGTTTTTTTTGGTTTTTGAGGTAGGGTCTCACTCTGGTCCAGGCTGACCTGGAATTAACTCTGTCGTCTCAGGGTGGCCTTGAACTCATGGCGATCCTCCTACCTCTGCCTCCCGAGTGCTGGGATTAAAGGCATGTACCACCACGCCCGGCTTAATGAGCAGGTTTTAATTTATCAGGTCTTGGGGCCTTGGGTTGCCTGAGCACATGCATATAGTAGATCCTGGTCAGACCCCCTCCTTTTCCCAACTCTAGTGGTCACTATGCTGCATTCAGGGTGTGTATGTCCTTTGAGACAGGTGGCTGTCAGCCATGCAGACTCTAAGGGAGAAGGAGAACCTCAGAGAACAGTGAGGGTTCTTAACATTCAACATGAACTTCAAATACCTGCTGTCTTCCTCAGATCTCCGACTCAGACCCGCTGTTGTCCTCCAGCCCCGAGGAGAACAGAAAAGAGCTGATAATCATTAGTGTCAGTGAATTTGAGATGCTGTTCCCTCCCTCTCCCCAACATGCACTTTTTGGTTTAAAAGACTGTGCCTAAGTATGTGACCGTGTCCGTGAAGAATGTGCCCAAGCATGTGACCAGCTCCGTTTAAATGCTAACACTAACGGAGAAGTGTCTCGTCCCCTTCAACAGATGAGGCGCAAGGTGACAAAGCCAAGCAGAGTATCAGGGCCAAGTGTACAGAGTATCTCGACAGAGCAGAAAAACTAAAAGAATACCTGAAGAAAAAAGAGAAAAGACCTCAGAAGCCCGTGAAAGAGGGGCAGCCAAGCCCACCTGATGAGAAAGGGTATGTATTTTTTTAATGTTAATTTTATTGTATCTTAGCTTGTAATTTGTAAAATGCATTTCTTTTGCTTAAACCACATATTGACCAGCGATCATTGTTCATGGGCCAGGAAGACTTGCTATGTACTTGGTTTTTTTGTTTTGTTTTGTTTTTTGAGGTAGGGTCTCGCACTAGCTCAGGCTGACCTGGAATTCACTGTGTAGTCTCAGAGTGGCCTCAAATTCACAGCGAGTTTCCACCTCTGCCTCCCAAGGGCTGGGATTAAAGGTGTGCACCACCACGACCGGCCAGTTCATTTTTTTAATAGTTTTTCTGGGGCATAGCCTCACACCTCCATTTATTCTGTCACCCTAGCCAGCTCTCATGCTGTAACAATATTGGGTGGCCACAAAACCTGAGGTTTTTGCCATCTGGCCTTTCATAGGCGAAAGTTTGCCAAACTGTGGTTTACCAAGCTTAGGTGTTGATATCCCTCGGTGACCCCCCCCTGCCCTGAGGATAACGGAGGACAGTGTTGGTGGGCACAGCAGTGGCGCATCCTCTGACTGTCCTGTTCCTGTGAGCTTGACACTGCAGGACTGACCTGTGGATGAAGTCTCTGACCACGTGGACAAAGTGAAAAATAATTCACAGTAATTTAAATAACTTTTGGATATGCAAAGCTTTTTATTGTGGATTTGCATTAAAGAAAGCCACACAGTGTGGTGTGTAAACAGTGGCACCCATTTTTGGAGCTTCTTCCTAGATGTGGGATATGTCACTTGCAGATGCAGAACGCATTTATTCCACCTGCTGCGTGAGCATGCCCAGCTCTGCTAAGCTGGGCACACATCCTAGCCATGTCCCCCCAGAGAGTCTGAATGGTGCCAGGCAGCATACTCTCGGGAAAGCAAGGCTTGGCTGATCTGCCTAGTTGGACTTGAAGCACTGAGGTGCTGCTGAGCCCGGGAGCACGTGGCTGACCGCACAGCTTCTGTTCTTAGGTGAGCCCTGCAGTTACCTGGAGGAAATGCCTCTTAGGCACTGCTTTGAGGGATCTTCCAGCTCTATCCAGTGTTTCTACATGCTGAATTTCAGCTGTACTGCATACTTGCCTAGTGAATACCAGTTTAAAGACATGGAGATTGTAAGAACCAGAGTTGAGTGACTGCCTCAAAAAGCAACGCAAAGTTTAAAGAAAATTACAAACTCAAAGTTTCATACTCGATGTTTAAGACATGGTTAGGGCTGGGTGTGGTGGCGCACGCCTTTAATCCCAGCACTCAGGAGGCAGAGGTAGGAGGATCGCCGTGAGTTCGAGGCCACCCTGAGACTCCATAGTGAATTCCAGGTCAGCCTGGGCTAGAGTGAGACCCTACCTCGAAAAACCAAAAAAAAAAAAAAAAAAAAAAAGACATGGTTAGGGCCAGGAAGTTTCTGTGGCATCCCAAGATTATTTGGTCTTCTGCACTATCAACAGTGACAGCACAGCTCTGAGCCCAGCCCAGTCTATGACGTGTCAGGCTTATCAGAGCCCAGCCTATTCTATGAAGTGTCAGGATTATCAGAGCCCAGCCTATTCTATGAAGTGTCAGGATTATCAGAGCCCAGTCCAGTCTACCGAGTGTCAGGATTATCAGAGCCCAGTCTAGCCTATGAAGTGTCAGGATTATCAGAGCTCAGTCCAGTCTATGCAGTGTCAGGATTATCAGAGCCCAGTCCAGTCTACAGAGTGTCAGGATTATCAGAGCCCAGTCTAGCCTATGAAGTGTCAGGATTATCAGAGCTCAGTCCAGTCTATGCAGTGTCAGGATTATCAGAGCCCAGTCCAGTCTACGGAGTATGAACAGTATCAGAGCCCAGTCCAGTCTTAGAGCATATCAAGTTTAAATTTAGGGCTTCTGGTATGACAATACAACTCCCACATGAAATGAAAATATTGGAAAGAATTCAGTTTACCTTGAATGCCCGGAGCCTCCACATCTTATGGAGATTTCTAGCCAGCAGGAACATTTGGTCTTCCCCTGTCATCTGAGACACTCTGTCTTGCATGAAGACCCTGTAATCCGCTCCCCTGCCATGGCCACCAATCGGGGGAAGCAAGTTTTTCTTAGTTGCAAACAGCAGGATTCACTTTGGCTAATTTAGCCAAAAGGGATTTCTTACAGGGCATTCATTACCTTATGGAATTCTGGGACTAGAAAATCAAAGTTAATTTCCATGTCACTAGCAGAAATGCTCACTACACCATGTGGGGACATAAGGCATAAATTCAGACACGAGGAATGTCAGGGTCCAGTAGAGACCCTGCTGCCTCCCCCACCCACCCCACACTGCCAGAGGTGAGGAGTGGTCAGTTCCCTCAAAAGCCAGTGTTGTCCCCTGAAGATGTGGTCTCCTGCAAGCACCCTCACCTCTGAGCAGCTGCAGTCTTGGGAGCCTGCAGAGGGCACTTGTTTCTCAGTCCAGTCTTCATGGTGTGAGAAGGGGCGAGAGGAGATTGGGGTGAGTGTCAGGTATTTCATTATCTACCTCACCCTGAGTCACCCTACCACCCTGCAGTGACCAAGGCTGCCCCACATGGGTAACTCCTGAGCAACAAGCTTTCATCCCTCTTCATATCTTAAATGGGAAAAGTGATGACTCGTTTATCTTGCTCTCACCTTCCCACTTGTATCAGGAACTTTTTTCTGTTAAGCTCTTTTTCTCTTTTTTAAAGAAAGTTTATTTGTTCGTGGGTGTGTGTACACTCTGACACACACTCTGACACACACACACACACCCAGGGCTTCTTGCCACTGCAGAGGAATGCCAGATGCTTGTACCACTTTTTACATCCAGCTTATGTAGGTGGCTGGGGAATTGAATCCAGGCCAGCAGGCTTTATAAGCAAGTGCCTTTAACTGCTGAGCCATCTTCCCATCCCCCGTCACCCTTTGTCCCTTCTGATTCCCGCTAGCGCTAGTCTTCCCAGCTAGTCTCCCTTCTAGTTGGATATGTTTCTTCCTGGTTGCCCACTGGGTTGCTTGCGTGAGCATGGACACCTCAGCAGCAGCTACGCCAGTAAATGGCTCTGCCTCCCCAGCAACCACTGAATGCCAATAGCTCCTCAGGAGAGGCAGGCCTGAGGAGCCCCGCCCCCATCCGTGACAGCACATTGAGCCAGGCTTGTGCAGGTAACCCTAGCTACCGTGAGGTCACGCGTGTGCGGTGGCCATGTCATGTCTGGACGACAGTATCCACCGCAGCCCTCCCTGACTCCCGCTCTTACATTCTTCCTGTGTCTGGGTATCGAGGTCCGTTCAGGGCCGAGCGCTCAGCAGCCACGTTCTCAGCGCCGTCACCACTTTTGCTGCTCTGCAGTACGCCACCGGCTGTAACAGTGCGTTCTCTTACAAGCTAATCCCTGTAACTGAAAGTAACTTTTTTCTTGGCTACAGTATAAGTGTAGTTATCTTTGTAGTCAGATCTGCAAATTATTTATTCAGGATGAATTGCTAGTTGTAAAGTAGTACACTGGCCATTTTTCTTTGGATTTTTTAGGATTTTCATCAGCAAGCTATCACTTTGGAACCCTCAGACTAAGGCTTATAGACCTTTTACCTTAGATAAAAGTAGTATACTTTTTTTTTTCTCCTACTATGGATTCTTCTTCTATTTTGCGTGGTCCTGGTGCTTACAACTCTACTGTATTTTGAACTCGTCATGGAACTGTGCGGTGTACGCACTTGTGAGTTCATCCCTACGTAGCACATGCCGTGAGACTCGAGCTAGTTCTCTGACCTCGTCCTGGTCATTTGTCCTTCCGTGCACTGAGTGTATGTGTGCTTCCTGTTGTGACACAGCCTGATGGTCTTCTTTAATCACGTCAGTAAGCATAACTTGTCATGTAAATGTCTTGCCACTAAGTTATAAAGGTTTCAGGTTACCTTTCCTTCACTTTTGCATTATTTATTAGCAGTGAGTGATCATTTGAATATATTAAATTCTTTTTATCAGGAATGACAGTGATGGGGAAGGAGAATCTGATGATCCTGAAAAAAAGAAACTGCAGAATCAACTTCAAGGTCACTTTAGATTTCCTTTGTAATTTACTATCGTGCTGAAAAGACTCATGGTGAACTGTGTTTGAACTGTTTTTCCCTCTGTATTTGAATGTAACTCAAAAACTAGTTTTGGTTACTGGTGGTCACATGCTAGCTTTTTTTCCAGTCTTTTCATAGTGTTTGCCCTCAAGGGTTTTTTAATAGTTTAGTTTTTTCACAGAGTGAAAATTATTGTTTCTTTCATATCTACCTTTAAAAGGCTGTGAGAAAACATACCTTGTTTTATTTGCCCCCTTGTAGAAAAGCTAACATTTATACAGGTGGCCCAGTACATGGTGTAAGATTATTATAAGAAGGATTCTTGCAGGCCTCTGTGTCCTAACACCAGGTCTGCTGGTGTCGAAGCTCACTGCTGTCTGAGGAACAAAGTAGTTAGGAATGCCACCTGGTTTCTAGCCGTGACTGCTGTTGGTTTGTTGGTTTATTTTCTGTCCTTGTCTTCCAAATCTGCTTTTCATTGTTTCCATGTATATTTTTTCTTTGTGTTTTCTTTTTCTCTTGTCATCTGCCTCGCCACCCAGTCCCTTTGGTCTGCCATAGTGAGGTGGTAGAAAGGAGAGGGGAGCCACTTCAAGTCTGCTATTCCAGCTTCCCAGTGGTGGGCAAGTTCTCAGAATCCTAGTCCCCATCTTGAGCATGCAAATGCCTGCCTTCCTTCCAGGAAAGGGGCATTCGTGACAGTGTGAAACTTCTCAGTGACACATTCTCAAAGCTAGGTAAGAGGCAGATCAGGGTGCCTACGAAGACTTCTGCTTGGATTGCTCAGACGTCTTCATTGTGTTACGTTAGCTTGTGTTCTCCAGGTCCCGTCACTGAAAGTATTTGTACGTTTAGGAAGATGGCTCACTGATTTAAGGCCCTTGCTTGCAAAGCCTATAACCCAAGTTCAGTTCTCAAGTCCCCCACGTAAAGCTGAACAAGCAGTCATTTCTAAGGCAAGAAACCCTGGTGCACATGTGTGTGTCACATACACAAATAAATTTCACACTAAGCTGAACTTTTTAAGGTATTTTATTTATTTGCAATGAGAGATGTGTAGAGCGCATACACCCAGGCCTCTAGCTAATGCAAATGAACTCCAGATATATGGGTACTGGGGTATTGAACCTGGGTAGTTAGGCTTTGCAGGCAAATGCCTTAACCTCTGAGCCATCTCTCCAGCTCCTAAACTGAACTTTTTTTGTTTGTTTGTTTTTTGAGGTAGGGTCTCACTCTAGCCCAGGCTGACCTTGAATTCACTATGTAGTCTCATGGTGGCTTCGAACTCAGGCTAATCCTCTTACCCCTGCCTCCTAAATGCTGGGGTTCAAGGTGTGCACTAACATGCCTGGCTCCCTAAACTGAACTTTTTAGATGAAAAAATATTTTTTATTTTATTTAATCTAAGTCCATTAAGTCAGTTTTCTCATAATGTATGAAACTTATGTTGCTCAGGACAGTCTTAGCATAACAGGTAGGTGGTATTTTCAAACAGAAAGAAATGACCTACAGAAACGAATTTCATAACCAGTGAGTTGTGTAAGTGGTGCTGTTTTGTTACATTAGAGCTACTCAGTCTTCTAGGATAGGCTGCCTCCTGGCTTACAGTCAGCAACTTCCACACACCAGGAAACTGGAAAAGCTTTCAGTGACAATAGCGAGATGTTTTCCTAGGATGGACTCTAATTGCAACATTTGCTATGGCTTTAGATTAGCCTTGAGAAAAAAGAACTTTGCTAATTTACAGAAAACGTATAAATGAGACGGTCTATTTAAAAGCCACCTAGAAAGCTTGGCCCCTCCCGGGAAAGTGCCGCAGGTCTGCAGGGACGCGTACGCCTGTGCTCTCCCGCCTCTGCCTCCACTGCTCTTTCCACCCTCTCTCTCCCTTCTGCTTCGCTCTTCTGTCTCTCTATCCTCAGTTAAAGTTGTTAAAGTATGTTTTCGCTCCATAGTTTAGCATTAGATTGCCTTTTCTTTGATTAACAAGAGAAATGGTATGGTGAGTCAGCGCCGTTAAGTGCACCTGGCTCTGCTGCCAGTCACGTGCTGGTCCCAGCGCTGCAGTGCTCGTGTCCTCGCTTCCCGTGCACTAACCTGTCTGAGTCGCTTGGCCAGGGGGGATTGTTTTCACTGCACCAGTGAGGAAGCAGAAACAGAGATGTTAAGTTCCCTAATCCTGGGTTACCCAGCCACCCACCTGGGTTCCTTCCTGACAACGCCCAACAATTACTTTCCCTTCAGGTTATTTCCAAAAGGCTTTTAGTGCAGAAAGTTGGATCATGTGTTCTTTAAATGTCCTTATTTTGTATTGCTCTCTACCTTGGACAAAATGGTCTTCCTTAATTTAAAGATGATCCAATCTTTTGTAGGTGCCATTGTCATAGAGCGACCGAATGTGAAGTGGAGCGATGTCGCCGGTCTGGAAGGAGCCAAGGAAGCCCTGAAGGAGGCAGTGATTCTGCCCATCAAGTTTCCTCATCTGTTCACAGGTGCGGTGGCCTTGCAGCCAGAGAGGTGAACTTGTCCCTTTTTAAATTTTTTTATTTATTTTTATTTATTTATTTGAGACTGACAGAAAAGGAGAGAATGGGCACACCAGGGCCTCTAGCCACTGCAAGTGAATGCCAGATGCATGTTCCACCTTGTGCATCTGGCTTATATGAGTCCTGGGAAATCGAGCCTCGAGCTAGGGTCCTTAGGCTTTACAGGCGAGCGCTTAACCGCTAAGCCATCTCTCCATCCCTTTTTTTTTTCAATTTTAAGAGAAGTAGGATGTAAGATTAGTATCCCCACGTGGTCACCCAGCCTTTGAGATAGCTGACTGTGGTGCTCACCCGTGGCTCACCCATCAGTCAGTTCAGCAGAACTTCACACCACATCTAGACTATTAGTTCACTCCTCCAAAAGTCATATATAAGCCGGGCATGGTGGCGCACGCCTTTAATCCCAGCACTCGGGATGCAGAGGTAGGAGGATCGCTGAGAGTTCGAGGCCACACTGAGACTACAGAGTGAATTCCAGGTCAGCCTGAGCTAGAGTGAGACCCTACCTCGAGAAAACAAAAAAAAAAAAAAAGAAGAAGAAGAAAAACCAAAAGTCATATATATTTTGTTAAAAAATCCTTCCAAGTTCAAGGCCAACCTAAGACTACGTAATGAACTCCAGGTCAGCCTGGGCTAGAGGGAGACCCTACCTTGAAAAACAACAACAACAACAAAGTCCTTCCAGCCACCCCTCCTGTGTAACCACTCCTGCACTGTTGTGGTGTTGAGCAGCGCACACCATAGGCGTCAGTCAGAAAGCACCCTTGAATGGAGGTCTTTCGCTCTCTAGACTGTCAGTCTGTGAAGAGCAGAGTTCTGTCTGTCCTCTCCATGCGTTGTGCTTGCTGAGAGAAGAGTGAGCAAGTCAATACTTTCCTGTAAGGTGGAAGGGCTGTGTTGATGTGAAAGTACTTGTGACAAATGGTCTCTAGACACAGAGCAAATAAGACATACTCACGACATGCTTTAGATAGATTGATTCTAAAAGGTGTCTTTTTATTCTTACTGGAAACTTTCAGGTGAAGATCTTTTCATAGTACTCTTTTTTGTGGATAATGTCTTCAGTAACTGGAATGAACAATCCTAAAAATCTCACCTTGTCTTTCTAATGCAACTTTTAGGGAAAAGGACCCCTTGGAGAGGAATCCTGTTATTCGGGCCACCTGGGACAGGAAAATCCTATTTAGCCAAAGCTGTAGCAACAGAAGCAAACAATTCAACATTTTTTTCCATTTCTTCCTCTGACCTTGTTTCTAAGTGGCTAGGTGAAAGCGAAAAGTAAGTGATAAATTGATGTTTTAGCTTCTCTGCCTGGTGGTCCCTGTATCCGGTCTATAAAGTAGTTATAAAGTAGTAGGTTTCTCACATCATTAGTAGATGTTCAGACAAGTAAGACATAGACATTCATTTCTCTGTCAGATCCAGCTCTAATTTCATATTTATTTTATAGAAAAAGATTGTGTTTGTGTGGTGCATATGTATATGTTGTATAACTTAGTATAACGAATTACCTAGTTATAATATTCTTAATCTCTGCACTTGAAGCACAATTAGACTTTTGGTCTGTGTGATTCTTATTTATTTATTTATTTATTTGGGAGAGAGAAAGAAAGGGTACGCCAGGGCCTCTAGCCACTGCAAATGAACTATAGACACATGCGCCCCCTTGTGCATGTGGCTTACATGGGTCCTGGGGAATCAAACCAGGGTCCTTAGGCTTCACAGGCAAATGCCTTAACCCATAAGCCATCTCTCCAGCCCTGATTCTTGTCATATTGTTATATTGCTTTGTTTCAGTCCTTTAATTTTTTTTTTTTTTTGGCAACTACACATTTTGTTTTTGTTTGTTTTTTAGACTAGTTAAGAACTTATTTCAACTTGCCCGAGAGAATAAACCTTCCATTATCTTCATTGATGAAATCGACTCTCTCTGTGGTTCACGAAGTGAAAATGAAAGTGAAGCTGCACGGAGAATTAAGACAGAGTTCTTAGTTCAAATGCAAGGTAGGGTTACTGATTTTTCATTGCTCTAACAATAATGGGGAAATTTTACACAGAATTTCTCTATCAAACTATTACTGGCATGTCTCGGTTTGATCGTTTTTCTGTGGATGCATAGTTGTGATTCTGGGATTATCTTATAGACTGACTGATATCATTTGTAAGGAGATTAATATAGCAGCTTATACCGGGAGCAATATCAGAGTCGTTGAAAGACTGTTGATGGTATTTTTTCTCAGTCTAGATTAGTGCTTGGGAATATTAGCCTATTTTGTGTCAGTATGATAGTTGATTAAGTGGGTTTTTGAGGGTGATAGTTTAATGTTGAGTAAAGCACTGAATTTCTTAATAGAACATACACAGTTTCAGGAGTGGGTGAGGAAAATGTGTGCACACCCAGGAGCTTTTCGGCCACGCAGAAGAATGAGGCCACGTTGTGTGCAGGAAACCGGCGACAGCCGAGGATAATCATCCCGAGAGAATTTGGTCCAGCTTCAGAGACACAGGCCTCATGTGGTTCCTAAACTGTTTATAAGTAGATAAAATCTTACATTTCTGTATGATGTGAGAGTCATAATGAAATGTTTAGGGGAACAAGGACTACATAAGCTCAAAATGCATTTTGTACTTGCATAAATGTGTTTGTGACACAATGCCATGTACAGTGAAATACACCAATGAAAAGCTTGTTTAAAACCACCACAGTATCATTTGAAATATTGCCTATTTTCGTACAGGAGTTGGTGTCGACAATGATGGGATTTTGGTTCTGGGAGCTACAAACATCCCCTGGGTTCTGGATTCTGCCATCAGGCGAAGGTATGATGAGCATAAACGTCTCCTGTTCTCCTCTGCTCCAGAAGGACAGCCTCTGATGCATGTGCAAAGGAATCTGAGTGTGGCATAATCTTGTTGCCCTTTGTCTTGCGGGGACAAGAATGGCATTGGCTTCTTGGGTTGCTTGCTGTGTGGAAGAGTTGTACACTCTGGGCTCCTTCACTTTGGAAGATAACATTGCTCTGTGATTATTTAGTTTGGATTAAGCTTAGAGGGAATGCTGCTTCTATAATTTACAAACACAGTTGAATATTTCATTGGAAATCCTTCGTGTATAAAAGGTGTTTTTGTTGAGTGGAGGATGGGATACAACAAGGTCTTCTGTAGCCCATGTTGCCTCAAACACACAACAGTCCTCTTGCCTCCGCTTCCAAGTGCTGTCGTTACAGGCATGAGTCACTATGCCCAGCTAGAAAGATAGACTTTTAGTAAACAGATGCAAGTATGTCTGCAGGGAGTTCTTCCTTTTGTTTTCTTGAAGCAGGGTCTCACTGTAGCCTAAGCTGACCTGGAACTCATTCTGTAGTTCCAGGCTAGCCTGGACTCGCAGTGAGTGTCCTGCCTGTGCCTCTCAAGTGCTGCAATTAAAGGCACCACCACTGCGCGTGTGCTGTTTTTAAGTTGAGCATGAAGCTAGAGCTGTAGGACAGTGTGCAAGTCTTCCCAGGTCTGCAGTCCCCTGCCTTGCATTTAGTTTTCATGGCAAAAAGAGCACAGAGTGGGTTGGAGAGATGGCTTAGTGGTTAAGGCGCTTGGCTGCAAAGCCAACGGATCTAGGTTCAATTCCCCAGGACCCACATAAGCCAGATGCACAAGGTGGCACATGTGCCAAGTTCATTTGCAGTGGCTGAAGGCCCTGGTATGCCCATTCTCTCTCTCTCTCTCTCATAAATACATAATTTTTTTTTTAAAGAGCACATCAGTGTTTGCCACTTTTCCCCATTCATTGTGGATTTGCTGCTGTTGTAGTCAGCTCCACGTTGCTGGCATGAGCATCCAAACCAGACAGTTTGGGGGAGGAAGGGGTTTATTTCAAGCCCACAGACCCAGGGGACGCCCCGTCCGTGGTGGAAGAAGCCGCCCGCACACATCCCAGCAGAGAACCAGCCAGCAGACACCAAGTGACAAGCACAGACCAGCAGCAAGCAGCAGCCCCAGCAGAGCTCAGACTGCTCTGCACACCTTTGGGCTGGAAACCAGATCCACCCCCAAACCCACCTTAAGGCTGGACCCCAGGATCTCCCCCACCGCCCCCCCCCCCCCGTGACACCTCCTCCAAGTGGAGGTCCGAGTTACAGGCTGTAACAGAGCATCTAAGTCTGGGGAGGTTTACATGCAAACTACAACAGCCGCCGTGCTTGTTCACCATCCAGTCCAAGAATGGAAAGGAATTAGGTTTGCATTAGGCAAAAATAAATTTCCAATTTCCAAAAGTATCTGCATATAGAGGTAAGAGAAGCTTTTAAAAGTCAGACCACCATCATCAGGTACCTGGAGAACAACACCTGCAGAGACCACTTAAATTATCTTTCTTTGCCCCCTCCTCATGCCCCAATACTGAAATCCTGGGAAGACAAGGAAAGTTATTGTCATAATACAGGGTTTGGTGTTCATGGTATAGGATTATTTGTGTAGAAGGACCTCAGTAATAAGTATGATAAAAGACATGTTGTGCAATGTTTATAAGATTTTGAGCACTTTCACTATTTAGAATTTTGAGAATTAATCACCTCTATTTTATATTATTATCTGTTAATTCTTTGACCAAGAGTTCAGAGTACAATTCTGTGGGAAGCTATAATCCTATGGGACTCGTCCTTTTATGTCATAAATTCCAAACATAAACGCTATGGACAAAGTAATATAAAAATTGTGTTAAAATTGAATATATATTTTAATATCCCTGACACAATATCTTTTACTTTAAGATTTGAAAAACGCATTTATATTCCCTTGCCCGAAGCCCATGCCCGAGCAGCCATGTTTAAGCTG
Source organism: Dipus sagitta (assembly GCA_036346955.1). Lineage (NCBI taxonomy): Eukaryota > Metazoa > Chordata > Mammalia > Rodentia > Dipodidae > Dipus > Dipus sagitta. Next base: position 54,384,660 of record CM070785.1, read on the forward strand.
CACTTGGGCACCACCCAGAACAGCCTCACAGATGTAGACTTCCAGGCGCTGGGCAAGAAGACAGACGGCTACTCGGGAGCGGACATCAGCATCATCGTAAGGGATGCGCTCATGCAGCCTGTCAGGAAAGTCCAGTCAGCCACACACTTCAAAAAGGTAAGGCGCTCTGTCCTTCCCTGGGTTGAGTTTCAGGACGGTTGCTGGCTTGTTTTCAAGAAGTTGGAAGGATGTTGCGTAATTATGCAAGTGAGTTCACATAGCAGATGTGAGCCACCATGCCCAGCACCTTTTCTGATTATTTACTTATTTGCTTTTTTGTAGTACAGGCTCACTCTAGCCCAGGCTGACCTGGAATTCAATATGGAATCTCAGGGTGGCCTTGAACTCATGGTGTTCCTCCCACCTCTGCCTCCAAAGTACTGGGATTAAAGGCTTGTGCCTCTGTGCAGTTTTTTAAGGCTAATTATTTCAACAATTAATGATATGTTTGCCTATTTATTTAACTTATTTATAAAATATCTAAAGTACTATTTGGGTTCAGAGTTAAATCAGAATATAAATCATCAAAAAAGATTAAATGTTTGGGAAGGACGGTTATAAATATGTCAGCTGGCCAGGTGTGGTGGCGCACACCTTTAATCCCAGCTATCTGGAGGCAGTAGGAGGATCACAGAGAGTTCGAGGCCACCCTGAGACTCCATAGTGAATTGCAGGTCCGCCTGAGCTAGAGTGAGACTCTGCCTTAGAAAACCAAAAAAATAAGTAAATATGTCAGCTGAAGCCAGGCATGGTGGCAAACGCCTTTAATACCAGCAGGTAGGAGGATCACTGTGAATTTGGGGCTAGCCTTCAACTACATAGTCAATTTCAGGTCAGTGTGGGCTAGAGCAAGACCCTACCTCAAAAATGTGTGTGCGCGCACGCACGTGTACATAGTAAGCAAACCTAGAATGTGTGCTTCTCACGCCCGCGCCCTCTCCAGGTACCAGTGATCAGCGTAGGGTAGAATGGAAAGCAACCCTGCTTTGGCACAGATGTGCTGCCGGCAGACTTTTCCATGAGCTCTGTCACAAAGGCGCTTTTACTTTTATATGCTTAAAGAAGTTACACATCGTAAATAGCACAGAAATTACTTAACATTTTATTTTGTGCTTGTAATTTTTCAAAATTTTTGTTAAAAGACAAAGATTCAAATGTCGAGTGTGTGTCTGTGTGTCTGTCTTCTCCTTGGAGACAGGGTCTTAACATTATGCCCTGCTCTGACCTCACCAGGCTGCCGTGTCCCTTTCCCCCGCAATTTCCAGCAGATTCTCCTGTCTCCTCCCTGCTCTCCTGCAGGCATGACTAGGATTACAATGCCTGCCACAGCCTGTCACAGCATCAGCTTTTTGTCTGTGTGCCGGGTTCCAGACTCGAGTGCTCATGTGTGGACAGCAAGCACTTTATCCACTGAGCCGTCTCAGCAATTTCACACTAACGCTGCCAAGTGCCACAAATTCTTCAGCTCTGGCAAAGAAAGCAGATGAAGAGAACTTTATAATATGTCTGTTTTGATCTCTAAGATAACTGCCATTTAGTAGGCATTAGAGGAAGAGAAGAGAAAATGTAGCCAAAAGTAACTGTTTCTTCTTTTCTCCAAGCTAGGGTCTCATTCTAGCCCAGGCTGACTGTAGTCTCAAGTTGGCCTTGAACTCATGGCAGTCTTCCTACCTCTGCCTCCCAAGTGCTGGAATTAAAGGCATGTACTGCCACGCCCAGCTTAAAATGCTTTTCTTTTGTAATCTTAATGATCATACAAATTATTGTAAGAAATTTTAAGCTGTAGGAAGCATGAAGAAAAGAATGTTAATATCACCCAAAAATTGAGTCAATGAGAAAAATAACTACTTACATTTATTTCTAGGAGTAAACATACCACATAAAAACTAATGTATGTGTTATCTTTCTTGGTAATCACCTGAATCTTAATGCTTATTATTTATTCAAATAAAGTGTCAAATCATCGTGATTGCAGGTCCGCGGGCCATCCCGAGCCGACCCTAACTGCATCATAGAAGACCTGCTGACGCCCTGCTCCCCAGGAGACCCTGGAGCCATTGAAATGTCATGGATGGATGTCCCTGGCGATAAACTTTTGGAGCCAGTTGTTTCCATGGTTTGAAATTTTGCTTTTAACGAAATAAATTACAAGCTGGAGAGATAACTTAGCAGTTGAGGTGCTTGCCTGTGAAGCCTAAGGACCTATATTCGACTCTTCGGTCCCACAAAAGTCAGACGCACAAAGTGATGCAAGTGCTCATGGGCACAAGGTGGCAATTCAGTTGCAGTAGCTGGAGGCCCTGGCCCACCAATTCTCTCTTTTTCTCTGTCTCTCTTGCTCTCTTGCATTAAAAAAAAAAGAAAAGGAAGCCGGGCGTGGTGGCGCACGCCTTTAATCCCAGCACTCGGGAGGCAGAGGTAGGAGGATCGCTGTGAGTTCGAGGCCACCCTGAGACTACATAGTGAATTCCTGGGCTAGAGTGAGACCCTACCAAAAACCAAAAAAAAAAGAAGAAGAAAAGGTCCGTCCATTGTCCATTGGGCTTGCCTCAAGAAAGATAAATATCTTACATCATTATACTTCATAACTCACCAAAGATCAAATGTTTCAGTTGTGTAAGATGTGCTAGAAAATGTTATAATCAGACATGTTTATTTAATAGTTTTAAAATTGTGAAAGATTAACTCAGTTGAATAAAAATAATTATTGTAGGCTATACGACCTTAACTGGAAAGGGTATATTTTAAAACATAGTGTTTTGATTATGTAGGTCATCCCCCAAATGCTAATATATTGCATAAGTTATTGTCAAAACTTAATGAGAAGTAGGATTGATAATTTTTTTCTCCTGATTCTCACATTTTTAAACTTTAAAAAAATATTTTATTTATTTATTTGCAAGTAGAACGGGAAAGTAAGCAAAAGAGAGAGAGAGATGGGTGTTCCAGGGCCTCTAGCCACTGCATACAAGCTCCAGATGCATGACCACTGTGTGCCACTGCCTTTACGTAGGTACTGGGGAATCGAACCCAGATTTTTTGGCATTGCAGGCAAGTACCTTAATCACTGAGCCATCTCTCCAGTCCCTGAATCTCACATTTTAAAATACAACAAGAAATGGTACTAAAGCTCAGATCAAAGCATCCATACTTGATACCAATGCTCAGATTATAATATCCATAAATTATGCTAATGCTCAGATCATAAATGATGCTAATGCTCACATTGTAGTGTCATAAATTATACTTTTCTGCCTCTTCTAGGCTCTACAGGAAGTTTAAATAATATGGATCTTCAGATGTTCAAGTGAAAATTTTGAACTTCTTTTTTCTCACAAATTTTAACTGATTTTAAAAGAATTTTTGCTAAAATATATTCTTGAGATTATATTGGAGGAATTAAAGTAATTCATTAGATTTTATGTAATATAGCACTCATTTTAGAGTTTGGGATGATTGAAAAGGTACATTTATTCCAGTTGTTTTTTATGAACACTCAGTTTTCAGCATTTTCTGCTGTAGTAACTAATTTTCAGAGATCAGTATGGTAGGTTTACCAGTAACTTTCAGTGAAGAAAGTTATATGAACTAGGTATTATACATAGATGTGTATACATGTGTACATAAGTACACATGTGTATGTTCACTGTAATTCTTATTTAGGATTATTCAGAAATCCTTTTTTAATCCTTGATACATTATTATTAAAGTTTTTTTTTTACCCAGTTTGGAGAGTTCTCAGACACTTAACATGCTTTCCTCTATCATTTGCCATGCAATTTTAACATTTTAATAAATCTCTGATATTATCACATTTTCACTTTGTTTCAATCTTAATTTTTAAAAAAATTGGTGACTTGATAGCATTCTGCTTTGCTTAAGTCTTAAGTGACGTACAGAAATGTGGTTTTTTTGTAGTAAAGAGTAAAATAAAATTCAGTAATTCAAAAGGAAGGTAGTAATGTTACTATCAAAGTATTTTTTTTCTTTGTTATTTATTTGCAAGCAAAGAGGGAGGGAGAGAGAATGAGAATGGCTACACCAGGGCCTTTTGCCACTGCAAACAAACACCAGATGCATGTGCCCCTTTGTGCATCTGGCTTCATGTGAGTACTGGGCAATCAAACCCAAGCCATCAGGCTTTATAAGCAAGATTCTTGACTGAACCATCTCCCTAGCACCCCTTCCCCCTTTTATTATTTTTTTTAAGGACTCCAGATGTATGTGTCACCTTTTGCATCTGGCTTATGTGGTTACTGGGGTATTCAACCTGGGTTCTTTGTTTTGAAGACAAGTAGTACCTTAACACTGAGCCATCTCTCTAGCCCTATTTTATTTTATTTTTTATTTGTTTATTTATTTATTTGAGAGTGACAGAGAGAGAGAGAGAGAGAATGGGCACACCAGGGCCTCCAGCCACTTCAAATGAACTCCAGACACATGCACCACCTTGTACATCTGGCTAACGTGGGTCCAGGGGAATTCAGCCTCAAACCGGGGTCCTTAGGCTTCACAGGCAAGCGCTTAACCACTAAGCCATCTCTCCAGCCACTTTTTTTTTTTTTTTTTTTTTGAGGTAATGTCTCACTGTAGCCCAGGCTGACCTGAAAATCTCTTTGTAGTCTTCAGCCTGGCCTAAACTCAACAGTAATCCACTTACTGCTGGGATTAAAGGCATGTGCCATCATGTGTGCCCCCTTTTTATTTCTATAGTTTATATTTAAATATTTAAAGTAATTTCTAAGATTTTCCATTTTTTTCAACTTTATTTATTTACTTATTTGAGAGAAAGAGAAAGAGGCAGAGAGAGAGAGAGAGAGAGAGAGAGAGAATGGACATGCCAGGGCCTCCAGCCACTGCAAACAAACTCCAGATGTATGCACTCCCTTGTGCATCGGGCTTACGTGGGTCCTGGGGAATCTAACTGAGGTCCTTTGGCTTTGTAGACAAGCGCCCTAACTGCTAAGCCATATCTCTCTAGCCCGTATTTTTCAATTATTAAGGCATATGATTTTCACTCATAGAACTTTAGGTGATTGAAAAGTTAACACAAGATTTTCAAACCTTAGTGCTTCACTTAGATTTTCAACTAGCTTTGCAAGAAAATAATTTTTTGTAGTCCCCTTACTATGTTCCTTTTTTGGTTTTCGAATTAGGGTCTCCTCTAGCTCAGGCTGACCTGGAATTCACTATGCAGTTTCAGGGTGGCCTCGAACTCATCATGATCCTCCTCCCTCTGTCTCCCAGGTACTGGGCTTAAAGGCATGCGCCACCATGCCCTGCGCTGTATTCCTTTTGAATTGAATTTAGTGGAAAAAGTAATCTCTTGTTTACAGAAAAGTTAAATAAGGCCAGAAATTAGATCCTGGGACTAACAGGGTGTCCTAATGATCCGTCCTAAGAACCTCTGGCAGGTTTTGCCCTGGACGAGGGAAGAGACTGAAAGCCCTGACGTGGGCCAACACTGTTCCTAGGGAGACTGAGAGCCGCACCTGCGGCCCTGCAGGGACTCAGTTGATGATGCTGTGGTGAGCTCTGTTAGCTGTGTAATTAATTAACCCTTCCTTTCCCTGACAGGGGGATATGCTACGGTCACTGTCAAGCACAAAGCCGACAGTCAATGAACAGGACTTGTTGAAATTAAAGAAGTTTACAGAAGATTTTGGCCAGGAAGGCTGAACCAAAGACAGCAAGGAAGAAGTTCACCATACATATTCTTTCTTTCAGATGTTTTTGCCTTTCCACGATCCCGATTCTTTCCATAAAAACTCTTACCACAGGGAAACATGCATCTCACTTCAGAGTTACTTTAAGTTTTATATTATACTTTTTCTCCATTGCCTGTTAAGTGCGCCAGTTAACAAAACTGTAAAACAATAGGTTATAAGGATATGAGTAATATGTGAGTGGCATAAAAATAGAAATTACCCAGTAAAAGAGTATTAAACATTGATTGACATACATATATTTATAATTTTTATGAGTACTGGTCTTTACATCTTTTTCTTTTTTTTACTAAATTGAGATAGGGCTTTTACTGTAGAAACATTGATGTTTCCTAAACATCCTTATCAATGTAATGTGTATTACTTATTAAAAGTTAAAAATGATAAAATCTTTACTCAGGGATGGGCAGTAAAACAGTGATTGGTGTGGAAGGATTGTGAGTTGTGTTCAGCCAGTGCTCTTACTGGGGTTTTGTGTGTGTGTTTTCTTTAATAGTTGTGTTTTTTTTTTTTTCTTCTGTGTAGATTTAAGAAATTCCTTTAAACACAGAAGACTTTCAATGACACTTTTCACTGTGCAATCTCAAGAGAGACTTTCTAAATTAATCATCCCTTTACCTTGGAGAAGAAAATTACATACTTCAGTGTCTTTTTGTAGCAAAACAGACCAAAACAGGTGGAAATAAGTATAAATTTTTTAAATAACTGTCATATAAAATACTGTAGTGAGCACCTTTGCTAATACATAAATGCCCCCCCTTTGGATTATGGGATGTTTTCTGTGTACAATGTGGGTATATGTGTGTATGTATATATATATGTATATATATATAAAATGTTTTTTAATGTAGACTGGTGAGGGTCCTGTCTCACTTTTTAAGTTCAGGGAAGTTTGTCCTGGCCACACTTACATTATGAAACTCTAGATGAACTGATGTGTCCTTCAATAATAAAGCATCATGTCACGTCGGCGTCCTCAGCTCAGCTCTGTGGAACGTGTTGCGCTCTCAGCTTCGACACTTAGGTTGTGCCTCCTGCATCCACATCACCACATGCAGAACACTGTTAGCCAGAACCGCGCTGACCTGGCTTGCAAATGCTATCTGGTGACTCGCATTTTGAAGTATATTTGCACATTTTGCATATTATGCTATATGGTTGCCTTTGGGTTTTCTGTACAGATTATTTTTGTTGATATTCAGTGGAAATCATAGGCCTGAGATACACTGTTCTTATGTGAAATAAATTGCTGTAACCTACTTTTGGGCTATATTCTGTGTATGGTGCTTTATTTCGAGACCTTTTTAAAAAATGTATTTATATGAGGGGCTGGAGAGATGACTTAGCGGTTAAGGCGCTTGCCTACAAAGCCAAAGGACCCAGGTTCATTCACACATCTAGAGTTCATTTGCTGTGGCTGGAAGCCCGGCACGCCCATCCTCTCCCTCCCTCCCTCCCTCTCTCTCTCCCTCCCTCTCTCTCTCTTTTTCTCTCTCTCTGCCTCTGCCTCTTTTCCTCTCTCAAATAAATAAATAAAATATTTTAATAAAAAATTATTTATTTGGGAGAGAAACAGAAAAGACAGGAGAGAGAGAGAGAGAATGAGCACTCCAGGGTATCCTGCCACTGCACACAAACTCCAGACATGGTTCACTTTGTGTATCTGGCTTTATGTGGGTTCTGGACAACTGAATCTGGGCAGTCAGGCTTTGCAAGCAAGTCCCTTTAAGTGCTGAGCTGTCTCTCAAGCCCCTGCCCATTCTTTCATTTCTCTAATGCAGCAGTGTCCTTTCTTCTCTACTAGTCCAGATGCCAAAGTGTTTGCACTGAGACTTAGCTGGTGTAATCTGTCATCTTTCTTTTTTACATTTTAATTTTTAAAGTCAGAGAGAGAGAATGGTCGCCCCAGGGCTTCCAGCCACTGCAAACGAACTCCAGAGGCATGTGCCACCTTGTGCATATGGCTTACGTGGGACCTAGGGAATCGAACCTGGGTCCTTTGGCTTTGCAGGCAAGTGCCTTAACTGCTAAGCAATCTCTCCAGCCCTGGTTTTTGTTTTTTGAGTTAAGGGTCTTGCTGTAGCTCAGACTGACCTGAAATTCATTATTATGTAGTCTCAGGGTGGCCTCGAACTCATAGCAATCCTCCTACCTTGGCCTCCCAAGTGCTGGAATCAAACGCATGTGTAAACACGCCCAGCCCCTTTTTGCAAATTTTAAGCATGTTTAATTTAATCTTTGTAACCCATTTTCTTTTCTAAGAAGTGGCATAGTGCTGGACGCTATCGTACTTTCTTCATAGACTTACACAGAGAGCGCTTTATCAACTTCATGGGTTATCTGTGACACAAGTAATTCAGATTTATTTCTTCATTCGTGCTGCTCTAACACGAAGCGATAATTTCACTCTTGGTGATTGGGGCTCCAAAATGTGCAATGTGTGTGAACCAACACTGCACATGTTTCCCAGCTAAATTTAGTGGCCAGGTGTCCTAGTTTGAAATCTGCCTCAATGGGAGTCCCGAGCCCAGCAAGTGTTTCAGGCACTTGTACAAAGGGAATACTACTCCATTTAAAACTGAAGAAGTGTCAGGAGTGGTGGCACATGCCTTTAATCCTAGCACTTGGGGCTGAAGTAGGATTGCCATGCGTTTAAGGGCAACCTGAGAATACAGAGTGAATTCTAGATCAGCCTGGGCTAGAGTGAGACCCTACCTCAAGAAAATGGAAGCAAAACAAAACTGAAAAAGTATATTAAATCTATAAACTAATCTTTACTGATTCACCATAGTCCAGAGCCCGTTTGTGATTTTTCTCCAAGCTTCACAAATACAAAACACTTTAATTTTGTAGAGTAGGCATCAAAAACATTGCAAATATCGTACATAACAACTGTGGAGTATTGAAAATTTGACTCCACAAAGGTCAAGACAAACTTCTCAGCTTTGTACAAGAGATTCTGGACAGGACCCAGAGTTAGAATGGGAAAAATATCATTTACAGGTGACATAATTGTGTGTAGAAAACTAATCTGTTACTAGAAATCTTACTTGAGCAAGTTTACAGGTTGCAAGGATAATAAAAATTATATTCTAGTAGAAATTGAAATTAGGAAAAAAAAAACATACTAATTACAGTCACATCAGTGTGCCAGATACTTTGAAATCAACTCCAGATGTGCAACGTTCACATAGAAAACTATGGATCAGCAGGGTGTGTTATCATGCGCCTTTAATCCCAGCACTTGAGAGGCAGAGGTAGGAGAATCATGGAGAGTTCGAGGCCACCCTGAGACTACACAGTTCCAGGTCAGCCAGCCTGTATCAGAGTGAGACCTTACCTCCAAAAACCGAAAACAAAAACATACTGGAGAGAGATGGCTTAGTGGCTAAGACACTTGCCTGCAAAGCCAAATGACCCAAGTTGGATTACCCAGTACCCATGTAAAGCCAGATGCACAAGGTGGGACATGCATCTGGAGTTCATTTTCAGTAGAGGCCCTGGTGCACCCATTCTCTCTATCTCTCTTTGCTTGCAAATAAATAAATAAATAGACTTTTAAAAATACAAAACACTACCTACTATCACTATCTACTACTACTAACACTATCATAATAGGAGGAAAAGATCATGACATCAAAATAAAAGAGACTGATTGAGAGGGGGAGGGAATATGATGGAGAATGGAGTTTCAAAGGGGAAAGAGGGGGAGGGAGGGCATTAATATGGGATATTGCTTACAATCTTGGAAGTTAATAAAAAAAATACAAAAGTAGAAAAATGTCAGTTCTAACTAAATCAGTTTGTAGATTAAATATGTTTCCAAATCTAGATCTGGGTGATTGTTACAAAGATGTTTATGTATTTGACAATTCAGCCAGGCGTGGTGGCGCACGCCTTTAATCCCAGCACTTGGGAGGCAGAGGTAGGAGGATTGCCGAGAGTTCGAGGCCACCCTGAGACTACAGAGTGAATTCCAGGTCAGCCTGAGCTAGAGTGAGACCCTACCTCGAAAAACCAAAAAAAAAAAAAAGAAAATTCAAACTATAAAAATTTGTGACGTCTTGTGTGCTAAATAATGTGTAATATATATATGAAAAAATAAGTGCTAAATAAATAATTCATTGATTGATGTCAAGATATAAAAACAGCTAAGTAAATATTTCACTGATTTTTTTAAAGTGGTATCTCCAGTGCTTTTGTTTGTTTTTGTTTTTGTGTTTGTTTGTTGAGGTAGGGTCTCGCTGTAGCCCAGGCTGACCTGGAATTCACTATGGAATCTTAGGGTGGCCTCAAACTCACAGCAATCCTCCTACCTCTCCCTCCCAGTGCTGGGGTTAAAGGCGTGCGCCACCACCCCCAGCTTGTTTTTGTTTTTATTTTTCTGAGGTAGGGTCTCACTCTAGCTCAGGCAGACCTGGAATTCACTATGTAGCCTCAGGGTGGCCTTTAATTCATGGTGATCCTCCTGCCTCTGCCTCCTGAGTGCTGGGATTAAAGGCGTGCGCCACCACTCCTGGCAGTACATTTTTTTAATTAAAAATATTGTTATTTATTTGTAAAGAGACAGAATAAGTAGGCCAAGGCCTCTTGCCCTTGCAAATGAACTTAAAACATGCAGCACCATGTGCATCAGGCCTTACATGGGTACTGGGGAATTGAGCCCAGGCCATCAGGATTTGCAGAAAAGCATCTCTCCAGCTCTCAGGTCCATTTTCATAATACTATTCCTCCACCCCATAATTCGTCTACAAGTCTGGGTGTACACAAAGGTGCCTGTAGTTTTAATGAAACTCTGACTTCTCATGCTGATTACAAAACCAGTAAGCACAGCCTGAAGATGGAAAAATGGTAGTTACCTGCAGCAGGCTGTAGAAAGCACTGCTCTGAATCTAAAAGCTGTGCCCTCCAGTAAAGGAAGCAGAGGGGATATTCAGGGAGCTTCCACACAGTACTATAAGAAAGCACTTCCTGAGCGTGTCAGGATTACCATGTGTACCTTGCTGAAAATGTATAATTTAAGGTCATAGTTAAGCATATATGGCATACAAATTCCTGAACATGCTAAGCTCAAGACCATGGAACATTTGAGAAGTTAAAATGACAGGAACCTTCCGAGCATGCTCACCTGTGTGTCATACATGACAGAGGGGAACCTTCCAAACATGTTCACCCGTGTGTCATACATGACAGACGGGAACCTTCCCAGCATGCTTATCTGTGTCATACATGACAGACAAGAGTCCTTCTGGGCATATTCAGCTTTTTCCCAAAATGGTTTAGCTAAATCCAGAGAAATGTATGCTGAGAGTGCCTTAAGCAAGAGTTTTCCCAGGGTCAACATCCCTAACCTAGCGCTGAGCAAGCCCTTCACCTCCACTCTGTGTGAGGATGGCTGATGCTACCAAGCTCCTCGAGAAGCCTCTCCTCAGGCGCCACGTTCCACTGAAACATTCCCGGTAGTCCTGGCGAGAATGCGACTCTCCACCCCACTCTGTGGCTGAAACCCAAACCCTCCTGCCTCTGCAGTACTTGCCGTCACATCTAATACTCATAATTTGCTATGTTTCACTCGTTAATTTTCTGTAAGCACTGGGGCTCCATGAAACCTGAGAGCATCCTGTCTGTTTTGTTCTCTGTGTCAGGGATCTTTCTGGAACAGGGCCTTCTGCCTAATGGATGTTCAGTAAATAGTTGTGGAGTGACTCATCATATTCTAAATTGGAATACAATGAGTGTGTGTAGTGTTTACTTCCTGCCTTCTACCTAAATATTTACTTCTTTCATACGAAGAAAACTTGGGGTTGAAAACAAACATTAAGAAAGCAACAGTGCCTAAAGAGACAACTGGCAGGAAGACTTCGTAGCAGACAGCTTCAGGTTCGCTGAGATGAACCTCCAGACCAGGCACGGTTATGGAGGAAGGGATTTATTGAAGCTCACAGATCCAGGGGAAGTTCCATAATGGCAGAAGAAGCTGGCCTGCTTTCATAGGTCCAAACAGAGAGAGAGAAGCACAAGCCTAAAAGCCAAAAGCCACACAGCACAGCACACCTCAGGAACTCCAGCTAGGCACACTTTACATATCTTTAGATTGAAATCTGAAACCCACCACCACACCTTAAGATCTGCTCAGTGACCCTGCCTCTAGGCAGGTGAGCATACTCCTAAGGTTCCCCTCTGTCATGTATGACACACAGGTGAGCATGCTCGGATGGTTCCTGTCATCTTTGACACAGGTGAGCATGCTCAGAAGGTTCCTGTCATTTTAACTTCTCAAATGTTCCATGGTCTTGAGCTTAGCATGTTCAGGAATTTGTGTGCCATTTTGCCAGTCTGTATTATCTGGTTGTCTGAGACAATAGCATACCCCACTATCCGGGAGCCCTGTGAGTCAGGAAGAGCTCCATCTATATGCCAGGTGTGATCAGGGTCGGGGAGAGGAGATAGAGAGATTCTAGGATTATGACAGGTGAGGTCCTCTAGCATCTCTAAGCAGGAGTGTATAAGTTTGGGTAGAGGCAGGAGGGTAGCGGGGTTAAGTGGGGGACAAGAGTCAAGTGTGATGTCGGGGTTATCAAGGAAAGTGACATGAAAGAGTTGAATTTTAGATTTTTTAGGGTCAGAGTAGACAGGCAAGAGTTGGCGAGTAGACCTTTAAGTTTGGGGTGGGGGGGGGGGGGGAACAGTGAGTTGTTGTCCAAAAGTGAATTTCTGTGCCTCTTGGGCCAGAACAGCAGCTGCAGCAAGAGCGTGTAGGCATGATTGCCAGCCCCGGACAGAGGTTTCTAGTTGTTTACAGAGACAGGCCACAGGGGCAAAGGATGGGCCCTTCATTTGATGTAGAACTGTAAGCCATACCCCTTTTTTTCTGTGGACTGAAGAAGAAAAGGCCGCTGAAGGTCCGGAAGTGCAAGGGTGGGAGCTTCCCAAAGGGCATCGCGCAGGTGGGAGAAGCAGCATCTGTCTCTGACTTGGGGTCTAGGGACTCATGAGGGTTTCCCTTAGCCTTGCCATAAAGGGGCTTTGCCACGAGGGCAAAGTTTGGAATCTACATTCTAAGGAACCCAGAAAAGTCAAGAAAGGAGAGAATTTCTTCCTTAGAGGTAGGCGGATGCTGGCCTCTAAAGGCCCAGGTGTGAGGCCTAGTGGAACTTCCTGAGCCTAGCTAAAGTTTGGTGATCTGCCTCTGGCCAGACGTGACTCAGCAAGACGCCTAATGGCTTCTTACCTGCTACCTCCACATGGGAGTTAGAATTATCATTTCAATAGTCACAGTTTACTATTGGCCCTTACCTTTCCCCACCATCCTACAATCCCCGCCTTCACCCCCAACATTATATAGGCAACTGTTCATAGCAATAAATCGAGTTCCTGCTTCGACAAGACTCCCGACTCAGTGTGGTTTTTCTCCGGTGGCCAGGAGAGGTCTGAGTCGTCGGACGCTCATCTCCTCCTCAGCCCCTCGGGAGGAACCAGCGGGCCTGGTCCTTCCCTCGGCACTACCTGCCCCCGCCGGCGGAGCCCGGCATCTGGCGCCCAACGTGGGGCTCTTGGAATCCGGCAGACTAGTGCCCCCTGAGAGACATTCGTTGAGGAGGTCAATCGGTGTACATATGCGGTGAGCGTACCCCCATAAGTAGTCTTTATATTTAATGCGCTAAACTTTGCTTCTATAACCTGTACTTGTTGATCAACATCTCTTTGTTCTCTTTCTCTTTCCTTTCACTTTTAGTTTGCAGACAAGCTACATCTGCGGCTTTTGTACAGCATGTTTACCTATCTTTTAGATCCTTGTGGTTGTGTTGTACTCATGTGTATGTGGGTTGCTATTGCCCTAATTTTATGGACATTTTTCTCTCAACTTTATAATGTGGGACAGTCTAACTGTAAATCCAATCCTGCCTTAGAATCTCTCAGGGCACTCCTAAAGAGTAGAGGGCTTAATTTGACTGATAATCAGGCTCAACAGACCTGGGATTGCCTTCTCAAACTGGCGCCATGGCTGCCGGAAGGAAATCTCTTTGATTGGGACACGTGGGATAGGGTAGAGGCCCTTGTTTGTCGGGCACATGTGGAGAAGGGTCAAATACCCCCCTCAGGGGTCCTCCCTATGATCTCAGCCCTCAAGGCCTGCTTCCCTCCAAGGCCAACCAAACATAAACAAAAGACAGAAGAAAAAGATAATATACAGCCTAATCCAGCTACTCCTCCTGGAGATACAGCTTTAAAAAAACCCCAAAAGGATGCATCTTTATGCTCCTCACTCGATCCCTTTGAGAGTGCTCCCTGGCCTTCCGGGGGACCTCCTCCATCAACTAACCCTTTCTGGACCCCCTCGGCCCCTCCTTCATATTCGGCCGCCGAGACCCCTTCAGCCCCTCCTTCATATTCGGCAGCCAAGCCGTCAGAAAATAAAGCTACTTTTTTATTTCCCGTCAATCTAAATCCTGGGGGCAATCGCCCTGCTGCCTGGTATCCGTGGGAAGCTCAGGACCTTAAGGAGCTTAAAAAGGCGGTCTCAGAGGATGGACCCAACTCTCCTTGGGCTGAGACCCTATTACAGGGACTTGCCCATCAACCTTGTACAACCCAAGATTGGAAAAATCTAGTCAGGGCTGTCTTGTCAGGTCCCCTATACATTAAGTGGTGTGCCTTTTTTAGAGATGAATGCCATGCACAGGCAGAACGAAACCAAAATCAACAGCCCCCTGTGCCGATAACTTTTGGGATGCTCTCTGGTACCTCTGATCAATATGCTACAGGCACTCAACAGGCGGCTATACCTGACCCGTATAGGGACCAGGTCAGGGCACTGGGCTTGGCGGCATGGAAAAAGCTTGATGAGGGACCCTCTGAAACTCCCCTTATGAGTATTACTCAAAAACCATCTGAGGATTTGGCTACATTTATAGATAGGGTGGAAAAAAGTCTCCAAAGAAAATTTCCCCCAGGGGCATTACGGGATCAGTTTACTAAAATGTTGGTCTGGGATGGGATGACGGCCGATCACCGCCTCGCCTGTGCGGGTCTCAAGGACAACTCCATGAGTAGATGGATTGTAGCCACCAAGGACGTTGGCACTATCTCCCATCAGGCTAGGGCCATGGCTGCCGCCCTTCAGGAAAATAAACAGAGAGATTTGGCCAATACGATCTGTGCATTACAGTTAAATTCTAAAAACTTGACATGTTTTGGATGCGGGGACGAGGGCCACTTTAAAAAGGAGTGCCCCAACAGGACAAAGCCTCCTCCGCGCTCTGGGGGGACGACCAACGCCCCTCACACCCTTTGCCCTAAATGCAATAAAGGGTTTCATTGGGCTAAGGAATGTAAATGGAAGTTTAACATACAGGGAAAGCCTTTAAACTCCTCCAGGGGCTTCCCCCAGCCCCGTTAAATAAGGGGAAAGAGACCATCAAAGCCTATTGGACCGTCCCCCTGGTCCCCGGCCTTAGACCCAAAATTATTTTGAATATTGGCAATAAAAAATTCAAACTTCTCATTGACACTGGAGCGGACCGAACGGTCCTGAGAAAGGAGGAAGTGCCCCCCTCCTGGCAGCTTGTGCCCGGCCCTCCCCTACTGGGAATTGGCGGGCAATCCACCTCCTGGGAGACTGCCACGTGGCTCCCTTGGACTGACCCAGGTGGGGACAGGGGAAAAGTCCGCCCTCTCGTGGTGACTGGGCTCACTGCTAACTTACTGGGGCAAGACATCCTTGGAGATGCCGAGGCTTTCATCACTACTGACCATAAGGCCTTTTATAATGATTTGTTAGATAAAAAAGAATATCAACAACAGTCTGAGGAAGGGAGGGAATATCATCCCAATTATAGAGATGACCCTTACTTTGAGCAACTCAGACAAAAGTACTCCAATAAACACCCCCAATTCTAAGGGCCACTGCCCAGCCCCCCCCCATTTAAAATCCAGTGGAGACCGGGGGATCCTGTATGGGTTGAGCAGTGGCCTCTCCCTTCTTCTAAGTTACACCAACTCCACATACTTATTGATCAACAGTTGGAGGCCGGACATATTCGTCCCTCCACTAGTCCCTGGAACTCTCCTGTCTTTGTCATAAAAAAGCCTAATGGGTCCTGGAGATTTTTACATGATTTAAGAAAGATCAATGAACGCATGATCCCCTTCGGAACTCCCCAGAGGGGACTCCCATGGATCCCAGCTATTCCCAATATATACCATATTACTATCATTGACATTAAAGATTGCTTCTTCTCTATCCCTCTCCATCCAGGAGACATGGAAAAATTTGCATTCTCTGTACCTGCTGTTAATTTTTGTGGCCCAGATAGGAGATTTGAATGGACTGTCTTACCTCAGGGCATGGCAAATAGCCCACCCATTTGTCAATATTACCTGTCATCCATTTTCTCTTCTCTTATCAATCTCCCTGATACTCTGTTTTATATTTACATGGATGATATTATTCTTGGGTGCCTAGATTCCTCCACACTCCAGGACCTTACCCACCAATGTCTAACTATCCTGCATACTCACGGCTTTAAAGTAGCTCCAGAAAAAGTTCAAACTGTGCCTCCCTTTAAGATCTTGGGCTCAATCCTTACCCTAGATACAGTTTCACCTGTTAAACCACAACTTTATATTCAGGATTCTTACACCTTGCTTCAACTCCAGAAGCTTTTGGGAGAAATTAATTGGATGAGGCCTTGGATACCCATAACTACTGAAGAGCTGTCCCCTTTATTTGACCTCCTAAAGGACCTTAACTTCTCCTCTCAGGTAATTTTGTCCCCTTGTCATCAACAAATTTTTCATAAGGTACAACAGGCTATAAATACTGTGACCCTAAAGAGGTTCAATCCTGATTTGCCCATCTCCCTCTACATTTTCTCTGGGGAAACATTATGCACTGCACTGTTGGCCCAGGAAGGTGAACCCATCCAATGGGTCCACCTCTCAATCGGTGGGGTCCCCAGAGTTTATTCTATAACCAACCAGGTTGCTGATTGCATTATCAAGGGCAGAGACACCTCTGTCCGGTTGTTTGGCACAGAACCTCACCTTATTGTCACCCCCCTTTAAGATAACAGATTTCACCTGGCTTCAGAGAAATAATAATAGAGTTGCTATGGCTCTCGAGGGGTTTCTAGGTAAAATTGATTGCCATTATGGCCCCCACAAATGGATGAGTTCTTTCTCCAGATTAGAATGGAAGCCCCCCAGGCTTTTTCTGTCTCAACCTAACCCTGACTTTCTTACCGTGTTTACTGATGGAGGGCACCTGGGGGCTTCCCTAGTCGTTTACCCTCCCTTAAAACAGGAAAAAGAGCCTATGCCCATAAAGTCAGTCTCTCATGAGGTTGAGGGGTCAGCACAATTCAAAGAACTATTTGCTGTCGTTCTAGCTTTGGACACTATTCAAGAGCCATTTAACTTATTTTCTGACAGCCTTTATGTTGTTAATTTATTACCCAACCTGGTTGAGGCCCATATTAGACTGGACTCCAACCCTATATCTCCTCTGATGATTCAAGCTCGTTCCCTACTCAAACAAAGAATTAACCCCATTTTTCTTCAACATCTCAGGGGTCATCAAAACTTACCGGGATTTCTTTCTCGAGGAAACAATTTGGCTGATAAAATGGCTTCTATGCCTCAATGTAATACTATTACAGAAGCTACACGCTTCCACTTATTGACCCATGTCAACTGGAGAGGTCTCAAGCACAGGTTTCCACAGGTACCAGTCAAGGACCTTAAAAAAATTGTCCGGACTTGTAAGTCCTGTCAGCCCTTCCTCCAAGTACCCCCCCTTCAAACTACAGGAAGCAATCCTAGAGGGCTACGCCCTAATCATCTGTGGCAAATTGATGTCACACACTATTCTCCATTTGGGAAACTTAAATATATTTTTCTTTCAGTTGATACCTTTTCCCGTGCCTGCTGGGCATCAGCACATGCCGGGGAAAAATCTAAACATGCCATTAGTCATATGCTTCAATGTTTTGCCACTCTTGGGCTGCCTGATCAAATTAAAACAGATAATGGCCCCTGCTTCGTAAGCAAGGCCTTTGTAGATTTTCTCCAGAACTGGAAAATCTCACATTCTACAGGCATCCCATACAACCCCCGGGGCCAAGCTATCATTGAAAGATATAATCAGACTCTCAAGTCTCAATTACAAAAACAAAAGGGGGAATCCTTACCCCCACACGACCAACTAAAAAAGGCATTATTTACCCTAAATATTTTAAACTTTTCTAAAGAAGATAAACAACTCTCCCCTTTTCAAAAACATTGGTCTTCATCCATTACCTACAGTTCTATCTGGGTAAGATGGAGGGACCCATTGACTGGGGCCTGGAGAGGGCCTGATCCGCTCCTCACAGCAGGGAGAGGGTTTAGATGTGTCTTCCCTCAAGATGAAAAAAGACCCATTTGGGTACCAGCGAGAGACCTAAAATATTTGTCCCAACAAGAGGACACTGACAGTCACTTCTCTAGGGAGTGTCCCACCCCTGAGGACTGTTCCTAAAATGGTCCTTCACCCTACTAAACTAAACAATTCCCTCCCTTGTGGAGGATTGCTGGCTTTGCCTCCAATCTGGGCCTCTCTGGCTGCTTGCAGTACAGTTGCCTGTACGACCTTAAAACATTACTCAGCCACCTTCCCCATCCCCGTCCAGCTTTTCCCAATGTTTCCCCTGGAACTTGCATTTGGGCCCCGCCTTCCCCTAATAATTCCAGTATAGATGTGGGATACATTCATCCTTCCTTCTGTACTTTTAACACAGCTGATCCCAATGCTCAATGCTGCCCACCTTCTGGAATGGTTTATGTTTGTGGAGGCGGGATGGCCTATGACTTTCTGCCCACCAATTGGACGGGCCTTTGTGCCCCAGCCACCTTAATCCCAGATGTAAATATCATCCCTGGAAATGAGGCCCTCCCTGTATCAGAGGGAGACCTATCTTCAACAACAGCTAGATTCCCTGGCTGAGGTAGTCCCACAAAACAGGAGAGGACTAAACCTACTAACGGCCGAAAAAGGAGGCGTATGTTTGTTTTTACAGGAAAAATGCTGCTTTTACGCCAATAAATCAGGAATCATCCAGGACAAAATTAAGAGGCTCCAGGAAGACTTGGAGAGGTGGCAGCAGGATCTCCAGGACAACCTGCTGTGGACGGGCTTATATGAATTCTTACCCTACCTTCTCCCTCTACTTGGGCCCCTCCCCCTCCTTCTTCTCCTTTTCCTTCTCCTCACTGTCGGGCCTTGTGTAATTAATAAGATTACACAATTTATTCACCAATGGCTAGAGGCAATAAAACCTCATCAGGTCAAAATACAGGCTGGAAACTCAGGAATTAAGTTCCTCAGATGACCCACTGCCACCTCCTCTGCCCTCCATGTGACCAATGACGGGTAAGATCCCCAGAGGGGGACAACCTAAGACAGGCCATGGGGTGGGTTCTCACCGAGCTAAACACATGGTACCCAGTGACGGGTAAGATCCCCAGAGGGGGACAACCTAAGACAGGGGCCATGATGAATGCTCTGAGCTAAACACCTGGTACCCAATGACGGTTAAGACCCCCAGAGGGGGACAACCTAAAACAGGGGCCATGGTGACTAATGCTCTTACAAAAACAAAAGGGGGAGATGCTGGCCTCTAAAGGCCCAGGTGTGAGGCCTAGTGGAACTTCCTGAGCCTAGCTAAAGTTTGGTGATCTGCCTCTGGCCAGACGTGACTCAGCAAGACGCCTAATGGCTTCTTACCTGCTACCTCCACATGGGAGTTAGAATTATCATTTCAATAGTCACAGTTTACTATTGGCCCTTACCTTTCCCCACCATCCTACAATCCCCGCCTTCACCCCCAACATTATATAGGCAACTGTTCATAGCAATAAATCGAGTTCCTGCTTCGACAAGACTCCCGACTCAGTGTGGTTTTTCTCCGGTGGCCAGGAGAGGTCTGAGTCGTCGGACGCTCATCTCCTCCTCAGCCCCTCGGGAGGAACCAGCGGGCCTGGTCCTTCCCTCGGCACTACCTGCCCCCGCCGGCGGAGCCCGGCAGGCGGGGAGAGAGAGCGAAGATTTGTTTGCGGTCTAGGTGTCCTGAGGTGGAGGTGAGGAGAAAGCCCAGGTACCTAACTTGGGTTAAGGAAAGCAGAGCCTTTTTTGGGGAAACTTGATATCCCTTAGATCCAAGAAAGTTAAGAAGTTTGTTGGTATGTAGTTTAGATAGAGAAAGAGAGGGTGAGCAGAACAAAAGATCATCTACATATTGTAAAAGTGGGCTGGGCAACAGATCCAGGGACCAAAGGTCAGTGGAGAGAGCTTCACCAAATAGGAGGGGGCTGTCACTAAAACCCTGGGGAAGGACAGTCCAGGTGAGTTGAGAAGCAATATGAGTATTGGGGTCCTCCCAGGTGAAGGCAAAGAGATTATAGGAATCGGGGTGGAGGAGGATGGAGAAGAAGGCATCTTTGAGGTCAAGAACTGAAAACTGAGTAGCGGAGGAGGGGATGTGAGAAAGGAGAGTATAGGGGTTGGGCACTACTAGATCAATGGGCATAACAGCGGCATTGACTAGGTGCAAGTCTTAGACTAGGAGGTAGGTCCCATCAGGTTTAATAACAGGCAGGACCACAGTATTGCAAGAGGAGTGAGTGGGGCGAAGGAGTCCAGCTTGGAGCAGGCAAGAAATAATAGGTTTGAGACCTTGGCGATGTTTAAGTGAGGTTGGGTATTGAGGGTGGCAGGGAAAGAACGTGAGGTCTTTGAGTCTGATGAGGCTACATTGTGATGAGAGGCTAGTGCCGGCGAGGAAGTGTCCCACACCCTGGGATTAACTTCGGAGGCAGAGAGGGGAAAACCTGGATCCTTTGTAAGGGAGGGGGTTGGCATGAGGAGGAAGACAGGGTGTGGGCAGTAAGTTGGAGAGAGAGAAAGAGTTTTTGATTAAGATCACGACCTAAGGCTGGAGAGATGGCTTAGCGATTAAGTACTTGCCTGTGAAGCCTAAGGACCCCAGTTCGAGGCTCAATTCCCCAGGACCCATGTTAGCCAGATGCAAATGGGGACGCACTCGTCTGGAGTTCGTTTGCAGTGGCTGGAGGCCCTGGCGCGCCCATTCTCTCTCTCTCTCTCTCTCTCTGCCTCTCTCTGTAGCTCTCAAATAAATAATTAAAATAAACAAAAAAATTAAAATAAAAAAAAGATCACGACCTATGAGAGGAACAGGACAAAAGGGTATTACGAGAAATGAATGGGAGAGGGGAGTGTCCCCACACAGGGTAAGCGGGGAGTGACGTATGGGGAGTGGACGAGGCCGTCAATACCTGACACGGAGATCTGTGAGGGAAAAGTCTTACCAAGAGTAGAATTGCAGGACTGACGAACTGGACCCCGTATCAATCAGAAAGGAGATGGGCCTTCCTGCCAGCTGGACTGTGACCCTGGGCTCCTCCATTGTGATATGGAGAGTGTTGGTGGGGGCCGAGGTCCCAGGACACCATCAGTCTTTGGCCACCAGGCCCAGAAGATCAGCAATTGGCTCTTGTGAGAGATGAGGGGAGGGGGCTGGCCTATCTTGTCAGGGCAAAGAAGGGCAGTCCACCTTCCAGTGTCTGGCAAGTCCACAGTGAGGACAGGGCCCTGGTGGCGGGCATGAGCTATGGCAAGTTTTTGCCCAGTGTCCCGGTGTGGCCACACTGGAAGCAGGGTCCTGGTGGCAAGAGTTGCAGCCCCATCATCTTCTTTGGAGGAGGCCTCAGGGCTGCAGACAGGAGCTGGAATTGATGCCCGTCTCTAGCCACTCCGTCAGTCCATTCCTGATCCTCTCTGTTGTTAAAAACTTTAAATGCCAGGTCAAGCAGATCTCCCTGGGGGGTCTGAGGGCCCTTTTCTAAGCATTTAAGTTTTGTCCTGATGTCAGGGGCAGATTGGGACAGGAAATGGGTATTGAGGACTATCATGCCCTCTTGGGAAGCAGGGTTGAGGCGAGTGTATTGGGTGAGTGCCTCAGTTAGGCGTCCCATAAACTCAGCTGGATTTTCATTAGGCCTCTGGGTAAGCCTCCGGAGTTTGTCAAAATTGACAAACGTATGGGATGCATTTGGAGGCTAGCCAAGAGGCAGAGAATCATTCTATCACAGGCCATCCTTCCTGGGGAGTCAGCAGGAGCATGGTATTCCCAGTCAGAGTCCTCTCTGGGGACAGCAAGTGTCCCCACTGTGAAAGTATTATCGGTTAAGTGGGCCTCATCAGCATGGGCCTGAGCCGCCACCCAGACACGTTCTCGTTCCTCAGGAGTGAGAGTGGAGGACAGAACTACAAAGAGATCATGCCAGGTGAGGTCACAGGCCTGGGTGAGGGAGCGGAATTCTTTGGTGTAGTGAGCCGGATCAGTGGAGGAAGACCCTAGACGTTTCTCAGTCTGGGATAAATCAGACATGGAAAAAGGAACGTGAACATGAACAATTCCTTCAGCGCCTGCGACCTCACGCAAAGGGTACATTCCATTCCCGTGAGAACGAGTACATTGGGTAGGAGGGGATGGGGGGTGAGGCTATGGGAGGTGGTGAGGGGGACACAGCGATGGAGCAGGGGGTAGATGAAAGGAGGGAGGAAGGGTGTGGGCATCAGGCAGTGGGTCAGGAGAGGCTGAGGGAGCCGGAGGAGCTGCTGGGGCCAGATCATCTGTGGCGTCCGAGTTGAAAGCAGAGGGTGAGAATGAGCATGGGGGAGGGGCTGAATTAGAGTGCACTTTTGAGACCTTGGCTAAAAGGACCTGGTGAGAAGAACAGAACAGGTAGAGCAGAGAGAAGGCTGTGCATGCAGAGTTAAAAGTGCTTGGATATAGGGTATTTTGGACCACTTGCCTGTACATTGGCAGAAGTTTTCTAAATCAGTGAGAAGTTGGAAATCAAAAGTACCATTCTCAGGCCATTTGGACCCGTTGTCCAGTTTATACTGTGGCCAGGCAGAATTGCAGAGAAAGATTAGACAATGAGGTTTGATGTCGTCCAAGAGTCGTAGAGGTTTTAAGTTCTTAAGGAGACAGGCTGGTGGGGGGGGGGGGGGTTGTAGAAATTGGTTTGAAGGTTTTTTTTTTTTTTGGTTTTTCAAGGTAGGGTCTCACTCTGGTCCAGGCTGACCTGGAATTAACTATGTAGTCTCAGGGTGGCCTCGAACTCACGGCGATCTTCCTACCTCTGCCTCCCGAGTGCTGGGATTAAAGGCGTGCGCCACCACGCCCGGCTTGGTTTGAAGGTTTTATTCCCCATGGGGGTGTGAGAGTATAATGAAAGGGATAGTGAGAGGAGACAGAGAAAGAGCAAGACAAGGGTGGGGGGAAGAAACCGGAGCTTAAGCTTGGTTTTCACAGGATACCAATATGACCCCCTGGCCCATTAGGGTGATCAGGGCCTGCACCTCCCATGTGGGCAGAAGCCGTACAGGTCGCAACTGTCAGCTTTTTAGCCCGTTAGTGGGCAAGAAGGGTACCTGTGCTCCCGATGGCAAACGTTGTTGGCTGTGAAAGGTTAAAGGCTGGCAGTGGAAGATCAGCGCTCAAGAGGGAGAGAGGAGGGAGGGAGAGGCAGTGTCCCGAGATGCTGCAACCGAACCAGAAGACACGCCTTAGGGTAGGTAGACCAGAGTGAGAGACCCGAGGTTTCGGGAGTGAGTCTTTCTCAAGACCTGGGGTTGGGTCCTAGTGGCAAAGGGGTGTAGCCTGGCATGCCGGCACAGCTCCCATGAGGAGGGGTGAAACCCAAAAGCAGGCCAAGCTGAGAGGGACACTTACTGAGAAGAGAGGAGACGGGGAAGGGAAGAAGAGTGAGGCCGAATGTGTGGTGGGTGTGAGAGCCTGCATCAGGCAGAGACGGTCTGAAGCCTTCAGAGGGTCAAATGGCAGCGCAGTGGTCTGGTCACCTGTATCAAGCAGAGATGGTCCAAAGCCTTCAGAAGGTCGAATGGCGGCTCAGTGGTCTGGTCAGGGGAAAGGAGGTCTGATCACCCAAGAGGGCAATCAGAAGCCTTCCCATCCGAGTCAGGGCACCAGATGCAAGGTTCAGAAGCAACCAAGATCACGCAGACCACTATGAGGCAAAGATGGAAGTTTTTATTCAGGAAAAACACGAGCTGCCAGGACTGACTCTCAAGAGTGGAGCAGTCTGATTTGAGATTACAGATAGTGTGCTACATAGGGCTCTTCAGTTGGGGGAAGGTGAGGAAGGGAAGCCATAGAGTGTGAGACCAGAAGTGACCAGGTGGGAGATAAGGGGCAGGAAACCTAGACGTGGGGCACTGTTAGGCAAGGAAGGGATAATGGCTGGGCAGTTTCTTGAGGAATATGGATGACCCACGTCCTTGTGTCTGTTGCCATCCTGTTGTCTGTGGTGACTCATTTTGGGGAAGCCCATCTCGAACTAACAATAACCTTGAAAAGTAGGTTCCTTCTCCAGTCACCTCTTTCCAAAAGAGTTTGCATTTCTATAATAGTCTTTCCTCAGGCAGTTGGGCCATCTTCCTTAAGATTGCTAATGTGTTTGACAGTAGCAGCTTCAGTAACCTAAGACCAGTCTCAGTGCCTATAATTTTAACTTGCTTGACATTTTCCAGCTTAAAAATCTTAAGTCTCTCAATCCAATTATCTTTAGCCAAGCATATCAGTCCATTATAAATTTAACATTGATCAAACTTTCTGGGCCTGGGCAGCGGAACGCAGCCAGCCCTTATGCCAGTATCCGAGTTCCAACAAAGCTCTTTGCAGTCTTTCCTTCCCCTTAGAAAGCTCATAAACTAAGCCTCTAAGTTCAATACTGTCTGCACTTAGCATTCTCAAACTCTCATCAGAATAGTCCATAAAACTTGGCTTACCACTCCAGAAGGCATCTTCAGTTGCAAGCATTAAGTCCACGGCCATTCTTCCAAAACAAAGGTTCCAAAAGATCAACATCCACATGGTCAGGTTCACTTAACCCCACTCCTGGTACCTGCACTAGCTGACTATACTAGCAGACAGCTTCAGGTTCACTGAGATGAACTCCCATACCAGGTACAGTTATGGAGGAAGGGATTTATTGAAACTTACAGATCCAGGGGAAGTTTCATAATGGCAGAAGAAGCTGGCCTGCTTTCACAGGACCAAACATAGAGAGAGAGAAGCACAAGCCTAAAAGCCAAAAGCCACACAGCACAGCACACTTCAGTAACTCTAGCTAGGCACACTTTGCATATCTTTAGATTGAAATCTGAAACCCACCACCACACCTTAAGATCCACCCAGTGACACTGCCTACAGCCAGGTGGCTGCAGATGCAAACAACAAACTAATAAAACTCTGAATATATTGGGGGCCATCTATTCAAAGTACCACAGACTTCATTGAGAAAGAAACTTAAGGTGGCACCAGTCTGTGCATACACAGAACATTGAAAAGCCTGAAACTTACTCTTTGAAAAAATAAAGGGTGTGTTAGTAATTGTTTGAAGGGTGTTTCTAAATATGGTTTCAGGAGCTGGAGAGATTGCTTACTGGTTAAGTCTTTTGCCTATGAAGCCTAAGTGGGCCAAGTTTCACTTCCCTAATACCCACGTAGGCCAGATGCACAGGGTGGCACATGTGTCTGGACTGTGTGGTGGCTGGAGGCCCTGGTGTGCCCATTCTCTCTCTCCCCCCCTCTCTGCCTCTTTCTGTCTGTCTCTCTCTCAAAAATATGCAAAATATAAAATAAAAAAGTAAATATAGTTTCAAAATTATTTATTTTATTTAGCTTTAAATCAGAAGAAAATCCTTTTACCTGTAATGTTGGTCAGATACATATGTGTACACACACACACACACACACATACACACACACACATTCAAGTGATCCCTCCATTCCAGCCTCCCAAGTGCTATATCTATAGACCCATGGCACCAAGCCAAGCTTGTAATGTTGTTTCTTGTTGCAGAAGCTATTTTTGTTTTTATAAATACTGGACTTCATGTAAATATGTGTGAATTTGAAAAATATAAATAAATTGTACTTTATGTTCTGGAATTTCTATGAGTTCACATGAACTTGGGAGTTGGAGGCCAGCCTGAGCAATGGAGCAAGATCTTATCTCAAAACAAACAGCTTTGTTTGTGTGTGTGTGCGTGTGTGTGTGTGTGCATGCACATGTGTGTATGCACACAAAACTGTGTCAGTGTCTCTTGCTGCTGCATACAAATGCCCATCTGGTTTTATGTGGGGTGACTTTGCAAGCAAGTACCTTTACCAGCTGAGACATCACTCCCGCACCCTAGCCTCTTTGGACTTTTATTAAGTTCTTATTATTTTGTATTTTTCTTTCTTTCTTAATTCCTTTCTTCCTTCCTTCCTTCTTTCTTTTCTCCTTCCTTCCTCCCTCCCTCCCTCTCTTCCTTCCTTCCTTCCTTCCCTTCTTTCTGTTTTTCTTTTGGGCAAGATCCCATTGAGCCTAGGTTTCCTATGAACTTGTTATGCAGCTAAGACTTTAAAAAAAATTATTGACAACTTCCATGATTATAGACAATAGACCATGATAATTCCTTCATCCCCTTTCGCCTTTGCCACTCCACTCTCCGTCATATCCCCTCCCTCTCTCAATTAGTCTCTCTTTTATTTTGATGTTATTTATCATCTTTTCCTCCTATTATGAGAGTCTCGTGTAGATAGTGCCAGGCACTGCAAGGTCATTGATATCCAGGCCATTTTGTGTCTGGAGGAGCACGTTGTAAGGAGTCCTTCCCTTCCTTTGGCTCTTACATTCTTCCCACCACCTCTTCTGCAATGGACCCTGAGCCTTGGAAGGTGTGATCGAGATGTTTCAGTGCTGAGCCCTCCTCTGCACTGTGGTGTCTTCTGAGTCATCCCACAGGTCTTGGCCATCTGAAAAGAGAAGCTTCTCTAACCAAAAGTGAGAGGAGCATTAATAGATGAGTATTTACATTAGGAGAAGTACTTACCAGTCAGTTTGGTGAACATAATATATTGAGACACCGTAGGGCTCATGACTACCCCTGTTGTAGGTTTTCAGTATTCCTTCCCATAGAGCAGGCCTCCAGTCCAATTAGAGTGATTGGTTTCCCCTATAACACACATGCCACTATTGTACTTGTTGGCTCATTTGGCCTAGCTGGCCAAACTTAAGGCTTGCGGTGTCCACTGATGCTTATCTCCATTGATGACTCCTCTCTATCCCACAGGGCTGCATGCAGTGTAGATTTTCCTAGCTTTCTATCAGCTGGTCTACAGGGAGGAGGTTTTCAGCTCAGCTCCAGCAAGATTTCTCAAGAGACCTTGCATATGGAGTCTTTGGCAATAGGGTCTTACCATCTATTACTGGTGGGAAACGAAGACCCTTGGCAATTTATGTAGCTAAGATTGAACTTGACCTTCTGATCCTCCTGCCTCCTCTTCCAAGTGCTGGAACTCCAGACATTTACCCTTAAGTCCTGTGCATTTTTATTTTTGAGGTTATATTTCCTATTGAACTGCAATACAGTGTCATACGAGTATTATTGGTGAGATTATAATACTTGACTGATGGACAAAGGTATTAGGAAATGGAGTTTAAGAACCTTTGATTCCCTAGGGGCTCCTCCAAGTGACAGAACCATGTTTGTTTTGCTATAAGATAGTTCAGCCCAAGGGTTCAGGTGCTGGCCTAGATAGTGAAGCATTCATCCTCATCCAGAGGGAAGTTTAGTCTTTACTCCGGAAGGTCTGATAGAAGAGTCTTTGTTTAGCAGGGGCTGGCCATGCCAGGACGACCAGCCAAGTCGCCCAGGTGGGTGCTTTCTGCCATTGCAGAACCAGCGTACTTGGACACTTGAGTTCCATCTCATGGACAACCTTCAATCGAGCCTATATAATGAGACTGCAAATGAAACTCTGGACAGATAAGTAGAGGTGATTGTCCCCGTTGGCAATATTCAAGTGTATGGTCACACGTCGCGGCTGGGAGGTTAACTGAGGCAGCACCCTGACCGCGCAGGCGCCGACAGCAGCGGCTCTGTTTAGACCGTCCAGACTTTGTCCCGAGAGCTTGTTTTACTTGGCTGGCTCTGATCTGGGTCCTTTGCCTGTATTAAACAGAACTGCCAGGGTTAACGGCAGTCGGGGAGTTTTCCAAGCAGCAGTTTTCTTCAGCAGGCCTGTCCATCAGCAGAAGGTGGTTTGGGAACCCCTCAAACTGGCAACTGGTGTGTCACCAGTCTTTAGGACTGTGCCCTCAAAGATATGTCAGTTTAGGCTGTGGTGGTGCACATCTTTTGTTTTTGGTTTTTTTGAGGTAGGGTCTCAACCTAACCCAGGCTGACCTAGAACTCACTCTGTAGTTCCAGGCTGACCTCTAACTCATAGCCATCCTCCTTCCTTTGCCTCCCCAGTGCTAGGATTAAAGATGCGCACCACCAGCCGGGTGTGGTGGCACACGCCTTTAATCCCAGCACTCGGGAGGCAGAGGTAGGAGGATCGCGGTGAGTTCGAGGCCACCCTGAGACTCCATAGTGAATTCCAGGTCAGCCTGGGCTAGGGTGAGACCCTATCTGGAAAAAAATTTTAATTTAAGAAAATAAAAAAAGGAAAACATTTAAGAAATTTTTTAGGACTGGAGAGATGGCTTAGCGGTTAAGGCACTAAGGACCCAGGTTCTACTGCCCAATGCCAGGTAAGTCAGATGCACAAGGTGATACGTGCATGTGGAGTTCATTTGTGGTGGTGGCTAGAGGCTCTGGCACTCTCTGCCTCTTTCTCTCATAAATAAATGAAACATTTTTTAAAAAGAAAAATTGAATAAAAAAGCAAAAAAAAAAAAAAAAAGCAATGAAGCTTTAAGAATATCTCAGTTTAACTGTAGGCAATGAGATAAGAAAAAAGGTCAAACTAGTTTCTTCTGCTATTTCTAAATACGATAACATTTCTTTAAAAAAAACACTAAGCAAACAAAAACATGTACTTTACGCAAGTCAAAACCACAATGTGACTTCATGTCTAGTAGAAAGGTTATACTAATAAAGACAGATGCTAATTGAGTGTGGGGTGTAGGTGGGGTGGGGTGGGGAGACTGGCAGGGGTGTATAAGAGTGTAGGTGGGGTGGGGTGGGGAGACTGGCAGGGGTGTAGAAGGGTACAGCTACTTCCAAAAATAGTCTGGGGTTGGAGAAATGGCTCAGTGGTTAAGGCCCTGGCCTACAATGCCTAATGACTTGAGCTCGATTCCTTGGTCCCCACCTAAAACCAGATGCACGAAGCGGTGCATGCATCTGGTGTTCATATGCAGTGACTAGAGGCCCTGGTGCACCCATTCATTCTCTCTCTCCCTGTCCTTGCAAATAAGTAAATAATATATTAAAGAGAAAACGGTCTGGTAAGCAGTCCCTCAAATGTCTAAGCAGGGATGCATGAGACCCAGCAACTAATTCTGGTCCTAGATCTAGAAAGAGAAATTCAAATATATGTCTACTCAGAAACTTGTATGTGAATGGGTGCAGAATTAATTTTAAGAACAAGTAATAACAAATACCTAGCACAGATGAGTGGAAGAAGCGATGTAGCCACACAGTAGGGTATTACTTGGCAATAAGTGAAATGAAATACAAATATATCACACGCTATGGACCACCTTAAGACCATGCTGAAAGATGCCAGACAAAACAGCTGCATGTTATGTCTGCACTTACAGGGGTCCAGAACAGAGCCTAGCCTGGTGCCACTGGCCTTAGATCCCAGCATTAGGGATGCTGAGGAAGGAGGATCACTGAGAGTTCCAGGCCGGCCTGGGATTCAGTGAGGACCTGCCTCAAAAAGCCAAGAAACACGGCTGGGGAGATGGCTCAGCAGTTAAGTTGCTTACTTGCAAAGCCTGATGCGGTTCGATTCCTCAGTACTCACAAGATGCCAGAGGCGCATGTCTGCAATTCGTTTGCGGAAATTCACAAATAAATGAAGACTTTGAGAGACATACACAGAGAGAAAAAGAGAGAGAGAGAGAGAGAGAGAGACAGGGAGAGAGAGGAGAGGAGAGAGAAAGAGCGATAACCAGAACAGGCAAATATATAGTGTCTAGGCCTGGGGTGTGATTAATGAAAGATGACAGAATTTTGTGTCAAATTCGCGATAATGACAGTTGCACAACTCTGTGTCAAAAAACACTGACCACTTTAAATCGCTGAATTGCAGGTTTATGATGCGTGAATGAAATCTCCCTAAAGGGCTAGAGGGATGGCCCATCGGTTAAGGTGCTTTTGCTTGCAAAGCCTAACTGCTGGGTTCGATTCCCTAGTACTCACATAAAGCCAGACGTACAAAGTGGCCCCGGCATCTGTTGTTCATTTGCAGGGGCTAGAGACCCTTAGGCGCACCCATCTTCTCTCTTTCCCTCTCTCTCCTTGAAAAAAAAAAAATCAGCCGGGAGTGGTGGCGCATGCCTTTAATCCCAGCCCTAACTGTACACTCAAAAAGGGTAGATTTAGGCGCGGCGGGGTGGCGCAAGCCTTTAATTCCAGCACTTGGGAGGCAGAGGTATGAGGATCGCCATGAGTTCGAGGTCACCCTGAGAGATAGAGTGAGACCCTATCTAGAAAAACAAACAAACAAACAAACAAACAAACAAACAAATCTAGGCTGGCCATGGTAGTAAAAGTTTACGCTTTTAATTCCAGCACTTGGGAGGTATAGGTAGGAGGATCACGGTGAGTTCGAGGCCACCCTGAGACTACAGAGTGAATTCCAGGTCAGCCATAGCTTGCGCGAAAAACAAAACAAAACCACAACGACTACAAGAAATCTGCAGAAAGCCGGCTTGTTTTGTGGTCGTAAGGTGCACTCTGATGTGGGCGAACCTGAACGATCGCAGGGCAGTCTCCAGCACGCCTTAGGGTGGCAGAAAGCGAAAGTGAGCCGAGACCATTTTCTACGGAACGCTAGGAGAACGTGACATGGCTGGCACCTTGGGATTTCAGAGTGGGCGCTGAACGAGACCCCAAAGCTATTACTTGCGTGCCAGTCGGGGACCCGTGGGGACGGGAAAGGGGGCGGGGAAGGGGGACAGCGAGCTGGCGGGAACTGGGGTCTGGAGCGCCAGGGCGGGGGAGGCGATGCCACCTGCGCGCACCCAGGGTCCCCCCCATGCCCAGGACGCGTTCCATCGCGTGTGTGGCGCATCCCGGGAGCGCGCGGCAGGGGGCGTCCGTGGGGACCCTGCGCGATCGCGTCCCGACCCTGGGCTGGGGGTGGAGGGGGGGGGCTGGGAGCGTGGGTGGGGAGGCGTGGTGGCCGAGGCCGGTCCTCCTCGCAAGTCGACGGCGGCCGCGGCCTTCGCGCAGCCCCGCCCCACCCCCGGGCTCCTCCTCTTCCCCCTCCGCCCGCCGCCGCCGTCCCGCCCTCGGCTGCAAAACCCAAACAAGTCGCCGGGCTCGTGCTGCGCGTGATCGATCGCGGGTCGCCCGGAGCCTGCGCCGCCCCGGGCCGCGCCATGCTGCTGCTGGCCGCCGCCTGCCTCGTGGTCTTCGTGCTGCTGCTCTACATGGTGTCCCCACTCATGAGCCCCAAGCCCCTCGCCCTGCCTGGAGCGCACGTCGTGGTAAGTGGCCTCCCGTGGCTCAGCTCTCCACCACCCAAGCCGCTTGTCCCTTCCCTCCGGGCCATGGTGTCCCCCGCCCCCGAGAACCGAAACGGACCAGCGGGGAAGGACGGAGGGAGGGTCACCTGCCGGACGTGCATCCTGGCACGGTCCCCGCGGGCCGAGCGCCTGGCCTCGGGGACCCGCCCTCGACCTCCGTGATACCTGGCTCTTCCCTGGGCTGCGTGAACAGAGACAGAGCCAGCCAGCCGGTACCTGGGGTTCCAGGAGTCCCCAGAACATCTCTGGGATGTAGATGTTTCTCTGGGAGCCCCCACCCCTCCCCAAAGCATCTCTAGAATGTGGGTATTTCTGGAGACCCTAGAGCACAGTGTGGGTATATCTCTGGGAGCCCCCCAGACATCTCTAGGATGTGGTATTTTGGTCCCTAGTTTTCCTGATGGGTCAACGGAGAAGGCCTAAGAACTTTAGCAAAGGCAGCCATCGGTGGCGTGCAGGGCGCGGACGCGATCCAGGTTGGGGACAGCCACCGAGGAGCCCTTGGGACCAAAGGAACCCAGGAAGTGACACACCTGGGTGGGGGGGTTACTCACCGAGCACAAGGTGGGCTGGCAGTGTTGGGTAGTGTGCGGCTGCAGCACTTCTGCGTGCCGCTCCTGTGCCATCCGGACCATCTTTTCAGAGTCGGAAGGACGAGCAAATCACACGGTCAGGGAGTTAAGACTACGGGAGATGTAAAGGATTTGGCTGGTTTCTGGCTCGTGCATTCCGAGCTCCCTACTTTGCAAGCATGGCACCTTTCTCAAACCCCAGTATGCGTCCTCCCTTGTGCCCATGACTGGCACTCTCAGCGTACTTACCTGGACCTCAAAGCCGGAGACACACCGTGGCAGGGAGCTGTGAGTATGGACAGCTACTCCCAAAGTTGGCAGCAGGAACCCTTTTGGTCCCGTAGGTGACTTGGGTGTCCGCTGCCATCTGAGTCCTCATTCAGCGGTCACCAGAGAAAATTATCGTTTACTTTAGTGCGCTTTTTTTATATTTTTTTGTTTATTTTTATTTATTTACTTGAGAGTGAGAGAGAGAGAAAGAGGGAGGGAGGGAGGGAGGGAGAGAGAGAGAGAGAGAGAATGGGTTAGGGTTAGAGAGAGAGAGAGAGAGAGAGAGAGAATGGGTTAGGGTTAGAGAGAGAGAGAGAGAGAGAGAATGGGTTAGGGTTAGAGAGAGAGAGAATGGGTTAGGGTTAGAGAGAGAGAGAGAGAGAGAGAGAATGGGCGCGCCAGGGCCTCCAGCCACTGCAAACGAACTCCAGACGCGTGCGCCCCCTTGTGCATCTGGCTAACGTGGGTCCTGGGGAATCGAGCCTCGAACCGGGGTCCTTAGGCTTCACAGGCAAGCGTTTAACCGCTAAGCCATCTCTCCAGCCCTTTAGTGCGCTTTAAATCCGAAGGTGCGTTTGTGGGTGAGAAAATGTGTTTTCTTCCATTTCTCCTTTGCAAAACTGTATTAGTTTATTTCCAACTGCTGGTATTCACTGCATGGAAAGAGAGATCAGTGTAGGTTCATGACAGAGAGAAAACGAAGAAACTAAGTTATGAAGGTTTCACCTCCCAGGAGAACTCAAAAGCCTGGCTTTTTACAAGTTGAATTCATTTAAGAACCTGTGCCGGCAGAGGATAACTTGAGGAGGAAAAGGAAGGGAAGCTCAAGTAAGAATGAAATTTTGGATTTAGTATTTACAAGACAATTTCAGTTAATCTGACACTAGTCTTTCTGTCCCCCCATCAAGATCGTGGGTGAGGTGAGGTCTGTTGAGATAGACCAAGCGTTTCTTTCATTCTTTCTTCTTTTTTATTTTATTTTATTTATTTTCCGAGGTAGGGTCTCTCTCTCTAGCCCGGGCTGACCTGGAATTTACTATGTCATCACAGGGTGGCCTCGAACTCACAGTGATCCTTCTACCTCTGCCTTCCAAGTGCTGGGATTAAAGGCATGCGCCACCACACCCGGCCAAACATTTCTTTTTAAAACATTTTTGTTTATTTATTTGAGAGCAAGTGAGCAAGCGAAAGAGAGAGAGAGAGAAAGAAAGAATGGGCACACCAGGGCCTCCAGCCTCTGCAAACAAACTCCAGATGCATGCACCACCTTGTGCATCTGGCTTACCTGGGTCCTGGGGAATCGAACCTGGGTCCTTTGGCTTTGCAGGCAAGCATCTTAACCGCCAAGCTATCTCTCCAGAGCCAAACATTTCTTTTTTAAAAATTAATTTCATTTGAGACAGGATAAAAGGCAGACAGAGAGAGTGTTTGAGTGTGCCAGGGTCTCTTGCCATTGTAAACAAACTCCAGATGCATGTACCACTTTGTGCATCTGGCTTTGCTTGGGTCCTGGAGAATTGAACCTGGGCCATCAGGGTTTTCAAGCTAGCACCTTTAACTGCTGAGCCAGCCATCTCTCCAGCCCCAAACATTTCTTATCCAACATCCTGCTTTAATATTATAAATGATAAATGGTATGTGTGTGCGCATATATATATCATATCAATAATGAGAGCGTGGCATGAGTAATTCACGTTATGTTATCATCATGTGACATGCCTTTTTAAAAAATATTTTGATTTATTTGCAAGGAGAGAGAGGGGGAGAGTGCGTGCATACCCCAGGGCTTCTTGCCACTCCAGATGCATGTGCCAGGGTACTGGGGAATCAAAGCCAGGTCATTAGGCTTTTCAGGCAAGTGCCTTAACCACTGTGCTATCTTGCAAGCCCCCATCTGCCTTGTTTAATATCCTAAGGAAAGTAAGTGTGATTTCTTCGAGGTTTGTTACCAGGAGAGGGAGCTGATCTGTTGCACTGTCTGCCAGCTTCCAGAACTGCCTGCTTCTGATTAAGCGCTGCTTCGTGTTTTTAGGGCAGTTCTCATGCTGACGCTCGCTGTCTAAGTGTGGCAGCGAAGCTGAGCCCGTCCCACATGCTAGGTGCTTAGTGCAACCGTCCCTGTTTGGATGTTTGGATGAGAGCGGCTCCCTGGGCAGCAGGCAAGCTCCTGGCGCCCTTCCTCAGAACTATATGATGTGGTGGTTAAAGATACAGAAATATTATCTGCAATGAATAGAAAGAGGTAGAGATAAAAAATAATTGGGACTGGAGAGATGGCTTCGTGGTTAAGACGTTTGCCTGCAAAGGCAAAGGACCCCATGTTCGATTCCCCAGGACCCACGTGAGCCAGATGCACAAGGGGGGCGCATGCACCTGGAGTTCGTTTGCAGTGGCTGGAGGCCCTGGTGTGCCCATTCTCTCTCTCACCCCCCCCCCCTTTCTCTGTCACGTCTCCATTGGGAGCAAGTGAGGGCTAAAGAGAAATGAGGGCTATCTGCAGGTCACATACACATACAACATTTGCATATGTGGGTTTCATGGTGATACTAACATCATAGTATGGGAAATGTTCATTGCAGCATGGTTTACATGGAGTAGTAAAGTATTTAAAGTAATCCAAATGTCTGACTATAGGGAAATGGCTAACTTTATTTTTCTCCTTCTCTCTCTCTTTTCCTTCCTTTCTTTCTTCCTTCTTTTCTTTTAAAATTTCTTATTTATTCTATTTATTTGAGAGAGAGAAAGAGACAGAGAGAGAGAGAGAGAATGGGTGCACCTAAGTTTTTAGCCACTGCAAATGTATTCCAGATGCATGTGTCGCTTTGTACACCTGGCTTATGTGGGTACTGGGGAATCGAGCCTGGGTCCTTTGGCTTTGCAGGCGAGCGCCTTAACTGCTAAGCCATCTCTCCAGCCCACCTGCCCTCCCTCCCTCCCTCTTTCTTCCCTAGTCTATGTCTAAGTTTTGATATAACACTTTTTAAAAAGTGTATTTCTTATTTATTTTACTTATTTGAGAGAGAGGGAAGGAGGGAGGGAGGGAGGGAGGGAGGGAGGGAGAGAGAGAGAGAGAGAGAGAGAGAGAGAATGTGTGCATCAGAGCCTCCAGCCACTGCAAGTAAACTCCAGATGCCACCTTCTGCATCTGGCTCACGTGGGTCCTGGGGACTTGAACCTGAGTCCTTAACCATTAAGCCATTTCTCCAGCCCAACTCTTTAATGCAATACTGTGAAGCCTTATACATTTGTCCACTTGATAGGATAACGTGTGTGTGGCGTGTGTAATTGAAGTTCACACCCAGCACCCTCACACATGCTAGGCAAGAGTTCTACCCCTGACCAGGACTTACAGCTGTATAGCATAGCTTTCTTAGACCTCGGCTTGCGTAGATGCACAGGAAAGAAAGGAAATTATTTTGGATTTGGAGTCTGAGGCAGGCTGATGTATTCTTTCTCTGCTAGAGTTAGCGGCACATCCCCCTTGGTGAACTCGGACAATTCTGTTAGATGGCAGTATGTAGTTCAGTACTGAGAACAGCCCTGGCAGGAGACCCTGCCCAGGGATAATCCTTCATGCTCGTACCTACTCCAGACATCAACTTTGGCATGCAGAAGCTGCATACTTAGAGCTTTTGCTCATTTGTATGAGTTTTTGGAAACAAGCATTTTAAAAAAATTTTTATTTATTTATTAGAGAGCACGAGAGAGAATGGGCACAACAGGGCCTCCAGCCACTGCAAACGAACTCCAGATGGTTGGACCACCTTGTGCATCTGGCTTGTGTGGGTCCTGGGGAATTGAACCGGGGTCCTTAGGTTTTGCAGGCAAGCGTCTTAACCACTAAGCCATCTCCCCATCCCCCCACAAGTATTTTTTGAAAATTAATTATTTTATTTATTTGACAGAGAAAGAGGGAGAGAGAGAGAGAGAGAGAGAGAGAGAGAATGGGTGCGCCAGGGCCTCCAGCCACTGCAAACGATCTCCAGACGTGTGCGCCCCCTTGTACATCTGGCTAACATGGGTCCTGGGGAGTAGAACCTGGGTCCTTTGGCCTTGCAGGCAAACACCTTAACCACTAAGCCATCCCTCCAGCCCAGAAGTATTTTTAATAAACTTAACGGCCCGTGCTTCAGTGCTCTTACTGTTTTGGTCCGCAGGTTACAGGAGGCTCCAGCGGCATCGGGAAGTGCATTGCTATGGAGTGCTACAAACAAGGCGCGTTTATCACTCTGGTGGCAAGAGATGAGGTCAGTGTTAGAGGTTCCTTAATGCTGATGTTCTTTCTTTCTCTCTCTCCCTCTCTCCTTCTTTATTGGTTTATTTGAAGTAGGGTCTCAGTCAAGCTCAGGCTGACCTGGAATTCACTATGGAGTCTCAGGGTGACCTCAAACTCAAGGCGATCTTCTACTTCTGCCTCCTGAGTGTGGGGATTAAAGGCGTGCGCCACCACTCCCAGCTCTTTTAATTTAATTTATTTATTTGAAAGAGAATGGGCGCACCAGGGCCTTCAGCTGCTGTAAAGGAACTCTGGACGCATGCGACCCTTGTGCAGCTGGCTCACGTGGCTCCTGGGGGATTGAACCTGGGTCCTTTGGCTCTGCAGGCAAGCGCCTTAAGTGCTAAACCATCTCTCCAGCCCTGCTGACGTACTTCCTCACCTTCAGCCCGGGAGGCTGCGGGAAGTGTCTCGGTATTCCCACCTGTGCTGGAAGGTGCTCTCTCCCTGATTGGAGGTGTGTCCTGGACTTCTCTGTGGAAGTCTTGTCAGCTCCACACACGCATACGTACTTAGCTCGGGTGCCACCCTCCGAGGCAGTGCAGACCTGGAGAGCAGCAGCGTGCTGCACCTGGCTGGGGGAAAACAAGATTTGCAGGACCTGCACCAGATGGTGCGTAGGTGTTTATCTGCCGTTTCCCCCGTAATTTACATAAGGCATGACAGGCATCTGTGATGAAATCCATACACTCAGGGAAGTCTCATCCTTGCGAGTATATGTAGAAAAGTGGTTTTTGTTTTGTTTTGTTTTTGGGGGAGGGCCTCGCTCTAGCCCAGACTGACCTAGAATTCACTATGTAGTCTCAGGCTGGCCCGATCACACAGCAGTCCCCCTACCTCTGCCTCCTTTCCCAGCCAATGCAGGCCTGTTGGTGTTTCTTAGTCTACAATTTTGCCACGTGTGCTCTCAGAGTGTAAAGCACAAGTATGATGTGTGCATGAACTGTCCTGAAGTGCAAGAGCCGTGAGCGTTTGTTGGATGAAGACATGCATGAAGAGGGGCTGGGAATACAGTGTTTGCCCAGCATGCACAGACCCTGGCCTCGATGACCACCACTGCCGACTGTATGTGGTACCATAGGCCTGTGAGTCAGTCAGCAGTGGAAGCAGGAGGTCCAGGAGTTTAAGGTCATCTTCAGCTGCATTGTGAGTTCAGGGTCAGCCTGGGATACATGAGACCCAGGATCACAAAGAATGAAAGAAGGAAGGAAGGGAAAGGAGGAGAAGGAAGGGAGGAAGAAAGGAAGGGGAAAGGAAGAAAAGAAAGAGGGAAGGAAAGAGCAGAGAGAGGAAGGAAGGAGGGAGAGAGGGAAAGATGGAATGAAGAAAGAAATGGAGGGTGGAAGAAGGGAAGGAAAGGAGAGGGGATGGGCATAGGGCGTGGCACCAGTTGCTTGGGAGTTAACTGCCCAGTAGGGGCCTATCATCCTAACTAAGCCCAGTGGCCCAGTGAGAAAGACAGGCCAGAGAGTCTCTGGGGAACTATATAAATAATGACCCAGAAGGAATTAGGCTTAGAAATCTGTAATTTCTTTTAAAAACCAAGGAAGGCAGAATAGCTACTTGACTGACTTACACCTTGGCTTCATTATCAATTTGCATTGGAGTTGAAGCCATTTTACATGAACAGAAAACAGACTTAATAAACTAGTCCTCTGAGCTTGGGAGCTCTTTGCAAGGCTAGGTTTTCTCTTTCTTTCTTTCTTTCTTTCTTTCTTTCTTTCTTTCTTTCTTTCTTTCTTTCTTTCTTTTTCAAAGTAGGGTCTCACTCTAGCCCATGCTGGCCTGGAATTCACTGTATAGTCTTAGGCTGGCCTTGAACTCTTGAACTGATGGCAATCCTCCTACCTCTGCTTCCTGAGTGCTGGGATTAAAGGCATGTGCCATTATGCCCAGCAAGGCTAGTTTTTTTTTTTTTAAATATTTTTATTTATTTGTTTGCAAGGAGAGAGAGAGAGAATGGGTGCACCAGGGCCTCTAGCCACTGCAAATGAACTACAGACGCATGCACCATTTTGTGCATCTGGCTTTACGTGGGTACTGGGGAATCAAACCCCAGTTGTTAGGCATGTCAGGCAAGCACCTTAGCTGCTGAGCCATCTCTCCAGCCCAAGGCTAATTTTTGATGTAAGACAATGAGCGAGCAGGCAGGAGTGTGGTGTCACAGGTGATGGGAGCTGACACAGGGGCCCATGTCACTGCAACTGAATGTGCCGAAGAGCCTCTGGCATTCAGAAATTCTGTTTCTAACTTTTTTTTTTTTTTTTGGCAAAGTCACATGTTTATCTTTACTAATAGAATGATGCTATTTTGTCATAGACACACTCATGTTTGGAAATTCTATTTATCCTTTGAAAAGATGAGTTTTCAACCTCTTGTTCTTTGTGTGTGTGTGGTGTATGTGATGTGTGTATGTATGTTGGCATGTGTGGGCACACGTAGGGGTGCGTGTATGTGCCAGTGTATGTGGAGGCCAGAGGTGGACATCGGGTGTCTTCCTCAATCACTGCGCCCCTATTTTGTGAGAGGGTCTCTGCACCGAGCCTAGTGCTCATAGATTCAGCTAGTCTGTTTAGCCAACAAGCCCTAGCCGCCTTCTTCTCTCTGCCTCCCCAGCCCGAGGATTTCAGGTGTGTGCCACCACCCCTGGCATTTTACGTGGGTCCTGGGGGTCCCTGCGCAGGTCCTCATCCTTGGGCGGCAAGCACGTTACCCACAGAGCCATTATCAACCTTGTTATTTATATGTGTTATTTTTTTATTTTTTTATTTTTTTTGAGGCAGGGTCTCTTCTATCCCAGGCTGGCCTTGAAGGTACTGTGTAGTCAAGGATGACCTTGAACTTGTGATTCACTGCCTCCAATGCTGAGATCCAATGCTGAGATTATGGGCATGTGCCACCTTGCTTGGTTTACGTGGTGCTGGTGACCAAACTCGGGGCTTTCACATGCCAGGTCAGAACTCTACCGACTGGGCCTAGATAATTGATTTACTTCTGTGTCCTATCCTCTTTTGTTCTTTTACAGTTCTCATAACATATTTGAGTTACTTCTTGACAAATTTGGATTCTGTAAACTAATATGTTTTCTTTTTTTAAATGCAATTTTATTTTATTTTATTTATTTTTT
Organism: Dipus sagitta; assembly: GCA_036346955.1. Classification (NCBI taxonomy): domain Eukaryota; kingdom Metazoa; phylum Chordata; class Mammalia; order Rodentia; family Dipodidae; genus Dipus; species Dipus sagitta. Next base: position 54,424,299 of record CM070785.1, read on the forward strand.
CTCAATTTTTATTAACATTTTCCATGATTATAAAAAATATCCCAAGGTAATACCCTCCCTCCCCCCACTTTCCCCTTTGAAATTCTATTCTCCATCATATACCCTCCCCATCTCAATCAGTCTCTCTTTTATTTTGATGTCATGATCTTTTCCTCCTCTTATGATGGTCTTGTTTAGGTAGTGTCAGGCACTATGAGGTCATGGATATCCAGGCCATTTTATGTCTGGAGGGAGCACGTTGTAAGGAGTCCCACCCTTCCTTTGGCTCTTACATTCTTTCCGCCACCTCTTCCGCATTAGACCCTGAGCCTTGGAAGGTGTGATCGAGATGTTACTCAGTACTCCAGTCACTTCTTTCCAGCACTATGATACCTTCTGAGTCGTCCCAAGGTCACTGCCATCTGAAAAGAGATGATTATCTACCCAAAGTGAGAGTAGCATTAATATAAGGGTATGAATATTAAGAGAAGTGCTTACTGGGCAGTTTGATAAGCATAGTATATACATTTATCCAGACATCAGCAGATGTTACACCCCTAGGGCTCATGACTACCCCTGTTTTAAGTTTTCAGTATCAGGGATGTGTTCCCTCCCATGGAGCGGGCCTCCAGTCCAATTGGAGGGCAGTTTGTTTCCATCATGATAGATGACCCGTTGGCTCATTTGGCCTGGCTGGCCAATTATAAGGCTTGCAGTGTCCACTGTTGAGTATCTTCACTGGTGGTATCTCTTTCTCCCATTGAACTGCATGTAGAATGGCTTCTTCCAGCTTTCTGTCAGCTGGTCTACATGGAGGAGGTAATCAGCTCAGTTCCAGCAGGATTTCTCAGTGGCCTTGCAGCCCAAGTATGTGGAGTCTGCAGCAATAGGGTCTTACCATCTATTCCTGGTGGGAAACCAAGGGCCTCAGCAATGGCCTATAATGTTTTGGGGGCATAATATGTTTTCTTGAGCATAGACAAAACAAAATGGAGATCTTGGGAGAATTTACTAAATTATCTGACTACCTCTGCTGATCTGAAAACCATTTTAAAAAAAATATTTTATTTATTTAAGAGAGAGCGTGAGTGCGCGCACACACACACACCAGGGCCTCCAACTACTGCAGATGAACTCCAGATGCATACGCCCCCTTGTGCATCGGGCTTATGTGGGTCCTGGAGAATTGAACTGGGATCCTTTGGCTCTGCAGGCAAATGCCTTAACCGCTAAGCGATCTCTCCAGCTTCTGAAAACCAGTTTTGAAACTAGTCAGGCATAGGTTTACCCAGTCCATCTAAAAAAGTAATTGTTACTTAAAAATATTTTTATTTATTTGATGGGGCTGGAGAGAGTTGGCTTAGTGGTTAAGCACTTGCTTGTGAAGCCTAAGGACCCCGCTTCAAGGCTGGATTCTCCAGGACCCACTTTAGCCAGATGCACAAGGGGTCGCATGCATCTGGAGTTTGTTTCCAGCGACTGGAGGTCCTGGCACGCCCATTCTCTTTCTCCCTCTCTCTGGCTCTTCTTCTCTCTCTCAAATAAATAAGTAAAAATAAAGTAAAAAAGAAAAAAAATAAATAGCGTATTTGGGGGCTGGAAAGATGGCTCAGTAGTTAAAAGCAATTGTTTGCAAAGCCTAAAATCCTTCTAGTCCAGGATTCAGTCCCCAGCACACACTTAAAGCCAGATGAACAAAGTGGCACTTGCATCTGGCGTCCGTTTGCACTAGCATTTTAGAACTAACGATCATACCACCAAACAGAATTATCAAAGAGGTTTCCAAATACGCATTCCTCTTAAGCACTTGTTTAAAGTTTCAGAAGTGATTGAGCTGAAATCACCTCAGCGGCCCTGGTGTGCCGCACTCACTCTCTGTCTGCACCTTTCGGTCTCCTGATCTCTTCCCCTCTCAAGTACAGAACTAAAGTGAGAAGTAGCACGTTTGAAAATGCATTGCAGAGGAAGATAATAAAAAAATAAATGAACCTCAGCATCCTAATTCCATAGCTGTGTGTCTGCTGTTGCTTGATGTCACTGCTAAGTAATGTTAGATGAAAATCTCTGAAAGAGGGCTGGAGAGATGGTTCAGTGGTTAAAGGCACTTGCTTGCGAAGCCTGATGGCCTGGGTTTGATTCCCTGGGACCCACGTGAGGCCAGATGCACAAAGTGGCGCGTGCGTGTGGAGGTTGACTGCAGTGGCTGCACATATTCACTCTCCGTGTGTCTCATTCTGCTTGGAAGTTAATAAATAAATAGTACAAAATGCCTGTTAGAACTGATAGGACTTTCTCTCCTCTGCAGATATGTAGGTGACTGGAGATCTGATTTTTCTGTGTTGCTTTCAGGACAAGCTACTGCAGGCGAAGAAGGAAATCGAAAAGTGTTCTATTAATGATAAACAGGTAAGGTCCTTCCACTTTTCCTTTTTAAAAAATATTTTATTTTTAGAAAAACAAAAGAAAAAAAACAAAAAAAAAACTATTTTATTTTTCTTTATTTATTTGACAGAGAAGGGGGGGAGGGAGGGAGAGAGAGAGAGAGGGAGAGAATGGGTGCGCCAGGGCCTCCAGCCACTGCAATTGAACTCCAGACGTGTGCGCCTCCTTGTGCATCTGACTAATGTGGGTCCTGGGGAATTGAATCTGGGTCCTTTGGCTTTGCAGGCAAATGCCTCAATCACTAAGCCATCCCTCCAGCCTGCTTTTCTTTTCTTTTCCTTTAAGTTTTCTTTTCTTTTTTTTTCTCCTTTTTTTGAGATAGGGACTCACTAGCTCAGACTGACCTGACCTTGAACTCACAACCATTCTAATTCCTCTGTTTCCCAAGTTCTAGGATTAAAGGTGTGCACCACCACACTGAGCTCAAGTCCTTTTCTTCTTTCTTTCTTTATTTTTATTTAATTTTTATTTATTTATTTGAGAGAGAGAGAGAAAGAGGCAGAGAGAGGGAGAGAGAGAATGGGCGTGCCAGGGTATCCAGCCACTGCAAACAAACTCCAGACGCATGTGCCACATTGTACATCTGGCTTATGTGGGTCCTAGGGAATCAAACCAGGGTCCTTTGGCTTTGCAGGCAAACGCCTTAACCACTAAGACATTTCTCCAGCCCTCTCTTTCTTTTTTTCTCGAGATAGGGTCTCACACTAACCCAGGCTGACCTGGAATTCACTATGTAGTCCCAGGGTAGCCTTGAACTCACAGTGATCCTCATACCTTTGCTTCCCAAGTACTGGGATTAAAGTTGTGTGCCACCATGCCTGGCTTAAAGTCCTTTTTAAAAAATTATTTATTTATTTGTGAGAGAGAAAGAGAGAGGGAGGGAGGGAGAGCAGGAGAGAGAGAGAGAGAGAGAGAGAGAGAGAGAATGGGGTACCAGGGCCTGTAGCTGCTGCAGATGAACTTCAGATGCAAGCACCAACTTGTGCATCTGGCTTATGTGGGTCTTGGGGAATCGAACCTAGGTCCTTTGACTTTGCAGGCAAGTGCCTTAATCGTTCAGCCATCTCTCCAGCCCTTAAAGTCCTCTCTTATAGGATGCATTTTCTGTTCTGAGCAACATAGTTGCATAAATGGAGAGAAGAGGGTTACTTCAGCAGTGAGTAGACCACTGATGGCATGTGAGTGTTTCCTGATTAAAATACATATTAGACTTTAAAGAGTGCTGCACAAGAGAGACCTTGCTAAAGACAGGAAGAGAAAATTAACACCTTGAGGTGGTTCTCCAGCCGCCACTAGCACGCCATGCACAACCATACCCATATACACACACACACTAAAATGAAATAAAATAGAAAAATTGTTTGAAGTGTCAAGGAGCTCAGTTATTACAAAAGGTATATAGATGACTGCAGATAGCTACAAATGGCCAAATAACAGTGTTTTAGAAAATGATTTCATTGCAATTACTTCTAATTTTTTTTTTTTTTTCTGTTTTTCGAGGTAGGGTCTCACTCTAGCCCAGGCTGACCTGCAATTCACTATGAAGTCTCAGGGTGGCCTCGAACTCACGGCGATCCACCTACCTCTGCCTCCCGAGTGCTGGGATTAAAGGCATGCGCCACCACACCTGGCTAGTTCTAAATTTAAAGAAGTGGATTTTTTAAACTTTTTATTGACAGCCTCCATACATATGCACAATATCCCATGATCATAATCCCCTCCTACCACTCTCCTTTTCTCCCTGCGAAGACCCCCCTCCGATGAAGAAGTGTAATTTTATGGCCTTCTGAAACCCCTGCTGTGCACCACACTAGCCTCTCATTCCTAGAGGCCACCCCAAACCTGATGTTTCTGTCTTTTATTGCTTTTCTTTAAAAATTTTACCATCTGTGGAAAAATGTGTGTTAGCAGAAGTAGTATTTTGTTTTGGTTCTGTTTCGTTCTTTCTTCTTCTTCTCTTTTTTATTTATTTATTTATTTATTTATTTATTTTTGTTGTTTGTTTGCTTGTTTTGAGGTAGGGTGTCTCTCTAGCCCAGGCTGACCTCTCTGTAGTCTGTAGTTCCAGGCTGTCCTTGAACTCAGAGCGATCCTCCCACCTCTACCTCCTGAGTACTGGGGTTATAGGTGTGTAGCACACACCTTTAGAGACCCTGCCTTAAAAAATAAAGAAAAGAAAAATGGTGTCACAACGTTGAAAAAGAAAAGAAACTAAAGCAAGTGCCCCCTTGTATATCTGGCTAACGTGGGTCCTGGGGAATCGAACTGTGGTCCTTTGGCTTTGCAGGCAAGAGCCTTAACTCTAACCCATCTCTCCAGCCCTTAATGCATTCTTATGCAACTTTGGATTATGTTTAAACTCTGTGATACTGTGTTTATAATATTTGTTGCCTTTTCACCTTTAAAAATTAGTTTGGGTGCTCACTTTGGCAGCACATATACTAAAATTGGAACAATACAGAGAAGATTAGCAAGACCCCTGCGCAAGGATGACACGCAAATTTGTGAAGCATTCCATATTTTTGGGAAATTTGCGGAAGAGGGGGCGGAAAGAATGTCAGAGCCACACGTTGGGTCATGACACACAGAGATATTTCCTCCTCCCCAAAACTAAAGGCTAACCCCACAATGCACGATCCATATACTCCAACAAGGAGGGTCCCTGTGGAGGGGAGAGGACAGGGAGGAGGCTAACAATGGTACCAACTTGACTGTATTCACTGACTATAAAAAAAAATAGTTTGGGGTCTGGGAAAAGGGCTCAGCGCTAAAGGCACTTGCTTGCAAAGCCTGCTGGCCTGAGTATGACTCCCCAGTTTCCACATACCACATAGAGCCAGATGCAGGTGATACACGTGTCTGGAGTTTGTTTACAAGCAAGAGGTCCTGATGGGCCATTATCTCCTCTCTCTCAAAAAAAAAAAATCTATATATCTATATATATGTAGGTTTTTTGAGGTAGGGTCTTGCTCTAGCCCAGGCTGACCTGGAATTCACTTGGTAGTCTCAGGGTGGCCTCAAACTCACAGTGATCCTCCTACCTTTGCCTCCCAAGGGCTAGGATTAAAGGCGTGTATCACCATGCCCGGCACTCAAATAAAGCAAACATTTTAAAAATAGGAGTGCATTGATTTAAAAATAATGAATTTAGGGCCAGAGAGATGGTTTAGCAGTTAAGGCGCTTGCCTGCAAAGCCTAAGGGCCCAGGTTTGACTCCCCAGAACTCTCATAAGCCAGCTGCACAAGGCGATGCATGCCCACAAGGTCTGGAGTTCAGTTGCAGAGGCTAGAGGCCCTCGAGTACTAATTCTGTTTCTCTCAGGTAAAAATAAATAAATTAAGATAAATTAGTTTTAACAGACCAGGCCCAGTGGTACTTATTTGTAATCCTAGCACTCAGGAGGCAGATACAAGAGGATCACTGTGAGTTTAAGCAGTGAGCTGTGTGGCGAGTTCAAGGGCAGCTCAGACTGCTTAGCAAACCACTCACAAAAAACAAATGAGGGGCTGAAGGATGGCTTCAGTTAATCAATGGTTGGTGCTCAAGTGTGACGGCCTGAGTTCAGATCCCCAGAATCTGTACAAGCTGGGTGTGGTGGTGCACGCCTGTCATCCTACACCGGGGAGGAAGACACAGGAGGGGCCCTGTCTCAAAAACATAAGGTGGGGGTGACTGAGAAAGACACGCGGTGTCGTCGTTTGGCCTCAATACGTACCTGCACACACACGTACAGGTGTGTGTGGGGGGGGATTAATTTTGACATTGTGTATTTCTGATCGTTTGTTCTCCTCTCACAGGTGGTGCTTTGTATCTCAGTTGATGTGTCTCAAGACTACAATCAAGTTGAAAATGTCATAAAACAAGTAAGAGGCTGGGGTGATTTCAGTTCGCTGCTTGACTTTAAAAAAAAATTGTTTATTTGAGAGAGAGAGAATAATCATGCCAGGGTGTCCTGCCACTGCAAATGAACTCTGGATGCATGCACCACTTTGTGCATCTGGCTTTACATGGGTAACTGGGGAATAGAACCCGGGCCATCAAGCTTTGCAAGCAAGCACTTTTAAGTGCTGAACCCTCTCCCCAGCCCCGACTGCTTGACTTTATTCTTTTTAATTTTAAAAAATTTTTTATTTATTTGAGAGTGACAGACAGAGAGGAAGAGGCAGGGAGAGAGAGCGAGCTAGCGAGAGAGAGAGATGGGCGCGTCAGGGCCTCCAGCCACTGCAAATGAATTCCAGATGTGTGCATCCCCTTGTGCATCTGGCTAACGTGGGTCCTGGGGAATCGAGCCTCAAACTGGGTCCTTAAGCTTCACAGGCAAGAGCTTAACCGCTAAGCCATCTCTCCAGCCCCCGACTGCTTGCCTTTTAACTGGGTCTTACCCTTTTGCTTATGTGTCTTGGAATTGGTGAATGTTCCTATACGTTTCATGTATTTATCCTCCTTGCTTTGCTGCATATTGATTCGTCCTTCTCTCTCATAATGTCTGCCTCGGGACATTTTTCTAGGCCCAGGAGAAGCTGGGTCCAGTGGATATGCTCGTCAACTGTGCAGGAACGTCGATGGCAGGAAAATTTGAAGAACTCGAAGTTAGTGTTTTTGAAGTAAGTAAAAGTGTCTGTCCACGTATGAAAAGTAGAACACGCCTTAGGTGTGGACTCAACACCAAAACAGGTGGATGCATCTGTAGCTTGGGAAGTCCGAGAAAGTCCGACATGCCTTTGGTCCTGGGTGAACCCTATCAAGACTCAAGAGCTTAGACAGGTCTCTAAACCTCAGTTTTTCCACAGTTTTCCAATGAGAACAGAATGTCAAATGTGGCGTAGATGAGTGATTCATGGAGGCCATATTTAAGACAGCACTAGGTAGACCAGCTGTGGTGAATGTTTGCATCAGTTTTCAGCGTTATTAACAAGGAGCAAAGCGGGGTTTAATCCCCGCACTTGGGAGGCAGAGGTAGGAGGATCGCTGTGAGTTCAAGGCCACCCTGTGACTACATGGTGAATTCCAGGTTAATCTTGGCTAGAGTGAGACCCTACTTCAAAAAACCAAAAAAAAAAAAAAATAATAATAATAATAATAATGAGCAGTCAGAAAGATAAAGAAGGGCCTGTAGGCTGTGGCCATGGCTCAGCAGTTAAAGGCGCTTGTTTGCAAAGCCTTCCGGCCCAGGATTGTTCCCTGCTCCCAGTGGCAAGAGTCTCTGGTATGTGCACGCATGTGCATACACACACACACACACACACAATCTCTCTCTCTCTCTCAAGTAAATAAGTAAATAATATTTTAAAATTAAAAATTACTTATTTATTGGAGCAAGAGGGAGAGAGAGGCAGATAGAGAGGGAGAGAATGGGCGCACCAGGGCCTCTTGCCACTGTAGATAAATTCCAGATGCATGCACCACTTTGTGCATCTGGCTTTATGTGGATACTGGGGAATTGAAGCTAGGTCCTCAGGCTTTGCAAGCAAGTGCCTTTAACTGCTGAGCCTCTGCTCCAGCCCAATAAATAATATTTTTGAGATAAAAAAGGGGCTGCAGAGATGGCTAACTGGTTAAGTGTGCTTCCTGCGCAAGCATGAGGGCATAAGGGGACCCGAGACTGCCAGAGTCCCACGTAAACAGCTGGGCCTGGTCACCTGTGCCTGTCACCCCAGTCTTTCAAAGGGGAGCAGAGACTAGGGAATCGCTGGAGCCCCACAAGCTCCAGATTCAGTTAAGACTCTGGCTCAAAACAAGGCCAGGCAGAAGAATGATGGAGTCAGATATGTGACCTGCTTGGGTCCTTGTGGGCAAGTCCCATCCCTCTTCAATACCGGCCAGCAAACAGTCGCCACACCACACTATACACACACACACACACACACACACACCCCACACCCTTGCTTTTCTTAACCTTGAATCAAGATCAGAAGACGTATCTCATTTATATTTTAACACAGGCTTACCAAGGAACCTCAATTAGTCATTTACTTCCACACCAAAGAAGTGGACATTAGATTTGAAATCTAAGTGCAAGACATTTTATACTTGGCAATACCTCAACTGTCTTTTTCTGAAGTCTCTATTGAGCTTTCTTCATGGTAATGGATTTTGAAAGCTTGACTCTGTGAAGCTAAATTACTTTCCTTTCTTATGGAAAAAGAGACTGCTGAGCCGGGCGTGGTGGCGCACGCCTTTAATCCCAGCACTCGGAAGGCAGGGGTAGGAGGATTGCCATGAGTTCGAGGCCACCCTGAGACTATATAGTAAATTCCAGGTCAGCCTGGGCTAGAGCAAGACCCTACCTTGGAAAACCAAAAACAAAACAAACAAAAAACAAGAGAGACTGCTGGACCAGTATTGCGACTCTCTTGCTTCTTGCAGATGTGGGAAGGCACCTGTCATGGGACAATTTTTCCCCCAGGAAGACACAAACATACATCTGTTCATCCCAGCTAGGGCTCAGACGACAGGCCGAAGCACAGTTGCACCAAAATCAGTTTTGGCGAACCGATAAGTTTATGGGGGTTACTTACAGAACGGGGTGAGGGGTTTCTTATGGGAGCTATGGAGACCCCACGGCGGTCGCACCACTGAGATGTCTCATCCCGTGCTGGAAGGCTGCGGCTCCCCGTGGCCGGGTCGGTGGTGCTTCCTATGCCCCGCCCTTGGTCTTGGAGTGAGGACTGACTTACGGAGCCTGGGGACCCCACAGCAGCTGCACCACGGAGAAGCCTCGTCCCAGCGTGGATAATGACCTCCCCATAACCACTTCAGCGGCATTCCCAGTGTCAGCTTTCCTCCTCAGGTGCGCCTCCCTCAGCCTCAAGGTCACCGGAAAGCCCACCCTGGCATAGGTGGTGACTCGCAGAAGCCGCATCTCTGGAGCTCACCGCACAAACTGCAGGCAGCCCGGCTAGCTGGAGAGTCCCGAGCACACTGCATGACTCGCAGGCTGTCTTTTATATATAGATTCAGAATTCTATTTAGTTATTTATTTGCAAGGGGAGAGAGAGAGAATGGGTTCACCAGGTCCCTCTAGTCGCTCAAACAAGCTCCAGATGCATGCACCACTTTGTGCTTCTGGCTTCACATGGGTACTGGGGACTCGATCCTGGGTTGTCAGGCTTTGAAGACAAGTATCTTTTTTTTTTTGGTTTTTCAAGGTAGGGTCTCCTTTTAGCTCAGGCTGACCTGGAATTCTCGAGGGTGGCCTCAAACTCACGGTGATCCTCCTACCTCTGCCTCCCGAGTGCTGGGATTAAAGGCGTGTGCCACCACACCCGACTGAAGGCAAGTATCTTAATCTCTGAGCCATCTCTCCAGTCCCCTAAGCAGTTTGCCCCTGATAGAACCCTAGGGTGGGGTCTTGCAACCTTTTCCCCAGACTTATTGACGCCCTGAGTCTCCTGAGCTTCCGTCCCATCCCAAGGAGGGAACGTTTCAATTCAGAGGAGATTGCTATACAGCGACCCCTTGAACTCACCGAGGTACTTCAGAGTTGCAGGGTGGCCACAGGGGAGGAAAGAAGCAGATTGTTTTAAGGCTCCTTTGTGATCGGGGCATACCAGAGCACAGTCTGAACCTGTACCCAGCTGGAAGGAAAGGAGGCGGGCATTTGGAGACAAATAACAGCTGGGTGAAGAATCCATTTAGCGGTTGTGGTCCAAGCCATGACATAATGAAGCAAGATACTTGGGAGATAGCCAGACTGATAGGAGTGTGTGTGTGTGTGATGAGTATGTTATGTGTGCATGACACTTAAGATGGTGCGGAGTGACAGTATTCGGATTCTACTCACGTAGGGGGTGAAGAGTGGATTAAGGAACAGGTAGCGACACGGTTTGAAGCTAGGACCCTGGAGGTGAGATGTATCCGTGGCAGGAGGAATGGGGAATATTTATGTGTGTGTGTGTGAGATGGAATGCCATTATAACCGCATGGATGTCTTATGGAGATGTGAGTATGAATGAAGGAAGCTGAGTGGGTGACTAGGTGAGTGTGTGACCATGTCCATGACAACATGTGAAGTCACAGCTCAAAGCTGGCGGGGTGAAGTAGGTCCCATGTGACTCCACTGGGAGAGGGCTGTTGAAAGTGCGCCTGGTTCATTCATTCTGGACTTCGCTCCATCTCCGTATCTCTTCCCCATAATAAATCTTATGACACTGTTAAATACTGGGTACTTTAGACCTTGTAGTGACTCACCAAGCCTTAGTGGTTCTGGGGCACCCCCAATATATGTCTCTTCAGTTTTCTTTCTCTTTCTCTCTCTCTTTTCTTTAGTTTTTCAAGGTATAGTCTCGCTCTAGCCCAGGCTGACCTGGAATTCACTATGTAGCCTCAGGCTGGCTTCAAACTCCTACCCCGGCCTCCTAAGTGCTGGGATTAAAGGAATGCACCACCACTCCTGGCTCACTTTTTCTTTCTTTCTTCCTTCCTTTCTTTCTTTTGTTCGTTCTTTTTAGTGAGCAAAAGAGTGAGAGAATTAGTGCTGCAGGGCCTCAGCCATTGCAATCGAACTACAGATGCTTGCACCACCTAGTGGGCGTGTGTGACCTTGCGCTTGCCTCACCTTTGTGCATCTGGCTTATGTGGGATCTGGAGAGTAGAACATGGGTCCTTAGGCTTTGCAGACTTAACTGCTAATCAGTCTTTCTAACCCTTCACTTTTATTTTTATTGGTTTCTTCTTTGCTTGCTTGCCTGCTTGCTTGCTCTTTCTTTCTTTCTTTCTTTCTTTCTTTCTTTCTTTCTTTCTTTCTTTCTTTCTTTCTTTCTTTCTCTCTTTCTTCTTTCTTGAATCAGGGTCTTACTCTAGCCCAGGCTGACCTAGAACTTACTTTGTAGCCCAGGCTGACGTCAAATTCATGACAGTCTTCCTACCGCAGTTTCTCAAGTGCTGGGATGAAAGGCGTGTGCCACTACACTTGACCTCCTTAGTTTCTTGGGGTTGAACCTTGTCCTGTCATAAGCTGTGACTATTTATTGGTGAGTTTTTTTTTTTATATCCTCTCTTCTGTTTTGTGTATATGTTTATTTCTTCTAAGAGGCCAATGTCTCTTTTGTGATAGTGGCTTTGCTAGTCTACCAACTGTGTTTTTACTTCAGGGCACCTAGTGGAGAATTGTGTCTGTGGGTAGAGTTGTTTGACTTGGGACCCTCTGTGGGGTGGTTGTTTGAGGTATGTCTTGGGGCTAGTTTCAGGGACAGTGTATAGAGGTCTTTTTTTTCTAAGTTGGTCATAAGTCCTGAAGGAGAGTATAAGGCTTCTGTCTGGGACATGTGTGCCTGTCCCTAGTGTTCTAAGAGTGATGTTGGTGAGGAGAACAGTGTCTATGTTCAGTGTCTAGACAGGTGTGCCAGGTAAAGTGAGTTCTAACTCTCACTCTGTCTAGACTGATTCTCTCTAGACAGTAACTTCTGTCTTCTGCTGAGCTGGAATTGGAGCATAGGTCAGCTCTGAAGCAGGGAGACCTTGAGGATCCAACTGGTTTATTTATTTATTTATTTATTTTGCTACTGTCTTGTATCAAGATTTTAAAAAATGAGTTAAATTTGTATTAAAAAATGTTTATAAAATATAATTAATTTGTGGGCAGGGGAGGTGACTCAGTGGTTAAAGGTACTTCCTTGCAAAGTCTGAAGGCCTGAGTTTCATTCCCCAGGACCCAGAAATCCAGGTGACCAACGTGTCACATGAGTCTGGAGTATGTTTGCAGTGCAGGAGACCCTGGTGTGCCCGTGTTCTCCCTCTCTCAAGTAAATAAATAAAAATATTTTTAAAGTAAATGTTATTCATTTGTTTGTTTGAGACAGTTGCTTACTGTGTAGCTCAGGACAGCGTTGACCTCCATAATCCTCCTGCCTCGGCCTCCTAAGTGCTGGGATTCCAAGTGCATACCACACCAGGCCATACTAGCTATTTCAGAGTGAACAGTTCAGAGGTACTGAACATAGTATGATGCTGTATAACAACCACCTGTAATTCCAAAACGTTTTTATCTCTGCAAAGGGAAACCCCAGAACTAGTAAGCAAGTGTGCTCTTTTGTATCTGGAGACTTTCTTTTTTTTTTTTTTGGTTTTTCGAGGTAGGGTCTCACTCTAGCCCAGGCTAACCTGGAATTCACTATGGAGTCTCAGGGTGGCCTCGAACTCACGGTGATCCTCCTACCTCTGCCTCCCGAGTGCTGGAATTAAAGGCGTGCGCCACCACGCCCGGCTTTAGACTTTCTTGTATCATTAGTTTTTTGTTTTTTTTAAATCAAACATTTTATTATAAAATGTTAATTATAATATCAGGTTACATCATTGCATTTTTGTACATGAATATAACGTATTTTATCACATCACTCCTATTATCCTTTCTTGTTTCCCACCACTTCCCTTTCTACTTTTACTTTTTTTGTTTGTTTGTTTGTTTTTTTGAGATAGGGTCTCACTCTAGCTCAGGCTGACCTGGAATTCACTATGTAGTTTTAGGGTGACCTCAAACTCACAGTGATCCTCTTACCTCTGCCTCCCTAGTGCTGGGATTAAAGGTGTGCACCACCATGCCCAGCTTCTACTTTTACTTTTTAAAAAATATTTTTATGTATTATTTGAGAGAGACAGGAAAAAGCAGAGAGAGAGAGAGAGAGAGAGTGAGTGAGTTTGGGTACATCAGGGCCACTGCAAACCAACTCCAGATGCATGCACTACTTTGTGCATCTGGATTTATGTAGGTACTGGGGAATCAAACCTAGGCTGGCAGGCTTTGCAAACAGGTGCCCTTAACGGCTGAGCCATTTCTCCAGCCCCTACTTTCACTTTTTAAAAACTTTTTACTGACACCTCCATACATATAGACAATATACAAGGATCATAATCTTCTCCCACTACCCTCCCTTTTCCCTTTCCCAAATCCCACCTCTGCTCAATCCCTTCTTTCCAACTTTTTTATTTTAATATCATCATTTTTTACCCTTTGATCTCATGTAGGTAACGTCAGCCACTGGTGAGGTCCTAAATACATGACCACTTTGTGTCTAAGAGACAGTATTGCAAAGCACTCCTCCCCTTCATTTGGCTCCTAAATCCTTTCTTTTTAAAAAGTATTTTAGCTGGGTGTGGTAGTGCATGCCTTTAATTCTAGAACTGGCAGAGGTGGGAGGATTGCCATGAGTTCGAGGCCACCCTGAAACTACATAGTGAATTCAGGTCAGTCCGAGCTAGAGTGAGACCCTACCTCAGAAAACCAATATATATATGTGTGTGTATATATATATATATAATTTATTTTTCAAGCTGAGGGGGAAAGAGACCCAGGGCCTCATGCCACTGCAAACAAACTCCAGATGCATGGGCCACTTTTTGCTTCTGGCTTTATGTGGGTGCAGGGGAGTCAAACCCCTGTTGTTAGGCTTTGCAGGCAAGCACCTTAACTGCTGGGCCATCTCTCCAGTCCTGGCTCTTAACATTCTTTCCACCAACTCTTCCACAATGGTCCCTGAGCCTTGGAGGGTGTGACAGAGATGTCTCAGTTAGTAGCATCAGGGTTGGTAGGTTTGTGTTAGGATTGTATTAGTCCTTTACTCCTTTTTTGGTTTGGGGGATTTTTTTATTTTGTTTTGTTTTGTTTTTTTGTTTGTTTTGAGTTAGAGTCTTGTGCCAGCACAGGCTGACTTGGAATGCACTGTACAGTCTCAGGCTGGCCTCGAACTCATGGCGATCCTCCTACCTCTGCCTTCTGAGTACTAATGGTGTGCATTATGCAAAATAAAATAGTTATGGCTACAGTCTAAACATTCTGTCTTCTGCTTTTTGAAACCATAAAGCTTAAATCTTTCCTTCTCTCTGGTGCTTCTTGCTCAGCACAATGTAAAGTTCCTTAATATTCTATCATTTTAACGTTATCACTTATGAATAGGCCCCAGACTGAGCTATTTGGTTTACAGGATGTTTGAATGAGACTGTTAATGCAGAAGTATGTCCGTACAAGGATCCGTACTTTTCCAGTTGGAATGTAAGGTTTTAGGAACCTGCAGAATGAGGAAAGCATGTGCTCTTAGTACTTGTGCAAGCTCTTTTATTTTTTTAATCTATTTTATTTATTTGAGACAGAGAGAGAGAGAGATAGTATGTGAGAATGGGCACACCAGGGCCTCCAGCCACTGCACACAAACTCCAGATGCATGTGCCACCATGTGCATCTGGCTTATGTGAGACTTGGAGAATCGAACCGGGGTCCTTAGACTTCTCAGGCATGTGCCTTAACCGCTAAGCCATCTCTGCAGCCCCTTGTGCAAGCTCTTTACCCATCATAGTGGAAGAAGCCATGTGTGCTGAGTGTTTACTGTGGGCCAGGATCCACAGTGCTTAACTTGTGGATTTTTTTCCCCCCTTTTAATCCCTACCATAATATCCTGAGGTAATTCCAAGATTAACCTCATTTTCAGCTGAGAAAATGAATCTGGTCTGCTTCCATTATTCATGACAGAGGTAGTGAGTGGAAGCTCTGTTCTACTAAAACTGCCTTTCAAAAAGTATTTCCTGCAACACTGTATATATATATATACATATATATATATATATATAATTTTTTTTTCAAACAGAGAGAATGGGTGCACCAGGGCCTCTAGCCATTGCAAACAAACTCCAGATGCGTGTGCCACTTTGTGCATCTGGCTTTAGGTGGGTCCTGGGGAATTGAACCTAGTCATTAGGCTTTGCAGGCAAGTGCCTTAACTGCTGAGCCATCTCTCCAGTTCCAATACAGTTTACTTTTTAAAAAAAATATATTTTATTTATTTATTTATTTGAGAGAGAGAAAGAGGCAGAGAGAGAGAGAGAGAGAGAGAGAGAGAGAGAATTGGGCGCACCAGGGCCTCCAGCCACTGCAAACGAACTGCAGATGTATGCGCCCCCTTGTGCATTTGGCTTACGTGGGTCCTGGAGAATTGAACTGGGATCCTTTGGCTTTGCAGGCAAATGCCTTAACTGCTAAGCCATCTCTCCAACCCAGTTTACTTTTTGTAAGAAGAAAAGTAATTTTTTTTCTTAAAAAAAAACAAAAACGTATTGTTGGGCATGGTGGCACATGCCTTTAATCTCAGCATTTATGTGGATCGCTGTAAGTTCAAGGCCAGTCCAACACTACATAGTGAATCCCAGATCAGGCTGGGCTAAAGTGAGACCCTACCTCAGAAAGACCAAAAAAAAAAAAAAAAAAATTATTTATTTGCAAGCAGAAAGAGGGAGAGAACGAGAGAGGCGGGATGGGTGCACCAGAGCCTCCTGCCACTGCAAACAAACTCCATATGATATGTTCCACTTTATGCATCTGGCTTTATGTGGGTACTGGGGAATTGAACCTGATCCCTTAGACTTTGCAAGCAAAGGCCTTCAACCGCCTGAGCCATCTCTCCAGACAGGAAAGCCAGCTGTGACCACGTTCCGGCAGAGGTGGAATGACTGCACTGTGAGAAGACAAGACCAGATTGAAATCAGCTCGGGGGGAAGGGGTCCTAAGTGTCACGTCTCCCTTACGGTGTCATGAAGTCATCCGTTCAACACATCTGCTGGGCTCCCTTGTCCAGTGAAGAGAGGATGTCTGGGAGAAACAGAATTCCCACTGAGCCAGGCTCACTTATGACCTCCTCACCAGGCCTCCTTTCCCCTCCCCCCACAGAAATTGATGAGCGTCAATTACCTGGGCAGCGTGTACCCCAGCCGGGCAGTCATCACCACCATGAAGGAGCGCCGCGTGGGCAGGATCGTGTTCGTGTCTTCCCAGGCCGGGCAGCTGGGGCTGTACGGCTTCACGGCCTACTCGTCGTCGAAGTTCGCCTTGAAGGGACTGGCCGAGGCGCTGCAGATGGAGGTAACGGCTGGCTCGGGGGCGCGTGGCTCCCTCTCCGCCGACCACAGGCAGCTATATTGTTTGCACGAGGCTACCGATGTATAGATTTGACAGTAGTGTCAGAAAGGAAAACTGACACAGCCCTAAGTTCTGCAGTTAAAATTTCATTTATTTATTTGCAAGGTGAGGGGGGGGGGTCCCCGGGGAATGAGAATTGGTATGCCAGAGGCTGTTGCCTCTGCAAATGAACTGCAGACCCCTGCGCCACTCTGTGCATCTGGCTTTACATGGGTGCTGGGGACTTGCACCTGGGCTGTCAGGCTTTGCAAGCAAGAGGCTGTAACTACTGAGCCGTTTCTCCAGCCCACACAGTTGCCATTTCTTATTGCGTAGATTGCACTTACGGCAGAGGCAAAATGATGTGAGATTTTCCCAGGTGGACATACATGGTGTTAATGGTCTAACACGAGTGAGTTAGCCAGGGATGTCACTCTATAAGACCATTCATTGTTTTTTTTTTTTGTTGTTGTTTTGAATTTTTAAAATGGTCTTTATGGCTAAATAATAAAATGAGTGAACGTTAGCTAAGCATCGTGGAGCATGCTGGTAATCCCAGCATTGAGTCTGCGGTGGGAAGATTGAATGTTCAAAGCCAGCCTGGGCTGCACAGTGAGACTGCATCTCTAAAAAAAAAAAGTAACTGTTAGAGGGAATTGTTTGGATGGGTGTACTAACTATTTTTGGAAGAAGTCACTTAGCTTGGTCTCTGATTCTTCTAAACCTTTTAATTTTTGTTTATTTACTTATTTATTTGCAAGCAGGGAGAGAAAGACAGAGTAGTATGTGTGCGCCAGAGTCTCTTGCTATTGCAAATGAACTCCAGACGCATGCACCACTTTGCATCTGACTTTACATACGTTCTGGGGTATTGAACCCGCTTAGGCAGGCTTTATAAGCAGGTGCTTTTAACCACTAAGCCATCTCCCCAGCCCTCCTTACCTTTTAAAATGAGAGGCTGGAATAACAAAAAAATCATTTCAGTCTCTTAATACTTATATTTCCACATCTTAAATGTTGAAGACACTGCGTGCCTTTTGTTTTCAGTTACTAGAACATTTTGTGGAAGAAAGGTATAGCTTAGTTTCAGAATAAGAGTTGGTTACGATGTGAACAATCTCACCACTCTGTGTGAAGTAGATGTCTGTGTTGTTGTCACACAGGGATGCTTAGAAAGTGTCACATAAATATCCCAAGCCACATGCTGAAAAAGACAAGGTTGCAAGAGCCACAGGGTGGGTAGAAGCACCCTGAGCCACAGCCTGACCCCACCAGATACTGACAGAGGCCTCAATTAACAGACAGTGGACACCAAGGACCCTACTGAGGAAGGCTGTCAAGGAATTGGTGACAGGGTGGAGGGATACAAGACCATAACCTATGTTTAATATATATATATATGTACAATATATATATATATGTATATATATGTAATATTTATACACATATATATGAAAAAGAAAAAGTCAAGGTGGGATTTGTCTGTTGCTGTGTATATTAGAATATAACACTACCACATGATGTTAAGTCCAGAGACCATATCTAACTGGTTTTTTTTTGTTTGTTTGTTTGTTTTTTTGTTTTTTTCGAGGTAGGGTCTCACTCTGGTCCAGGCTGACCTGGAATTAACTATGTAGTCTCAGGTTGGCCTTGAACTCACGACGATCCTCCTAACTCTGCCTCCCAAGTGCTGGGATTAAAGGTATGTGCCACCACATCCGGCTTTCTGTCTTTTTAAAAAAAAAAATTATTTATTTGAAAGCAGAGAGAGAGAGAGAGAGAGAGAGGGATGGAGGGAGGGAGGGAAGAAGGAAGGAAGAAAGGAAGAAAGAGAGAAAGAAATGGCTTGCCAGGGCCTATAGCCACTGCAAACAAACTCCAGATGCATGCACCACCTTGTGCATCTGGTTTACATGGGTCCTGGGGAACTGAACCTAGGTCCTTTGGATTTGTAGGCAAACACCTTAACTGCTAAGCCATCTGTCCATCCGCATATCTAGCTTTTATGGTGAGAGTGTATAGCTGATAGTGATAGCCTTGCAAGCATGATGACCTGAATTTGGTCCCCAGAAGCCCCATGAAAATGCAGGTACAGTGGTGTGTGGTCCCAGTGCTGGACAGGGGTCCCCGAAGCCTGCTGGTGGGGGGGAAGGTGTTTGCACAACGAGAAATCTTGTTTCTTCAGGCTTTTTCCTCTAAGTCTTACAGAGCTGCATCAAGATTCATTAAATTAGGGCAGAGCGTATAATCTGGGTGGCCTGGTTTCTCATCAGGTAGAACAGAGACTCAATTCAGAAGCGGGGGGAGAAAAACACAAAACAAAGTTAGTTGCTGGTGCAGAGCCCCCACAGCCTCTTGATGACAAGTGTGATTTCACACAGCTGGTCATTGGCCTGGGCTTCTTGAAAGTCTACTTGACTAATGTCCCTTAAAAACGTCATCGCTGGAGCTGGGTGGGGTGGTGCACGCCTTTAGTCCCAGCACTTGGGAGGCAAAGGTAGGAGGATCACTGTGAGTTCGAGGCCACCCTGAGACTGCATAGTAAATTCCAGGTCAGCCAGGACCAGAGTGAGACCCTACCTCAAAAAACAAAACAAAACAAAAAAGTCATCACTGTGCTGGAGAGATGGCTTAGTGGTTAAGGTGCTTGTCTGCAAAGCAAAGAACCCAGGTTTGAGTCCCCAGGTCCCAAGTAAAATCAGATGCACTAGGTGGCGCATGTGTCTGGAGTTAATTTACAGTAGACAAGAGGCCCTGGCATGCCCAACCTTTCTCTGTCTCTTTTTGTCTCTCTCTCAAATATATATATATATATTTAAAAATGTCATCACTATCCAGCATGGTGGTGCGCGCCTTTTCATCCCAGCACTGGGCAGGCCGAGGTAGGGGGATCTCTGTGAGTTCAAGGCCAGTCTGGAGCTACGGTGAGTTTCAGGTCAGCCTGGGCTAAAGTGAAACCCTACCTCAAAAAAAAAAAAAGTCATCATTGAAGCTGAGGAGATGACTCAGCAGTTAGAGTTAAAGGCATTCGACTATAAAACCTACTGGCCTAGGTTCACTTCCCCAGCCACTCATGTAAAAAAGATGCAAAAACGATGGTGCGAGAATCTGTTGTTCACGTGCCATGGAAGGGGTTCTAGGGCACACATGTGCACGCACGCACACACACACACACACACACACACACCTGTATGTATGCAAATAAATATTCTTTTTAAATGTCATCACTTAATCAGAAAACAAAATGAAATATGCCATGGAGTATATAGACTGCTGTTTTATTGGGAAGATAAATTGAGTCTTTAGGATGTACCTTGTTCAAAGGAGAACTTGTATCAAGCCAGTTATTTTCCTTAGACACTAACAGTTGGCCCTGGGGAGCGCACACCCTGCAGATGAGACTGGGCACACTAGGGCCTCTAACCACCGCAAATGACTCTAAATGCATGCGACACTTTTTGCATCCGGCTTTATATAGGTACTGGGGTATCAAACCCGGGTCGTTAGGCTTTGCAGGCGAGTGCCTTGACTGCTGAGCCATATCTCCTGCCCAAAATTAAGGTGTTTTGTTGTTGATGTTTATTTCACTATATAGTCATAGGCTAGACTCGAACTCATAGCGATCCTCCTACTTCCACCTCCCGAGTGCTGGTATTAAAGACATGTGTCACCACACCTGGGTTTTTCTTGCCTTTTCTAGATCAGAGAGGGGTTCCCAGTGCGGTTGGTGGTCATTCACGGACAGGATCACCCCGGTGGCCTGATGACCACCTTCTAAGAATCAGGGTGGTGGGTTGGAGAGTTAGGTCACAAGATCATGTCTCATTTACTAAAAGTGCCAACCTTGTCTCTGTGCATAGGTGAAGCCTTACAATGTCTACATCACTGTGGCCTATCCCCCCGACACGGACACCCCCGGGTTGGCTGAAGAAAATAAAAGTAAGGTCAGTATTCCTTCGTGCCCTATTCTCTTGTGGAAGACCACCTCGGGACATCGGTCCTTGCCTTCCGCCTTGATGGACACGTGGTCTCTCTTGTTTGCCACGCTGCACACGAGCCCGGATGGCCTTGTGGGCTTTCAGACTCTCCCGACTCTGCCTCCCACTGACTTGGGAGAATTGGGATCACAGTCACACGCACTACTTGTTTCTGGCTTCACGTGGGTTCTGAGGGTACAAACTCTGATCTCGGGCTTGTGCAGCAAGCTTCTCAACCCTGAGCCATCTTCCCAGTCCTGCTTTCTGTCTTTAATGTGCCCTCCTTCTGGCTTTTCTCACCCTCCTGCAGCTTATGGTCATTCACCAGTCAGCAGTGTTGACTGTGGGCAACAGGGAGACTTCTAGCCATCTTTATTATTATTCTTGAGAACTTTAATTAACGAACATATTGCAAATTGGTCATATTCCCATTGGATTATACTCTTTAAAAAAACATTTTATTTATTTATTTGCATGCAAAGAGAGAGAAGGAGGGAGAGAGAGAAAATGGGTACCCCAGAGCATGTGCCACTCTATGCATCTGGCTTTACGTGGGTACCGGGGAATCGAACCCAGGTCATTAGGCTTTGCAGAGCCATCTCTGCAGCCCTGGGTTATACTCTTATGTATACCCCCGCCCCCCACAGGTGTCTTTTAAAGAACAAAAAGCTAGGATTTGGGGTTGAAGCCTCAGTGTTGCCTTCTAAGTGACTCCTGTTTGAGCATTCCATCTCTGCCGCCTCCATGGGACCTTTAAGACACAGCTAGCGTCCCTTCACAGGGCCTGGGTTGAGCCTGACTCAGCCTCAGTCATTTGCTTCGGGGGTGTTGGGCAGAATGGAAATACTGTCCCGAGAGAGGTTGCTCAGGACACAGGGTCCAGCCTCTGTCCACACCACCAGGCAAGTGGATTCTTCCACAATGGTATCCACTATAGTGTTCCCACGCCGGCTGGGAAAGCCTGGCCGGAGCGCAGGCTGTGCTGGGCTACACGGAGCAGTGGGCTTCCCTGTCTTCATTTAGCAGAGGGAGAGCGAGTGCTCCATCCGAGCCACACGGACACGGACTTGGAATCCAGACGGGCCTTATTCCCTGACAGGTAGAAAGTCAGGAGCCGGGCGTGGCGGCGCACGCCTTTAATCCCAGCACTCGGGAGGCACAAGTAGGAGGATTGCCATGAGTTCGAGGCCACCCTGAGACTACAGAGTGAATTCCTGGTCAGCCTGGGCTAGAGTGAGACCCTACCTCGAAAAACCAAAAAAATCAAAAAGGTAGAAAAATCAGAATTATGTTGGGAGCCATAAGACTTACTTTTTTTTTTTCTTTGTTCTTTTGGTTTTTCAAGGTAGGGTCTCACTGACCTGGAACTCACTTTGTAGTTTCAGGGTGGCCTGGAACTCAAGGTGATCCTCCTATTTCTGCCTCCCCCCAGTGCTGGGATTAAAGGCATGTGCCGCCATGCCCAGAAGCCTTACTTACTTTTTTCTTTTTTAATTTTAATTTTATTTCTTTATTAGAGAGAAAGAGTGGGCATGTCAGGGCTTCTAGTCACTACAAATGAACTCCAGATGCGTGTGCTACCACGTGCATCTGGCTTACATGGGTTCTGGGGAATTGAACCCGCGTCCTTAGGCTTTGCAGGCAAGCAGCTTAACCACTAAGCAATCCTTCTAGCCCCTTACTTATTTTTTAAAAAAAATTTTATTCTTTTTTATTTATATATATGAGAGAGAGAGAGAGACAATGGGTGCACCAGGGCCTCTAGCCACTGCAAACAAACTCCAGACGCATGTGCCACCATGTGCATCTGGCTTACATGGGTTCTAGGGACTCGAACCTGGGTCCTTTGGCTTTGCAGGCAAGCACCTTAACCCATAAGCCATCTCTCCAGACCCTTATTTTAAAATTTATTTAAAAGTTTTTTATGGGAAGGGAGGGAGAGCATTGGCGTGCCAGGGCCTCCAGCCGCTGCAGTTAAACTCCAGTCATGTGTGCCACCTTGTGCACATGTGCACGAACTAGTGTGCCGTACTGGTTTACGTGGCATCTGGAGAGTCAAACATGGGTCCCTAGCTTCACAGGCAAGCACCTTAGCCACTAAGCCATCTCTCCAGACCCCCTTACTTATTTTTTGTTGTTGCTGTTTTTCGAGGTAGGGTCTCACGCTAGCTCAGGCTGACCTGGAATTCACTATGCGGTCTCAGGGTGGCCTCAAACTCACGGCGATCCTCCTGCCTCTGCCTCCCGACCCCTTACTTATTTTTTTTCTTTTCTCTTTTTCTTTATTAGTTAGTTTTGTAATCAGCAAATACAGTCAGTTTGGTACCATTATTAGGCTCATCTGTGACCTACCCCTCCCCTTGGCCCCTCCTTGTTGAGGTATATGGGTCCCTTACTTATTTTTAACGGGCATTGATGTGCACATTTTTTCCCCTTTTAGCCTTTGGAGACTCGACTTATTTCAGAGACCACAGGTGTTTGCAAACCAGAACAAGTGGCCAAACAAATTGTTAAAGATGCCATAGTAAGTAACGTCCTTTTTGTTTCTGTACCTTTCCACGTTATGCTTTCTGCACTTTTCGTAGTAATAATGCACTTCGGAAAGATACTTAAGGACCTATTTAAAAGCAGAATTTACTGCTGCTTTTGGTACAAGTCATCCTGTCTACCATTTGTCTCTTTCTTTCTTTCTTTTTTTTTTTTTTTTAAAAAAAAGCAGGGTATAGTGGCTTACACTGTTATTATTTTTAAATTTTATTTTATTTTTTGAGAGAGAGAAAGAGGAAGATAGAGAGAGAGGAAGAATGGGTATGCCAGGGCCTTCAGCCACTGCAAATGAACTCCAGATGCATGTGCCACTTTGTGCATCTGGCCTACATGGCCCCTGGAGAGTTGAACCTGGGTCCTTTAGCTTTGCAAGCATGCACCTTAACTGCTAAGCCATTTCTCCAGCCTTCTTTCTTTATTAAAAACAATTTTTTTTTGTTTAGTTATTTATTTGCATGCAGAGAGACGGTGGGGGTGGAAGGGCGGAGAGAGAGGGAGAGAATGAATATGAATGGAGTCTCAAACCCGGGTCATTAGGCTTTACAGGCAAGTGCTTTAACCTCTGAGCAGTCTTTCCAGCCCCTTTTTATTTATTATTTATTTTTTTTAATTTTTGTTTTGTTTTTTGAAGTAGGGTCTCACTCTAGCTCAGGATGACCTGGAATTCTCTGTGTAGTCTCAGGCTAGCCTCATACTCACAGTGATCTTCCTACCCCTGCCTCCCAAGTGCTGGGATTAAAGACATGTACCATCGTGCCCAGCTATTTTTTTATTTTTTTAAATATTTTTATTTGTGTGTGTATGAGAGAGAGAATATGCATGTATGGATGTGCCAGGGCCTCTTGCCAGTGCAAACAGACTCCAGTTGCATGCACCACTTTAACTCTGGCTGGCAGGCTTTAACCACTTAAACCTTATCCACTGAGCTATCTCCCCAGCCCATCTTAAGGATATTTAATCATCCCAGATTGCTCCTCCCATTTTGACAAGAATCATCTACTGAAGTGTCTTTCAGATTTTTTTTCTGGTGACCACATTATACCTATGAATTATTGGCCAGCCCAGAGAACTTTGTTATATAGTCTATATTTCTCAATGCTTTCCATGTTAGAAATTTATGGTATAATTTTAAAGATCTTTTTGAGGACTGGGGAGCATAGCTCAGTGGTAGAGCGTTTGTCTAGGATGCGTTGGGCCCTTGGTCTTACTCCTGTCACAAGCCATTCAGGGTTGGCAGTAACAGAAATTGCTTAGATTCTCATGTCTGCCTTTGGGGAATCTGTTCTTTTGATGGAACCATTTAAAGAAAATCCAGGGTTGGAGAGATGGCTTAGTGGTTAAGGTGCTTACCAGCAAAGCCTAAGAACTCATGTTCAAATCTCCAGGTCCTACGTAGCCAGACACACAGTGATGCAAATGCACAATGTCTCACATGCACACAAGGGAAAGCATGTGTCTGGAGTTAGTTTGCAGCAAGCTGAAGGTCCTGGTGCACCCGTTCTCTCTCTCTCGCTCTCAAAATAAAACAAAGAAAATCCAACTTAACACAGGTACATAGTTGGGAGAGAGAAAAGTATTTTATTAGACTTTTCACACAATCATGAACATCATTTTCTTTTTCTTTTTTTTTTTCTTTTTTATGAGCAAGCAAGAGAGAGAAATGGCATGGCAGGACCTCTAGCCACTGCACACCCAGACACATGTGCAACCTTGTGCATCTGCCTTGTATGGATACTGGGGAATCGAACCTGGGTCCTTAGGCTTTGCAGGCAAGTGCCTTAACCACTAAGCCATCTCTCCAGCCTTTATTTTCTTTTTTGATATTCAAACTCAAACTTGATGAATGGTGGTTTCTTAAAGGTTGGTTGCAGTGCTGAATTTAGAAAGCACGTCAATGAACATTTTGTTCTGCGTGACATTATTAAAGTGCACCCGTCTCTCTTGTACTCTGAATGGACCTTTTGCCCATTCATCATTTTATAGCATGCACTAAGTCATGTGGAAAATATGGGATCGTTGGCTTATGAAATGAATGTCACGTTTGTCAAATGTCACTGCTGATCTTACCATGAAAGTATGTATTGGGATCCATAGTGTCATGCTGGTGAATACAAGTGTTCATAGATCTTAATTTTTCCTTAAAAGCTCAGATGTTATCAGTGCCCACAAACCCATCAGCTTCCTTCCTTCCCTCCACGCAGCAGCCTCTCCGCAGTCATTCGTCGCAAGTCTGCCGTGTGCCCAAGCTCTAGCAGCCGTAGGTTGCCAGTTAATGGGTACTTCACAGCTTCGAACCGTCCACAAGGGCTTTTCTTGGAGACGCCCAGTTAAACAGAAGGACTCCGTTTGAATCTGTGCCACAAAGCACAGCAGCCGCCCTCTCCCTTATTCTCTGGGGTGATGATGGTCCAAGACCCCCAGTGGATGCCTGGAACTCTGGGTGCTACTGAACCCTATACGTACTGTACTTTCTCACGTGTATATTCCAGTGAGAAAGTTTCACTAACGGACTGAGCAGTTGGGTACACTGAACAAAGGAATGGCTCGTGTTCTGACGGAACAGAACTGGATATATCATTGTGCTACCCAGAACAGCATGCAACTTAAGACATGAATAGTTCACTTCTGGAATTTTCCATTTAGCCTTCCAGACCTTGGTTTGACTACAGATAACTTAAGCTGAGAACAAGAGGGACCTTTTGTATTGAGAAGCCGTGTCAGCAAGGGTTGTGACTTAATCAAAGGATCAGAGCTTCTGCTTTTTCAAGGACATTTTAAAGTAAAACACACTTAAAAAAAAAAAAAACACAACCAAAACCAGATTTTTAGGTGTTGCATTTTCTCCTGCTTCTCTTTTAGCAAGGGAATTTTAACAGTTCCATTGGCTCCGATGGCTACATGCTCTCCTGCCTGACCTGTGGGATGACCCCGGTGACCTCCATCACCGAAGGACTCCAGCAGGTGAGTTCCCCCTTAGCCAGCGGACAGGTGGTAGATGGGACGCATGGGCGAGACAAGAACTGTCTCCTTAGACTTCTTCAGGAAAAGGCGAAGAGGAGATTAAGTAACTTCATTTCAGAATGAAGTTTGGGGGCTGGAGAGATGGCTTAGTAGTTAAGGTGCTCGCCTGCAAAGCCAGAGGACCTAGGTTTGATTCCCCAGGCCCCACGTCAAGCCAGATGCACAGTATGGTGCATGAGTCTGCAGTTCACTGGCAGTGGCTAGAGGCCCTGACACGCATGTTTTCTCTGTTTCTCTGCCTCTTTCTCTCTTCTCTCCCCCTCTCTCTCAAATAAATAATTAATTTTTTTTTAAAAAAAGAATGAAGTTTCTCTCTTTCTCTGCCAGCAATAAGTAGATAGGAGTCGGCCAAGAACGTAGCTAAAGGGTTGTAGGCCGGGAAGTTAAAGGCTGGGCTCTGCAGGCTGATGAAGTTCCATCTGGCTTTTCGGAATGCTCGCCTGCGTTCCAGGGTGGGTGACAATGAACGTCTTTGTCTAGAGTAGCTTAGGTAGACAGCTTTGTCTATAGATAAGGAGATAAAAGATTGGCAAACCTTTTCGAGGTATATTTAGTCACCAGTCAAATTGTTTTGCTGAAGAAGACATAAATCGAGGATTAGGGCCCCCTCACCTTTGTGACGTTTATAGTTTTACCCAGGATGTGACAAAGTTTATGGCTTCTTGATGCAGGTGCTAGAGCCCGGAGAGTTGGGGGTAAGGGGCTCGCTAGCCTCAGGGTGTTTGCAGTGCAGTGGGAGAGATGGGCAGGAGAGGCCCGAGTGTGATTAGAGCTGTAGGGGTGCACGGGGAGGCGCACTCATGGATGTTTGATAACGGGGCACTGCAGATGACTTCCTGGTCACTTTTCCTGAGGGCTTTTCTTAAGCCTCTCTTGTTCTCACTTTGAAATATGCCCAGGACCACTGAGCAAAGATGAAATTCCAACTCATGGCACAAGCTGACCGACCTGCCAGTCTTTCTGTTCTCCCCCTCTCCCCTGGTTCTTTCTAGAATGTTTTCTGTGTCCCTCATCCCCACGTTTCCTTTCCCAGGTCTGTGCAGTACCTGTCCCTACTTCAGCTCTGTGTTAGCCTACATCAGCAATGCTTTTCTTTTTTCAATGTTAGTATTAATTTACAGAGAGAGAAAGAGAGAATGGGCACGGGTACGGCAGGGCCTCTTGCCTCTGCAAATGAACTCCAGATGTATGTGCCACTTTGTGGTCATTGGACCATCAGGCTTTGCAAGCAAGTTCCTTTAACTACTGAGCCATCTCTTTAGCCCCGTAAATGCTTTTCCTGAGGCTAGCTCCATTCGTTTTGCTATTGCTTTTTATTTATGTGTATGTGTGTGTGTGTGTGTGTATGTACCAGGGTCTCTTGCTTTGCAAAGAAACACCAGACACTTGTGCCACTTTTCGTGCCCGGCTTTATGTGGGTACTAAGGAGTTGAACTCAGACTAGCTGGCATTGCAAGAAAGCTCCTTTAGCCACCGAGCCAGCTCTCCAGCCCTATTGTTTTGTTTTGGAATAATGGGCTGGTTGTTGTTTTCTGGTTTGCAGCAGCCTTACTGGAAAGCACACAGAGTCCCTGTATGACACACGTCCAGCACCGCGGTCTCCACTGTTACTGACATCTCAGTTAGTGTGGACCGTAGTTTCGGCCGACAACTTAGTGTTGACACATTCATCAACCGGACCTGTCTGTGCTTGGCCTACTCTTGGTGTTGTGCCTGTCGGTGGCTTGTAACAAATGCGTAGCATCTGGTCTTCTGTCACAGGGTCGGGACAATAATGTCACTCCCTAAAATTCCCCTTTTGGGCTTTTTTTTTCATCCCTTTCTGATCTCTGGATGGATTCTCTTTTAACTTTTTTTTTTTTGAGAGAGAGAGAGATAAAGAGGTAGATAGAGAAAGAGTGGGTGCACCGGGCCCCCCCAGCCACCACAAACAAATTCCAGATGCATGCACTGTCTGGTGCATCTTAACTGGGTACTAGGGAATGGTACCTGGGTCCTTAGGCTTCGCACACAATCGCCTTAACTGCTAAGCCATCTCTCCAGCCCTCAACTTTCTTTTTTTCTTTTCTTTTCTTTTTTTTTTTCTTTTCTTTTCTTTTTTTGTTTTTTTGAGGTAGGCTGACCTGGAACTCACTGTGTAGTCTCAGGCTGACCTTGGACTCAACTGCAATCCTCCTACCTCTGCCTCCTGAGTACTGAGATTAAAGGCGTGTGCAACCACATCTGGCTTTAATTGCCAGTTTTTATACATGTATATAATGTGTTTTGATCATAATCCCTTCCCTTTACCTTCCTTGGTCCCTCTAACCTCCCTTTTTCACTGAATCCCTTCTTTTTCGAACTACTCTTTTCTGCTTTCATACTGTTCCCCCCCCCATACTCCTCCACCACCCATGACAGAATGTTGATGTGTTCAGTATCGTTCAGGTCTCGTGCAGGTAGTGACAGTCTCTGTCAAGTCATGAATATAATGGCCACTTCCTGTTTTAATATTTTTATTTATTTGCAAGCAGAGAGAAATGAGAGAGGGAGGGAGGGAGGGAGAGAATGAGAATGGGTGCACCAGTGCCTCTGTCTGCTATAAAGGAACTCTAAGCACACGCGCTCTTGGGCTCGTAGCCTTTGCAAGCAAGCACCTTTAACCACTGGGCCATCCCCCCAGCCCTCCACTTTATGTTTTAAGGCTCTCCTTCCCATCCTCTGGCTCTTTCCACCCCCTCTTCTACAATGTTCCCTGAGCCTTGGAGGGGGTTTCATACAGACGTTTCTCTTTAGCACTGAACACTCAACAGCCACTGTCTGTCTAAGCTGTCTGATGCAGGAAGCCCTCTTGCAGTCTTCTGCACCCTTCTTTGAGGCTGTCACCCTGTTACTTTACCAGAGCCTCTCTGGACTAGCCCTCTCTCTGAAGACGGCAACCCACACCTCTGCTTTCACTCCACTGCTGATACGGGAGCTTTGGCGTTCCTTGACAACATACCAATATATTTATTCTTGTCTTATGAATTCGAGGAGTGAAGTCCACACAGACCAGAGGATACGGTTCAGAAAGATTTTGTTATAGCATAGAGCTTTAGAGGGAGAGCTCTAAGCGAAGGGAGACCGAAGAAAGACATAGGTGTTGCCCAAGGAGGCAAGATAGGGTTTGGGGAGTCCCAAACTTAAGAGGAGGAAGCAAGGCAGAGCTCTTGCCCAGGGAGGCAAGAGGGGGTTTGAGAAGCCCACCCCAAGCCTCAAGTTTGATTTGTTCAATGTTTAAAATAATATTATTTATTTATTTATTTGCAAGCAGAGAGACAAAAAAGGAGGGAGAGAGAAAGGGAAGGAGGAGAGACTGAGACTAAATGGACACACCAGGGTCTCCTGCCACTGCAAACGAGCTCCAGATGCATGTGGCCCTTTGTGCTTCTGGTTTTACATGGTACTGGGGAATTGAATTTGAGACATCAGGCTTTGGAAGCAAGCATCTTTAATCACTGAGCCATCTCTCCAGCCTACAAAGTGTTTTGGAGTTTTTTGTTTTGTTTTGTTTTGCTTTGCTTTTATGATCCCCTTGAATGGGAATCTGGGTTATCCAGTTAGTCTTGATATCCAGTGTCTGGGGTCAGGATTTTTGGAAAGGGCAGTCTTCTCAGAAGGGAGTGGAATGACTCCCTAAGGGACAGAGATAAGGAGAGGCCAGACCCTTCTGACGTCTCTGACCTGTAGTAAAGTGTAATGACCTCGATTCTCCCCTGCAGCCCCAAGGATGATCCTTGCACTTAGTCAGGCCATTAGGGTCTGTCGCCCCTAAGCTGCCTAGCCGCTTTCTGTCGCCTGCATTTCTTAGTTGGTTCTTCCTGACCTTGCCTTCTCCCTGGCTTTTCTCTGTGCCTCCTCTTCGCGCCCTCATTGTGCTGCGTGAGCTGTGTGGTCATGCAGCTTATTTAGATCCATATTTGAAAAGATAATTTTTGTGACTTTAAGTGTTTTTAACAGCTGAATGTCACCTGATTTATTTTTTCCTTTTCTGTTAAAAAAAAAATCTTTTGGGGGCTGGAGAGAAGGCTTAGCGGTTAAGGCGTTTGCCTACAAAGCCAAAGGATCCAGGTTCTATTCTTCAGGACCCACGTAAGCCAGATGCACAAGGGGGCTCATGCACCTAGAGTTCATTTGCAATGGCTGGAGGTCCTGGTGTGTTCATTCTCTTCCTCTCTCTCTCTCTCTTTTTTTCTCTCTCTCTCTCATAAATAAATATATAAAATATATTTTAAAAGCCTTCTCTGGGCTGGGCATGGTGGCACATCCCTTTAATCCCAGTGCTCGGGAGGTAGAGGTAGGAGGATCACCATGTGTTCGAAGCTACCCTGAGACTACATAGTGAATTTCAGGTCAGCCTGGGCTAGAGAGAGACCTTACCTGGAAAAACCAAAACCAAAGCAAAACAAAAAATCTTTTTGTTTTCTTTCAAATTATCTTTAGCCTTTCTCTGTGTGTTGTTCATTTACTCTTAAATTCTCTGTTTTGCTGGCTTTAGTAAACTCTGTCCAGGTGTTAGGAACACCAGGTCTTGGGACAGTCCATCTTTAGGAAAGAATTCCTGAGGAACCTGGGACCTGCCAGTCACCACTGGGCTGGCATAGCTGGTAACAGGATTCCCTCTCACTTCTTGGTGGTCCCAGGATATCGTTCCGCCCCTCCTTTGTGTGGGATCTCTTGCTTCCTGAATCACATGACAGAGCCTGTCTTTGGAGACCCCCTCACTTTTTTTTAACCTTGTTTTTTTTTTTTCTGGGTACTTAGGAGGTGAAATTTTTGAGACCTTCCATTAAGTAAAATTAGGCAATTTTTCTTGATCCCATTGGAAGTTGCTTTGGTGAGAATCTGTTAGTGGAAAGGGTGAATGGCTATGGTTAATTACCTCATGATTACCTTTTGATTCATTGTCTTTCCATTTAACAAGGAAACTCCAGCCAGGGGCCAGCCTTCCTGTAGTGGCAGCTACTCGGGAGGCTGACACTGAAGGATCACTTGAGTCCAGGAGTTCAAGACCAGCCTAGGCAATGAAGTGAGACCTGTCTCAATGAATAAATAAGCTCAGAGAAGACAGGGATATTATCTTTGTCACCCAGTACTCTCAGTACCTGGCATTGGAGCTCACTGGTCAGAAAATAAATCTTAGCCAAAGAAGCCACGATCATAGCTTGGCTATTTGGAATGCTGGAATGGTTCTCTTCCATAGCTATTAATAACCCTGTGTTTAGAATGCCTGTTTGGGGGTTGGAGAGATGGCTCAAAGGTTAAGTTGCTTGCCTGCAGAGTCTGTGGACCTGGGTTCGATTCTCTACATAAAGCCAGGTGTACAAAGTGGTGCGTGTGTTTAGAGTTTGCAGTGACTAGAGGCCCTGGCACACCCATATTCTCTCTCTGTCTGCTCCCTGCCCCGTCAAATAAATAAAGTATTTTTTAAAAGAATGCTTATTTTGTTCTTTTTATGGTTGGAATTTACTCATTTGGACAAATATTGCCATCTCTCAGGCAGGCTCAGTGGAGCAGAGCAGACCACAGTCTGTCCTTAGAACGGACTGACATTTGGAGTGTTCATTACATGTTTTTTCAGAGTAGATAGATATGTCCCAGAAACTGTCTACTAGAGACCTAAATACTTGAAACGGGGCTGGAGAGATGGCTTAGTGGTTAAGGCACTTGCCTGCAAAGCCTAAGGACCCAGGTTCGATTCTCCAGGTCCTACCTAAGCCAGATGCACAAGGTGGCGCATGTGTCTGGAGTTCGTTTGTAGTGGCCAGAGGCCCTGGCGCACCCATTCTCACCCTTTCTCTCTCTCCCCTCCCCTCCCCTCTCAGTCTGTAATAAATAAATAAAATGAAAAGAATATTTAAAAAACATACTTGAAATGGACTACTGCACCACACTGCCGGATGAGCTGACCGGTCCCTTTGCTTTCCAGGTCGTTACCATGGGGCTTTTCCGCATCATTGCACTGTTTTACCTTGGAAGTTTTGACAGCATAGTCCGTCGCTGCAAGGCTCAGAGAGAAAAAGCGGACATTGTCGATAAAACTGCCTAATTCTTACCCCTCAGACAAGAGACGGTTTCTGAATCATGCGAACAGCTTGCTGCTACAGTGGGACCCGATTTCTTGGCCTACAGATTCTTGTCTTGTTTTTTGAGTATGTGAGATTGGACCAGTGCCCTACAGAAACCCGGCTGTAAGCAAAGGGATAGAAATTCAAGTCCAGACAATGTTATGAATACTATGCAAATACACAGTGGCAGACCTTTTGGTTTTCTGGGCTCTGAGGTGAAACGGTGGTAGTGTGAGAACTCTTAGATGGTAAACAGGGTGAAAAGACGGAATTCCGGAATGGTAATTTAGATTTTTTTTTTTTTCCGGTACTTAACTCTCCCCACCCCTTTGCTCTAGAGATCTAATTCAGAAATGTACTTTGTGGCACAAAAAAGTTTGGAGAGGTTTATTATTTTATCTTACTTTTAACTTTGCACAAAAGGCAGTTTTTGGTGTCTTTTTGTTTGTTTCCTTTTTGTTTTGTTTTCAGTCTGAATGTCACCAACATCTTGGTGTCATGGTCAGGAACCTCTGCTGCTGGTGAAAACCCTTGACTTCTCTCTCTTTGATCCCATCGGCGCTGCCAAGGGGGATGGGAGAGACCAGTGCAGCGGGGGGTCCGGAGAGAGCGGTCCTGGACGCCACTGCTCGGGACGGGGAAGGCAGCCTCCTTGCGGGCTTTGCGAAGAGAAATGAAGGTCGCAGAAGCTCACAGGGTTTACAGTTTCTTCAGTAGCCGTGGCGCCCCGAAACTCACAGTTCCACTCCACTGCCGTGTCTGCTGCGGGATCGCCCCCTCTCTCCCCTCCCAAGTTCGCTTCTCCTGCTGTCATGTTTTAAGATGACCAGCTAAGATTTTTTTTTTGGACTTGACTTTTTAAATTCAATTCTTGAATTCATTAAAACAGACCAAAAAAACCACTAAAAAGTGTGTTCTTCTTACCCTCGTAGCACACATGTAGCTCTTAGGAAAGGCTGACAATGATTGTCTGTTTCCCAGTTTCACTTGTCAGGAAAGAAACAGATGCTCGGGCTGGAACTCGAAGGATCGGTCCTTGTCCGTCTCTCTGACTCGGACGCGGACGCTGACGGCAGCAGTAGTTTCATGCCGAGTGGGAGGGAACTCACCTGTCTAACTGTGCTGGCCTGGCCTGCAAGCCCTCCTTTCCTGGGAAAATGTGCTTTCCAGGTTGCGGGTTTTGTTCCATGGATCTCCACACCAAGTGCCTATGATGAGTCGCAGCTAGCATCCTGTGTTGTTTCCTGTCCCTCGTCCCTTCTCCTCGAACCCAGAGTGACGACTACCTTCATCTTCTCATTTTACCCCCGTTTCTGGCATGCCCACTAGCGCATTCCAGTCCATCCCAGTGGGAAAAGACCTTGACTTTTAAGAAAAAAAAAAAAAAACTTTTAAATTGTGAAACTAAATAAATAAAAGCAAAAGCAACCAAATACTCAGAAATTATTATTATTTATTATGGGACAGAATCTTGGTGGTCTAGGCTGGCCTGAACTCATCATCCTTCTGCCTCGGCCCCCCGAATGCTGAGATTTCAGCTATGCACCACCACATGCAGCAAGCTAGGCACTTTATTTTATTTTATTTAGCCTTGGCGTTATTGGAGCTCTTGACTTCAGAGTGACTGAGTTTGGTTTGTAGGATATTTAACGGCCCCATACTATCTTTTATGAAGACCTTAACTGCTGTTAGCAGAAGGCGTGGTTCTTGAGCGCACAAGTTTCTCGGAATGATTTAGACTGTTGAAGAGAAGTAGGTGGGTGATACCGCAGTGGTCCGGGGGCTCCTCTGCCAGGGTGATCCAAACAGGTTAGCAAAGTGTGCGGGGTCACCTTGTACACATGCCAAAATGGAAGAGCGGCTGTATGTTTCCAGTTCACCAGAATTAATTACGTTGGGATCTGGGTATTTTCCTGTCTCCTTGTTATAAATGCCCCTGAGTGCTGCTGGCACCTTCTACCACCGGTCCGTATTAAAATCTAGAACAAGATGGTGCCTGACCTAATAACATTAACCTTTTAGCAGTAATTTTGGTATACTTTTTTTTTTTTTTTAAATGATCCTCAGTGAGAGAATTGCTACTGTGGGTAATCTACTATCTGAGCAAGTGTTTGGTGGCAGGGGACAGTGTCCCAAACTCATTTTACATGCAGGTATAAGAGCAGATTTGCAGAGATCAGGACGCCTTTTTGTCAAGAGTTGTAAAATCCACCCACCCCAACTCGCTTATTCCAAAACGTTTAGAATGAAGTATGTTTCTCTAAAGTCGGTTCCATCATTCATTCGTTAGAAAAAGCTTAAACTGATGAGAGAGCATTGTGGCTTTTCTTTATAGCATAGTGTGAACCTGTTTGTTAATTTCACCTGAAAATATACCAGTGGGTGTGATTAGAGTTATCACCCAGACTTTGTGCAAGTATTTTGAGCTATCCAATATATATCTCAGAATTCCTTTTTAAAAATCCATTTTAAAAATCGTTATGAACTTTGAAACACATTGGCACAAAAGGGTTTGAAGAAAACATTTAGGTAGTACTCTATAAAGCTCTGACTTTACCCAAAAATGTGAATATATTACAAGGAAAACTGTTTTGGCTCAATTCTTGTACAACATGTTTTTCTGCTCTGGAAAGATCAGGGGTGAGGGGAGAGGGGGAACGGAGAGTCCCTCAGTCCATTTGTTACGGAAACTTATCGTTTTTTTTTTTTTTTTTTTCTTTTTGGCTGAGAATTGAACGCACACTAAGTCAGAGCTCTACCAGTGAGTTATACCCCAAGCTCTAGAATAATAATTCTGTGGACATGTTGAAATTCAGTTCTGAAGTGCCTGTTTTGCTGGTTTGGGCTGTACTATTTTATTGTAACGTGTCTGTGTGTTTATTTGAAAATTAATGTTATTTAGCTATATGAATTCAAACCTTCTCTCATGGTCCTCCAACACTGACAAGGAACAGAAAGCAATCTTCGCTTGTGTTTACAAAGATAGAAATCCCATGACTCAGTGGAAGAGGACTCTCCTTGATATGTGAGGCCCTGGATTTAATCCCCTGAACAATTAAAAAAAAAAAAAAAGAAAGAAAGAGTTGGTCTTTTCTATGGTTTTAAAATTTAGTAACTTGCATAGTTACAAAGAATTTAGCCGGGCTTGATGGTGCATACCTTTAATCCTAGCACTCAGGAGGCTGAGGTAGGAGGATCACCGTGAGTTCGAGGCCGCCCTGAGACTACATGGTGGATTCCAGGTCAGCCTAGGCTAGAGGGAGACCCTGCCTCAAGAAAAAAAAGAAATTAGAATGCTGTTGTGGTGGTCTCTACATCTGTTATTGTAATAATTGGATGTACTTGCGTGGATTTGTTAAACCATGTGTCATTGATATCTTGCAGGTAAAACTTTAAAACTGTAAGATTTACATGAAGAAAGCATTTCATTCATAGTGTTTGACTTCAAAGCATTGTATCTTTTTGTCTTTCAAGAGGAGGACAATACCAGAATTTTCCCCCTGAATTACGTTGTATCCAATTTTACTGTGTTACGTTCCAAACTACACTTGTGTCATTTACTGGAGCCGCTTTGAATAACCTTGCTTTTTGCTGTAAAATGCTTGGTGTCTTTCTCATGTCCCTCAGTTCTTAGTAACTCGGCTTTGAAGAGAACCAGGTGGCCGTCCCGTGCCGTTTGGACTGAATCTGCTCTGATTGTAGGTTCGTGGAGTGACTGGACGTGCTGTTTGGAAGAGGAGATAGTTGCCATTGTAGTTTATGTGCATTTGGCGAGACAGCTCGGGGCATTTTAAGCCGACAAGAGAGCCCCTGGCTATTTCAGAACTTGTGCCGGTTGCTGTAGGAGCTTTGGTGGCAGAATTGTAACCAAATTTTCGTATCTTGTATTTCTGAATCACAACAAAAAATAAATGGGGAACAAGCTTTACAGATCTGAGAACTTCTTTTTTTCTAGAAATGTGGGGGAGAGGGTATTTTTAAAAAAAATTAAATTTATTCATTTATTAATTTGAGAGAGAGAGAGAGATTGTCTTGCCCTTACAAAACAAATTCCAGACTAATTGGCCACTTTGTGCATCTGGCTTTACGTGGGCCCGAGGGAATCGAACCTGGGCCATCAGGCTTTGCCGAGCCATTTCTTCAGCCCAAAATGGGCATAACAAGGCCTCCTACAGCTGCAAATGAACTCCAGATGCATGCACGACTTTGTGCATCTGGTTTTACATGGGTACTGGGGAATGGGGTTGTTAGGCTTTGCAGGCAAGTGCCTTAACCTCTGAGCCATCTCTCCAGCCCCAGAAAAATTCTTTCTTGATTTCTTCTCTCCTGACTTCATAATCTCCATTTTGACTCATTCCACAAGTATTTGTTGAATACCAACAATGAGCTTAGTAGCAAGGCCTTACAGGAGTAATTCTGCATAATTTTGTAATCACCCTCCTGGAGATTACATGTTTTCTTCCCCAGCTCTGCTCCTTCATCCTTCTGATGTCTCTGCTATACCCTATACATCTTCCCCATTCGCCTTTTGGCTAAAAGCCTTCGAATTGTATGCCACAAACACTTGAATGTCAAGTACCTTTTTTTTTTTTTTAGGCAGGGAATACACCAGGGATAAATGTGGTCCCTGACATCAAATACTTTATAATCTAGTAGAGAAATGTGACAGAAATTGCACTGTGATTGACAGTAGATACGATTAAGCCAGCATGGCTTATGTTGAGGAAAGGCGCAAGTCAATGGAGAATGCGTTGCAGGGTTCACTCATTAAAGCCAAGCACACACCTGTGAGGAGCAGGGCTTGTGTCTGCCTCATGGGTGAGGGTCTGTAACTAGCCCAGGTCGATGGAGCCCAGACTCCATGTCGGGTTTCTGGCTTTCGGGACCCCAGCCTTTGTGTAGCAGACCACTCGTAATCCTACAGGTGGAGGCCAAAGGCTGGTCGGAAAAGGCAGTGCTGCCTCAAGGAAGGAATATGATTTTGCCAGGTTTTCGGAAAGGTTGGATACTTTTCAAAGAGAGGAACAGATACGTGGAGGTAAAAAGTGTCAGAAACATGTCAGGAAGCAGCAGAAGTTAACACAACTATGAGAAAGGAAGGGAAGGGTGGATAGGCTTGTCATGTAAAGGAGTCAGACTGTAGCTTTTGGAAAAGTTAAAAAAAAAAAAAACAGAAATGAGGAACAGCAAGATGTTAGTTTCAGAAAGATCTTGGTATAGTTTACCTCCATGCCACCCTGACCAAGCCTGACCTGAAATTCTGTTTTTTTTTTTTTTTTTTTTTTTTTTTCTCTCTTTTCTTTGTTTTTGTTTTTCGAAGTAGGGTTTCACTCTAGCTCAGGCTGACCTGGAATTCACTATGGAGTCTCAGGGTGACCTCAAACTCACGGCGATCCTCCTACCTCTGCCTCCCGAGTGCTGGGATTAAAGGCGTGCACCACCACACCTGGCTTCTGAAATTCTGTTTTGAGGTTGCCTAGTCCTTAGACATCGAAGTAAATAATCCTCATTAGTTTTAAAGATATTCTGAGGATACATATTATGCATCAAATTGTCACCTCAAAAGAGGTGGAAGCCAGGCTGGATGGCTCGTTCCTGCAATCTGAGCACTCAAAACGCTAAGGATTGGAGAATCACTGTGAGTTGGAGGTCAGCCTGGGCTACAGAGTGAGTTCCAGGTCAGAGGGAGAAACTGCTTCAAAAGTAAATAATAAGCCGGGCGTGGTGGTGCACACCTTTAATTCCAGCACTCGGGAGGCAGAGGTAGGAGGATCATGCAAGTTCAAGGCCACCCTGAGATTACAGAGTGGATTCCAGGTCAGCCTGGGCCAGAGTGAGACTCTTATTTCGAACAACCAAAATAAATAAATAAATCGATGTTGAAGTAAGTCTGTTGTTGTTGATATTATTGTTTGTCGAGGTAGCCCAGGCTGTGGGCTAGAGTGCTGGCATTAAAGGCTTGTGCCACCATGCCCAGCTTAAGTAAGCCTGGCTTCCACATGGCATTGTGTGAAGTCCCCGAGTTGGTGGTAATTTGTCACAGAAGCCCTGGGAAACAAGCACACTGAGTCGGATATTTCGGTCCTCATCAGCAGTTGGCGTCGGAGAGATGCTGTGGATTCCACCAAGTTGTACAGAGGCAGGAGAAGCGAGTTACTGCCCACAGGAAAGAAATTCACCAGCGGCAGAGCGCTTGTTGGTTCTGGTATTTCAGTTTCAATCCGAGGAGAGCCGGAGATATTCGAAACACACAACTCCCTGCCCTTGGCCTTGTTAAACCGTAATATCAAGTTATTCATTTGAAAGGCAAAAAAGTAAATTTCCTGTGCTTTCTTTTGTAAACAAAAAGTAAACATTTTTGTTGTTTTGGGGGTAGGGATCAAACTTAGGGACTCTACCACTCCGATACACCCTGGATCTTGCCCATTGCTAAACCTGCACACCACCATGATCTGTTTGTTGTTCCGTGCCGGTTCAAGGTTGTTGTTTAATTATTAAGATGGTTTTTTGAAGTTTGGGACCCATCGTGAACTAGTCAGGTGAGTTTCTGAGTTAGCTAAGGCTTACTGGGCTAGATCTAATGAAAGTGTTTCCTGATTATAACAAGAAGGATTGGGGAGTACAGAGCAGACAGCTGGGTGTGATTAAACAGGAAAAAAGAAAAAAAAGGGTTCCCAGCCTGAATGAACTGGGAACAGGGCTATGTGTGTGTGTGTGTTGGGGGGGGGGGCACAGCATTTTATGGCTCCATTCAACAAAGGAGTTTATAATGTATAGGATACTCGAAATTGGAAGCTAACATTTTGGATTACATATTAAAACGAGATTACTTTACAGTATTTATCTTTTCCTGTTGCAGGCTTAGGGATACCACTTCTAAACTCCTCTCTCTCTGTCTCTCTCTCTTTTTCCTTTGATACAAGACATCATGTTAGTGGAGGATGACTTGGAATTTCTGATTTTCCTGTCTCTCCATCTTTCAAGTGTTGGGGTTACAGGTAAGTGCCACCACACCTGGTTTTTCATTTTGTTTATGGATTTATTTCTATTGCATATGAGATTATTCGTTTTTTAAAATATTTTATTTATTTGCAAGGAGAATGAGAGAGATTGAGAGAGAGAGAGAGAGAGAGAGAGAGAACACCAGGACCTCCTGCCACTGCAAAGAAATTCCAGATGCACACACCACTTTGTGCATTTTGCTTTATGTGGATACTGGTGAATCAAACTCAGGTTGTTAGGCTTTGCAGGCAAGGAACTTAGCCGCTGGGCCATCTCTCCAGCCCGGGATTATTGTTTTTAACTTAAAATAATAAAAGTGGTTATGTTTATTTAACTCATCTCCCCACTAGTTAGCATTTCTCTTTGTTACTGGTTCCCTTCTCATTTTAATCTTATTTATTTATTTGCAGAGAGAAAGAAAAGAATGAGTGTGTCAGGGCCTCTTGCCACTATAAACAAACGTCAGACACATGCACCGCTTTGTGCATTTGGCTTTACATGGGAACTGGGGAATTGAACCCAGGCTGCCAGACTTTGCAAGCAAGTGTCCCCTCTTGCTTCCCAGCTCCACTCTCTCGTTTTAAATAAAGCTTAATATGGGCTGGAGAGATGACTCAGTGGCTAAGGTGCTGGCCTGCAGAGCTTAGAGACCTGGATTTGAGTCCCCCATACCCACACAAAGCCAGATGCACAAGGTGATGCATGTGTCTGAAGTTTCATTTGCAGTGGCTAGGGGCCCTGATGTGTCCATTCTCTCTCTCTTTTTATCTGCCTCTTTACGTCTCTCTCTCTCTTAAATAAATAAATAAATAAATAAATAAATAAATAAAAATAAATAAACAAATAAATGTAATAGCATAGAAGATTTGCTACATACTTATCTTAAACATTTGTATTTCACATTAGAATGCTCTTTTGGAATCTCATAAACATAGAGTACATTTATATTGAAAAAAAAAAAAAAAAACTTTGTAAAGTAAGTACAAGCCAGCAGGTGGCGACACCGGTAATAGAAAGGTTTTCCTTTAACGTTCCAGAGAATGAAGAGCCAAAGCAGGCCTCTCTTGATAGAGTTTCTATTCCCTGTATCTCGTCCCTTTTCTACCTGGAGCCCACCCACTGGTGGGGCTGGCAAAGCGTGGCCCCTCCACTCCTTCCAGGTGAAACCCACCTCAGAAGGAGAAAAGTCTGCGGTGCATTTGTCTGAAAGGTCTCAGTCACAGATCTAGGCTAGGGCTGGAGCACAGGCCGGTCCGGAGGCCGTTGGTGGTCATGGCCAAGGTGCCCTGTAAGGAACCAGCCTGGGGAAAACCCTTCAAGGGAGGCTGTGGGAGCAAAGGAAGTATGAGGAAGTTTTTCTTTCTCAGGGAATAAGGGCCCCATTTCCTCTTGGCTGTCTGCTTTGCAGAAGTACAATTTCTTCCCCCAGTCCTGCCCTGTTACTTCCTCACTCCAAGGCTCTGTATTAAACGGGCAAGGGCTTTAAATTTCTCTTCAGAAATTTTAGGGGTTTAAGACAATGCTCCCGAGAAGATCTGTAACGCATGTGCTGCCTGCCTCGCCGGCCACGTCTTGGGTGAGAGAGGACTGTCCTAGCTGTTGGGAGGACAGCAAAGAGCCGCTCCCTTCCTCTCTCTTACGTGGATAAGAGACGTGTTTGTACCGGGCACGCTTTCTCACAGCCAAGAGGGTTGTCTGACATCTGGTGAGGTGAGGCAAACCAAAAAATATCAAAATAATGTGGTGTGATTTTTCTTAAGAACAAATGCTTGACTTTAGACTAGGGACGAGAAAACTTAGAGATGATGTCGGAACATTATTTGCACACATTGTGGCGCTCATTTTTGTTCCCGTGACCACAACCATGCGGTGTGTCTATGTATTTGTATCAGAGCTGCTGTGCTTTCGGTAAGCATTGCGCCCCTCCCCCGCCCTTGGTGCTCTATTTATCAACATCAAAAATAATTAAACATGTGCAGTGTATCTGCACTTTTCTTGTTCTCTTGGAGACAGAATACTGGTGACTTTAAAAACATGTGTTTCCTCGCGGGCATGTAGGCCTGTCCCTGTCCTTTGAGAAAGTGAGGCCAGCTAGGATTTGCCGCCATTCACAGGCGAGGACATTAACCGCCCGCGGTTATTAGGAGTGTGGGCTTGACAGGTGCTGTAGGGCGGTCCCCAAGGCCTAGCCCTGCCCCAGGGCTGAGAAAGCTAGGAAACAGGCCGTTCTAAACAACCCCACCCACCCTGCCCTTCTTTCGCTGGCCCGCAAAGAGTTCCGGCTGCCCTTGCTCCCCGAGGTGGGCGGGGAAGGTTGAGAAGAGCCAGGTGAGTTCTGTGTGGATACCCGGGTAATAGCCTGAAAGTAAGGCCATGCTTGGGACTTCTCTGGAACGTTCCTCAATGAATGTGCAGAGCGGTGGCCTCTCTTCAAGGGAGGGCAGGGCTGAGGCATCACTGCTGCGGGTCTGCAAAGGCCTCTGTCCCCTCTCTGGCATACCAGAGCTGGTATTCTGATAGCATACAGTGAACTCGTTTGTGTGATGCTACACATGCACACGGTTCTAAAGAGCCCGTGAAGTTGTGTATACACCACACAGAGAAAGAAAGGGACATGCAAATTGTCTACACACCCACACACAGCTTGAAAGGGTCCATGTGACTGTACACACATTACACACACACTACAAACACACAAAGGGTCCATGTGATTGTGTAAACACACACTATATAAAAGGTTCGCGTGGGCTAGAGAGATGGCTTAACAGTTAAGGCGCTTGCCTGCAAAGCCTAAGAACCCAAGTTTGATTCCCCAGAACCCATGCACCAGATGCACATCGTGGCGCATGCATCTGGAGTTCGCTTGCAGGGGCCAGAAACTCTGGTGCACCCATTCGTATTGTCTTGCTCTCATAAATAAATAAGAGAAAAAAATTTAAAAAAAGGTTCATGCAGAGGCTGAAGGTTGAAGGTACTTGCTTGCAAAGCCTGATAGCCAAGGTTAGATTCCCCAATACCCACATAAAGCCAGATGCACTAAATGACACATGCATCTGGAGTTCCTTTGCAGTGGCAGGAAGTCCTGGCATGCCCATTCTCTCTCAAATAACAAATAAATAAATAGTTCATGCATTGTGTGTGCACTACACACATACCCCAGAAAGGGCTCATATGAGTGTGTCCACAGCATACACGAGGTTAGAAAGGTCCATGCACACACTTACATATGCTGTTCAAGGATCCTTGCAATTGTGTACACACACACACACACAGTCCATGCATTTGTGCACACCACACAAGGCTAGGAAGGGCCCTTGCGGCTGTGTACACGTGGTTTGAAAGGGTCCATGTGACTGTACTCACTTTACGCATGCAGTTGAGGG
The DNA here is from genome assembly GCA_036346955.1 of Dipus sagitta. NCBI lineage: Eukaryota > Metazoa > Chordata > Mammalia > Rodentia > Dipodidae > Dipus > Dipus sagitta. The sequence goes on from CM070785.1 coordinate 54,466,616, forward strand.
CTTCTTATAATTGTGTGCATACACAAAAAGGGCTGGTGCGATTGTGCTACACACGTGGTTAGGAAGGGTCCGTGTGATTGTGATACACACTACACACGTGGTTTGGAAGGGTCCGTGCGATTGTGCACAGATTTACATACACGTGGCTAGAAAAGGTCCTTGAGGCTGTGTGTGTGTGTGTGGTGCGCGCGCTTCTATACACACACACACACACACACACACACACACATACACACACTCTCTGTTGTCCACACTTGTCAGGCCCTGGCTCCCCGCTGCTCTGTGCTGCCCCACGTGGCTCCCGAGCCCGCGGGCTCCCACGGACGCGGCCACGGCGATGTCCCACCAGCGCTCCAGGCCGTGCGCAGGCCGGAGGAGGAAGGCCCGGGGCACACCCACCGCACCGCGGCCGCGCGGGAGGCCTGCACCGTCCGCGCCACCCACGGGCCGGGGCCCAGCAAAAGGTGGGGGGGGGGGTGGAGAGGGGAAGGAGGAGGGGTGGTGGTGTTGACCGCGGAAGGAGGGAGCGAGCGAGCGAGAAGAGGACGCCCGCGGGGCCCGGGGAGGAGGTGGGCCGCGTGCCCGCCGCGCCATGTGTCCGCAGCGGGCGCTCTCGGCGGGGGTGGTCCCGGGAACCACTGTCCCCTCCGCGGTGGCGACGATGCCTTTCACCCCGGGCCTGGCGGAGGAGGGCACGGCGGCGGGGCGGCTCCGAGCGAGGAGGACTCTTTCTTTCTTCTTCTCTCTCTCTCTCTCTCTTTTTTTTTTTTTTTGAATGAACGGTGACGTGCGGACAGGAAGCCAGGCGGTTTGCAGGGAGAATGAAGTCAGAGGCCGGACCCCCCCTCTCTCCACCCCCGCTCCGCGCCCGCCCCCTTCCTCCCCGCCCCCTCGAGCCCGCCCCGAGCCCGCCCGCCCGCCCGCCCGCCGCTCCCGGGTCCCCGCCGAGCCGCCTCCGCCGCCAGCCAGCCCGGGTGCCCGCGCGCGCGCCGCCCAGGAGCCCGTGCGCCCGCGGGGAGGTGGGGGGCGGGCCGCGGAAGACGGGGGTGTCCGGGGGTGCTGATGGTGTTGGCGAGGTAGGGGTGGGGAGAGAACTTCGTAGCAATCATCCTTTTTAGGAAAAGCAGGGGAGGAGGGGGGGGGACATAATCAAGCCCTCCCCCGCTCTCCACGGCGCACCACACACGGCGCGCGCGCTTCCCTCCGGGGGGCCCCCGTCATTGATCCGGCCGCTTTTTTGGAAAATGCGTTGGCCGTTCGGAGTTTAAATCAGAAGAGGATCCCTGTCCTTGTCAGCCCCCCCCCCTTGCCGCCCCGGCTCCAACCACCACCACCAGCACCACCACCACCACCAGGTCCTTTCCCCACACCCTCCCCCGAGCTCTTCCAGCGACCCCTTCCCGCGTCTCTCTCTCTCTCTCTTTCTCTCTCTCCTCCGTGGAAGGGGCGAAACAGTCGTCCGTCCCCCCCCACACCACCCCCGGTGCATCCAGATCCACGCGTGCGCCCGCGCGTGTGCATTGCCGACAGGGAGGGGAAATCGCACGACTTCTGCAAATGTTCGGCTGGAAATTGTAATTCATCTGCCGCCGCCGCCGCCACCGACGCCGCCGCTGCCTTCTTTCTCGCTCGCTCGCTCGCTCTCTCCTCTCTCGTGCTCCGGAGAGATCTCTGATTCCGGGATTCCTTTTACGGATTGACGTTTCTGAGAAGCAAGAGCCTGGGAAACAAGCCTGGAATCCTCCCGATTTGTACCCCACCCACCCACCAACCTCTCACCGCCCCCCCCCCCACCTCGGCTCCTCCTGATTCATTTGGAAGTTTCAAAGCGGCGAGAAAACGAGAGACTCCTGAAGATTGGATGGGAATCGTTGCCTTAACGCATTTGTTTTTATTTGACAAATTTTTTTCTTCTTTATGAAAAGGAATTTTGACAGAGGAGCACGCTGTCCTTTCAAAAATGCAAGTAAGTTCTTTGCACAGGAAATTGGCTTAATGTAACTTTCAGCATTTGAGAATTTTGACTTTTTAAAGTGTATTCGAGCAAATTTACAGGCAGCCTGATGCATTCTTTCTAGCTGTGTAACTTGTGGTGGGTACGCCCTTCTTCCACTCCGTGTATTAAGGAAAATGCACCTGATTTTAACTTACTAGTTTTTTTTTTTACCCCACTTTTTAACCTTTCAGCATCGCGGAGGAAGTAGACTGGTATTAACAATACTTCATAAATAATGTGCCTCGTGAAATAAAGATCCGAAAGGAATTTGAATAGAAATTTCCTGCATTTCATGCCAAGGGGGAGACACCAGAATCAAGCGCTCCTCGTGACCGAAGACACCCCTCATCCAAGAATGCTAAGAACAGCCAATAAAATAGCAGAATTGTAACTATTCTTCCCCCCCCCCCCTCGCCTTTGGGGCCGTGGGGCGGGAGCTGTTGGTGCCCGCAGCTTTTCCTCGGGCAAGGATGGCGCACGCTGGGACCACAGGGTATGATAACCGGGAAATCGTGAGGAACTACATCCACTATAAGCTGTCGCAGAGGGGCTACGAGTGGGATGCTGGCGACATGGGCTCGGCGACCCCGGGAGCCACCCCCGCGCCGGGCATCTTCTCCTCCCAACCTGGGAACGACACCACATCGGCCGTGCCCCGGGATCCAGCAGCCAGGACCTCACCACCGCCGACCCCGGCCACCCCGGCTGGGCCTCTGCTTAGCCCGGTACCACCTGTGGTCCACCTGACCCTCCGCCAGGCCGGCGATGACTTCTCCCGCCGCTACCGCCGCGACTTCGCCGAGATGTCCAGCCAGCTGCACCTGACGCCCTTCACCGCGAGGGGGCGCTTCGCCACGGTGGTGGAAGAGCTGTTCAGAGACGGGGTGAACTGGGGGAGGATTGTGGCCTTCTTTGAGTTCGGTGGGGTCATGTGTGTGGAGAGCGTGAACAGGGAGATGTCACCCCTGGTGGACAACATCGCCCTGTGGATGACTGAGTACCTGAACCGGCACCTGCACACCTGGATCATGGATAACGGAGGCTGGGTAGGTGCATGTCTCTGATTGGATGGGACTGGGGCTTTTGGGCCTGGGGGTGCTGAGATGCCCCGGGTTGGGGTGTGGGGTGGTCGCTGGGTTCAAGGTGGACCATTGAGCCAGTGAAATAAAATCGGGTTGCTAAGCTTTCCTCTCCACGCCCCCCACCCCACCCCCTTGCTCTGGAACGGAGCGCAAGCCTGGCCAGCCCTGTGGCGGTTAACACCCACTCCCCAGCCGTGGAATTTCAAAGCACGTTTGAGCCTTCGGATTTGGGCATGCGTGGGACCCCTTCAGGGCTTCTCAGAGTTGCCTGGTCTGAGGAGCTTGTTGAAATTGGGAGGTCTCAGAGACTGCTCAGCAAGCCGACCTCCAGGGTTGGGTCTGCACCTTGCGCTTCGCAAGGTTGCCCAGTGGATTCCTTTGCGCCCCAACATTTGCAAACGGTTGCCCAATTGGATGAACAGTCTTCACCAGAGAGCCCAGGCACGCTTTTTCTGACCCCCTTGGGAACATTTTCCCCAAGAAGAAAACCAGGATAGCCTCTTTCCCTTGAAACCATAGCTGTGCTTGGAAAGAGGCAAGTTGGCATTCACTGAAGTTCATGGAATCTATCCAACCTGTGTCCTGTTCCCAGTGGGCACGTTGTATGTGCGCCTTGAAGAACAGTAGGCTATGGGCACTTGACCCTGTCAGTGAAAGGGTCTCGCCACTCCAGATTCCCCACCTAGAATCCATTCTGGAGAATCCACTGCAGAACAAACTGGCCTCTTGGCTGGCTGTGTACAGGGGAGTGACTTTTCACTCAGGAGGGCCTCAGGCCCTGGCTGCAGTTGGCATGCCTAATCTCCTGTTGCTAGCTCCCAAGGCCATCGGTGAGGTCATTTATTTTCTGGTACCTTGCTAGGTAGAGCTTCCAGTATTTGAGTGGACACTTCTAGTTTTTCCATGATTCTCCGGAGACAGGGGACAGATCCTGAGACTTGAGGCTTGTTACTAAGACCTATACCTTATATATGAAATGATTAAGTTATGAAAAATTAGTAATTGTCTGACTTTTTTTAAAGACTTTGTTTTAATCTGAAGAATTGTCTTTGATAAAGGCTTGCATTTCAGTCCTGCCTGTTATAGTCTCTGGGGGAGAATGACTAACATTTTTTTTTACAGGGCCTAACAGAAACAAAATGTCTATAATTGACCACACGTGAACTGAATGTCAAGAAGCGTAATATATGTTTTTACTGTGATTTACAAAATGTGCTAATATCAGGGATCCAAGAAAAAAAGGCTGAGAAAAGTAAATGATTGATGTGAACATCTGATCTTATTTCACCAACTTTAACAAAATATTGATGCCACAGTTCAGTGTTTAAAAGTAAAATTAACTAAGATATTCCAATTTAAAAATCTCTGAAATTTAAATGCTCTGTGTGAATTTTCCCATTTGTTGAGATGCCACATGATCATTTTTTTTTTTTTTTGTAATTCTGGAAGAATTGGCTGAAGGATGAGATTGTTTTTGTCAAATGCTTGGTTAAGTAGGTGGTTGATGTTTTGCCACAATATCCAGAGAAGGAGGGACTTCTGGACTCCAAAACCATTATTTTAAAACCAAAGTAAAACTGACTTACTAGTTTTACGATTTCATGTTTTTATGGAAAAAAAAACCTTTAAGTTATTTTTCTTTGTACTTGGAAGACATCCAAGGTAGAGACTGTATGGTATTAGCTATGGGGTGAATAAAAAGGTAGGGAGGACATAACTCCATTTGTGTGTGATAGAAGTCTAGATATCACCTGACCTTCATCGTTGAGTTGCAAGATGTTAACAGCTTGTACAACTAAGGTTTCTTTTCAAGTGAAGCATGTGTGTTTCTGTGTTTAGTCAGGTTTTTGGTGGAGAGCCTGTTTTGGTGGTCAGCAGGTATCTGAGGTTGATAGAAGGAGAGGCTGCATTTTATGATGCCAAACCACAATAACATACTGTGGAAGACGATAAGAAATTCCTTGACAAAGCCCCTTATAGTAAACATAAATCATCTTGTGCCATGAAAGAATGAGGGTAAAATGTGTAATCGCTTTCAGAACAACACATAGATGGATATAGGAAAACAAAGACATTTGGCGAAAAAAAAGTGTACAGGTATCAGGAAATGCAATCATATGTAAAATTTGGAGTAAAGGTGGTAGTAATTGGAGTAATAAGTGACCTGCTATCACTTCAATCGCACCTTGGGTTGATAATCTAAGTTTTATGTTAGGCATTGGGCATATCGATTCAGATTCACACTGGTCAGGATTACAGCGCCGTCTGTGTTGCATTGTACAGTGTGGTCTTCATGACAAGGGGAAAGTTTCAGAAGAGAGTCTATTTTCCTGACATGATACAGTGGTGGCTGCTGTCCTCCAGGCTCAGTGGATCGGCTCCCCTGTATGGTACTCTATACTGGAGGCTTTACACTTGAAGTCACTCTTTATTTTCTGCTGCGAAGTCAGAGCCGGCTGAGGAAAACTTGTGTCCTGTGTTTCATAATCCGGAGAAAGCAGTCCTAGGAATGACCAGCCTCGGACAGATGGTCCAAGGAGTTTGCAAATTAAGTAATGACTAAAGACGTCACTGGGCACAGAGTAGGGTGTGGCTTTATCCCTAATTCTGAGTAAGGCGTTGTGTGCCATTCTGAGAAAGGGGGAGCTGTGGGAGAGCAGCAGTTCGTAGAAATGTCTTAAGACTCACAGAACAACCTTGGTGTTCTGGGAGCTTCTCAAGGTTGGCAAATATCAGACCTCACCCCTGTGCTGTGACCCAGAGTCTGTGGTTGGTGAGTGCATCAGAGCCACAGAGGCTGGCGGCATCCTTCAGGAGGGAATGCTGCGGACCTCTTTCCACCAGCCTCCCTCCAGGCCCAGAGCGCTACCTGAAATCCCATTTCCCAGACGCCCCCCAGCGTGATCTGACCCTAGGAAGAATTAGAATTCGAGAAGGAAGGAGAGATAGGAGGTAAATGACTCTAATTCCAGTTCTGTCAAGAATGTTTTTCATGGTAATTATGCAGTTAATATAATTGTCACTGGTCCTTTTAAGGTATGATAGTCTCCTACTTCAATCCAAGGAAAGACATTTGCTCTTTCTGTTTCTTTTTTTTTTTTAAATTAAACTTTATTTATATTCACAAGGAGAGAGACAGGGAGAGAGAGAGAAGGAATGAGAATGCTAGGGCCTCCTGCCACCGCAAACAGATTCCAGACCCATACACCACATTGTGTATCTGACTTTACGTGGGTACTGGGGAATCAAACCAGGACTGTCAGGCTTCTCAAGCAAGCACCTTTAACCTCTGGGTCATCTCTCCAGCACCTCTTTCTGGTTTTTAATATGTATATGTGTATGAGTGCATGAACAGAAGCATGCGAGTACATGCAGAGCCAGTGGTTGACAGTAGATGTCTTCCTCAATCACTTTCTACCATAGTTTTTGAGACAGGGTCACTCGATGAACCCAGAGCTCACTGATTGATTTGGCCAGTCTAGCTCCGAGGGTCCTATCTCTACCCAGTGTTGGTTTGGGAAGCACGTGCCACCACGTCTGGCATTTTACATGGATGTTGCGGATCTGAACTCAGGCTTCCATCCTTGTGCATCACGTGCTCTGTAGACTGAGCCATCTCCCTGTCTCTGAGATTCCCATGTCACAGTGCCCGTATGGAGGCAGGAGGACAACCTGGAGTGTTGTTGGTCCTACCTTCCACCTTTCTTGAGTAAGGGCCTCTCCTAGATTAGCACAGCAGTCACCAGGCTGGTCGGCCTACGAGCTTGTGTGTGTGTGTGAGTGTGTGTGTGTGTGTGTGTGTGTGTGTGTGTGTGTAGGGGTGGGTTCTTCTGTCTCTGCCTCCCATCTCATTGCAGAGTTTGCTGGGATTACAGACACCCGACAGTATTCAACATCTTACATGTGTTCTGGGATACGAACTTAGGTACTCATGCTGGTGCAGCAAGCCCTTTATGCCCAAGATTCAGTCTCTTTTTTGGGGCGGGGGGCTTGCGTGTATGGAGTATGTGAGGTGTGGTGGTGTTGTGATGTGTGTACTGTCAAGTACCTACCTGCATGTGCAGATGCGTGCGCCCTGTGAGCACCTGTGTGGAGGTCAGATGAGAACGTCAAGTAGCTCTTCCTTTTACCAAGCCACCTGTTTCCTCGCGTCTGAGTCACTCAACCCAGAGCTGCTGCTCTCGCTTTTTCGTTTAATGCTCAGCAAGCCCCAGCAATGCTCTATCTCCCCCTACCCGCTCCCCACAGAACTAAGGTTACACATGTGTGTAGCCACACCCAGCTGTGGATGTAGGTGCGGGGGAATCCAGTGTAGGAGGTCTATGGTCCTCTCAAATCCTCATGCGTGTGCATCAAGAGCCTGTAGCCACTGAGCCATCTCCCAGCCCCAAGATTCACTCTTTTAACAGCTTTATTAGTTACTATTTTATTACCTCTTAACAGTTTAAATTCTCTAAATGAGTTTATTGACTCGGATGGCTTTGAAACAAAGGGACTCAAGCAAGCAAAAGTCTGGGAGGTGGGGCGGGTTGAAGGTGAAGGATAATTGTTAGCGCCTTCTAAACAGAGGTGGGCTGTCTCCTGTCTCAGCTGGGAGAAGATGCTTGCCCTGGGATGGACGAGACGCCTTAGGCAGGAGCATGTGGGTGGCTCGCTTCAGCCACTTGGTGAGGTGGTTTATTTATTTATTTGTTTTTATCTTTTGGTGTTTGTGGTTTTGGGAAGATAGGAACTTACTTCTCCACACCCAGTGGAGGTCAGCTTCCTTCTTATGAAGTAGTCATCAGGCAGTTTCTGTTTGCTGAAGACCATTCTGGTCCGGCAAAGCATTTGAGTAACTGGAGAGTGGTCTCTTCTCGTGCTGTGTACAAGGGACATGAAAGAGCCTCGGCTTTCTCCTGATAGAGGAGCAGCTGCTTACTGGCCAATTTTGGCAGCAAGATGGCAGGATTAAAAATAGCATTGTGATGATCTAGTCTTAAATAATACATCCAATGATGAACTTTCCTTGGGAAAGTGCATCTTTCTGTCTGCGAGGAATCACATGACCCCTTTCAATAATTTATTTTGTAGAAAAAAAATGCATCATTGCTCTTAGAGTTTTCAGTCACACGCTCCTGAATGAGAGGATTTCTGAACCTTCGTGAATGTTTTTAGAACAGTCAGTTCTTGTTTCTGTTTTAGGGGTTTTGCTGCTATTATTATTATGACTATTATGATTATTTCTTTGTGGAGAGAGAGAGAATGAGAATGGGCACACCAGGGCCTCTTGCCACTGTAAACAAGCTCCAGATGCATGTGCCACTTTATGTACCTGGCTTTGCATGGGTACTGGGGAGTTCAACTTCTGGGCTGGCAGACTTTGCAAGCAAGTACCTTAACCTCTGAGCCATCTCCCTGGGACTTTTGTTGTTATTTCCTTCATTTGTGCATCCTTCTACTTTTAGAAGGGTTTTCTAGTGAGAAGAAAATGCCAGTTTTAGCCATCCTTCATTGAACCAGTATGCACCAGATTCCTTCAATGTCACAGGCCACACCTACCCTACCAGGTAGCAGAACGGCACAGAGAGGAAAAGCAAAAGAACTCTTACAATTTTTTTCTTACCTCTCTTCCCAGTCCTATTCTATACTTTGGAGGGGTGACAGAGCCACCCATGAAACAGCACAGGTGGGTGCTTCATGCACTAACAGGGGATGTGTCCTATGCACTCACTTTTAGGGACATGTCTAAACAGTAATTTAGCTAAGCAGTATTTTGGCCAGCATTTGTGTTGGAAAATAACACTATCTTTGTTGTATACAAGTAGAAAGTTTTCTTCTCCCCCACCCAGAGGTTTATTATATTTGAGGTTCAAAGGTTCTGTTAAGCCTTTTTCATTTAAAATTATACTTATTTGCAAGGAGACAAACAGAGAGAAAGAGAGAGAGAGAGATGAGAGACAGATAGAGAGAGAATGGACATGCCAGGGCCTCTAGCTACTGCAAATGAACTCCAGATGCATGTGCCCCTTGTGCATCTGGCTTACATGGGCCCTGTGGAATTGAACCTGGGTCCTTTGGCTTTTCAGGCAAATGCCTTAACCACTAAGCCATCTCTCCGTGCCCCTCTTTTTTTGAGGTAGGGTCTTGCTGTAGCCAGGGCTGACCTGGAATTCACTATGTCGACTCAGGGTGGCCTTGAACTCACAGTGAAACTCCTACCTCAGCCTGGGATTACCTTTTACTTATTTATTTATTTATTTTGGATTTTCGAGGTAGGGTCTCACTCTAGCTCAGGATGACCTGGAATTCACTATGTAGTCTCAGGGTGGCCTCTAACTCATGGCAATCCTCCTACCTCTGCCTCCCGAGTGCTGGGATTAAAGGTGTGCGCCACCACGCCCGGTTTACCTTTAAAAAAAATTTTTTTTTGTTATTTTTATTTATTTATTTGAGAGCGATAGACAGACAGAGAAAGAGGAAGATAGAGAGAGGGAGAGAGAATGGGCGCGCCAGGGCCTCCAGCCACTGCAAATGAACTCCAGACACATGCGCCCCCTTGTGCATCTGGCTAACGTGGGTCCTGGGGAATCAAGCCTCGAACGGGGGTCCTTAGGCTTCACAGGCAAGCACTTAACCACTAAGCAATCTCTCTAGCCCCCGGCTTACCTTTTTAAGGTAATCTAATATCACCTTATTTTCCATCTGGTCACCACGTCCCCCAACGACATATCCACTCGATGAGTTTGCTGTCTTGTGAGGTTTGTCTTTCATTCCTCTTGGTTGGATTCAAATGACGTGAATGCTTGATGTCCAAGGAGGATGGGTGGTGAAGTCATTCAGGGGTTAAGGAAGTTTCCAGCATGCAAGGTGGCAAGTCTCACATGTGTCAGCTCCTGGATTATGTTGGGGGCCTTGCCTCTAGCCTGGATGAACTCACAGGCTAGGATTTTAGGTGTCTTGATAAACTCAAAGCAACTATGAGCCGCACAAGCATGACCCTAGACTCCAAGATTCAGAAGGCAAAGGAAGAGCAATCAGTGTGTCACCTTGCGTGCACTTTTGCCTTTGTCTAGAAAAGTGATTTCCAAGCATATGGCTGTACATGTGTGCATTAGGCCTGGTTTAAAATTTAAAATGCCACATAGCGCACACATGGGCTTAACAGAACTGAAAGGCAGGGGGAATTCCCTTTTTAAATAGTAACCCATTAAACACGGTTTATGCATATTGTGCAGACTTAGTAAACACCGGGGTACTGTTTTTAAAGAACTTCATTAATGCTCTTTCTGTAGGCAAGCGAGGCTCCTTCTGACTAGAACGCTAGAACTTGGTAACAGAAGAACTGTGTTCCCGAACGCCTTCTCGTATGCAGAGAAGCCCAAGTGGTGTTTGAATGAGAACAGGCCCTCCTCCTTTGAGAGAGTAGAAAAACCTTCTGTTTTTGCTTTGGTTTAGGTCCCCGTTGTATTCTGTTATCAGATGTTTCTCTTCTGAAATGTGATTTACAATTTATAGACATTTGAAGCTCATTGCGACACAGTGTTCCCCATGCAGCAGTTTGTGGTTGGTACTCACCCTCTTTCCTTTATAGGTAGTGTTTATTTAATCTATGTCTATATATATATATATATATATATATATATATATATATATAATTTATTTATTTATTTGGGAGATAAAAAAAAAGAAAAAAGGAAAGAAAGAAAGAAAGAAAGAAAGAAAGAAAGAAAGAAAGAAAGAAAGAAAGAGGCAGATATAGAAAGAGCAAATGGGCGCACCAGGGCCTCCAGCTACTGCAAATGAACTCCAGATGCGTTCATCACCTTGTGCGTCTGGCTTATGTGAGTACTAGGGAATCAAGCCTGGGTCCTTAGGCTTCACAGACAAGCTCCTTAACTGCTAAGCCTTCTCTCCAGCCCTCGCCCTTTTTCTTTACTTGGAGATGGTAAAAACTTTTAAAATTAAGAAGCTTCTTTTTCTTTTCTCTCTACAAGTACTTCTGGAGGTGGACGTTCTGGTAGAAACCCAACTCCACAGTGCCAACCCTGTCCTTCAGTGGCTATGAGGATGTGATCATTGTGTCTGTTTCTCCAAAGGTTTTCGCATAGGTCCCCACCCCAAGAACAGATCCTGGCGAAAATCAGCAATGTATCTAGATTCATTTCATTTCTAAAATTTGTGTTATTTTTTATTCTCTCTTGATTTTTCGAGGTAGGGTCTCATTCTAGTCCATGCTGACCTGGAATTCACCCTGTAGTCTCAGGGTGGCCCCAAACTCACGGTGATCCTCCTACCTCTGCCTCCTGAGTGCTGGGATTAAAGGCGTGCGCCACCACGCTCGGCTGTATCTAGATCTTGGGGGAGCCAGCAGAGAGGGGATCTCCCCAGAGCTGAAATGGACCCCTTTCCACTCTAGCTTTGAGACAGGCAGCTGGGCAGGAAAAAAATCTCCGGCATGTTTTATTCCTTCTTGGCCTACACCATTGATTCTAACTCTGGGCTGACGAAAAGTGTTTACTGGTACAGTTTTGACTTGCTGCGATTGCTACAGTACAAAACTGTGGGGCTTTACATGAGCTTTACATATATTTTGAGTAAATAAACTAAAATAACTTGTAGTGAGGACTACTTCCCCAAACACTCTTCAAGATGTTAAAAAGCAAATCTCGAGCTGGGGCATCGCTCGCTTGGTAGAGTGCTTGCCCAGCAGGCACAAAGCCCCGGGTCCCATCATCAGTATAATCTCACTGACATGGACGTGGTCACTGGTTTGATTCTCTATGTGAGTTCCTTGGGGGGATCGAGCACATTCCATGAAGAGGTTAACTATAGAACACATCTTCTCTTACACATCACATCTGCCTCAATGGGAAAAAAGTCTTCATTAAGAAAATGTAGGGGCTGGAAACATGGCTTAGTAGTTAAGGCATTTGCCTGTGAAGCCTAGGGACCCAGATTTGATTCCCCAGTACCCACGTAAGCCAGATGCACAAGGTGAAGCCAGATGCACAAGGTGGCACATGCATCTGGAGTTCATTTGCAGTGGCTAGAGGGCCTGGCGTGCCCATTCTCTCTATCTGTCTTTTTCTCTGTCTCTCTTTCTCTCACAAAATAAATAAATAACAATGTGGCCTGGTGTGGTGGTGAATGCCTTTGACCCCAGCACTTGGGAGGTCAAGGTAAGGGGATCACTGTGAGTTTGAGGCCAGCATGAGACTACGTAGTGAATTCCAGGTCAGCCTGGGCTAGAGTGAGACCCTACCTCAAAAAACAAAACAAAACAAAACAAAACAAAACAAAACAAAACAAAAAACCAAAACAAACAAACAAGAAAGAAAGAAAGAAAGAAAGAAATTGTATTTCCATTCCACTGCTTATTTTCACTTTGTAATTTCAAGGACAGAACCATATCCCTTTTTAGTTAATAATCAACTCTCTGGGGCTCCGGTGTGATGAGTCAGAAGCTTATGATCAACTCTGCTCCACTCTTTATTATATCCCCCCAAAACAACTCGATATCCCTTGGTGTCAGGTGAAGCTTTATTTGTACAAGGCAGACTTTTTTTTTTCCTCTAGTGTGACCAATATATATCTTTCCTTATGACAGTTCCAATTTTTGTATTTCACCATTTTCAGCTGTCAAAAAGACAGTTAAACTGCAAAGGAAGAGTCATGGACAGTTTACTACAGTTTAATGCTAGAAGCTCCAAACAAGAGATTAGCATTACAAGCTGTCTTTCCTTGCCTTTTTCTAGCTCTTCCCAGCAAATAACTAAGATTTCTTCTGCTCTATAACAGGATGGATTTTATATCTATGTTATCTGAAATTGAATTGCAGCCAACGATTCCTCCCAGTTGCATTAGAATTTTCCAGAAGAATCTGAAAGAAATGCTCAGTCCTCTTAATCCAATGTCTAACTAGTCTATAATACTAACCCTTATTACCATTAGGACAGGAGTAAAATCAATTAGGAATTATGCCAGCGACTTCAGGTACTGATGTATCCCTTTGGTTGGAAGAATGAGCAATTCCAAAAAGGATGGCAGCTTTGGACTTAAAGGTTCAGGACAGGGCTGGGCTCAGCAAATAAAGCACTTGTCATGCAAGCATGAGACCCCGAGTTCAAATCCCCAGAACCCACGTTAAAAGTCTAGGCTGTGTTCCAGCATTTCCTTAATGAGTTCTTGCCAGTATCTTAAATATATATATGCATATATATATGCCATATATATACATATATATGACACTGAAAACAGAGAGAAGAGATTTAAAAGAATTTTACAGTGAAATCATAACTACATTGAGATGGAGCCAGTTTCTAAACATTAGAGTAGCAATTTAAGAATCAAATGTTCTTAAAGAAAAAAAAGAAAGAAAGAAAGAGGGGCTGGAGGGATGGCTTAGCAGTTAAGGCATTTGCCTGCAAAGCCAAAGGATCCTGGTTCGATTCTCCAGGACCCACATAAGCCAGATGCACAAGGGGCACATGCGTCTGAAGTTTTTTTTGCAGTGGCTGGAGACCCTAAAATGCCCATTCTCTCTCTCATAATAAATAAAATATATTTTATTTTTTGTTTATTTTTATTTATTTATTTGAGAGCGACAGAGAGAGAAAGAGAGAGAGAGAGAGAGAGAGGGAGAATGGGCATGCCAGGGCTTCCAGCCATTGCAAACGAACTCCAGACACAAGTGCCCCCTTGTGCATCTGGCTAACATGGGTCCTGGGGAATTAAGCCTCGAACCAGGGTCCTTAGGCTTCACAGGCAAGCGCTTAACTGCTAAACCATCTCTCCAGCCCTAAAATATATTTAAAAAGAAAAGAGGGCTTGGAGAAATGGCTTAGCAGTTAAGGCACTTGCCTGTGAAGCCTAAGGATCCAGGTTCAATTCCCCACTAATCATGGAATCCAGATGCACAAGGCGGTGCATAAGTCTGGAGTTCATTTGCAGTGGCTAGAGGCCTTGGTGCACCCATTTTTTCTCTCTCAAATAAATCAATAAAATATTAAAAATAGAATAAAATGTTCTGAGAAAGCCTAAGAAAAATGAGCAGTTGAGTTCCAATACCCAGGACAGTGATGGACACTCAGAGCATGTGGGGTTCAGGGAAGCAAGCACACTAACCTTTTTCACTGAGTGCACATTTCTTGAGGACCCACTATGTGCAAAGCTCTATCCTGGGTGTTTTAGTTAAGAATGTATGCCAGTGTTTGTGTGTGAGGAGAGGGACTGAGAGGCACCTGTAAACTGCAGCAATCCTGGATGATCTTGCATGGGTAGGAACCCGATCCAGCTGGGAGGTAATGATGAAGACTTTCATGTGGGAGAGGATTTTGAGGCAAACTTTGGAGAACAAGTAAGAGGTGTGGAGAGAGAGCATTTAAAAATTTTATTTTATTACTTATTTGAGAGAGGCAGATAGAGAGAATGGGCATGCCAGAGCCTCTAGTCACTGCAAATGAACTCCAGACATATGTGCCAACTTGTGCATCTTGCTTTACATAGGTACTGGGGAATTGAACCTGGATCCTTAGGTTTCGCAGGCGAGTGCCTTAACCACTAAGCAATCTCTCCAGCCCTTAGAGAGCTTTTTTTTTTTTTTTTTTTTTTTTTTTTAAAGATACTAGGATCCAGAGCCATAGAGCAGGCAGGGATGTGTGAGGTATTCAGGGAGCTGAGGGGTCTAACTGGCTTAGGGACTGGGTACATTGTGCAGAGAGGAACTTCCTTTGAGAATGCGTTCTTTGGCACTAAGTTGAGAGATTTGTGTTTGACTTGGTAGGTTATGAAACAAGGCAGGATGTGTGTCTGAGGAATACTGATGATGGTGGAGGCTGGATGAAGGAGGCCAGATAGGAGTGTGAACTACAGTTAATGGGCTGGGGGATGGGAAGGGCTGGTTAGGTGTGGGGGGACGGTGTGGAAATAGAACCAAAAGATTGGGAAGAGACCTTGAGGAATGAGGGAGGGAAAGAATGAGAGGACTCGATACATACCAACTAAACGAAAAAACAATATACTTCCAGAGGGTAAAAAAATAGATTAATAATTATCGTAAATGTGGTGGTGAGTTTAACTTTGGACATTTTCAACTTGCAAATTCTCTCCTTGCAATAGGTAATTTTTTTAAAAAAAACATATAAACAAAACACTAGACATTTTCTTTTGTTTCTATCAAACACTAATGAATCTGGATATGAATGACAGGCAGATATATACTCATTAAGAGAACTAGGAAAACATATGACTAGGATGAGTTGGACACTCGAAACACCTCTAATGTGATCATTTTACTAACCAATTCCTACAGTAAGCAGACATTGTATGTACCTACTATTTGAGGTGCTACCTTGAATTTTATAGGATAAATAAGTTCATAATGAAATCCCAGGGACTGTCAAAGTGCCTTGATTTTGTAAAGCAATGTCTGGGCCACAAGTGGAGGGTTTTAACAGGCTTGTAGAACAATGCAAATTAAGCTCAAGTTGAATTACTGTTTAAGAGAACAGACTGGTCGTGGGAACCTAAGCTCCAAACAGTTAAGCTTTAGGATAATCACGCAGTTCAATCCGTGCAGGTCTAGTGAGGATCACTGGGGAGAGACCGTATGCTAGCGGCAGTAATACGAGACTGGAGAATTGGCGGTAGCAGTTAGGACCACTCTAGGCAATGAAAGAAACAAGAGGGAAATGGATGTGATTTAAGGGAAAATGCATTACATAACCCAGCTCAATTTTCTTGAGTTTCAGATTCTTTAAAATATTTTTAATATTTTTAATTTATGAGAGAGAGAGAGAGAGAGAGAAAATGGGTGTGCCAGGGCCTATAGTCACTAAACAAACTCCAGATGCATGTACTACTTTGTGTACCTGGCTTTATGTGGTACTGAGGAATCAAACACAGGTCGTTTGTTAGGCATTGCTGGCAAGCACTTTAACTGATGTGCCATCTCACCAGCCCATTGTTTACACCTTTTTTATGAGAGAGAGAGAGAGAGAGAGAGAGAGAGAGAGAGAGGGAGAATTGGCACGCCAGTGCCTCCAGCCAGTGCAATTAAATTCCAGACGCTTGCGCTACCTTGTGTGCATGTGCGACCTTGCTTATGTGGGGCCTGGAAAGTTGAGCATAGGTCCATAGGCTTCCTAGGCAAGCCATTTATCCGCTAAGCCATCTCTCCAGCCCTGTTTATACCTGTTTTTTGTTTATTTTTATTTATTTATTTGAGATACAGACAGAGAGAAAGAGGCAGGGAGAGAGAGAGAGAGAGAGAATGGGCGCGCCAGGGCCTCCAGCCAGTGCAAATAAATTCCAGACGCGTGCGCCCCCCTTGTGCATCTGGCTAACGTGGGTCCTGGGGAATCGAGCCTTGAACCGGGGTCCTTAGGCTTCATAGGCAAGCACTTAACAGCTAAGCCATCTATCCAGCCCTGTTTATACCTTTTTTTTTTTTAACTGAGAAATTGAACTGAGAAAGCATATCATTCATATCTAAAGGCAACTCTTCAGGATTTTGCTTCATATTAAACACTGAACAGATAGGTATCAGTCCTTCAGGGCTAGGAATGTAAGTCAGTTGTTAGTGTAGAGTGTCTGTGTAAGCAGGCATAAAAGCTGGGCTCCCTCACAACATACCACATAAATCTGGCATGGTAGTATATGCCTATAATACTAGCAGTTGGGAAGGAAAGGGGGGAGGATCAAAAGTTCAAGGTCATCCTCAGCTACATAATGAGTCTGAGGCCAGCCTGGACCACACTAGACCCTATCTCTGAAAGGCAAAGAAGAGGTGTTAGTCCTAGAATACTGACCTTAGACACCAGCCTGCTGGCTGTCACATCCTGTCTACACAAAGGCTGTGCACTGTATACATAAACGTACCTAGCCCCGATCGTGTACATCCTGAAATCTGAGATTATGGATCACCTTGTCATCGAAAGACAGCAAGGCTGTGTGCAGTGTGGTGACTCACATATAAAAAGCCTAGCGTAGAAATCATAGACACGAGTGATCCTCGAGTCCCCCAGTCAAAACCAGCAGCCAGCTGGAGCTGGAAGACATCACTTCACGAGAGCATTCCCAGAGGCGAGAGAACCCAGGTCTTCATTTCTGAAGACGCTGACCAATAGGAAGGCCACCGGAGCTGTGACAGATCAGACTGCTGGCCGCGACAGCTCTGGCAGTGTTGGTGAGCTCTCTGTCTGTTCTGCTCAAGCCAGCCTCGCAGCCCAATCTGTGTGGTTTTGAGGACGGGCGGAATTCGTACTTGGAGAATCCTCATCTCTTGGCATCAAACAAACTCCAAGCCTTATTGCTCGTGGCTCGTCGTCTGTTTGAGAAGGATCGTAGGATTTGTTTACTTGTAATGAGGCCTGACCATACTTCTCTAGGGGCTTTTCAAAAAAGACGGATCTGTCAGCTTCCAGGTTTGTCCCCATGAATGAAACCACAGACAAATTCTCTTCGGTCTCCCATCCTCCCTGCCTGTCTCCTTCCATGACCATCTGTGCCTTATGTCTCTTCGCCAGCCCTCTTCGAGTGGCTTATCTTTGAGTGAACTCAGAAACTTCAAATCATAAAGGACACCCAGATAATTGGCCTGGTCTCCAACTCTGTCCTCTGTGTGGCTGCCAGGTTCCTCCTTAATGAATACATCCAGTGACAGAGGGATTCTTGAGCTTGTCCTTATCCGTGAGAAAATGACCCCTCCCCGCTTTGTAATAGCGTGCATCGCAGGGGGAAAAAATGACAGCCGTTGCACAAGCTTTCTGTGAGAGTAGTTTTCTTTCCCATAAATGATACTTTGAGAATACAGTGAAGGATTATTACTTTTCTGTTTCATGCTTGGCCTGAGTGTGCATATAACACAAGCAGTCACTGCAAATCAGTAGCTAAATACGCTCTGTCTGGTTAATGCGAGTGCTTAATGTTGGGCTCAATTAAAAATTAACTGAGACTCCATAGTGAATTCCAGGTCAGCCTGGGCTAGAGTGAGACCCTACCTCGAAAAACCAAAAAAAAAAAAAAAAAAAAAAAAAAAAAAAAAAAAATTAAATGATGAAGGTTCGTGTCATTGGAATCTGAAAATGCCTTTTGTGAGGTATATTTCAAGGGCATGACCAATGAATCACTTAGTCTTTTTTAAAATATAGAAAATGTGTGTGTGTGTGTGGGGGGGGATTTGATGTGAATGAAGGTACTTTTGCCTTAAAACCTCCATGTGTTTGGTGTGGGAGAGTACTGAAAAACAACATCCTGGGTATCGTTGTTTAGAACCGCGTGCATTTCTACATTTTGCATGGAGTGAATGTTGTTTTTTTAATTTGGGCATACAATTACAGGTCATAAAAATGAGAGATCAGTTATTTATATGACAGTTTTAAAGGAGGGAGGGAGAGAGAGAAATTGGGCATGCCCGCCCCTTTCACTGCAAATGAATTCCAGATGCCTGCACCACTTTTTAAAAAATATTTTGAAGTTAATTAATTAGTTTAATTTCCAAGAAGGGAGAGAGAGAGAGAGAGAGAGAGAGAGACAGACAGACAGACAGAGAGAAGAGAACAGACTGAGAGAATGGGCATACTAGGGCCTCCAGCCACTGCAAACAGACTCCAAGTGCATGCACCACTTTGTGCCTCTGGCTTCATATGGGCACTAGGGAATGGAACCTGGGCCGGCGGTCTCTGCAAGCAAACACGTTTAGCCACAGAGTCTTGATGGATAGGAGAGAGAGAGAGGGATGGGGGAAGGTGCCAGGAATTAGATGCTTCCCCAATTCAAGTCCCGTTATATACTTCCTCTAGGCTAGGTCCCACCCCCTGAAGTTTACAAACCCTCCTGGAATAGTTGCACTAGCCGGGGAGCAAGCACTGAAAACACGAGCCCGTGGGGAACATTTCCTGTTCAAATCACAGCACAGACTTACAGGCCAGGTCCTGGAGAAATAGGAAATGGGCGCAAGACGGGTCTGCCTTCCGGCCTGGTGGGCATGGGGACCCAGGAACTTGCAAAAACAGCAGAGTATCCATTAGGCCAAGGTGATCTTCCCAGGATGGGGACTAAAGCTTAACCGAGGAGCACGGTTGACTTGGTGAAGGGAGAAAAGTATGACTAGCAGACAGAAATCCAGCACAAAGTTCGCAAATTAATCAACAAGACAGCCCGGCTGGAGCTGGAAGCACAGACTGGTGCACACAAGCCACTGCGACTCCCTTCGTAATTTTTATTTATTCATTTATTTGCAAGCAGAGAGAGATAGAGAGAAGAGACACAGACAGAGAGAACGGGCACACCAGGGCCTCCAGCCACTGCCAATGATGTCCAGATGCATGTGCCACTTTGTGCACCTGGCTTTACATGGGTACTGGGGAATTGAACCCAGGTTGTTAGACTTTGCAGACAAGCGCCTTAACCACTAAGCAATCTCTCAAGCCCCATTATGACTCCCTTCAGACAGCTGATGAGAATGGGAAGAAACTGGGACTGGATAACAATCTCTTATTGATCAATGAGAGGCCCAATGACTGACCTAAGGGAGGGTGCTGTGTACCAGTTACCTTCTTGGGGCAAAACACCTGGCCAGAGGTAATTTATAGAAGGAAAGGGTTTAATTTGGCTTACAGTTTCCTTACGGCAGGAAAGTATGGCAAAGCAGACAGCTGGTATCATACCTTTTTTTTTTTTTTAATTTTATTTGTTTATTTGAGAGAGAGAGAAAGGCAGATAAAGAGAGAGTGAATGGGTGCCCCAGGGCCTCTAGCCACTGCAAATGAACTCCAGATGCATGCACCACCTTGTACATCTGGCTATACATGACTAGTCTTTTCTCTCTCTTGCTTTCTGGTTTTTCCCTTTTTTTGATATTTTATTCATTTGCAAGGAGGGAGGGAGGGAGGGGAGAGGAGAGAGACAGAGAAAGAGAGAGAGAGAGAGAGAGAGAGAGAGAGAGAGAGAGAATATGAGCAAACCAGGGCCTTTAAACACTGCAAATGAACTCCAGTTGCACTACTTTGTGCATCTGGCTATACATGGGTAATGGGGAATTGAACCCTGGGTCGTTAGGCTTTGCAGACAAATGCCTTAACCACTGAGCCATCTCTCCAACCATTTTCAAAACAATGTGATCATTGTTCATGAAAGAGTTTTTCCCTCTTCATTTTATATTCTCTTAAATTAGCATTGCCTGGTTGAAAACTTTATATTGTTAAATTCACAATGTCATAAACCTTCACTAACAATCAGTTAATAAAAATGTCTTTGAAGAAAATTTAGTTATGAAAGGCAGCTTTTACAAGCTTTTTCTCCAGGTGGGAAAAAAAAAGTGCAGAAGGGGTATGTAGGACTTTACCGTTCCCAAAGGAATTCTCCATTCGCCCATTTGCTCTTCACAATACCTAAGCAGGGCAGTTATTATATTCCAACTCCTCCCTACCTCCCTCTCCCCACATTTTTATCTATTCCATTAAGAGAAGCAGAAAATGTAGTATGTGAGAGCTAGGAAGGGAGGGAGATGGGGCCCAGTAAAGTCTTTACTGTCCTCATACGTTCTCATGACATTGGTTTGCACAGTAAAAGCGTAACTAAATAGATCTAATTTTGAGGGGAAAAAAAAACCAGTATCCTCAACTGCACTGCTTTTTTATAACAAAAAGAAAAAAAAAATCAGGCAAATTCAGATGTAGGGCTGGCAAAATGGCTCCGTGGCAGAGTGCTTTGGGTAAAATGCACAAGCCCCTGGCTGGGCTAGATCCCAGGGGACTGCATAGGCACACAAAGATTCAAAGTTTAGTCTTTTGCCTCTGATCTGTTCCCTTCTTGAGTTCTGTGTGTAGAGCCCTTTTGTGCCTGCTACAGAGGACCTCTCACTGGCAACCATTTAATGTCCACGTGTGAGCTCAAGACGCAGTGGGACGTGTAAACCAGGTGGCACTCCTGCGGGAGGGGAGGGGCTGTGGCTAGTGGGGCCGTGAGGTGAGCCTGCAAAGCAGCGCTCTTCCACAGGGAGGAAGCGGAACCAGGTAATGAGACGGCCGTCCCTACCTAACTAGCAATTGTGCTTTTTATTTACTTTTCCAATAAATTTAGCAAGCGTTTCTGAAGTTTTGAAGATGGTGGATCATTCCTCCTTAGGGCTTTACAGGACACATTAGCTCCACGTCACTCAGCAAGAACTCGTGGCCTGAGTATAGCTCAGTGTTGGGGGGTTTGTCCAGCCAGCACAAGGCCCTGGGTTCAATCACAACTATTAGAAAAGATAATCTTAAAAAATTTTTTTTTTGGTTTATTTTTATTTATTTGTTTGAGAGTGACAGACAGAGAGAAAGAGGCAGAGAGAGAGAGAGAGAATGGGCGCGCCAGGGCCTCCAGCCACTGCAAACGAACTCCAGATGCGTGCGCCACCTTGTGCATCTGGCTAATGTGCATCCTGGGGAATCGAGCCTCGAACAGGGGTCCTTAGGCTTCACAGGCAAGCGCTTAACCACTAAGCCATCTCTCCAGCCCAGAAAAGATAATCTTATTGCTGGTTGTGGTTAATCCTGAGGAGGAAAGGTTGCTGTTAGTTCAAGACCAGCCTGGGCTACATAGCAAGACTCTATCAAAACAGAAACAAAACCAACTCAATCATTTGTGAAGTGCCCCTGTTGTGCCAGGCACTATTTTAGGGGAGCTGAGCTGAACTGTGATGGTTAAGCACTATGTCTTATACATGTCTTGAGACAGCGCCAAATCCTAACCAGTAGGTCACCAGGGAGCATCATTTATTTTAAAAATATTTTATTTGTTATTTGTTGCAGAGAGAGAGAGAGAGAGAGAGAGAGAGAGAGAAAGAAAGAATATGGATGACAATGGGCATGCCAGGGTCTCTTGCCACTGCAAATGAGCTCCAAATTCATGTGCTACTTTATGCATCTGGCTTTACATGGGTACTGGGGAAACTGAGCTCACATTCGGAGTTACCATGCAACAACATAGAATTAAAGAGATGCTACCATTTTGGACTAATATGTTTGAAGTACTGGTCCCCTTGCTAATCACTAATTCTTCTGTCCTCTTTATCATAGCCTGGGTCATTGACTTGAGCACCAAAGTTAGGAAGAAAGGAAACCAGTATTTACTAACCTCCCTGTGTCACACCTACGTTGAACACTTTTATGAATAGATGATTTAACCTTGGTACCTGCCCTTCCTGTCCCCAACCCCATTCAGGGCAGAAAGCAGAATTATAGATGAGAAGACAGGTTCTGCAAGCTCTAGTAACTTCTTCCAATTAGACACAAAACCAGGATGTTTTTAACTTTAGGCAACCCTACTGATAATTAATGTCCTCTGAAATGTAAAGAAACCTACTTAAAATGTAAAATAAATAAATAAATAAAACCCCAAGCCTCCTAAAAATGATATATTTGATGTATGTGATGGTTTGATTTCTTTAGGAAGCCAATTAATCACCTTGATTTTGGTAACAAGGAGATGAAATCTTTCTCATATCATGGATTCTAAAAAGTCGTTTATTGTTTTAAAAAAAATGCAAGTTTTAGGGGCAACTTTCCTGTCTCTCTCCTCCTTTGGTTCCAAGAGTCTCTATAGCGTTTGAACAATAAGGATCCATCGTTGCTTTATTCATGACCAGACAGACACCCGATCGCCCAGCGCTTTCAGGGCTCAGCGTGTGCAGAAGCCCCCCTCCCCCCCACGCTGTCTTGGTTCAGGCAGTGAGCTCACCGTCCCATTGTGACCTGCCTAACGCCTTTAATGCAACGGTGGGAAAGGCTGTGGCCCCAACCCCGGCTGCTCTTCATGTAGGCATGACCTCCGGGATTTTGTCCAGAGTCCACAGATGGAATGACATGTTGCTCAGATTCACAAGATGACGATGTATCTGTTTTTAGATTTTAGCTGTAAGTTTTATTCTGCTCATCAACAAACCTACCTTTGGCCGCTGCAGCACATCAAGGAGGGTCATTTTCATCCCCTGTATTTTAGTTTGAATATTTCGGGCTACAAAAGCACAGTAACCTTGATCAGGATGTAGTGTGTTGGCGTGCAGGGATGTGGGAGGTCCAGCATTGGGCCAGAAACTCCTTTCTTTTTTGTTTTTGAATATATATGTTTTTTTCTTTACTTGCAAGGAGAGAGAGTGCGGTACACCAGAGCTTCTTGTTGCTGCAAACGAATTCCAGACACACGCACCTGGTGCATCTGGCTTTACGTGGGTACTGGGGAATTTAACTCAGACTTCATATGGGTGCTAGGGAATCAAACTTGGGTTGACAGGCTTGCAAGCAAGTGCCTTTAACCACTGAGCTGTTTCCCTAGCCCAGGAAACTCCTTTCTGAAAATACACTTAGACACTAAAGTCTGACCATAGAGGACATTCTTGCTGCTTTCTTATTAAATCTGTGATTCCTTTCTGCTTTCTCATCAGTTGATACGCTCCTTTGCTGCACATGTAAATTGAATATTTAAATATGAACTTCATGTTCAGAATACAAAACAACGACAGAAGGGGGGAAAGACTAATGTTTTAAGAAGTTTGTTCAATAAAACACACATAAATAAAAAATGTTTTTCCTAGGCATACCATGTAATGACATTTGAGAGTAGAACTGCCTGTTATTTCATAAACAAGCAAAAGAGGAAGCGAAAAATTACTATCCAGGCCCTTTGTTAGGGAGACAGAGCTCCATATGAGACTCCCCAAACCTCTACACCGTGGACTCTGTTAGTGAACAGAACAACTAAGATTGGCCAAGTGTAATCTACAGTGAGTTTATTTTTAAAAAATATTCTATTCTTATTTATTCATTTGAGAGGGAGAGAGGAAGGGAGAGAGAGAGAGAGAGAGAGGTAGATAGAGAATGGGTACACCAGGGCCTCCAGTCACTGCAAATGAACTCCAGACACATATGCCACCCTATGCATCTGGCTTTCATGGGCCCTGGGGAATTGAACCTGGGTCCTTTGACTTTGCAGGCAAGTTCCTTAACTGCTAAGCCATCTCTCCAGCCCTGCAGTGAGTATAGTTTATAAACTATAACACAACAGCATAGTATTTTAAAAGCTTCCTTGGGCTTTATTTGTTTGTTATATTTTACGTGTGTATGGATGTGTGTGAGGATGTGTATGGTGTGTATTTATGGGCACACAAGTCATGGCGCACGTGGAGAGGTTAGAGGACAGCGTTGGGGTGTTTGTCCTCTCCTTCCACCTTCTTTTTGTGACAGGATCTTTTGCAGCTTTGTTTTTGTATGTGTACCAATCTAGCTGTCCCACTTTCCCTTGGCTCTGCCTCCTGTTGCCTTAGGATCACAGATGCGTGTGACGCTTTGCATCGAGCTTTATGTGGGTGCTAGGGAATCGAACTTAGGTTGGCAGGCTTGCAAGCATGTGCCTTTAACCACTGAGCCAGCTCCTCAGCCCTCTTCTTTTGTTTAGTTCCAAACCCTGAAAACCTCAGTGAGTTTAGATGACCAGTATTTCTCTTCTTCTCCAACTTGTCTGTGACCTCTTGATGACAGAACCTGCTCTCAGGGTAAAGGAAGAACCTGCTCTCAGGGTAAAGGAAGAGCCTGCTCTCAGGGTAAAGGAAGAGCCTGCTCTCAAGGTAAAGGAAGAACCTGCTCTCACGGTAAAGGAAGAGCCTGCTCTCAGGGTAAAGGAAGAACCTGCTCTCAGGGTAAAGGAAGAACCTGCTCTCAGGGTAAAGGAAGAACCTGCTCTCACGGTAAAGGAAGAGCTGCTCTCAAGGTAAAGGAAGAGCCTGCTCTCAGGGTAAAGGAAGAGCCTGCTCTCAGGGTAAAGGAAGAACCTGCTCTCACGGTAAAGGAAGAGCCTGCTCTCAGGGTAAAGGAAGAACCTGCTCTCAGGGTAAAGGAAGAACCTGCTCTCAGGGTAAAGGAAAGGAAGAACCTGCTCTCAGGGTAAAGGAAGAACCTGCTCTCAGGGTAAAGGAAGAACCTGCTCTCAGGGTAAAGGAAGAACCTGCTCTCAGGGTAAAGGAAGAACCTGCTCTCAGGGTAAAGGAAGAACCTGCTCTCAGGGTAAAGGAAGAGCAGCTCTGCCGCCTTAGCCAAGATCCCTGGTTTTTGAAGTGAAGCAGAGAGTGCGCTTCTCCCTCCTCCCTTCATGAACCTCGGCTCTTTGGGATCCTTCTCAGTGTCCCCTGAGAAGCAGAGAGCAGTCTGTCTGTCACCAAGCCCATCGTTGGGAACACAAAATCTTTAGAGATCCCTGATTAAGGACAGCGGTCCTAAACACGGTCACCAGCTAGGGCGGGATTTCTCCCTCCTGCGCACAGCGATGTCACGGAGCTCGCACGCTGAGGGTCACGCTGAGCAGTTCTTGAGAGTTCAGCCGTCACTGCTAACCCAGTTCCTTAGAAACAAAAGAGCTTCGGACATGGTCTCTGTGTTAGAGTGTACACAACACTTATCGTGTGTGTGTGTGTGTGTTTGTGCGTGCCTGCACCTGTGGTGTGTGTGTGTGTGTGTGTGTGTGTGGATGTGATGATGATGCACACACCCCGGGCATGCACAATAGAAGAATGCTGACTATTTGCATGTCTCCTTGGACACGGTCTTCCTCTGACCCTAAGGCTGCTGTTGCTGTGAGCCCCCAGGCATTCTCTGGTCTTGCCCCTCTCTCCCACAAGACAGATTACAGGTCATTACATTATGGCCATGCCTGACTGTCTATCTGAGTGCTAGGTAAGTGAACTAAGGGACAATGAAGCCCCATCAGGCCGGTCACGCTTGCATGACAAGTGCTCTTACCTGCTAAGCCATCTCTTCAGTCTCCACAGTTACCATTTGAAACTTTTTTTCCTTTTTTGGCTGCTGGTGAATGAGACAGATCATCACTCCATATTCCTGGCTAGTCTACACCTCACCATGTAGCCCAAGCTTGCCTTGCAGTGCTGGCACTACGGGCGTGCTAAGACTTGTCCTTTGCTTGTTTGTTTGGATGGTCTTTGGGATTGAACCCACGGCCACAGGCATGCTAAGCATGTACTCTTACCACTGAGCTATGTCCCCAGCCCATTGTAACCAGTTGCAGTGTTGTGCCTCTGTCACCCACTGTCCATCTGTGGAATTTTTGTTGTCCCAATTTAACCTCTGTGCCCATTAAACAATACTCCTCATTCCCTCTCTCTTGTCTCTTGATAACCACTATTCTACTTTCTTTCTGAATTTGACTCGTCCAGCTACTGTGAAATTGCAGTGTTTGTCCTTTTATAACCTGTTTATTTTGCTTAAAAAGTTCATCCATCCGTGATATAGCATGTGTAATTATTTCAGTGCTTTTTGAGGGCAAATGCTATTCTGTCCATTTTACATTTAAGAAGCGTTTTCTCACAAGATGGAGCATTGCTCTGATTTTGTTTCCTCAGCCAATAGCAATAGCAAATACATCATCACTGAATTATAGTCAGCCTGAAAGTTATTAGAAAACTTATTTTAGAATCTGATAAGATTTTAAAAATTATTTATTTATTTGAGAAAGAGAGAGAGAGAGGGAATATCGGCACACCAAGGACTCTAGCCACTGTTAACAAACTCCAGACAGAGGCGCCACCTTGTGCATCTGGCTTATGTGGATCACGGGTCCTGGGGAATCAAACCTGGGTCCTTAGGCTTGGCAGGTAAGTGCCTTAATTGCTAAGCCATCTCTCCAGTCCAGTTTTTTTTTTTTTTTTTCTCACTGTGACTGAGTACCTGACAGAAACAAGTAATAGGAGGAAAGATTTATTTCACCTCACAGTTTCAAAGATTTCCACCCATTATTCTTGGCTTCACTGGTTCTGGGCCTGTGGTGAGGTCAGACGTGGTGGCATCAGGGGTGCAGCAAGTAGTGTGGAAACAGGAAGGAGCAGGGGCAAGATGCCCCTTCAGAGACACCCCCAGCGTGGTAGTTTGAATGGACAGCCCCCAGCAGATGCAGGAGTTTTGTGCAGGCTGTAGCGTGGCTCTCCAGCCCCCTGACTGGAGAAGGTATCTCTGTGGGAAGATCCTGGGGTCCAGCTCTAAAGTGCTCCTGGAGGCGAAGCTGTGTCCAGCCTCGAGGTTTGCAGAGTGCTCGAGCTCGGCATGGGGCTCCCGGAGTGCGCTTGCTTATGGAGCTGCTGCTGGTGGTTCAGCCTCCGTGGACCTCCTTCCACCATTATGGGACTTCTCTTGTATCTGTAAGCTTTGATCAAGCCCAATCCTCGCATAAACTGTGTCTGGTTTGGAGGTTCATCCCAGCAATGTGAAGCTGACTGCGACCCCCAGGGACCGGCTTCCTCGAACCAAGCCCAGCCTTCCAAAGTTTTAGCACCTCCTGCATAGGCTGTTCAGGTCGTGAATCTGTCAGTGGATTTCAACCATTCTCTAGGGCATGTCCTCATGAGCTCTGTCTTTGGAAATGCCCTGGCAGACACTCTCTAAGTATGCTTTAACAACCTGCTGGGTGCTTCCCAAGTCAAGCAAGGTGACTGTTGTAGTTACTTTCTCATTGCTGGGAAAACCACGCGACCAGAAGCAGCTTATGGGAGGAAAGGGTTTATTTTGGCTTACTGTCTGGAGGGCAATATCGATGGTGGCAGGGGAAAGTGTGGCATGAGCAGAGGCTGGACATCGCCTCCTCGCCAACGTCAGGTGGACAACAGCAGCAGCAGAGTGACTTACTAGTACTGTAAACTGGGGGCTAATGAACCTCAAGGTCTGCCCCCTGTGACACACCTCCTCCAGCAGGGCTCCACCTCTGAGACGCTACCAGCCAGGGTTCAAGCATCCAGAGCCCATGAGTTTGTGAGGGGCAGCTGATTTGAACCACCGCAGTTACAATGAAGCTTGACCATCCCAGACAGGGAGGAAGACACAACTGCTGTTAATGGCACCTTGGGCGCTGTCAACCCAGCCGCCTGCAGCCCTGCTGTGGGGATCAGATGGCAGGGAAGGTCTCCACAACCCTTGCCTGTGTTGCTAGAGGGTAGCACAGTGCCATCCAGACACGGCAGTTCTCACAGCGACAGTGGGGGACTCCAGAAAAAGTGGGTAATAAGTTACTGAAATATCTCCATTGCAAATGGTTCAAATTTTTTGAAAGTTTAGGCTTCAGCCATCTGAAAAATTCATTTTATGGGAAATGGTTCGTTCTAGCTTGTTGTGGAGGAGAAACAAGGCATTGTAATGTAAGGAAAGAAGAAAAAAGAAAAAAACCTAAGAGGCTAAGCAGCCTTAAGCAGTGTTTGCTGACCTGTTATATTCTTCTCTTCCTCCAACCCCATTGTTAGCGGGTCAGCAGGAACACACAAGTGGCTTTGAAGGTTGTTTTTCCACGAGAGGTTTTGCGTTAAGGTCGTATGGACACCATGCTGTCTGTGTGCAAAGTAAGCTGCACACACGCACATGTCCAGGGTGTGTGGCCCGGCCTTCGGTGACAGCCGGGGGGTTTCCTGGGAAGCCACTGCTCATTAACTCTGAGTGTCATGTTCGCACAAGCCACTGTTCAGCAAGGTGGTGTTGAGGTTTTTAAAGATACCTGTATTTATGTATTTGAGAAATGCAGAGAGAGGCGCACAGAGAGAATGGGCATGGGCACACCGGGGCCTTTTGATGCTGCAGATGATCTCCAGATACGTGCACCACTTTGTGCATCTGGCTTTGCATGGGCACTGGGGGGATTGAACCCAGGCCATCAGGCTTTGCAAGCAAGTGCCTTTAACTGCTGAGCCATCTCCCCAGCCGTGTTGTTGTTGCAGGTTTGGGGAGGATGAAGCCTTTCTCAGCTCTGCTTGGTTAAGCTTAGGGGTTAAAGTGTTGGACACTTGAAGGTCACTAGAACTCCCCAACCCAATGGCTCTCTCCAGCCTGGGGTCTCACTATGACCCACAAAGACACTTGTAGCCAAAGCATGAGGGTAAGTTAAGCAAAGCTTTATTCTTTTACTTATTTGTTGTTTTGTTTTTCGAGGTAGGGTCTCACTCTGACCCAGGCTGACCTGAAATGTACTATGTGGTCCTGAGCAAATCCTTATTCTTAGAAAGTAAAGCAGGAAGTTCCCGAGCTGGTAACCCACTGCGTGACGGGGACCAGGGGTTCTTTTACCTCAGGGGTGTAAGTTAGGCATCAGGTCGGGGTGGACTAGATTGGCTAGTTTGAATGTACATGGGGTTCCACCATTGGGGGTGTAAGTTAAGCATCAGTTTGGGGTGGGTTGAGTTGGTTAGTTTGAATGCATGTGGCGGCTCTTGATGAAATGAACAGGGGCACAAAGACTGGTGGTCAGCTGACATCTTGGTGAGTCACGACGAGTCAGGGCTTTTTGGAATTCAGTCCCTGGACTCTGTTTCCCGGACTTGTTATCAGGCTGTAATCTTGACTAACTACCTACCTTCCAAATGGAAGCTTGCGTACTCCTAATTCCTATCTGTGTGGTTGGTTTATCTGCCATTCTCCGGTGCCTACTGGGTTTCTGGACATGATCTCTGGTCTCATGGTGGACTTGGTTGTCTTGGAGAAGCAGACATACGGGCGGAGAGATTATTGTCTAGTGAGATCCTGTAAAGTTAAGGGTGGCATCACTACAGAATCCTGGTTCTTGGGGAATACGTAACAGCTTGTTTTAAAGGAACACTGGAGTTTGCCCTGTGAGACTAGGAAAAGGGTAACACATACCATGTAGGCTTCTTGAAGGGCTTAGCAAGCTCTGAGTGGCAAACAGGTTAGAATGACCAGGACATAAGGCTATGAAAGGTGATGAAGTCGAGGACAAGACTGATCCAAATAGGCTCTGTGCCTTGACAAGGCGGGACTTGAATGCTGTGCTGAGGGCGGAGCAATACCGGAAGCTTTTCTCAGGAAACCACACTGCTGGCTCCAGCATTTGGTGGGCAGAGGGCAGCAGGGAGGCCAGATGGGAAGCCAGGCAAGGGTCCAGGTTCAGGTGCTGAGCGGCTACTCCTGGCCCAGGAAGCAGGAACGGTCAAATGGGGCAGCCTGAAAGGCACGTGAAGGTGTAGTCATGGAGCCTGCGCCCAGAAACTGAAGGAGGCGGATGTGATCCCCTACTGCAAAGTCGGCGCTTGGCCGGAGGCGAGCGTGTTGCGGGCCTTCATCGCCGACTCGTCCATGGACGGCTGGCTGTATGGCTGTCACAGACAGAGCGTGCAAGGGTTGGTTGTCATTTGTGACAATGGTAAAGCAGAGGTCCTGACGGCGGAATACCTCTTCCCTCATTGCTGTGACAAAGTACCTGAGAGAAGCAGCCTAAGAGAGAAAGGGCCTGGCATGGTGGCACACACCTTTGGTCCCGGCACTTGGGAGGCTGAAGTAGGAGAGTGATCACGAACTCAGGACCAGCCTGGGGCTCCAGAGTGGATTCCAGGAGAGCCTGAGAAAGACTGGACCTTGCCTGAGACAGACAGAGAGAGACAGAGAGAGAGAGAGAGAGAGAGAGAGAGAGAGGGAGAGAGAGAGATCCAGGGGACACAGTCCATCAAGGCAGGGAAAGCATGGTGGCAGGCGTGTGAAGTGGCGGGTCACATTCCATCTGAAAGTCGAGAGCAGTGAACGTGTGCTGGTCCGCAGCTAGCTTTCTCTTTTCCTTTCTGGGATGGGTCGGAGGCCCTCTCCACTTTACTAACCTCATCTAGAAAGTCCCTCACGGGCTTCCCCAGAGCTCGTCAACCAGCTGATCCTCAAGCCGATCAAGTTCACAACAGAGACACACCATCTGCGGTGGGTTCTCCGTAGTCTACTCCCCTTGGAGCGTTTCGTTTTTGCAAGAGTCTGGGGAGGTTGGGCCAGTGTTTATGCTTGTGTCACGGTGAGGACACCGGGGCGTGGAGCGGAGACGGGTGGCGGGGCCTGAACCCCGCTGGTCTCGGGGTGCTTGGTGCTCTTACCGTCGGCGCTCTGCAGCCTCTCCCCTGTAGTTTCCAGGAAGCTGCTTCAGTCGCCCCAGAAGTGATGACTCAGGGCGAACAGAACAAAAGAGGCCTGTTTAGGAAACCATTTATCTCACGGAGACGTAGCATCTGAGATGACCTTAGCAGAAATCACAATGGTGGTGATAACAGCCACACAGTCTTCGCCCTGGCACAAGAAGCCAGTTTTGTCATGAAAATGGAATTTCTCTGGGGAATAGCCCTAGAAAGACTCAGGCAGTGGAGATAAAAATAACAAAATATAAAATAGTATCTGATTGTTTTCTCTTCTACACTTGGCCTCGTGTGATTTTCTTTGTTTTCTTGCCATCTTGAGCATCACTCACTTTGGCTTGTGGTCTAAAGGAAGAGGGAATGGGCGTGTGGGTCTTAGGACCATTTGTTACACCTCACCCTGAACTTACATTCAACATACTTGGCTAAGAGGAGGGAAGGTCCTCTAGGGTAAATTCTGCCCTGTGGGGAAAGAGCCAAGGGCTTTCTGGAATGAAGGGTGGTGGGTTTGGTTTCCCACGTGGCTGAGGGGCCCGAATGTGAGCGTCCCTGTGCTCAGGTACATATGCGTGGTCATGGATCATGGCAGTCTTAATTGAAGCTGTGTTTCCATGGCACAGGTCAGAGTCTTGTAAAATAAACTCTTGTCATAACAAAGGATGTGGCAGCCAGATCACACGTCAGTGCGCCTCTGTTCCTGTGTTCTCCATGTCGGCCTGGGGAGGAGATTCCACTTGTGTGCTGACTCTAACTGGGGGTCTGTCTTGCTGGGCCACCCTGGTAACTGGTGATGAATAGTGGTGGCCAGTACCAGTGTGGAGAAAGAGCGAGGCAGAAATCCAGCCAAGCTGTCTTGGCTCCAAATTTATGTAAATTTGCCTAACAGAATGCAAATGGTTTCTCAGTAATTCGGGGCCCAGGGACACACACTCATCTGTGTGCAGCAGTGTTCCTGGGTATTTAAATGAAGCCACTTTAGAGTCAGGGCGAGTCTACAGCAAGGCAGGGTAAAGCTGGCTTGGGAAGCATGGCGCGCCCATCACCAGACACCACGCCTGGTTTACATCGCGCGACAGCCGTCTTGTCCTGGGGGCCACAGGCCCCAGCTCGCGTGTCTGCGAAACGAGAAGCTCAGTGTAGACTGATGCACTTCCTAAGTCCTTCAGTTCTGCTCTTATCTCATAAAACATTCTGTGATCACTGTGTATATATGCAAACGTTGATTCATCCCACACATACTGATGGCATATTTATCTGCTACTAGGCACTATGCTAGGTACTGAAAAGGGATAAGCATGAATCCCCATAGCATGAACCCATGACACTTGGCATAAGTCTGTGACACTGTCCAACACTGTAGCCACTGACCCCTGTGGCTGTTGGCATAAATATAACCATTCCCACTTGAGATGTGATTGGAGCGTAAACTATACCCCAAGTATGAAAGGAGTGAATGTAAAAATATTTTATAAGCAATTTTTATATTAACTACATCTTCAAAGGATGACATTTTGTTTATTTATTTACTTACTTGTGAGAGAGGTACAGAGGGAGAGAGAGAGAGAGAAAGAGAGAGAGAGAGAGAGAGAAAATGGATACACCAGGGTCTCTAGCCACTGCAAACGAGCTCCAGACGCATGCATGACCTTGTGCATCTGGCTTTGTGTGGGTACTGGGGTATTGGATCTGAATCCTTAGGCTTCACAGTCAAATGCCTTAACCACTAAGCCATCTCTCCAGCCCAAGGATGATATTTTGTACATGCTAGTATAAGTAAAATATAGTCACTAGAAAGTTTGAAGTGATTTAAGTGGACCCTAATATGTTCCTCTCAGAACGCACTGGTTAAGGCTGCTAATCTTGTATGATGTGGTCACTGGTTTATGTCCATATTTGAGAATTGTCTGGAAAGGTAGAAAGCCCTTTATTTATTTATATTTTTTTACACAGGTAGAGTATAATGTAGATTATTTATTTATTTTTTAACTTTGTTTTGCTTGTTTGTTTTGAGATAGGGTCTCTCTCTAGGCAAGGTTGACCTGGAATTCACTATGTAGTCTTAGGCTGGCCTCCAACCTTGGCCTCCCAAGTCCTGGGATTAAAGGTGGGTGCCCACATGCCTGACTAAGTTAGATTGTTTTACACCACCTTCTATAATCCTTTGCAGAGTGTGCTCCTTGCCAACATCAGGTGGACAAGGGCAGCAGGGGAGTGAGCTGAGATAACAAAGGCAAGCTAGGGGCCAGTGAACCTCAAGGTTCACTGTACACCTCCTCCAGCCAGGCTCCACCTCCCAAATTGCCACCAGCTAGGGAGCTAGCATTAAGGACCCCTAAGTTTACGGGGGGACAGCTGATTCGAAGCACTACAAGGCCCATCAGAGGTCAGGCAAGGATGGCAGGCAGGCTTTCATGGCAAGGGCTAGAGTTCTTCTGTTCAAAGTCTGTGACTGTCAGGTCGAGTTCTTGGCCTTGTAAAGGCAAGGCTGGGAACTGCTAATCCACGTTCAGTCGCTGGTGGGTGAGAAGGACAAGGCAGGCTTCACATCTAGGAAGTCCCTCAACACGGAAGGTGGCTTCAGACTAAGGATGGCATGGCGTGTCTCCAGGGAAGAGGAGAGGGGCTGTCGAGGCCAAGGATAGTAGGCTAATGTGGCAGGTGAGAACTTGTAGTTGCTGAGGGCACCGAAGGCCAGGATGTTGGGATCACCTTCCTGGCCTACCCATTCCCTTGTTGTTGGAGTATGTCACATGCTTCCCCATATCTGTGGGGAGGGGGTTGGGTTAGAGGGTCTTTTCCCTACCATTTAATGAGTGTGGGTTTTGAGGAGAATCAGCAGGAAGACTCTTAACTAATTCACACTGATAGCAGAGCTTTTCGCTCACACTGCTATTGTTTTGGCCTCCTAACATTCTTGGGGGCACTGAGATGCATGGCCCACCTGGTCATTGGCTCGGACAGTTCACTTGGCCGCAATGGGACACAGGTGGTGTCTAGGATTGCTTTACAACTGTGCCAAAGACCTAAAACCATGTGCCCCTACTTATCTTTCTCTTCTTTGATTATTGGATGTATGCATGTATGCCTATTCATATGCGTGGGAGCACATGTGTATGTGAGCACATGTGCATGTGTGGCTACACATGTGTGTGCATTTGCGTGCATTTGCGTGTGGAGGCCAGAGGGCAAGGTTAGGTATCTTTCTCTATTGCGCTCCACCTTGCTCTTTTTTATAATAAAATCGTTATTGAAAATTTACATAATCTGGGCTGGAGAGGTGGCTTAGTGGTTAAAGCACTTACCTGGGAAGCCTGAGGACCCAGGTTCGATTCCTCAGTACCCATGGAAGCCAGATGCACAAGATGGCGCATGCATCTGGAATGGGTTTGGAGTGGCTGGAGTCCTTGGCACTCTATCTGCCTCTTCCTCTCTCTCTTTCTCTACCTCTGTCTCAAATAAATAAATAAAATATTTTAAAAATTACAGAATCTTTTCCCATCGACTTCCTTTATCCCTCCTCCCCTTCCACTGAACCCTCTTTCCCCCTACTATTTCCACTTCTATATTGATTTTTTTTTTTTTTTTGCCTTCCTCCATGAAAACCTGATGGTGCGCACAATATTATGCAGGTCTTGTGCAGATCACGTCAGCCACTGTGAGGTCACGAATACAATGACCACTTTATGTCTGGGAGACAGCATTCCAGAGCACTCCTCCCCAGCCTCTGGCTCTTGCATTCCTTTCTGCCACCCCCTCTGCTACGGTCCCTGCGCCTTTGGAGGGTGCAAGCTCAGTGTCTCATTAGGTGCTGAACACGCCTCTGTCACCGCTTCTCAGGGCTTTGATGAGTTCTGAGTGTCCCCCGCGGAGACTGAAAAGAGAAACTTCTCTAACCAAAAATGAGAGCGGCAGTAACGTAGATATTGCTACACAGTCATAATTATATATACGTGTGTAAACGTAAGACCTTTCTGTTCGTATCTCGCACTGTCTGTGCGTTCAGATTATGTCTCACCCTGTATCATCAGAGTCTGGTGTTATGGAGGTACTAATTCCTCCCCCCCCCCCCCGCCACATAGATATCTGCTTTAGTAAATCCCAGCTTGTTGGTCTAAAATTATTTCTTCTACCTTACACTTCCTATAAATTAAGACGTTGCCAGGGCTGGAGAGATGGCTCAGCAGTTAAAGATGCTTGCAAAGTTACATGGCCTGGGTTCGATTTTCTAATACTCATGCAAAACCACGTGCACAAAGTGGTGCCTGCATTTGGAGATTTTTTGCTGCAGTAAGGACCTCTGGTGCACCCACTCTCCCTTGCTCTCTCTCTCTCTCTTCTTGAAAATAAATAAATAAAAATAACTTTTTAAAAAGTTTCCAGGCCAGTGATGAATGATAGAAGTTTGACTAATTTTTTCTTTTGAAAGGCGGTATTTTAATAGCTTTTCCTAAGTGCAGGGAGACAAAAGCCTTTGGATGTTGGGGGTGGTTTTGTGTTGTGTGGAGAGTTTTCTGGGAGGGCCAGTTGTCCTTCGAGAGAGCCGCAGCGACCTCCTCCATCTCATTGTACTCTGCTTAGTGCCGAGAAGCCTGGCTGGATTTCTGCTGGAATGAAGAGATTGGCAGAGCCGCCCTAGTCAACAGCCCTGCAAAACACTGTGGCAGAAGGTTTGGTCTACATACCGAGGCAGCCAGAGTCTTAATTGCATTCCCTGTGATCACAAGAAAGGCGCTGAATTATGCTCTTCACGTTTTTAAGAGTGGCAGGCTTTCGCTGTGCCAGCTTTATGCCCAGTATACCACATGGAAAAGAGAGACTAGATTGCAGGACATAAATAAATAAAATAAAAGTGCTCCAGTGAAGACCTCTGGTAACCCCCTAGTTCTTTGAAAAGATCGAAAATGAACTGTTTTGTGAATGGAACCTGTGAAAGATCAGAAGTAGACGAGGAAGTGTTTCTATAAATTTCCCTAATCTAATTTAAACATTTTTTTTTTTCCATTTGAAAATCTGATTTCAAAGTTGACATCAGATAATTTCAAATTGCTGTGATTTCATCCCATGTCCTTTTGTGTCGGCCTATGTACTAAGAAAAATTGGTTATAGCATTTCTTTTCTCTTTCTTTCCTTTCTTCTTTCTTTCCTTCCTTCCTGATTTCTTTCTGGTGTGTGTGTGTGTGTGTGTGTGTGTGTGTGTGTGTGTGTGTGTGTGTGGTGTAGCCCGGCAGCCCAGGTGCTCACCTGCAGCAGGGGCGCTTGCCTGTAGCGGCCAGTGTGGAACATAGAGTGTCACACTCTGTTGCTCTTCTGCCCAGTCTTGTTTGCAGCCAGTCTCTTCACCGCTGCTGACACTTACTGGGGCTCTGACAGTTCTCAGATGTCTGCTCCCCTGTGGAACTGGGGTTACAGGTGCTTGTGAGCGTGAGAGGGTCGTTATGCCGGGGTTAAAGGGTGGTGGTCCCAGGCACGCTGGCACCTGTGGCACCGAGTCCAGACATACTAACCTTTTCAGGCAATGGATGTGGGTAGTTGTGGTGGTTTTGCATGAAATGTCCCCCATAGGCTCATGTGATCGGAATATTTGGTCCCCAGCTGGTGGCAGATTGGGAAAACTGTGGAGCCTTTGAGAGGTGGAGCCTTGCTGGAGGAAGTGAGTTGCGGGGAGTGGAATTGGGGGTTATATAGTTCAGCCCACTTGGCAGTGCCAGCTACCTCACTCTGGTGTCTTCCTCTCAGCTGCTAAGACAAGGGGGGATGCCCTATCTGCTCTGCCATCCCGTCCCCACCGTGACAAAGCTTTTCCCCGAAACCTTAAGGCGGGCATAAGCCCTTTCCTTCCGTAAGCTGCTTCTGGTGGAGTGGTTTTGTCCTAGCAGTGACACAGCACAGAAGGTGGGGTAGTGGTTAGGACGGGTCCATCCAGTGCTTTTCCTGAAAGCCAGTGAACAGTTCTGTAGGTTCCTGGGGCATGACAAACAGCACATCACCCGGATGCACTCGAGTTGTGTCTGTCAAGTGCTTCGCTGGGTCTCTCCCACGCTTGCTCTGTTTCACCCTTATGTCGGTCCACAGGGTCAACCCTCCTCTTTTGTCACGAAGCTCTCCTGTGAGCCCGGCACTGCCGAGTGCTTGGTTTCTAGCCTTCCAGGACTCCAAGGAAACCTCCTGGGCGTGTCTTGCTCGCCTCCCTAATCCATCTTGCAGGCACTCATCTCTGTCCAGGAGTGTAAGACTAGGAGGAAAAGACCCGGCGGGGGGCTGAGCAGCCTTCAGTAAGGTTGTTTTCCACCTTCTTGACATGAGAAAGGGACACATACATGTAAGGCAGGGTTTTTTTCTCTTTTTCCATTTTATTGAGGAAAACAAACAACAACAACAAAATTCCAAAGAAAACAGTTCCAACTGGACTAAAGAACTCAAAGCAACTTGCTTTCCCTCTGCCCACGTCAGGATGCTCTCCGCTGTGCTCTGGGGCATACCTTGTGCTTGGAGTAGTGGCTCTTGGCTTAGATTGCAAATTCCCAGAGCAGGAGAGCTCATTTGTTTGACTCTCTCGGCATGTTCCCGAGGGCAGGGCTGTGGACCAGTTTATATTTGATGAGAGTACTGGTTTCCAGTGTTAATAGTGGCTTGTTGAAGAGCAAACGGCCACGGTGAGGAGGGTCACTAGTCAAATAGGTAATAGCCCCATGTGCATCATATTGGGAAATTTTTGTTTTATAAAATTAAAAAAAATTAATTTATTTGAGAGATAGAGAAATAATAGGGAGAGAGAGAGAGAGTGAGAGAGAATGGGCATACCAGGGCCTCTAGCCACTACAAATGAACTCCAGATGCATGTACCACCTTGTTCATCTGGCTTATGTGGGTCCTAGGGAATCAAACCTGGGTTCTTTTGGCTTTGTAGGCAAGCACCTTAACCACTAAGCCATTTCTCCAGCCCCCTTCCTTTTATTGGGTTTTTGAGGAAGGGTCTCACTCTTCCCAGGCTGACCTGGAATTTATGATGTAATCTCAGGCTGGCCTTGAACTCACAGCAATCTTTCTGCCTCTGCCTCCTGAGTGCTGGGATTAAAGGCGTGCGCCACCACACCTGGATTCATATTGGGAATTTTTGGTAGGAAGAGTGATAGCCTTTTTTGAAAACTATAAGGGCTTTTTTTTGTTGTTGTTGGTTTTTGCTTTTAACCATGCACTTCAATCACCTCATTGAAAAAAAAAAAAGTAATGTGTTTTAAGAACAATTTAGAGATTGTTTTAACAAATACAGAAGAATGAAAACCAAAGTATGTATGCATGCCTCAAGAATTTGATATTGGAAGAAAATCAGTTTCCTCCTGCTAAGTAATGCTTGTGAAAACCTTATCCATTTTTTTCTTGCTTTTTTTTTTTTTTTAAACTTTTCAATTGTAGCTAAATTAGGCCACAGGAAGAGGATGGTGTGCCTTCAACGAACAGAGGAGCTGGCTGTGCTCTTTCTCTTCGTGGAAAACAGCTGTGGGCGCCGCGGGTAGAAGACAGGTGTCTGTCCCCTGCGAAGGTGGGGAGGTTTGGTGTGCAGAGCACTGCTGTGTGTGGAGGAGGTCGGTTTTCGAATGTGGAGGGACTTTATCTACATCTCAGTGGTTGTTTTCTGTTTTGTGTTTTGAAATGTGTTGATAATGACCTGGGGAAGAGCTGCTGGGATGAGGGTGGGAGGAGGAAACCTTGCACCCACACCAAGCTGGTGTCTTCTCTTCTTCTGTTTTCTTATGTGTGCGGAGGGGCAGGTTGAATGAAGTGTGTTATTCTTTCCCAAGCCTTCTACGTCGGGCCACTTCTGCGAGCCCCTGGTTGTTTTGTCCTGCCAGGTGAACCGTGGACGTGGTTTGGGGAAGGAGAGCCCTGGCGGAGCAGCGCTGGCCGCCCTCCCGCCCATCACGCCCTCTCTCCCAAGTCAGGTGCCCGCAGTGCAGCCTGTCCTTCGCTTTCCCACACGGCATCGCTCACGGCCCTTGTTACGAAAGGGGCGCCGAGGGGTTTTCTTTATCTCCACTGGCTTTTTTTTTTCTTTTTTCTCCTTAAAGCAGTATTAGGAATTCTCTTTTGCTATAAGAAATGTGGGAAGCATTTTTATAAAAGTTGAGTAAATGACCTGGAACAATCCTCGGAGACGATTTGTTTACATTCCTTCTCCTTCTCGCTCCTTCTTTTCGGAGCCTCACGTGAGTGATGGTCTCCATCTTCCCGGCTTCAGCTGTCCCCTGTTTGTAGCTGATTTCCAAGTGGGTAGGCCCACGAATTCCAGTTCTGCTCCCATGCTATTTGCTGGTGATCGTTCTTCTTCCTTCATCCCCTCCTCTCCCTTCCCCTTCCTCCCTTCGTGTGTGCACGTGCCCACGTTACATGCTTATGCATGCAGAAGCCGGACAAGGACGTGAACTGTCATCCTCTATCCATGCTTCCTCTTCTCTTTCCCCGAGACAGGCAGAGTCTCTCAGTGACCTGGAGATCTCCATTATCTGGGGTTGGACTAGCTGATCAGGGAGCCTCAGCGATCTTTCTGTCTCTACCCTGCTCCGCATTGGGGATACAAGTCTTCACTGCCATGCCAGGCTTTGTAAGTGGGCTCTGGGGATCTAGCTGAGGTCCTCATGCTTGGATAGCAAGCACTCTTACCCACTGGGCCATCTCCCTTGCCCCTTAATCTGGACTTCTTACAAGCAGCGTGTAATCAAAATACTTCTCTCAGGACTAAACTCATCATCATAGCTCCGAAGCTTTCTTGGACTGGCCAGCTTCTCTTCATGTTACCGTAATTAATGGGGTCATGTAGCACGTTCGCGCTGTCCATGGCCTCTGCAGGGAGTCTCAGGCCCTCTCTGCTGTCCGCCCTTCCTTGCTGTCTTGCTGCAACTAGACCACCTCTCTTAGCTTTCATGTTGGCATCTCCGTGAGCCAGCCAGTTTCTTCTTACGTTAGCTTGAGCTCTGAACAGATTTGAGTAAATTTATTCACTGATAAAAACAAAACAAAACAAAACTCCTACAAGATGAAGTCTTCTCTTCATGTGACTTGCTGCTCTAGCTCCCATCTGGCCCATTTCAACCCACACGGAGGGGCCAGCGGCGGCAACCCCAGTGTTCTTAGCAAGGTGGCCAATTTCTGGAACCCGCCCTGTCTCTTCGGAAGAAGATAACTCTGGGAATCTTTTCATGTCATTTTTCATCTGTTCCCATCTGAACTTTCTAAACCTTATCAGCTAATATGGCTCAGATCTGATGTGACCTCCAGGATGAGGAAAACATGAGAACAACCCCACGGACCCGGGAGCTCTGCCTGGCGGACTGGCGGCCTGTCTCATGCCACCCTGGGAAGCACGCTCACGGGCTTTGACAGACAAATGCTTTCTTCTACTTTTCTTTCTTCCTCTTCTAGGTATGAAAGTGTTGAGGCCCAGGCCTGTGTCTTGATGCATTTACGTAGCCACATTACCATGCGTATAACAGAAATATTGTATGAATAAGTACTCAGGGACATCTAGTAATAATGAGGACACTATAACAATAATAATAATAATAATAAGTAATAGTTCTGGAGGAGGTATAGTCACTGTCTATTTCCTCATAGCTTACTTCCTTCTTAGCTTCATTCATTCATTCATTCATTCAACAGCTACATATTGAGAGTCTATGTGTACCAGGCACTGGTCTAAACATGCAAATTCATAAGTTTATAAAATGGAACCCCCAACTAAAGATGTACACATTCTTTTTTTTGTTCATTTTAGACAGAGGAAGAAAGAGGCAAATAGAGAATGGGAGCGCCAGGGCCTCCAGCCACTGCAAACGAATTCCAGATGCATGCGCCCCCTTGAGCATCTGGCTTACGTGGGTCCTGGAGAATCACGCCTCGAACCAGGGTCCTTAGGCTTCACAGGCAAGCGCTTAACCACCAAGCCATCTCTCCAGCCCACATCCTTATATCTTCTTAAGTAAGATACACCGTACCGGGGCTGGGGAGATAGCTCCATTGATAAAGTGCTTGCCTCACATGTGTGAGAACCTAGGTTTGATCCCCAGAGCCCACGAACAACTGCCTGACATGGTAGGGTGTGCTTGCAAACCGAGTGCTGGGGAGGCAGAGACAGGAAGATCTGTGGGGCTCATTAGCTAGATTCTAGCATACTTGGTGAGCGCCAGAAAAAATGAGAGACCTTGCCTCAAAAAGAGGTGAATGGCAGAAACAACACCCTCTGGCCTCCATGTGCAAACACACACACGCACACACACACACATACACACACACACACGTACCTTTATACACATAAATAACAAGATCATCCTGCTTAGTTTTTGAAGAAACAACAGGCAGTTATTTAAAGTGCTATTAGCTTTATATCCCCCATAGCTTATATTTGTGTTTAAACTTAGCTGGCAAAACATTATGCCTTCTGGGTGGCTTGCAATGTTGATGTTCTGGGTCATAAAATTGGCTGTATAGCCCAGTGACCCTGAGGGTGTTGAAAACTGCAGTCCTTTTTCTTCCCTGAGTACTAAATAAAATCATTTTCCTAATTTCTCTAAAAGAGTGACAGGCTCTCCTAATTTTAACCCAATATTACAGCATAGAAACATTCATGAATGATTAGCAAGTCCATGCCTATTTTCTGTCATGTAACATGATAAAGCAAAAACAAAAACAAATCAGCAATGCATTGTAACTAGCATCAACAAGGATGAGGGAAAATTATTTTTCAAAGTTTGGTTTTTATTATTACCGAGAAGGAAGGAAAAGATTTTTATATGAACATATGCGCATACAGGAGAGTCGAGGGCCAGTACATTCATGTAAAATGTGCCTGAAATCTTTATTGAACCAGTATTGGTCCCTAAATTTGGGTATTTTGAAAAACAAAAGCAGCTCAGAGTTATCTCCTGGGCCATCTTCACGAGGGCTCCATAGCCACAAACTCGTTTTTAGCATAGCTAGAGTGAAACCGAGTTTGTGGAAAGATACTGCTTTCAAAACCAAAACCCAACAATTTTGTTTTCAAATTCCTCAAAACTAAAAAAAGAAATCTTGGTGACATAAATGTTCCAAATTCAAAATATCCAAAAGTGAACTCATCAACTTCCTGCTTGAGCCACTCCTCTCTGTCTGTCTGTCTGTCTGCCTGATGACATCACCGTCCACCCAGACAAAGCTGAAACCCTTAAATCACTTTCAACTCTTCTCTCAGTGTCAAATGGAGTTTTCCTGGATGAACACCAAGGTCCTTCTGACTCTGGGAATCTGGGATTCTATGGTTCCTCTTTCTCTCTCCAACCTGAATCCTACTTCTGAAATGTCTCCCACCTAGATCCTTTATCCTTACTATTTTTAAATCCGAGAATTGCACTGACTCAACCTCTCATTACTTCTTACTACTCTGTAACACCCCAGCTCATCTCCATGTTCCTTTAGAAATATATTACAGTCAAATGTACCACTTTTATGTACCATGCTGTGAGTTTGAGAAATAAAAATGACCTGAGCCAGGAGGGCAACGTATCTGTCACAAAAGTTCCTTCCTGCTGTCCTTCCCCGCACACATCCTTCCCTGCTCTTGGACCCTGGCATCTGCTGATCTCTTCATCCCTTGTGTTTTGCATTTTCCAGTGTGTCATAAATTGGGCTCCCTGTCTTGGAGCACCTGGTCCCTGCCCATCCGTCATCTTTGTCAATGCCGTCATGTGCACCTAAAGCACCTCTCTGTGACAGACATGGGGAAATGGGCAGCTTTTCTAAGCTCCAGTTTCCTTGATAATATGTGAGTCAGGAGGAGTATAAAATTATTACCATAAAGAATTCTGATGCTTTCTCAGCTTTCTGAGTCTTCTTTGTCTTCCTAGTTGGGGTGACTGGTAGATAATCAAGCAGTAAGTCTCTGAGTAAGAAATAGTTGCCTTTTAAGCCGGGCATGGTGGCACATGCCTTTAATCCTAGCACTCAGGAGGCAGAGGTAGGACGATTGCCATGAGTTCGAGGCCACCCTGAGACTCCATAGTGAATTCCAGGTCAGCCTGAGCTAGAGTGAGACCCTACCTCAAAAAAACAAACAAAAAAAAAAAAAAAGAAAGAAAGAAAGAAAGAGAGAAATAGTGGCCTTTTGCTGGGGGAATTGCTCAGTGGTTAAAGGTGCTTGCTTGTAAAACCTGATGGTCTGGGTTCAATTCCCCAGTACTCCCATAGAGCCAGGTGTATAAAGTGGTGTATGCATCTGGAGTTAGTTTGCGATGGCAAGAGGCATTGGTGTGCCCATTCTCCACCTCTGCCACATACTCTCTTTTCTCACAAATAAATTAAAAAAATATGTATATAATATATATATTTTTTACAGAAAAGCAATGGTGAGGGCTGGAGAGATGGCTTAGCAGTTAAGTTCTTGCCTGTAAAGCCTAAGGACTCATGTTTGACTCTCCAGATCCCATATAAGCCAGACGCGTAAGTGACACAAGTGAACGAGGTCGCACATGCACATCAGATGGCGCAAGCATCTGGTGTTTGATTGCAGTGGCTGGAGGCCCCTGGCGTACCAATTCTTTCCCTCTCTCATAAAAAATACAAGATAATAATAATAATGATTTATAAAAGAAAAGAAATGGTGGCCTAGAGCTACTGTGAAAGACAAAACATTCAGGAATAGGGTAGGCAAAAACAAGAAAGGGAGAGTAGTCTCTGCTTTGAAGACACTGGGGACGGTGGGGTTTGTGTGGAACGTCCAGTCGTTCTTTCTCAGTGGCCTCAGGAAGCCTTCAGCATGTTGCATGGGTGACTTTTAATGGGTTTGTGTTGCGAAGGTGGTCAGAGAGCTGCACCTGCAGTGGGGACAGTCATGTCTTCTGCATGGGGTACGTGAGCACGCCATGAGACGGAGGCAAGCTGGTGTCATCCCTGGCAGAGTTTAGGACCTAAAGAAAAGTTGACTTCTTTCCCTCCATCCCGTACTCTTCTGCCTTTATCCCAAAGTGCCCCAAGTCCCATCTCTCCAGCCTGTTGTGCTGTGGCCTTCAGGGCTGGCAACGTTCTGCATGTCAGGTTCCCCCTTGCTAACGCTGGCTCTTAGGCACCTGTCACCTTGCTCCCCACCGCCATCTCACAGTTCCCTGCTCAGCCCCCCTTCAAGCAGAGCTAAGTTGTTCTCTGTCTACATTCTTCCTGCGCTTATACTCAGCACAATGGGTTTCATATTGTAATTGTTCATGCACAGCTCTGTCGTTCCCTAAACAATGTACAAGGGGCTCAATTCATGCTTGGTGAAATTAAATTAATCCCTAATTAATCGCAGCAATGTGGAAAACAGTGACGGGAACAGGAAAGCGCTCCTTTTACACGGTGCTTCCTCATGCACGAGCAGCTTTGTTTCTTTTTTAAAAATATGTTCTATTTATTTATTTGGCAGAGAGAGAATGGGTGCACCAGCCACTGCAGATGAACTCCAGATGCATGCGCCACATTGTACATCTGGCTTATGTGGGTCCTGGAGAATCGAACCTGGGTCCTTCGGCTTCGCAGGCAGGTGCCTTAACCTGCTAAGCCGTCTCTCCAGCCCAGCCTGAGGGGCTTTGTTTGTTACAGGCTTCCTGACCTTGTGAATGCCTCAGTCTGTTTCTAAACCACTGTCACGTGGTTGAAACCCCTAGGGTGAAGCTATTATGCACATCAGATTTGAAGCCAGAGCACACAGGTCCAGGAGAGGCGAGGGCATTGGAAACCGAGCAGGGAGTCCATGCAAAGAAAAAAAAAAAAAGAAAAAAAAAGAAAAATGAGAGGGGATGCCCCCTGTTTGGGCTGGGAAGTGGATCTGCTGCAGCACTGCTCCATCGAGATCCACGTGCTGTCAAACTCAAGTTGCGCACAGAAGGCTGGAAACCAAGGGCAGGCCTGCTAAACAAGTTG
The DNA here is from genome assembly GCA_036346955.1 of Dipus sagitta. Taxonomy (NCBI): domain Eukaryota; kingdom Metazoa; phylum Chordata; class Mammalia; order Rodentia; family Dipodidae; genus Dipus; species Dipus sagitta. The sequence continues at coordinate 54,511,515 of CM070785.1, forward strand.
AGATGTGCCTTCAGTATCTTCCACACCCATGCCGAGATGCACACCCCGATTCCCCACATAAACTCGCCCCACCTTCACGTAACCACCTCTCCCCGTACACACCCGGAGAGGAGAGCGGATGGGCCTGCTTGTGAAACTCAAACTCCGGATTGCGTTCTTGTGTAAGAGCCGTGCCACGTGGCTGACATATGTTCTGTTTTGGGCCCACAGAAGCTTCCAGAACGTGTCCCTTGTCCCATATCTCAGCAGCCTTTGCCAGTCTCATGCTCACCTATGTTCCCCTTCTGAAACTGTGGGGAGGTTGTAGCTGGCAGCCGCCTCCTTATCCTGGCACAGTTCCAGGGAAGCTCCTTGGGGAGATGTCAGTAGACTCCACCCCCAGCCCCAGGCACCCCTTCCCTTCCCTGCAGCTCAGTGCCGCACGGGTCGGCCGCTGAGAGAAGCGACGAGGCCAGAACCCCCACTGACATTCTCCTTCCCACCCATCCTGTCTCCGGCTGATGAGCCCCAGGACGGGCAGCAGCCCCTCATTCCTTCCCTGGCAGAGTTTAGGACCTAAGAAATGTTGACGTCTCTCCTTCCATTCCTATACCCCTCTGCCTCTACCCCAAAGTGCCCCAAGTCCCATCTCCATTCAGCCTGTTGTACTGTGTCCTTCAGGGCCTTCAGAGCTGAGTCCACATGATTGCTGCACGAGTGACAAGTGTCTCCAGCGATCTTTACTTTGCCTTTTAAACAGAATCCTTCCTCCCGCGCCCTTCCCTCCCATTGCTTCATGCACGTCCCTCTCTGCCCCCACGCAGCCCCTCTCGAAGATGCAGGTGAGCACCTATGGGTGGGCAGGACCCCAGTTGATAGAGCTCCGCTCCCGAGAACGCTCTGCTCTTGTCCATAACAAGTCTGTCTCGTTCCCTGCTGGGCTCTCACTTCCCATTGTTCCTGGCATGGGTAGCTGGAGGTTTGCCATGGGAGCAAGGCCCTGTGGCCTTCCAGGATTCCCACCATTCGGAGCTAGAGTTACATGAGCCCAACCTGGGCCTGGGGGAAGGGTGGCTTTGAGTAAAATTCAATGTTCCTTTCAATATATTGAAACCAAAAATGTACGCAAGGTGTCCTCGTGTCATTCTAAGATATAGCAGCTGTTTATGAAGCTATGGACTTGATGGTACCTTTTCATTTTTAATTAAAAATTTCAAACTAATGAACTTATTTAAAATTCCCTGAGCCTGGGAGTGCTCAAGTATTGTTACATACGTACTGCAGAGGCTGTGTGGGGTACATGTGTCCTGGGTCCTGACATCAAAGGAGATAAGCCCAAGGCATTCCTAGACAAAGGTCACCTTGTTGTGACCCTCGGGAAGTCTATCCACATCCATGCAACACTAGTCCTGGTGTTATTCACTTATAGGAGCCACACGTAGGGCCCCTGAGGAAGGGAGGCTGTTTGTGTACTCCAGTCACTTCTCTCTTTATTCTTCTGTGTCAGTATGCTTCCATTAAATTCATGCAAACGATGGTTATAAATCCCAGCACCAGGTCGACTTACCAAGACTATCTGGGCAGGAGTCAGGAATCTGTTATACACACACACACACACACACACACACACAGACACACACACACACACACACACAGACACACACACACACAGACACACACACACACAGACACACACACACACACACACACACACACACACACAGGTTTACTCTTTTATTCCTTCACCTCTGCTCCCGTTTCCCTGGGGCCCTCCTCAGTGAGGTTACGGTATTCACTGTGGGGTCATGAAGGCCTCAGTCAATCCCTGTGGGGTAGTGGGGAGACCATGCCTCCTAGTAGTGATCAGTATTTATTTGTGTGCACGCATGCGTGTGCACACAGATGTATGCATGTGAATATAGAGTCCGGAGGAGGATGGCCTTGGGTGTTGATCTTCAGGTAGTGTCTTTTGTTGTCTTCCAATTCTCTCATTGGTCTGGACTCATCAAGTAAGCTAGGCTGGATGACTACCAAGCCCCAGGGATCCACATGTCTGTACCTCCCCAAGTACTGGGATTACAAACACACTGCCCAGCTTTGTAATAAATGTGGGTTCCAGGGATAGAATTCAGGTCCTTGTGCTTGCAAGGCAAACGCTTTACCCACTGAGATATACTGAGATATCGCCTCAGTCCACGAATTGTTTTTTTTTCTTCTTTGTTTTTTTCTAGGTAGGGTCTCACTCTAGCTAAGGCTGACCTGGAACTCACTATGTAGTCTCAGGGTGGCCTTGAACTCACGGCGATCCTCCTACCTCTGCCTCCCAAGTGCTGGGATTAAATGTGTGCGCCACCACGCCCGGCTGTTAGGAATTGGTATTTTTAAAGAATTATTTTATTTATTATTTACTTGAGAGAGAGAGAGAGAGAGAGAGAGAGAGAGAGAGGCAGATAGAGCAACAGAATGGTTGTGCCAGGGCCTCAAGCCACTGCAAATGAACTCCAGATTCATGTACCACCTTGTGCCATTTGGCTTTATGTGGGCACTGGGGAATTGAATCTGGGTCCTTAGGCCTTTCGGGCAAATGCCTTAACCTCTGAGCTAGCTCTCCAGCCCAGGAATTGGTATTTTTTTTTATCAGAGAGAGAAAGAGAGAGGAGAGAGAGAGAGAATTGGCATGCCAGGGCCTCCAACCACTGTAATCAAACTCCAGACGCGTGCACCATCTTGTGCGCATGTGAGACCTTGCACACTTGAGTCACATTGTGCACGTGGGACTTGGAGAGTCAAACATGAGTCCTTAGGCAAGCACCTTAACCACTAAGCCATCTCTCCAGCCCAGGAACTGGTATTTTTAAAAGTTCCTCAGGAGGTTCTTGTCCATGGGTGTCAACACCACGTTTATCAGAGTGCTCACTGGTACCTTGGGACTTTCACTGTTACCCCAACCTTTTCTTTGCTGGCATTATTGAGTCTGAAGTCAGATTTTCCTTGGGAATAGGGAACAAATATCTTGTCATCCACCTAAAATTAGGAAGCATGGAGAATCCTCTAAGAGTTTTTTACTTCTCACCTTTGAATATATCTTTGCTTCCTCCAAACCAAACCCATTACCAAAGGTGCCTTGTGACTTACGAGAGATATAAATTGAACTGAAAATCCTGAGACAGTGCATGGAAAAGTGATTTAACCTCACAGTGAAAAGTAATTTGGTGATCTGATAAACTTCATAAATTGCGCTCTTCTATGTGGTGGGGCTCGTATCTCTTGGCAGAGAATGAATCATTCCTGACTGATTACTTGAAGTGATTATTTGTTTAAAACTTGAAAAAGAGATGGGCAGCTACAGTGCCTTTGTAGCCAGTTAACCACACAAACATTTTTAGGTTAAGAAAAATAAGCAACTAAATTGGTGGTTTGTTTTATTACCAGACTGATAGAATTTCACAGGCAGGAAAGCATGCTGTCTCCCAGAATGGAAAAGGTTAAGTGTTTTGTCAAGGAAGATTAAAACATCAACTATTGGTTGAATTATGCTGAAATTGGAAAGTGACCCATTTGATAGCTAGTGACCAAAGACCCTTGGACATGACATGGAGTGACTTTAATTCTGAGAGATGGACTTTTCAGTACTCACAAATGACATTTGTTTTGGCATTTGCTACTTTTGTTACTGTATTTATTACCTTTAGTTCATAGTGGGAGGACTTTTCTTCTAATTGCCCCGAAGACCAGAAAAAATATCTTGAATTAAAAAAAGAAAGAAGAGAGGAAATCTGTCTTGAAAGTTTCATTAATTGCAAAATGATGCTAAATTGAGCATTCAGTAAAAGCACTTCTCAGAATCCATGGCAGAGTTCTCAGAAAGGGGCCATGGAAGCCGGATTCTCTAAAGCTGTGGAAATCCCAGGAACAAAGCCAAATGCCTGGGAATTGAGTTTCAGATGAAATTTTTGAATTGGTCCTGTCCAGTCATTTACAAAATGGAAATCTGTTTAGCTGAAGTGGGATAGCGTATTTAGTCCTCCATAGATCATGCACACTCAACTTGTGTTCTTATTATGCTTTTTTTTCCCCTTTGGTTTTTTTGAGGTAGGGTCTCACTCTAGTCCAGGCTAACCTGGAATTCACTATGGAGTCTCAGGGTGGCCTCGAACTCTTGACGATCCTCCTACCTCTGCCTCCCCAGTGTTGGGATTAAAGGCGTGCACTACCACGCATGGCTACTTTTTTTTTAAGCACTGTTTATTAAGGTGTGTGTGTGTGTGTGTTTTCCAGGTAGGGTCTCGCTCTAGCCCAGGCTGACCTGGAATGCACTATTCCTCTGAGGGTGGCCTTGAACTCACATCAATCTTCCTACCTCTGCCTTCTGAGTGCTGCAATCAGCTCGCCGGCTTTTCTTAAGCATTTTTCATGAGCCAGAGTCTGGATTTTGACATGCAAGATCTCACTTTGCAGGGTGACAAAGATTTGGTCCCTTCACAGAAGTCATTAATAGGTTATGAGAGGATCGTAACACTGACTGGTGCTTTTTGAGTAGGTGGAATCTGCAATGGTATTTGAAGTAATACCATTCAGATGTATGTTCCAAGTGACCTTGAAAATAAGATTCCCATCCCATTGTAAGACTCTACTGATTGGACTTCCATTTAACAGGGGAAAAAGAGAAACATAAAATCCACTTCTTCATTGTGTAATCCATGTGCTGAGCTGGGTGGTGGGCAGGCCACTTAGGCTCTTGTGTGCAAACCTGCATGTGCAAGTGAGGAGCAATTCTAATGACCCACCAGGGTCAATTCCCATCCTTTGACAAATGAGAGAAATAACTACTAGTATAACTCAGGGGTTGGAATCACAATTGAAAGATAATCTGAATTACAGCTCAAACAGCATCAAAGAGTGACCTGCAGCTTAACTTTCTTAATTACACATGTCAGGAACTAGAGATAACAGCCTTGACCGAAATGAGTGATCGAGTCAGGTAATATATTAATTACCTCTTAAGTCAGCTATGATCTTTTTTTTTTTTTTCAGCGTTAAGCTTGTCTTCGCTAACAAGAGCTATAGCTAGAATATTTAGTAGCTTAATACTATCGGGACTAACTTCAGTTTAATCTAAACTATAAGATATTCCTATTGCTATTTGTGTTGAACAAGGAAATAAGAGAAGTTGCTAATGGAACATTATGATAACATAACAATAATAATGATAATGATGGAATTACCAGCAGCCAAATAGATTATCAGCCTACAGTGGTCATATTGTCTTCTCTGTTTTCTAAACATGCTAAACTTAACTTGTCTGGTCTGTGGAGGTACTTTATATTTTATTTTATTTATTTATTAGGAGAGAGAGAGAGAGAGAGAGAGAGAGAGAGAGAAAGAGAGAGAAAATGGGTATGCCAGGGCCTCTAGCCACTGTGAATAAACTCCAGATGCAGGCACTACCTTGTGCATCTGGCTTATGTGGGTACTGGGGAATTAAACCTGGGTCCTTGGGCTTCGCAGGCAAGTGTCTTAACTGCTAAGTCATCTCTCTAGCCCTGTGGAGGTACTTTAAAAGAACAATTGCTGCCATCTAAAAGTATTTCTTAGAGGTTGGGATAAAGCACTTGCTGGATAAGCATGAGGACCCTCAGAGTTCTTATCTCCAGTGCCCACGTACATACCAGGTGGGCATGGAGGGCTGTCTGTCGTCTCAGCACTTGGAAGGTGGGAATAGGTGATCCTTGGGGAAAGTTAGCTACATAGAGTGGCTTAGTAGGCAAGTTCAACAAAGGTTTTGCATGCGTGTGTGTGTGTGTGTGTGCGTGTGCGTGTGCGTGTGTGTGTGTGTGTGTGCATGTGCCCCATGTACTGCATGCAGAGGCCATAGGCTGGTGTTGGGTGTCTTCTTTGATTGTTGTCCACCTAATTTATTGAGGCAGACCTCTCACTGCACCGAGAGATGCCCTCTTCGGACAGACAGGCTGATCATTAAGCCCCAGCGATTTTCCTGTCTCTGCCTCCCATGACGGGACCGAAGTTCCAGGCATGTGTGGCCGCTTCCAGCTTTTTACATGGGTGCAAGCTCACACTGAGACCCTCGTTTTTGCATAGCAAACACTCTTATCCATTAAGCCATCTCCCTAAGATCCCTCCAATATTTTTAAATATATGTGACATAAAATTGACCATTTCAATCATTTTTAGGTGCATAGTTCAATGGTATTAAGTACATTGACAGTGTGTGCAGCCACCCCTCGGAAGATTTTTTTTTTTTAAATCTTTCTGAATAGAAACCCAGTACCTTCTAGATGATTCAACACTAACTCTCCGTCCTTTGGCCTCTAGCCTCTGGTAGTCTCCATGCTGTTTCTGTATGTATTTCTATGAGTTTGACCACTCTCACATGCCTTATGTAAGTAGAATCACCCATTTGACTGGGCTGTTGCTCTTAGAATAGTGTCTCTCCAAGGTTCATTCAGGCGGTGACATGTGTCAGCATTTCCTTCCCTCTAAAGACTGAATAGCATTTCCCTGTATGCATATACCGTGCATTCTCTTCCACCTGTAGGTTGCCGTGGATAAGGCTGCTCTGAATGTGTACATAATCTATTTGCATCCCTTCATTTAGTTCTTTTGATTATCTTCCCAGAAGTGGAGTTTCTGGGTCACATATACAGTAAGGTCATTTTTATTTATTTATTTATTTATTTATTTATTTATTTATTTTGAGGAACCACCCGTACTGGTTTCCACAGTGGCTGCGCCATGTCACATTCCCACTAGCAGTGCGCAAGGGTTTCAGTCTCTCTATTTCTTTACCAACCCATGTTGTTGTCTGATTCTTGATACAAACCATCCAATGGGGATGAGGTGGCATCATTGTGGCTCTTAACTTGCATTGCCCTAGTTGTTAATCCTCTTGTACATCTCTTTATGTGCTTCTTGGCCATTTATTTACCTTTTTTTTTTTTTCTTTCCTGAGGTAGGGTCTCACTCTAGCTTAGGCTGACCTGGAATTCACTATGTAGGCTCAGCGTGGCCTCGAACTCACAATGATCCTCCTACCTCTGCCTCCTGAGTACTGGGATTAAAGGTGTGCATCACCACGCCCAGCCTTATTTACCTTTTTAGAGAAATGCTTGCTCAAGTTTTTTGCTCATTTTAAAAATCAGGTTGTTTATCTCTCTGCTGGGTGATAGAAGTTCTTTATATACTTTGAATATTGCACCCCTACCTGATTAGTGATTCGCAAATTCTACCATTTCTTGAAATCTATAATGTGTCAGATGTTCTACTAAGTACTTTGTGTGCTGGGCCTTCATCCATTCTGTAACCCGGATAGATGGGTATGATCATCTTGTTTCATAGATGTGGAAACCAGGCCTTTGGGAGTTTAAATAACATACTCAAAAACTATATAGCTAATAAGTGGTAGGACTGGAACCAAGGTGTATTTTATTCCAAAGCCTGTAATCTCATGACATTCAGTATGAATATGCTGTCTTTTAGATGTCTGATTTTCCTTCACTGATTTTTTAAAATAAATCATTAAAAAATTCTTTTATTTATTTGAGAGAGCTAGACAGAGAAAGAGGCAGATAGAGAGAGAGAGAGAGAGAGAGAATGGGCATGCCAGGGCCTCCAGCCACTGCAAACGAACTCCAGACACATGTGCCACCTTGTGCATCTGGCTTATGTGGGTCCTGGGGAATTGAACCAAGGTCTTTTGGCTTTGCAGGCAAACACCTTAACCACTAAATCATCGCCCCAGTCCTCTTTCACTGATTGTTTTTACATCACAAAGTCTAATAAATACAGCTCAACATTGTAAATAATAATTACCCCAGAAGATTGTTTTCCTGTAAACACCCAGAAACTATCATTCAGGTAAAGAAACATTGCCAGCTCCCAGAGGCCACCCGCACATCCCTTGGCAGTCACAGCTCTGTGCCTCTCACCAAAGGGAAAAATTACAGTGGCTGTCATGGCAGCTGATTCCTCACTTGTCTTTATACTTTTGCTCTTTAAATAAGTAACAATGATCTTAATGATTGGGCGTATGAATTAACTTTATAGACTTGGGTGATAGCATCTCTATTTTTTGTGTGTTTGGATTCTTTTATTCGCAGTTAAGTTTCTGAGATTTGGTGAGGCTTAATTTTTCTATTTCCTCCTTGAATTCTGTTGTAAAGCTTTATCCACTACATAAATTCATTTTATATCTATCTATCTATCAATCTATCTACCTACCTACCTACCTACCTACCTGCCTATCTATCTGGCTACCATATACAGTACTGCTAGGGACATTATTATTCTTGTCCTTTGGTGTCCTGTACATACATTTCTGCTGAGAAAATTTGCTATAGATATGGTTTTACAAAATGGTTTTCCTAAATGATTTCCACAATGGGTGTGTCAATGTACACTCTCACCAGCAGCATGTGTCAGAGTTTCTGCTGTTTTCCATGGTGCCCAAATTTAGCATTATTAGTCTCTCTCATTGTAGCCATTCTGGTATGCTTACTGTGGGCTTAATTTACATTTCCCTGATTCCTACTCATGATACTGCTCATCTTTTTATACGGCTATTAGCGTCCTGTTCAATGGTGTTTCTGTTCACATCTTGGGCACATTTGTGAACTGCTTTGCTTTTTGGATTTGTATAACTTCTTTACAGTTTCTGTCTGTAAACTCGTCATGAAATATATATTTTTTTTCATGTTTTTTTTCCCCTGTCTGTGACTTGCCTTTTTACTCTCTTAATAGGAATCTTTTGATGGAAAAGATTTAATTTTAATCCAGTCTGATTTATCACCCTTTTGGTTAGTGCTTGTCGTCTCTTGTTGGGAAAATGTTTCCTACCCTGAGGTCATGGAGATTTTCTCCTCTGTTAGCATCTCAAAGTTCTATTGCCTGACTTTCATGTTTGTATCTATGCTGTGCACCTGGAGTGAAGTGACAGGAATGCTTCAGACTGGGGGGGGGGGTGTGTGTGTGTCATGTTTTCCTTTCTGGCACATGGGGGCTACCCAGTCGATTTTCCACATTTCTTGGAGGAAAGTGTGGTTTGTTGTTGTTTTTCTTTTCTTTTCTTTTTTCTTTCCTTTCCCTTTCCCTCTTCTTTCCTTCTTTCCTCCTTTCCTTCCTTCTCCCTTCCTTCCTTCCTTCTTCCCTTCCTTCCTGCCTGTCTGTCTTATTTATTTATTTATTTTTGAGATAGGGTCTTGTTCTAGCCGAGGCTGACCTGGAAATTCACTGTGTAGACTCAGGGTGGCCTCAAACCCATGGTGATCTTCCTGCTTCTGCCTCCTGAATAGAGTGCTGAGATTAAAGGTGTGAGCCACCACACCTGGTGGAAAGTCTCTTTTTATTAATGTTCTTCAGGGTTAGATTTTTTTTTTCAAAAATTAAGTGTCTCTGTGTGATGAGGATGGGAGGGTTAACTAAACTAACGGTAGAATTTTTTGTTCAAACTGGATTCTGTGAAGACAGAGGCTGGAAGGGAGCCAGAGCAGTGCCCTCAAGGCGGGCCGAAGGATCACATCTTTGTGGGTATCCAGTGGAGTATGTCCTTCATACATTTTTTTCAAAGGTGTCTTGGGGTTGCTGGCCTTTGGGACTTCCATGTGACAGAGCCAGGCAATCAACAACCACAAAAGTATCCATTGGAATTTCAATTTGAATAGCATTTCCTCTTCATGATTTCTGCATCAAATTCATTTCAAGGAGGCAGTAGGGGCGGTAACATGATAAAATAGAAAAGGTAGAAAACAAAGAAAAAAGAAAGAAAGAAAGAAAGAAAGAAAGAAAGAAAGAAAGAAAGAAAGCCAGCCAGCCAGGCATGGTGGTGCATGCTTTTAATCCCAGCACTTGGGAGGCTGGGATAGGAAGATCTTTGTGAGTGCAAGGCCATAGGTAAGCCTGAGACTATATAGTGAATTCCAGATCAGCCTGGGCTAGAGCGAGACCCTACCTTGAAAAACCAAAAAAAGAAGCCAGGCATGGTGGTACACGCCTTTAATCCCAGCACTTGGGAGGCAGAGGTAGGAGGATTGCCATGAGTTCGAGGCCACCTTGAGACTCCATAGTGAATTCCAGGTTAGCCTGGGCTAGAGTGAAACCCTACCTTGAAAAACCAAAAAAAAAGGCGGGGGGGAGAAAGACACACTTTTGCCATCAACAACTGGTACTGAGTGATTTCTAGGTATGTGTGGTCCTGGTTGAGCATGGGGTTACAGAAGTTGCTTCCTTTTTGAAGGACCGTGCCTTCCAGAACGAAACCATCACTTGCAGTGTGTTCTGTCCAGCGGGCAGGGCGGGCATGCAGGGTGAACGGAGCTCAGAGGCAGACCTTGCTAGAGTGTGTCCATGGAGCGGTTCTAAGATGTACCACGTGCCCTTCACTTGTCTGTCTCCTTGACTGCTCTAGAAAACACAGTGGTGGAGGAAAATCCGTTTTACCTCAGTGGCTCAGGGAGGAGGTCGAAATAGCTGTTTCCAGGGAAGCTGAGTCCTTTTGTAGGACCAAACTTATCAGTACTCGTTGATAAGTACGTGATAGACCCTGATCCTGGTACAGACCAAATCCTTGGTCTTATGCAAGGCAGCTCTAGTCATCTCATCAACAAATCAACAAATAGTAGAACACTGAATGCTAGACTCTCTACCTTCTACAGAAAGTCGAAGGAGAATCAGGGAAGTGAAAGGGGAATCAGAAAGGAGCCTTGTGGGTGTTTGGGAGCCAGAGGACAAGAGCAGAGGGTGGGAAGGTGGAAGGAGAAGCAGAGGTGTGAAACAGAGGTGTCATGGAGAGAGGGAAAGTGGTGGAGTATGGGAGGGAGGGAGGAAGTCCTGGCTACATACAAACCGTGTGACTTATGATAGACATTTTCTAACACTGATTTTATTGTTCTGCAATGAGACCTGTACAAAATGTAACCTTCTCATTCACATACCTGCAAATCATCAGTGTAATGCCTAAACTAAGGAGATAAAAAAAAAAAGAGAGAGAAAGAGAGACTAGGAATTCTAAAAAGATGCGTGTCAGCCTGTCAGTGTCCCGGTGACTGTACTGGAGGACATTACTGTGTGGTCACAGGTAGCACCCACTGTGTATGATCTAACTGTGGTCACAGGTAGCACCCACTGTGTATGACCATGGGAATGTGGCGGCTGTAAATGCAGATGGCTGCAGACGTGTTGCATCGGTGACCCAAATGACATAACCACGGCTAGAGAGAGGGCTCAGGAGTTACTAGTCTATGAAACCTAAAGACCCATGTTCGACTCCCCCAGATCCCAAGTAAGCCAGATGCACAAGGTGACGCATGAACTTGGTCGCACTTGTGCAGAAGGTGGCACATATGTCTGGAGTTTGATTACAGTGACTGGAGGCCCTGTGCACCAATTCTCTCTCTTTCCCTCTTTTTCTCATAAAAGAAAAAGGCCAGTCTGTTCGGCTTGCATCAAAATATGATATAATCAGTGTTGCTTTTAGTGATGTGTATTTCTTTTTTCTTTTATTATTATTTTTTATTTTTATTTTATTATTTTTGGGTTTTTTTTTTTTCGAAAGAGGGTCTCACACTAGCCCAGGCTGACCTGAAATTCACTCTGTAGTCTCAGGGTGGCCTTGAACTCTCGGCAATCCTCCTACCTCTGCCTCCCTAGTACTGGGATTAAAGGTCTGTGACACCACACCTGGCTAGTGATAAGTATTTCTAAAATGGTGACTAGCTCTCAGTGAAGTCCTACACAAAACGGAGCACACTGATCCTATGCCTTCTGAGCAATCCAGTGCTTATGGAACCAGAGAAAAACCCCTTGTGTGGACACGGAAGTTGGATTTGGTTTTGTCACCAATGCCCATAGTCACTGAATGTCGCAAAACCACAGGGAACTTAGGACATTTCTGGATTGTATTAGATAATACTGTGAATTTCAGACTGTCTAGCTTGTGAGTCCTTATCCCCTAGGGGTCCCAAATGTCCCCCAGTACTGTTCCACAGTTTTCTAAATTACCTTTGAGGGCAGATCTGTTCATAGAGGGAACCACTGTGAGGCTAGTTTTAGGGATTTAGGATTCTGTCTTGCTGTGATGGGAAGTCAGGGGACAGTTAGGAGCAGGGAAGTGAAGTGATCTGAGGTTTTAAATGGATCCGTGGTCCATAAGTGGAGACTGAGGTTTCTGTGTATTTCAGTGGGGAGCCAACCCCCCAAATATGAACTGCAGAGGCACGAGGCTGTCCTCCAACTTCTTTGTCCCGAGTTTAGACTCTCCAGGAAGTCCTGTCTGCCTGATCCCACAGCTGGCTCCATTACTCATCAGGGAGCTTCCTGATGGTAGGGCATCCCTGTAGTAACTTTTGACTGTGTCTCACACTCCTCTCCAGACAGTTGCTACCTGTCACCTCAAGCAGGTTTCAACCATCGTCAGCTCCATGCACACTCCTGAACTGTTTTCACTCCCCTTCCTGTAATAAACAGCAGATCCATGCGGAGTGGCTCAAAGCGGCTCTGTAGTTAAACGTCACAGCAGCCCCCTCCACCAGCATAACGCCGTCCAGTGTGCCGGCACCCCTGTCGGCTCGGCTGCCATCTGCTCCAGCCTTTGCTTGGGCCTGCAGGGCAGCAGCATTTCCTGTCACTGGAATCCGCCATGCCTAGCCTTCCAGACGTCGACAGATAATTGGATAAATCCTAAGCTGGAAAGCGCAAACAATAAAAGGAAAACTACACGTCACGTGGAGTGCACACCATTCCGCCCAGGCAGTTTACACGTGAAACTACTTAAGTAAATCCTTTTTTTTTTTTTTGCTTTTTGGACACCAGTGTGGCTCATAGAGTCATGGTGCTTAAGGAAAGGATTGGAGCCAGAACAGAAACACACATTCCAAATTCTCCTCCTATGCCCGCTGGTAGGTTTGGGGGTATTGAGAACAGTTAGGGGGTACCAGTATCTTGCCATGGCCAGATGCACCCGTGATGAGAGTGGGTCATCACTACCGCCACATGGACGTCTTAATACAACCCACCCTCTTTTAATATGATCCCAGTCACTAGGTGGCCTTCAGGTCATACAAACTGTGGTGATCAAAATTTATTCCCAAAGTTTCCAGTGAAAAAGTATATTGGGTTAAAATGAAGACGAGGTATAGAGCACAGTGGCTATATTAATTACTTTTCTCATTGCTGTACCAACATACATGAACCCCAGAAACTTAAGAAAGGAAGGGTGTCGTAGACAACTTCGCAAGGCTGGGACGAACACCCAAACCAGGCACAGTCTTGGGGAGGAAGGGTTTTTTTCAAGCGTCCAGATCCAGGGGATGTTCTATCAGTAGAAGAAGCAACCTCCACACATCCCAGATGAGAGCCAAAAAAAAAAAAAAAAAAAAATCCATAAAAAACAAAAATCAACAGGCATGAATGGGCAACAAGCAGCAGGAACTCTACCAGAGCTCAATACCTTTGGGCGGGAATTCTGATCCATCCCCGAACACACCTTAGGGCTGGACCCCAGGATCCGCCCCCGTGATCCCTCCCCCTGCCGGGTGGCTGGAGATCCAAGTTACAAGCTTCAACAAAACACCTGAGTCTATGGGAGACATACAGTCCAACTACCACAAAGGGTTTATCACGGCTCACAGTTCGAGGGGATACAGTCCATCGTGGGCAGGAAGGCGAGACAACAGGAGCACGAGGCAACTGGTCCCATTGCGCCCATCATCAGGAGGCAGAGAGAGATGAACTACAACGCTAATCTTGCTTTCTCCTCTTTGTTTAGTCGGGGACCTTAGCCCATGGAGCGGTGCCACCCACAGTTAGGGTGGGCCTTCCCACCTCAGTGAACCCAATCCTGAAAGTCCCTCACAGGCACAACCAGAGGTGTGTTTCCATGGTGATTCTAAATCCCAGCAAATCAGTAAGATTAACCATCGTGCGGCCAAATAAATACTTCCGCTGGGGCCGTGCAGAACATTATGAGGGTGTTTCTTCAGAAGGTTTGTTGAAGCTGACAGTTGTAGTGTAGTCCTCTACAGCATGAGCCTAGTAAGACTTAGACATTTCTATGTTAGAGTCCTGGGGAGATCTCTCAGTGGTTACAGATGCTTGCTTGTGAAGCCTGGTGACCAGGGCTCAACTCCCTAGTACTCACATAAAGACCCATGTATACAGTGGCTCATATATCTGGAATTTGTCTGCAGTGACAGGAGACCATGGTGTGCCCATACTCTCTTTCTCTCAAATAAGTAAGTAAAACTATTTTTTAAAAATGTTTGAAAAATTAAACTTTTATTTTGATTTACAGTTACAAATACCAGGATTCAGGCATTGTCAGAAGGTGTCTTCCTTTGGGGGAAGTGGGCACTGGAGAGAGAAATCTCTGCAGACGATGTCTTTAATTCTTTGGCTCCTGAGTGGCAGGTGGAAGAAACTCTGTTGCTCGGGAGTTCCATTTGTTTAAAAAGTTAGGGGGAGAAGAGTTCGAAAGAACTCTGTGCCTATCCAGCGTGGGAAAAGTGTTATGTAAAGGTCAACTCCCACGGTCGATGGCCTGAAACTGTTTACCAGGAAGTCTCAGAAATCAGTTTATGCAAATGTAACTATGTAGGAGTGATGGAAATGAGAGGAGAGAGAGAGAGAGAGAGAGAGAGAGAGAGAGAGAGAAAGAGAAAGAGAGAGAGTATCATTCACCCTGATGGGGAATGAGGGCTGAGAATCATAGCCTCCAGAGGGAGGATGGAGGAATGGCTTCTGGGACTCTACTGAAACAAAAAGTCCGGAGGGACTCCCAAGGTGGCTTTTCCCCTCCTGGTTGAGAAACCTAACTCACTACTCTCTGTCCACTCTTCTTTTTTTTTTTTAATTTCTTTGTTTTTAATACTCTATTTTTATTTATTTATTTATTTGACAGAGAGAGAGAGAGAGAGAGAGAGAGAGGGAGAGAGAGAGAGAGAGAGAGAGAGAATGGGTGTGCCAGGGCCTCCAGCCACTACAAACAAACACCAGATATGTCTGCCCCCTTATGCATCTGGCTAACGTGGGTGGGTCGTGGGGAATCGAACCTGGGTCCTTTGGCTTTGCAGGCAAGTGCCTTAACCACTAAGCCATCCCTCCAGCCCTCCATCCATTCATCTATTCTAACCTTTACTGTTCATTTTCCTGGAGGTGCTTATAAAACCAACAGGATGCATCTTGATGAAGGTCTCATGACTTCATCTTCTCCCATCACCTGCCAGGTCCAAAAAGCACTGGGCAGACACAGCCTTACCAAGTGAGTCAGGGGCAAGCGGGGGGGGGGGGGTGCAGAGGAACCACAGCCTTTGATCATACACCACGGACACTTAGAGCTAGAAGAGACCTTGGTGTCACTTTGTCAACTCCCTCACTTCATAGGTAGGAAAACGTAAGGTCTGAAGAGTTAAAAAGATACAGCCGCTGGTTGTACAGGCTCTTAGTGGCTGGGCAGTGATGGAAGAGAAAATTTCTTTTGAACTTTTAAAATATTTTTATTTAGGGCTGGAGAGATGGCTCAGAGGTTAAAACACTTCCCTGCAAAGGCTAACGACCACGGCTCCATTCCCCAGGACCCATGTAAAGCCAGATTGCACAAAGTGGTACATGCTTCTGGAGTTCATTTGCAGTGGCTAGAGGTCTTGGCATCTCTCTCTCTCTCTCTCTCCCTCTCCCCACTTATAGATAAAAATAGCAGAGCGAGACACAGAGAGAGAGACAGAGAGGGAATGGGTGCACCAGAGCCTCTAGTTGCTGTAAATGAACTCCAGATGCATGCATTACTTTGTGCATCTGGCTTTACATGGGTACTGGGGAATTGAACTCAGGTCATTAGATTTTGCAGGCAAGCACTTTAACTGCTGAGCCATCTCTCAAGCCCTTCTTTTGAACTTTGTATTGACAACCATATACAATGCACTCTGCTCATAATCCCCTCTGAGCACCCTACTTTGTCCCTTCTCCCCATCCCCCATCCGCT
Source organism: Dipus sagitta (assembly GCA_036346955.1). NCBI lineage: Eukaryota > Metazoa > Chordata > Mammalia > Rodentia > Dipodidae > Dipus > Dipus sagitta. Next base: position 54,527,482 of record CM070785.1, read on the forward strand.
GGGCCCCTACTTTGCAACTGGTCCTTCTTCTGTTTTGATGCCATCATTCTTTCTTTGTCCTCATAAGATGTAGGCTTTGTGTAGATGGCATCAGCCACTGTGAGGTAATAAATGTCATTGTCATGGCCACTTTGTGCTGGAACAAAGCATTCCTCCTCCTCTTTTGGCTCTTCCATTCTTTCTGCCACCTCCTACACAACGGTCCCTGAGCCTTGGAGGATGTGATAGAGATGTCTCAGTGTTGAACACTCCCCTGTCACTTCTTCTTAGCACTTTGATGAGTATTGAGTGTCCCCAGTGAAGAAAAAAAAATGGTGAGGAATTTGGTCATACACATGTCAAATATACTCAGATCTTTATTCAGCAAATTCTAATTGTGTTTACTTATCGGTAAATGTGACACTTTGATCTACCTGTACAGTATACAAAACTTCAACCAAGATCATTCAGCCCATCCATTACCTCTCCAACGTGTGCGTGTGTGTGTGTGTGTGTGTGTGTGTGTGTCTGATGAGAAGGATAACATTCTATTCTGTCAGTAACTTTAAATATACAATCCATTCCTATGACTGTGTCCACCATACAGTGCAATGGATCTCTGACTCTATTCTGCTACTTAGACTTTGGACCCTTTGATCAGCATTTTCCCTGCCTCTCCTCCTCCTCCCAGCTTTTGGCAAGCCACCTTTCTCGTTTCCATTTCTGTGAGGGTAACTTGTTTTTTGAACATCTGCACATAATTGTGATTATTGTATAATATGTGTCTGACTTACTTCACTTAGGATAACATCTTCCATTTCCATCCATGGTGTTGAGAAGGACACTTCCTTTTGGAAAGCGACGTAGAACCCCACTGTGTATATATCTACCACATTTCCTTTATCCGTCTACCCGTGTAATTCAGATTGCGTCCAGATCATATCCAGCATGAAGAATGCTGGAGTGAATATGGGAGTGTAGACGTCTCTTGAACATGTGGGTCTCAGTTCCTTTGAGTATATCCTCAGAATTGAGGATGCTGGTTTAGATACCAATTCTATTTGGATTTGTGGTTTTCGAGGGACCTCTATACTATTTTCCAAAACAACTGTTCTAATTTACATTTTCGCCAACAGTATACAAAGACTCCTTTTTTTCCACATCCTCACCTATATTTGTATCCATTTGTCTTTCATATATGAGCCACCCTGATGTGTGAGATGTTATCTCCTTGTGGGTTTCTTTCATGTTTCCCTGATGAGGAGAGATATTGAGCATTTTGCCATTTTAAGAAACATCTTTTATTAATCTATTTGTGAGCAGAGAGATGGAGAGAAGAGAGAGAGTGAGAAAATGATAGTGTCAGGCCTCTAGCTGCTGCAAAACAACTCCAGATGCATGTACCACTTTGTGCATCTGCCTTTAGGTGGGTACTGGGGAATGAAACCCAGGACATTAGGCTTTGCAGGCAAGTGCCTTAATGGCTGAGCCATCTCACCAGCCCCACAGTGTGTCATTTGACTGTTGGCCGTTTATATCTCTGCTTTTGAGAAATGTCTGCAAAGATCATCTATTTTTTTTAATCGAGTTCTTTATTTTTTTTTCACTATTGAGTTGTTTGGGTTCCGGGTATATTTTGAATATTATAGCCCCTTGTTGGGTATATGGTTTGCAAATATTTACCATGGTCAATTTATTGCGGTTTTCCTTCACCATCCCAGCTGGGAAGCATAAATGTTAGTTGATAATTTGCTTTTCTTGACACAGTTGTGAAGGACTCTGGTGACAAGGAGTCAACAAGGCTGAGAAGGGAAGGGGGTTTGTTACACACTGCAGGCAGAAGGACCTTGGAAGTTCGTAGTACCCCAACACAAAGCAAAGCCCAGGCTGTGATCTGAAAAAGGTTGCATTCATGTGATATCCACATGGACTGACTGATTAGTTTTGCTGGGAAAAGAAAAAAAAAATCTGAGAAAAAAAGTAAATATATTCTGACTCCGAAATGAGCTGTCTCTTCACTTCATGCTTTTTACATTGTCTGTATAAAATTTGCAGCTCAGAAACAGGCTTCATGTTTATTTCTTACTGCATTATTGAACCCTCCTAAAAGGATAGAAAGCTTATTTTCATTTGGCCCGTGTTTTGTTTTGTTTCCTTCTGTGCTTTTAGACGTGGTTGTAAACAAGCTTTAATGCAGTGAGACTACCACGGGATGGACAACAGAAGCAGCCCTCAGAAGTAGAAATTGAATTTATAGGCAGCGAGATAGGATAATCAGTTTTCATATTTAAAAATATCCTCCATTCAAGGGAGTCTGCTGTCTCCAGTAGAGAATGGAATTAAGTTTGAATCTCAGTACCTGGAATAATTTCGAGGAACTTGGTGGCCACTGCCAGCTCTGTATAAAATATCTAACCCACTATTAGACATACATAAACATGCAGGCACACAGCATATATATTCATGAATTAAAGTGCTAGTTCAAGTCCAAAGACTCATTCCACTAATCATTTATACTTAGAATTCTCAACCTTAAATGGAACTGTTACAGCTTAAAGATAATCTGACTGGCTTTTTCCCTCTTTGGTTATTTGGAGTTCAAAAGCAAGCAAACAACAACAACACTAAAAAAGAAAAATTGCTGATTTTTTTTCAGTAGAAAGCAAGAGTTATATCTGGTATGTACCAGAAGTTTTCTGTTTTGACACAACTGTTATTCACCACATTTCAAATGCTCAGTGTAGGAAAGACAAAAGACATGAGAACTGCATGCGTGTAAGTTCAACCTATCTTTCCTAACAGCCAGCCCTGATGCCTATGATTCTCCACTGGCAGGAGCCAGATGGAGGTTTTAGAAACTTGAATGGATTTCTGTGGGCGGTGGGGGTGGCATTGAGGAAGAGGGAGGTTGCATATGAGTCTTGGGAAGGCATCCTGTCTGAAATGCGTTGACCGCCCATCCTGGCTTAGTGGGGGCCAAAGACCCTTTCAGCTGTGCCCAAGTCTCCTACATCTGGAGACAGTCACTGGGTTCTTGCCCAGGGCTCAGCTAATGAGACAGCCATTGCTCGGGTACCTTTGTTTGCAGGGAAAAGCTAAGAGAGGGGTAAGCCCGAAGACGAGAGCAAAGGGATCCTTCCCCTGGCCGCCCTTGCGGGAGGAGGAGCCACTGAAGGAACTCCAGGTGCCTGCTGGGGGATCATGGGGTTCCATCAGCTCGGGGATCTTGGCTCCTATCCTGACTCCGCTCATAAATCTCCATTTCACAAGGAAAGAGAAGGATGGTTGTTAAAGAATAAACCTTCAGGCCAGCTTTTGTTACATCACACTCCAAGACGATGTCCAAAAGCCTTTTGTTGAACTGAAATGTTAGATTGGTTTGAAATAACTGAGCCATTCGTTGCCTGGGGATAGGAAAACTTTCTGTTGTCCAAAGGTGGTTTGTGGGTGTGTGGGTGTGTGGGATGGGTTTGGAGGAGCATTTGCTGTGTGGGAGCTGGATACAGAAAACAGCAAAACCCAATACATCTAAAGCTAGATAGAGTTACATATGCAAGGTCACCCATGCTTTTAAAATCACTCCCATCCAGGTACAATTTCTTCCAGCTGCTTGACGTTTGCAGGGTCAAGTCAAGTGTTGCTGCTTCTTGTCCTCCGGTACCTCGTAGGCTTCGTTTCCATCTGTCCTTCCCATTGCTAATGTTCTGCACACAGCGTGACTTGGTGTTAATTAGAACATGTGTCTCTTTGTCACTCATCTGGCGAAGGGGTTAATGATGATTTATGTCCCTTTAATTGGTTTCCCTCCAAACTGTTATATTTAATTTACTATTTTACATGAACTCTGAGGGATCAGGAATGAGGAATAATACTTCATTCTTATTCTTCATCACTTTAATCACATGCACTAAAAAAAATGGCTTGCCCTAAATGTTTTGATGTTTAAAAAATATCGTCCTTTAATTTCTCATTAAAAGGCAATCCGTGTGAGTATGAACTTGCTTATCAGTGAACAGGTTTGTTAGTCATGCTTGCTTGTTTATTTTTAAGTTAGTATCATGTTTGTGTCATTCAAGATTCAAAAGATTTCAAGCTGGTGTGGTGACGCATTTCTGTAATCCTAGCCCTTGTGAAGTGGAGGCAGGAGGAACAAGAGTCTTAATGACAGCCTGAGTTACAGAGCGAGACTTTGTTTAGGTCAATAATTAATTAATTCGAAAAATCTAAGAGATTCCAAAAGGTATGCAGCAGAGATATTTCCCTTATAGTGGCTCCAGATACCAGGATTCCTTTACATGTGCATGTGCGTGTGTGTGTGTGTGTGTGTTCAGTCTTGTGTTCATGTATGCACACAAACATATGTACTTGTCTGCATGTATGTATCTAGATGATATATGCAGATCTATGCATATGGGTGCTGTATCAGTATCTGATGTAGTCACCTTCAGACTGCATGGGGGCGGGGAGAGGGGCGCGTCTGACCAGAAGCAGTTTACGGGAAGAAGTTTATTTTGGCTCATGGTTTCCAGGGAAACTTCCTCATGGCAGGGAAAACATGGAAGAGCAAGCAGCTGGGACGTCACATCTTGTCACAGCAGCAAGACTGAAAATGTCCCCATGAGCTAGCGAGCCCTGACAAGGAGGCTTGTCTGTGAAGTCCCAAGGTCCGCCATCAGTGACGCTCCTCCTCGGGCAGTGCTGTGCCTGCCGGGGGTCAGGGATGAGGCTTAGTCGCAAACGCTGAGGCTATGGGGTCGTTTCACACTCAGACCACCACAGTTGCTTTTCACATTGCTGTAACCTGACTAGAAGCAACTTAAGGGAAGGAGGGTCTGTTTCAGCTTGCTCTCAGGTTGCAGTCCATTCCGGCGGCAGGAGCGTGAGGCGGCTGGTTACACTCACTCTCCGGTCAGGAAGCAGACAGTGGTGATGGACGCTGGTGCTCACCAGCTCTCTCCTCTCTATGCAGGCCAGGACACCAGCTATGGGACGGACTCAGTTAAGGTGGCTTCTCCTACCTCAGTTTACCTAATGTAGAAAAGACCCTGGAGACATCCCCAGAGATTTGTTTTCGCGGTGATTCTAAGTTCTATCAAGTCGACAACCAAAGATTAACCGTCACTGATGTGTACTTACCTTTCTCTCTGGTGTTTGGAGGGCAGTTGTCATTTAAATACACTTTGGAGTTCAGTTAAACATGTCCTCTGTTTTTGGTAAGGCTGCATCGTGTTACCTTTCAACAGCTCAGTTCTTTCCTGACAGACACTTAGGCTGTCTCCAGTGTTTGCTAGGGTGAACTTTGAGGTGGTGAATAGTCTTCTATTGAGTTATTTTGTATAGCTCTGGGGAAAAGATTATAGAAACAGAATTGTTGCAGCCAAAAGTGAGTATGTTCATCATTTTAACTGATTCTGTTAAAATGCCCTGTATGGAAGTAACCAGTTTACAGGGCTACCAGTAACATAAACAGTTCCCCTTTTTTTACATTTGTGGAACTAGTAGGTGAAATGGCTACATTATCTTATGGCTTAATTTGTCCATTCTCTTATTTCAAGTAGTGTTGACCATAATAAATAACTTAAAGTAAAAAGATAGATTCTTATAGTTACAGGTATATATATATATTCCAAGATGAAGTCCTATTTGTACACGTCCTCTCCTCTGCTTCTTTGAAACACTGATAAGCCACATCTGCTTTCTAGTAAATTGGATATCTAGCTGCTATGCTGCTGCCCTTCTAACAGTAAACACGCTGCAAATATTAGAAGATACCTCATATTCGCCTTCATATGATTGCCAAGAACATATTGCTGAAATCTGATTTCAACTGAAATTGTTTTTTAAAATCATGCATTCCAAATTAATCTAATCAGGTTTTGATTTGTAAGGGTACATTACATGAAATCTTGAGAGATACAATAAGTCAATTAAACTCTGACATATGTTGCCTTTTACAAAGAGTACACAGAAATCACATTTTGACTAACATAATGGGAAAAAATTGTTAGGAAAAATAATGGCCATCTTTTCCTGCCTTTTTCTCTTTGTGTTAAGATTTAGATGAAAATCCCTAGTGGCGGTTTTCAATGATTATAGCTTCACTGTAATACCTGAATTCATCTGGAAGATCTCATGGTTCCTAGCAGAAATTGAAGTCAGAGTATCTCCTGTGTGTGCTGTGTCTCTTTGTTAATTTTTCTTGCCTGCTTTTACAGAAGTCCCATAGATCACTACAAGTGGGAAAACACATTTTCCAGTTCTTGGTAAACTACATTTTCTTACACTTTTAAAATATAATCCTGTCATGTGTGTAGTAGAAGATTGAGTACCAGCTCCATGGCTTGGTTGTCATTTTCTCCTCCCTGTAAATCTTCCCTTGTGATTTCTTCGGCTCATGAAGAAAGCGTGATGTATCAGTTGCTTTCTCATTGCTGGGCCCAAGTACCGGACTGGAACTAACTCAAGGAAGGAAAGGATTTATCTCAGGTTACAGTTTTTTTTTTGGGGGGGGGGATGGGGGTAGGGTCTCACTTGAGTCTAGCTGACTTGGAATTCACTGTATACTCTCAGGCTGGCCCTGAACTCACAGTGATCCTCCTACCCTTGCCTCCTGAGTGTTGGAATTAAAGGCATGTGCCACCACACCCTGCTCAGCTTACAATTTTGAGGGGAAGTTTCTATTCATGGTGGGAAAAGTATGACAGGAGCAGACAGCCGGCATCACATCATCACATTGGCAAGGAGGAAGTAGGAAAATTTAGGCAGACAAGTGAGGCTGGTCTATAAAATGTCAAGGCCTGTGACCCACTTCCTCCAATGAGGCTATATCTCCTGAAGGTTCCACAACCTTTCCAAACAGAATCACCAGCTGGGGACCAAGTGTCCAAACAGATGAGCCTGTGACCTGTGCCTGCAAGCCTGGCCTGAGTAGAGCCCTGTGCTGGCCCTGCCCTCTCCCTCTTCTCATCCGACTCCTTTCTGATCTGACCTTAGGTGACTCTTTCTGAAGGCATCTTTCTTGACTGACTGTGTACACATACTTAACACATACATGTCACTCTATGCCAGGCACTGATTGAAGGACTTTACGTACAGTCGTTTATTTACTCCTCAAAATGTTGAGAGGAAGAAAGGGTTATTATCCCCATGTAATGGAGGAGAAATTTGAAATCTTTTAGATGAATGAAGACTTAAGGGCCAGCAGTCACTTTAGCTATTTGTTAAAATTTGATTTGTATGTGATATGTGTGTATAATCATATATATATATGCACATATATATAACACGTGTATAGATGTATTTACTTTAAAAGTTAACAGAGCATCAATACAGTGACAAGAAAGTTTCCTTCCTTTCTTTGCATTCCAGCCTCTCTTTTCTCCCTAGAAACAATGTCTGTTACTCACCACTGACATATCTTTCCAAGGCTGCATACAAACATATGCAAAGGCAACATACAAATACATAGGATTTAATTTTCCATCTTTGATGACATTTCTGCTTGCCATTTTTAATTTGCTTTGTTTCATCGATAGCACACCTTGGGGCTTGTTCCATGTCAGTATACGAACAGCTTCCGCTTCTGTTTCATGGCTAAATAATAGGCCGTTACGGGACACACCATAATTTATTCATTAGGGTCTTTTGTTGGATATTTAAGTCAGTCTCAAACTTTTGCTAGTACGAACAATGCTAAAAAGATAGCTTCCTGCAGACATCATCTTGTACACTTAGGAGTTGATCAGTCAGATAGAATCCCAGAAGTAGAATTTTGTGTCAAAGGACAAGTATATTTACGATTTTGATAGGGCTAGATTGCTCTGCACAAAGGATGAACTCATTTATGGTCTCATGAGTGTTTATGGAAGCACATCTTTCCTCACCCCTCACTATTGTGCGCATGTTAAAACGTGCTAACGATCCTTGTTCTGGGCTTATTCTACATTTGTTCTTGTTAGCTCATTTTATGTGTTTATGAACAGTTTTGATTGTCTTTCTGTTAGTTCAACGGGTTTTGTTGGATTTTTAAAGATGATTTATAGGCATTCCTTACAGATTAAGGAAATGAGCCCTTTGTGTTTTATGCTCCAAAATAGTTCCTGGATTTGTCATTTTTCTTTTGTCTCTGTTTATAGTGTTATTCCCCATGCAGAAAATTGTTATTTTCATGTAATCAGATTTATCAGGTTTCTTTTTCTTTTATGGCCCCTAGGGCTTGAGTCATAGTTCAACTGCCATTCTCCATGACTAGATTATGAACTCCTCACCATGCATGCCTGTTGTCAGCGGACTGCTGCTGCTCAGGCAACAGACTGTGGTGTCAGACTGACCCAGCTACCCTGCCTTCTTTTCTCCCTGGTTTTGTCATCTTGGAGAAAATTTCACAATGGGTTAGTAATAGTTACATTCTTTTTTAAAAAAGGTTTTGTTTATTTATTTATTTATGAAAGAGAAAGAGAGAGAGAGAGAGAGAGAATGAGCATGCCGGGGCTTCTAACCACTGCAGATGAACTCCAGATGCATGTGCCATCTTGTGCATCTGGCTGACATGGGACCTGGAGAATCAAACCTGGGTCCTTAGGCTTTGCAGGCATGCACCTTAACCACTAAGCCATCTCTCAAGTCCCAGTAATAGTTATATTCTAAGGCTGAGGTTACTATGACCAAATGTGACAGTATAGGAAAAGTGGTATTTAATTGTGTTAGGATTCCTCTCCCTATCCATTGGTGAATAGCTCCAGGGGAAAGGAGCCTTTTCTTCTTTTGTATTTCTTTTCCACCATGGCTTTCCTCTTCCACCCCATTCCTGAGGAGACCCCAGTCCTGAGAGGATCCCAATGCTGAGAAGACCCCATTTCTGAGGGGACCCCACTCTTGAAAAAACCCCAGTCCTGAGGGAATGCCACTCCTGAGGAGAGCTCATTTTGATCACTACATATTCTGAGTGGAGAAGGAGAGGTGGAGTTCTGGTTGGGGCCACCTGGAGGACCCTGGTGCCTTATTACCTCTTGACCTCTGTTTCTTTCCAAGGGTCAGCAGTGAGAATCTGTAGCCTTCCCTTGAGCCATCCTGTAGCCTCATCCCCGGAGAGCCCCTCCCTCCACTTTCTGCTCCATGGACCTTGTTGCTCTTGTCCTGTAAACAGAGGTGTCCCCTTCTCCCCTCGCTGCCTCTCTGAGATCTTGTTCCCTGTCTCTGAGAGAACTTGAGACCTTGATCTCCACACACAGGTGCCCCATACATGTTTTTCTCCATGTGACTTGGAAGAAGCTAGAGACTTGTTTGTGATATTGCCTGGGGAAGTCCCACATCATTTGGCTCTCTCTCATTCCCATGAACCATATCAAAAGAATTATCTAAAATAATGTTTCTTAGTAGATTATCACATGAAAAGTTTATACAGCATCATCTTCTGTTGATACTTATTAAAATTGTAGCCGTCCTGGTTCTAACACCTTAAAAATATTTCGTATGAAGCACACTGTTGAAAAGTTTGAGGAACCTGCAGATCGCCCAGCTGAGGATTTGGCCCTGATTTCCTGACTCCTATCTGTTTCTCCCTTTTATTCTCCTTTGTTTCTTGACGTGTTTTCTTTGTATAGTTATTTTAAGTAAGGCCCCTTGAGATTCCAGGGGTAGGTGATGCAGTAGAGCGGTGTGTCAGGTCACCTCAAATTTAATGTTGCCACTCTCCTGGCCACTGATTACGAAAACTGGGGGCTGGACAGATGGCTTCATGGATAATGAGCTTGCCTGTGAAGCCCAAGGACCCAGGTTCAATTCTCCAGTACCCATGTAAGCCAGATGCACAAGGTGGTGCAAGCATCTGGAGTTCGTTTACAGTGGCTGAAGGCCCTGGTGCACCCATTTTCTCTCTCTCCCTCCCTCTTTCTCAAATAAATAAAAAATAAAATATTTAAAAAAAAACAATGATTGGGGCATATGTGTTAAGTTTTGAGGGAGGTGTGTATAATATCAATCATGACTAAACTGGAGCGTACTAGTGCAGTGGCAGGAGGAGCATTTTAGGGGCAAAGGCAGAGAGTTTGTCATTGGGAAAATAAAGCTAGAAACAAAACATTTTACCACTTGGTTAATTTAATGTGAACCCTTGCTGTGGGCAAATGGAATGGAAATTAGTCAGGCCTGGACCATGGACACAAAAGCAAGACCTAGTGGGTGCTGAGCACTGTGCATGTGCTTACAAAAGCAAGACCTAGTGTGTGCTGAGCACTATGCTTGTATGTATGTACTACACATATGATCTGCCAGTTGCACAGATGCGTCTCTGTCACATGGTTATGAACGACGACATTGACTTAAAGAGGAGTAGGGTACATGGATGTTGATCCCATAGTATAATGAAGCCAGAATTAGATGAGGTGAACTTCATTCAAAATCTGGGGATCTGGCTGAATTATGGTCCTCTAGAAACCTATAGGTCAGTAAACAGAAGTAGGTAAAGGAAACGGATGACTTTTTCACTGGAGAAGGAAAGATAATGACAAATTTAGAAAGAGAAACATGTTGGTACCCTTGAACTTTCTTTCTGGTCTGGGCTTCTGGACTTCTGTTATGTATGACGGTTTAATATGATGGTTATTCAAATGGAGAGGTTACTTACCAGACCTTCTGCCCCCCCTAGTTTCTACCTGATAATGGATGACTCCTTAGAACCTGACACACCTGCACAGGTTACAAAACAGGTTTTTGAAACATGTAGTGAAGGAATTTGGCTTGTTCCTTTCTGGCAACAATCCCAGTGGGAGCTAGAATACACTGGGTTGCCTGCAATCCTGGGCCCAAGGGGTTAATTGTGGGGTTTCTGAATTGCCTTTGCAGGGTACTAGAGTATTCTGGGGAGCCCCACAGCCCTCATCTCCTGCCACGCACACCTGTTGCCCAGAGGTGGAAATGGGTCAGCGCGCGGTCCTCCGTCCATGCTGCCCGTCCCCTGCGCCCGCGCACACTTACGAGCCTCAAGATTTTCTTGGAAACATTTCAGCCCCTCTGTGAAAAGATCTGTGTTATCTCTCCCTTGTTTCCAGAAGCCACGTCTTTACCCAGACTTGAAATCTTGCTGTATTCCTTAGTGTTTTGGAAACAAGATGTGTAGTGGGAGAATTCTGGCACTGTGACGGTTGGATCATTTTGTTCCCTGGCACAACAATCTCTCCTTTGTATTAAACATCTGAAAACAGAAGTTCAAAATAGCATTTTTATATTCCCTGTTGATTCGAGGTTTTTTTTTTTTTTTAATTTGGGGGACACACTTTGGTGCTTGTTTCTCCATCCAATGTTGCTGTATCTTCCCTTGCCTGATGACAAGAGGCGCCCCCGAGCACAGCCTGGGACTGTCCGTAGGTCTTAACGGTGGTGAGTGTTTGCCTTCACCTCTGGGACTTGGTTGTTGGATCCCACAGGCTTGCGTCACAGTGGAAGGGCCCAGCTGGTCAGAGCAATGCTACCAAGTTCACAGCCTGACTGTGAGCTCGCCAGCCACAGAGAGACCCGATGGGCAGGCAGACCAAAATAGCTGCTCATTCATCTCCTTTCTGGAAATGCAGAAAGTCCACTGCAGAAGTTCAAGAAGTCCTAATTTGGTCAGAGACTCAGCCCTTACTCCCGATAGGAGGCCAAGCTCTGACCCTGCTGTGGGTCCCATGGTTCAGATTTTCTTACATCTTCACCAAGTGCATTTGCACACCCTGGAGGGCGACTCAGCCACATCATGACAACTAATTTGTTAACAAATGCCCTGACCATGAAAGCTTTTCTGATTATTTTACTCTATCTTGTACTTGGAGTTTCATTCCAAAGAAAATAAGTGGGCGTGCTTTCATTGCTAGGCAGCCCAATATTATACAAAACCAGTTTTGAGTGACAAAAGAGCACATTTTATTTTTCAGAAAATTTATCACACTACATTCCTTAAGTGGCTTAGGTAGTATAGTAAAAGTATCATTTTTCCCTTGAAACGTTTTGGTTTCTTTATAGAATTCAAAGCTACCCCTCTTGGTTATTCAATGGACAGACACACCACGACAGGTCAGGCTTCCCTGCCCAGCAACCTCGTGGCTAGCAGAAAGCGCATCGATCCTTTATCATTTTGTACTAGCAATGTATCTCTTGTTCTTTATTCCTTTGGTGAATATTCATTTCTCTGGGCCAAGCACCGTGCTGGCTTTCTGCATATCTGCCTTACTCCAGAGGGAGCAGTCGGTTTGCTGGCAAGTGCCCTGGAGACTTCTAGGGGGATGGGGCAATGTTTTGTCTGCAGCACCCACGCCGCGAGTCCTTGACATGGCTGGGCTCTTTGAAAGCTGGTCCTGGGCTCTTCGAAAGCTGCCGCACCAGTAGAAGGTCTGGAGAGCCCTAGGCACTGGCATAGATTGGATTAGTTTCTAAGTAGAAGAACATTCTACTCTTCCGAGGTAATATGTATTTGTACACTAAAATTAGAAAAATGACTCGGAACAGATGAGCTCCAGCCTTCATGAAAGCACCCCGAGGCAGTCCGGCATTACCTGCCTCAGCGTCTGCTCTGCCTATGGGAAAGCCCTCAGGGAGAGAGGAAGCCCTCGTCAGGAGCTTAATTGATTTTTATGCTTGTTTCTCTTCTCAATTTTTTTTGTAGGCCAATGATTTGCAGTACAAAGTGGCTTTACATGTTACCATTGCTGTACTGTAGAGTTCTTATCAAAAGATCATTTCTTCTTGTTCCCTCTTCCCCCCCACATTCCCCAGATCTAGTTTATTTTTCTTTTTCATTTTGTTTCTTCTTGTTTAGGTGGTTATTGTGTCTCTGGTCTCTCCTGCTGTATCTCCTCCCATCTCTGCCAGGAGAAAGGGAGAAGATATGGGCTCTTTGTCCCTTTTTTTTTTTTTCTTACCTTCCTTTTTTTAAAGATCAATTGGCTAGACTCGTTTTTTCCTAGTGAGTTTGTTACGCAATAAAGGTTCTTTTTCTTTTAAGCCCAAATCTTGAGGAGTTAGATTATGTTCTATGTGTCAGGATTAAAGGAATGTCTTGGCCTGGTTGTCTTGTAATTGATCTCTGCCAGCATCCAGCTGGGGAGATCAAGGTAGCCTTGGCTCCTGACTTACATACCCTGTGGTGTCAGGAAGCTCCAGGCTAGTAGCTACTAAACTCTCAAGGTAAAACAAGGGCTTGAAGCCTTAAATTATGTGCTTCAAACAATTGACGTAGTACATCCAGAACTTGGAGATCCAAAGGGCATTGGCATGTTTTGGGTTAGGTTGCTAGGGAACTCTGCCTCAGATTTCAAATCCTACCCCCTCCCCAGTCTGTGCGTGTGTGTGTGTGTGTGTGTGTGTGTGTGTGTGTGTGAAAGAGAGAGAGAGAGAGAGAGGGATAGAGAGGAGAAAAAAACAGTTTGTGGACTATCGTGAAAGACTTGTTAGGTTTATACAACAGGTACCTTAAGTAAAAATACAGATTTGTTTACAGTAGTGTTAATGTGACCAAAGTAAAAGGCAGATGAGAAGTAGTCACGCACGTTCAAGGACAGCTAAGATAGCAGTGTTCTGGAACATCTGCGTTTAAGGCTTTGGTCTAAATCATGATACAATGAGAGGTGATTTTTTTTTAAGCAACAAAGGAGAGGACACCAGCTGTGGTGAAGGGTAGCTGAGGCAGTGAGCAGATACATGCCGCTGAACATAGCTTCAAATGGGTCTGCCGTCTCTTTTGAGTGAGCACCGGGTAGTGCACTTCATGTGAAAGGTCACGTAATAAAAATGAAGTCATTCTATTCTCTCTGTCCAGCAAAGTTTCATACCTGCGCTGGGGTTTTGAACTGTGACGTTTTTTGTCCTTGGCGTAATTGCCATCTGCTTTGGAAGTCTGTCCACTGCAGGGTGACCTGCAGGCTGACCTGACCCCTGCAGCACTGGAGAGCAAAGACACTGGCTGAGTGTAGCCCATTGATAACCAAAGGGACTGATAAGTTAATCACTGTATGGCCAGGGTGGAAATACTGACATCTTCCCCTTGGGTGCTGACATTATTCAGGACTTCTGATAACATGCCTTTGCTCAAGCTGGGCGTGGTGGCGCACGCCTTTAATCCTGGCTCCTGGCACTCGGGAGGCAGAGGTAGGAGGATGGCCGTGAGTTCGAGGCCACCCTGAGACTACAGAGTGAATTCCAGGTCAGCCTGAGCTAGAGTGAGACTCTACCTTGGAAAACCAAAAAAAAAAAAAAAAAAAAAAAAAAAAAAGATGCCTCTGCCCCGTAAGCATTGCATTCAAGGCTCCCCCAGTTGGCACCATGGCAGTGCTGGCAAATGGCGGGGTGCGCTGCAGCTGCCGTGGGGCTGCGTGCAGACGGATCTTAGCAGAGGTCCTTCCAGCGCACTTTTGTCTCCAGACCATCCGAGGGACATTAGCACACTGCCCCACGCTAGGTCCCCACAGTCGTCCATGAGAGATGACAACATTTTGACACAACATTCCTAGCTGCTGGGTTCAATGCGACCATTCTTCTTAGACTGAGCCAAGGGCACGGGACCTCTGACAGCTCGGAAAGTCATATCCGCTACGTACCACACCAGTGAGGACCCTTGACCCCAGCCATGGGGAAGCATTTGGCATTTCCTTCAGTGGGTTCCATAAACACAATGAGCAAATGTTTATGAGGTTTGCTGACTCTGGATAACTGAATGACATCTTTGCCAGGGACTGTTTTGTGTTTGTCATCTACAAAGGAACCCAGTGATGAGTTCCCTGTTATTCTCTGTGCTCATTACAGTTGTTTCTTCTTCTTCTTTTTTTAAGGATTTATTTGTTTATTTGAGAGAAAGAGGCAGAGAGAGAGAGCGAGAGAGAGAATGGGTGCCTCCAGCCATTGCAAATGAACTCCATATGCATGCACCCCCTTGAATATCTGGCTTATGTGGGTCGTGGGCAATCAAACCTGGGTCCTTTTGCTTTGCAGGCAAATGCCTTAACTGCTAAACCATCCCTCCAGCTCCCTGCAGTCATTTCTTAATCATCCAAGTCAGTAGGGAAAATCACCAATGATATAAGCCTGCAAAAGTTCCCAATTAATTTGTGTTTGATTTTGAGCTGGAAACAGCAGGCACGTGAGCATTTACGTGCTCAGATGATAGCTGGCACCCTCCAGACCTTGCTCCACTCTCCCCTGAGGACAGGGACAGGATCTAGGAAACAGGTGTATGAGGCACAGGGGCAGGTCGACTGACAGGTGAAGGGGGTGGCATCAGTCCTTAGAGTACAACCGCAGGTATAGACACAGCTGACCAGTTTTGTTCTGATAATGTTACATGGGTATGTTAATAATACTTTTCCAAAGGTCAAAGTTAACTCTGAATGTGTGGTTAAAAAACACACAGCATGGAAGGTTTTTAACAAAAAATAAAAATAATTTCTAAAAAATCCATGCCTTGTCCAGCTCCTCCTAGAAGCCCCCATTCCATGCTTAGTATCCTTTATCTTGCCACCCCTGTTTAAAGTTCTTTAAAAAGGGCTGTAGAGATGGCTTACTGCCCTAAGGCACTTGCCTGCAAAGCCTAAGGATCTAGGTTTGATTCCCCAGCACCCGTGTAGGCCAGAAGCACATGGTGGCTGTTGCAGTCAGGTTTGCATTGCTGGTAGAAATCACCCAACCAAGAGCAGCTTTTGGGAAGAAAGGGTTTATTTTGCCTTACAGACTTGAGAGGAAGCTCCACAGTGGCAGGGAAAACGATGGCATGAGCAGAGGGTGGACATCACCCCCTGGCCAACATAAGGTACATGATAGCAACTGGAGAGTGTGCCAAACACTGTCAAGGGGAAACTGGCTGTAACACCCATAAGCTCACCCCCAACAATTCACCGCCTCCAGGAGGCTTTAATTTCTAATTGCCATCAGCTGGGGAGACTAGCATTTAGAACACCAAAGTTTATGGGAGACACCTGAATCAAATCACCACAGGTGGCTCATGCATCTGGCGCTCATTTACAGTGGCTGGAGGCCCTGGTGCACTTATTCTCTCACTCTCTGTCTGCCTCTTTCTCCCTCTCTTTCTCTCAAATAAATACATATTTAAAAAACAGTTATTTAAAAATTATTCATTCGTTGTTGACAATTTTCTTCATGTATATAATGAGTTTTGATCACATTCACCCCCTATTATCTTCCCTTGCTTCTCCTACTCTCACTGGATCCTTTTTTTTTCCCCACGTAGTCCTCCCACTTACTCTCATGTATGTGTGTGTGTGTGTGTTTGTGTGTGTGTGTGTGTGTGTGTTTGTGTGTGTGTGTGTGTGTGTGTGTGTGTGTGTGTGTGAGAGAGAGAGAGAGACCTACTGAGTTTAACTATAGTTTTTTGCTTCTCAGAGCATGGGCAACCTACCACTGGCTATACCCCTGAAGAAAATGTCTCTCCTTCCCCCAACAACTGTTAACTGCCAATAGCTCCTCAGGGTGTGGTGGATCTCATGACTGTTTTAAGTTCTCTGGGTGGGTACCTTCATGTCTACAAATGCTGTATGTCTACCGTTTTGCCCATCTCCTAGAGGCTGTAAGTAAGTACCACAGGGCAGCACAGAGCAGCACAACAGGAGTTTGTTGTCTCCCTTGCTTGAGGCTGGGAGTTCAGAATCCAGTGTGAGCAGGGTTAAGCTCGCTGGAGACTCCGGGCAGCGTGCCCTATGCCTCTTCTGGGTCTTGGTGGTGGCCATCCGTCTCTGCCATTCCGTGTTGACCCTCTGTGTCTCCATTTTCATGTCAGGTGGCAGTCACACTAAATCAGAGCCTCCTTGTGATCGCGTCTGCTTCCAAATAAAGTCACCTTGTCAGGTACAGAGGGGGCTTGAATCTGTCTTTTGAGGGGCCATCGTCAATCCGTGGCACCATTGTTCCTCAGCTCATGAACATTTGTCTCGGTGGTTTTGCTTTTAAGATCCATGTGTGTCTCTGCATTATTTTGCCCCATCTCCTTCCCAAGCCTCCTCTGTCCATGGCTTTACTTACATTTCTTATTAATCATGAAGATTATTGCTTAATTATCTATTAAAAACGTGACGTGAGTTCTTATATCTTCCCTCCCCTTCCGCCTCTTGCCCTTTGTCAGCCAGTGCCAAGGTAGGCGACACCTCTATTGTTTTAGCTTACCTGATTGGCTCAGTCCTCTGTCATTTATCCTCGGGTGCAGAATCAGTATTGATCTACAGCTTCTGTGGATAGGGTATAAAAGCTGAAAACCAGCACACAGTGTTTGGGGTCCTTATGGGACTGAATGTGAATGGTGGGTGGCATTGCTTCTGTGAGCTCTCTGGATTTTAATTGAAAACTTTATACTGTTTGTGGAGTGACAGTGTAATTTCTATTTGCACAGCACTTTGGAGTCAGTGTTTCCTTTGATATGAGACGGTAGCGTCGTTTCCCAGTTCTGCATTTGGAAGCTCTGTTTATTAGTGCACCATGAAATCCTCTCACGTTACACATGGAAGTGAGGCTGTGTGCCCTATTGTGAAACAGTTGATCACGGGAAGCAGCAGCCACATGAGTCGCAGCTCTTTGTAAGACTTAGCCTCAGGTGACTCAGATAACACAAGCCAAACTTTCGGATTTCAAAACTCGCTTTCTTTTTTAACTTTAAAGCCTGGTATAGAGATACTAACTTCATATTATCTAACCCAGATATTAGTATATCAATAAGTTACATGATTTTTGTTTTTTATAAAGATTTGTTTTTTAAATTAGTTAAATAATTTATTTGAAAGAATGAGGCAGATAGAGAGAATGGGCATACCAGAGTCTCCAGCTGGTGCAAATGGACCCCAGATGCATGCGCCACCTTGTGCATCTGGCTTTACCTGGGTACTGGGGAATTGAACCTGGGTCCTTTGGCTTTGCAGGCAAGTACCTTAACTGCTAAGCCATCTCACCAGCCCAAGTTACATGATTTTAAAACTGAATGAATTTTGCTTTCAAAATGCTTACTCCTTTCCCTAGTTTTCTTCTATGGTGTAGACGGATGAAAAGTCTAGAAGGAGGTTGTCCTGGGTCAGCTGTGTTTGCTGGTCACATACTGATTTTAACACATGTAGAACATAACACTGTTATTCCATTTATTCTGTGGCTGAGCAAAGTGACTCATTAGGACCAGGTATAGAAGAGTCTAGGGACAAGGGAAGGGGTGTGTAGGTTAGTCTATGCCATTTGTGACCCTCAAACCTCAGAAAAGTATGAAAAGACTTGTGTCCCCTTAATTGCGTACCCCTAGAGCAGGCTAGTGGAGCACCTCATAGATGTTGGTATCAGGTATTATGCAAATGTGTAACCCTTGGGCAAGCCATACTTTCACTCTGTGTTAATTTATTTTTTATATAAAATGAGGTACACAAGCATATCTTTGCACCAGAGTCATTTTGTAACTTGTATTAATTTATAAAAAACACAAGCATTCAACCAGCACACAGTGGCTTCAGTTTTATAGTCTTCTCAAAACTAGATCTAAAAGAGAACAAGTCTACTGAGTATATTTGTCCCCTCAAATATATTTGGTTAATGAGCCATCAGGCTAATTTGTAGATTGGGACATCGCCAATACTAAGTGTTAGTATATTCCTCCATGCTCAACTGAATCTAGTTTTTAAAAAAGTTTTCTTTTGTTTATTTTTATTTATTTATTTGAGAGTGACAGACAGAGAGAGAAAGAGGCAGATAGAAAGATAGAGAGAGAGAGAAAGAGAAATAGAGAGAGAATGGGCACTCCAGGGCCTCTAGCCACTGCATACGAACTCCAGATGTGTGTGCCCACTTGTGCATCTTGCTAACGTGGGTCCTAGGGACTTGAGCCTTGAACTGGGGTCCTTAGGCTTCACAGGCAAGTGCTTAAATACTAAGCCATCTCTACAGCCCTGGATTTTTAAAAATATTTTTATTTATTTGTTTATTTATTTATTTATAAGCAGAGATATAGAGAAGAGATAGAGAGAATGGGCATGTCAGGGCCTCCAGCCACTGCAAATGAACTCCAGATACATGGGCCACTCTGTGCATCTGGCTCTATGTGGGTACTGGGGAATCGAACCTGGGTCACTAGGCTTTTTGTAGGCTAGCTCCTTTACTGCTGAGCCACCTCTCCAGCCCTAATCTTGTTTTTTTTTTTTTTTATTTTTTTTTTATTTTCCAAAGTTGGGTCTCACTGTAGCCCAGGCTGACCTGGATTTCACTATGTAGTTTCAGGGTGGCCTTGAACTCATGGGGATCATTCTACCTCTGCCTCCCAAATGCTAGGATTAAAAGCATGTGCCACCACGCCCAGCTTTATGTATGCAGTCTTTACAGTATGCCAGAGAGGTAGATGTTATTTATACAGGGTAAACCCAAGACAGATCAATGCTAAGAAGTGAGTAGCCCTAGGCTGACAGGCAAGCCAAATGCAATGTGATAAAATCAGCCAGGTGGCTGCAGATACAAACTACAAACTAATAAAACACTGAATATATTGGGGGCCATCTATACAAACTACCACATTTCACCCCTGGCTCCAAATAGATTCATAACCATCTCACATTGTAAATTGTATTTAGTCCAATTTCAAAGGTATCCATAATCCTAACTAACTTAAGATAGTTCCAGAATCCCAAGTCTCCTTTGAGATTTAAGATTGTCTCTTAGCTGTGAGTTCTATAAAGAATCAAAGAAGTTATATACATATAACTTCAACATATAAAGTCACAGCATAAACATTTTTAAATGTTATAAGGCATAACAGGGAGAGACAGGAACAATATAAACGCATCAACCATCAAACTTTTGTAGTTTTAAGTCCAATATAATCAGTGACTGACAGTCTCCGGATTTTTCAATTCCACGCCCCCAGCTGGAATGAGTAGCCAGGGAAAAACTTCCATCCCTTGCCAACACCCTCCATGGTAGCCCTTTTACAGCCCTGGTGTATCAAAATCATCTCCGGGTCTCCATGTAAACTTTGGCACATCGTCCAAAAGCTCTTTCAGCCAATTCATGAGGGTCATCATGCCCTGTCTCATGCCACATCTCAGCAGTGGCTCCTGGAACCATGTGTGTACCTTTTGACCCAGTCCATGCAATTTTTTTTTTATGTTTTCAAAACCAATACCAGGTGTGAAGGACGCAACCATATTCTTAATTTAGGGAAGAAATAAATCTTAACCTTGAGGAGCAGTTTCCTTCTTCGTCAACTCTTTTCCAAAAGAGTTTCCATGCTTATCATAGTCTTTCCTCAGGCATCTTTTTCGTTGTTTTAATGTAGAGCAGTTGGGCCATCTTCCTTAAGATTTTTAATGTGTTTGACAATAGCAGCTTTAGTAACCTAAAACCAGTCTTAGTGCCTGTAATTTAACTAGCTTGAGTTTTCCAACTTAAAATCTTAAATCTGTCAGTCCAGTATCTTTAACCATGCACATCAGTCCATTACAGATTTAATATTAATCAGACTTTCTGGGACTGGGCAGCAGAACACAGCCAGCCCTTATGCCAGTAGCCCAATTCCAACAAAATCCTCTATATTCTTTCCTTCACCTTAGAAAGTTCATAAGCCAAGCCTCCAAATTCATAAGTCGGGTCTACAAATACAATTATCACTGCACTTAGCATTCTCAAACTCTCACAAGAATATTCCATAATACTTGGCTTACCACTCCAGAAGGCATCTTCAGTTGTAAGCACCAAGTCCATGCCCATTCCTCCAAAACAAAAGTTCCAAAAGACCAAAATGTACATGGTCAGATTTATCTCACCCTACTCCTGGCACCAATTTCTGTAGTAGACAGCTTCAGGTATTTGAGATGAACTTCCAGACCAGACACAGTTATGGAGGAAGGGATTTATTGAAAGCTTACGGATACAGGCGAAATTCCATAATGGCAGAACAAGCTGGCCCACTTTCACAGGTCCAAGAAGAGAGAGCCAAAACCCAAAAGCCACACCGCAGACAAACACACTTCAGGAACTCCAGGCACTTTGCATATCTTTATACTGGAATTGCAAGTCTACCGCCATACCTTAGGGCTGGACCCTAATATCTGCCCAGTGACACTGCCTCCAGCCAGGTGGCTGCAGATACAAACTACAAACTAATAAAACACTGAATGTCTTGGGGACCGTCTATTCAAACTACCACACACCTTAAGCGCTAAGCCATCTCTCCAGCCACAAGCCTGGTTTCTTAAAGCTGTGTTGCCTGTCCTGGATGGCACATCACACCTCTCTGAGTCCACATGGTCAGCTTTTAGGAATACATACAAGGCTGTTTTGCTTTTTTGAAGACCTGAATTTGAATGAATTGGGTTTGGCTCTTCCATTAGAAACACTGACCATGTGTCCTGTGAAGTTTTGATGTGGATGATAGCTGAGACCTGGGACACAGGCTGGTCCCTACAGAGGAGAAAGTGGGGTGCGGGGGGTGGGGTGGGGCTCTGTCCTGCAGCATCACCAAGCTTCATCTGACAGAAGTTATGGTTTGGCGTGAATAGCCTGCTTTGCCATTCCATTTCACTGGTGACCCATAACTACAGAAAAGATCTGGTTTGGATTCACAGATCTGGAGAAAGCAAGCACTGCCCACCCTTAGTCCTTTTGGACCTCAGCTGTGGTGTCAGCAAGGTGGAGGTAATGCTATCAACTTCTAGGTCCTGCTTACTGGCTGTAGTTTATGTCCCACAATCTCTCAGTAGGCATGGAGTGGGCAAACCGCAGGCTCTTTAGGTCAGTGTCCTGAACCATGGGCTCCACAATCCAAAGCCTAAATCAGGTACAGACAGAGCTCATGCTTTGCAGCCTTATTTCTTGGCTTTTCCACAACTCACCTCTGCCGACATTGCCCGTGACCTTTGGAAGATGCCATCCTTTAGCCTTTATGTACAAACCAATATTTCAGGCATCTGGGGCACGGACTGTTACTCATGTGTTGCCAGGACAGTGCCTGGGACCCCCACTTGAAGAGCTGGTCTACATTTTAGTTGAAATTCAATAATCAGTGTTCAGGATCACTACTCTGGTGCCTTTCCATGAACCACATTTTGAATATATGTATTAATTTAGAACACAAACATTTGGAAGTTTCTCATAACATTGGACTGTAAAAAAAGGGGGGGGGCTGAAAGGATGGCTAAGTGGTTAAGGCACTTGCCTGCAAAGCCAAAGGACCCAGGTTCAATTCCCCAGGACCCACATAAGCCAGATGCACAAGGGGGCACACTCGTCTGGAGTTCATTTGCAACGGCTGGAGATCCCAGCGCTCCCGTTCCCTTTCTCTCTCGCTCTCTCTGCTTCTTTCTCTCTGTCAAATAAATAAATTAAAATAATTTTTTTTTTTTAAAAAAAAGCCTGGACCTGGGGTCAGGACTCAGCAGTTAAAGGTGCTTGCGTGCAAGCACATATGTAAACTTGGACGTCAAGTGGAAAGTGTGTCAGTGATCCAAACACACCTGTAGCGATGGGAAGTGGAGGCAGGAGAATCTGGAAGCTCACAGTCCACAGTTACCTAAACAAGGGAGACCTTGTCTTACAAATAAAAAGGCTGAGGGCTAGAGAGGGCTCAGTGGTTAGAGGCACTCGCTTGCAAACCTGACTGCCATGGTTCCTATCCCCAGTACCCGTGTAAAGCTAAATGCACAAACTGGCCCATGCGTCTGCAATTTGTTTGCAGTGGCGGGAGGCCGTAATGCACCAAAATCTTCCTCTCTTTCTCTCTCTCAAATAAATAAATAAAAGAAGACAGAAAGGGCTGGAGAGATGGCTCATCAGTTAAAGAGGTGCTTGTTCACAAAGCCTGAAAACCTGGGTTCAATTCCCCAGTACCCACGTAAAGTCAGATGCACAAATTGGCACATGTGTCTGGAGTTTGTTTGCTGGGGCAAGAGGTCTTGGCACACCCATTCTTAATTCTCTCTCTCTCCACTTGTAAATAAATAAATAAAGTTATGTTTAAAAAAGGAGGCTGAAGGAGAGGACAGACACTCTGTCTTCTGACCTCCCCATGCACGCCATGGCATGCACACACACGCAACATACACATGTCATGCACATGCACACACAATACTGGAACTGCTAATCATGACCGAGTTAAGAGGCACACTCTTCAAAAGTGTGTCTTTCATTCAGACATATTATATACATGGCCATTGGGATAAACCCGAAAAGCCACCAAGCAGACATCCCTTAGCTCCCATGCAAACATTCTCCATTGTTAGGAGAGTTTATGGAACATGAGAGGAAACTTTTTCTCATGCCAAAGCTTTCCAAACAAACTGAGACTCCTGAAGGCAAAAAGCAAGGAGAAAATAACTTGGACAAGATTTCAGTGGGTGGAAAATACAACTAAATTCACATGAACCTCAAGAACGCAATGACACAGGTGGGAAATGAATCCTTGATAAGAAAGAAATGCTTAGCACAGCGGAAAAGAAAGAAACATTCAGCAAGTTTTGGAACTGTGCAGATCCTAAAAAAATTTTTTTTTTTTTCTGGTTAGCTGCTCATAGCCACAAGCACATATATTATTTCCTTCTTGCCCACAATTTACTGAGAATCATCTTTCTAATATACAGGGGAATCCCAAATAAAAATCTCATTTTACTAAATACAGACAATTCTTTTAACTCTTGCAATGATATTACTCGTATCTAGATTGTTAAAGAAATAATGAAGTTGTTGTAGAATCTGTAACACTCATCTCAAGTCTTTATCCCTCCTCCCACAAGCATACTGCCAATAACTTGGTTTCTGAGGGAGAAATTAACCTGGGATTCAGAAACTTCTCTCGTGAAGCCTCTTTGGTGACTGGCCTAGCTCAGGTATGCAATGTAGTGGTTAGATCACAGAATAGTATAATCCCTTTCTGACTGTCTTATTGTGTCTTTCTATTGGAAGTGACGGCAACGTGCTTTGGAAGTGTTTCTTAGCACATCTGGATGGCCAGAAGAGTCGAGAACATGATTGGTCAGTGTAAATACTGGTGTTGGGATGATCTTGAGTCAGCTGCCCAGACTCAGACCTCAGTGCCGTCCTTTGCCACTTGACTTCTACCGCGTCTCCTTTCCCGCCTTTGCGCATTGTCAAGCGGATATACCTGCATCCTCCCTGTCTGGTTGTGACCTTTGAATGAGTAGCTGTGAGTCAAGTGCTTAGGATGGTGCCTGGTACTTCACAGTGAGGAGACAAAACCAAGCCCGAGTGCATCCTAGAATGACCTTTTAAAATGATTTTTATCTATATTTTTTTAAAGTTTTACTTACAGCCAGGCGTGGTAGCACACATCTATAATCCCAGCACTTGGGAGGCAGTAGTAGGAGGATCATTGTGAGTTCGAGGCCACCCTGAGAATACACAGTGAATTCCAGGTCAGCCTGAGCTAGAGTGAGACCCTACCTTGAAAAATAAAAGCAAAACAAAGCAAAACAAAAGTTTATTTATCTATTTGGGGAAAGGGAGAGAGAGAGAGATAATATGAGAATGGGCTTGCCAGAGACTCCTGCCGTGTTGCATGGAAACTCAGATGTATGTACCACTTTGCGCATCTGGCTTTACATGGGTACCAGGGAATTGAATCCAGGTCATCAGGCTGGGTAAGCAAGCACCTTTAACCACTGATCCATCTCCCTGGGCCAAGTTTTATTTATTTAATTTTTCCTTGTGTTTATGTAATGGTGTGTGTGTGTGGGGTGTGTGCACATGTATGTGCCTTGTGACACCCATGTCCTCACCTGTGTTTATGTAATGGTGTGTGTGTGTGGGGGGGGGTTGTATGCACATGTACGTGCCTTGTGACACCCATGTCCTCACCTGTGTTTATGTAATGGTGTGTGTGTGGGGGGGGTTGTATGCACATGTACGTGCCTTGTGACACCCATGCCCTCACCTGTGTTTATGTAATGGTGTGTGTGTGGGGGGGGGTTGTATGCACATGTACGTGCCTTGTGACACCCATGTCCTCACCTGTGTTTATGTAATGGTGTGTGTGTGGGGGGGGTTGTATGCACATGTACGTGCCTTGTGACACCCATGCCCTCACCTGTGTTTATGTAATGGTGTGTGTGTGTGTGGGTGTGTGCACATGTATGTGCTTTGTGACACCCGTGTCCTCACCTGTGTTTATGTAATGGTGTGTGTGGGGGGTGTGTGCACATGTATGTGCTTTGTGACACCCGTGTCCTCACCTGTGTTTATGTAATGGTGTGTGGGGGGGGTGTGTGCACATGTATGTGCTTTGTGACACCCATGTCCTCACCTGTGTTTATGTAATGGTGTGTGGGGGGGGTGTGTGCACATGTATGTGCTTTGTGACACCCATGTCCTCACCTGTGTTTATGTAATGGTGTGTGTGGGGTGTGTGTGCACATGTATGTGCTTTGTGACACCCGTGTCCTCACCTGTGTTTATGTAATGGTGTGTGTGGGGGGTGTGTGCACATGTATGTGCTTTGTGACACCCGTGTCCTCACCTGTGTTTATGTAATGGTGTGTGGGGGGGGTGTGTGCACATGTATGTGCTTTGTGACACCCGTGTCCTCACCTGTGTTTATGTAATGGTGTGTGTGTGGGGGGGTGTGTGCACATGTATGTGCCTTGTGACACCCCGTGCCCTCACCTGTGTTTATGTAATGGTGTGTGTGTGGGGGTGGGGTGTGCACATGTATGTGCTTTGTGACACCCATGTCCTCACCTGTGTTTATGTAATGGTGTGTGTGTGGGGGGTGTGTGCACATGTATGTGCTTTGTGACACCCATGTCCTCACCTGTGTTTATGTAATGGTGTGTGGGGGGGGTGTGTGCACATGTATGTGCTTTGTGACACCCGTGTCCTCACCTGTGTTTATGTAATGGTGTGTGGGGGGGGTGTGTGCACATGTATGTGCCTTGTGACACCCATGCCCTCACCTGTGTTTATGTAATGGTGTGTGTGTGGGGGGGTGTGTGCACATGTATGTGCCTTGTGACACCCATGCCCTCACCTGTGTTTATGTAATGGTGTGTGTGGGGGGGTGTGCACATGTATGTGCTTTGTGACACCCGTGTCCTCACCTGTGTTTATGTAATGGTGTGTGTGTGGGGGTGTGTGTGCACATGTATGTGCTTTGTGACACCCATGCCCTCACCTGTGTTTATGTAATGGTGTGTGGGGGGGGTGTGTGCACATGTATGTGCTTTGTGACACCCATGCCCTCACCTGTGTTTATGTAATGGTGTGTGTGTGGGGGGGTATGCACATGTATGTGCTTTGTGACACCCATGCCCTCACCTGTGTTTATGTAATGGTGTGTGGGGGGGGTGTGTGCACATGTATGTGCTTTGTGACACCCATGCCCTCACCTGTGTTTATGTAATGGTGTGTGTGGGGGGTGTGTGCACATGTATGTGCCTTGTGACACCCATGCCCTCACCTGTGGTAGCTGGAGTGTAATATCAGGCATCCCGTTCCATTGCTATTCTTCCTGTTCTTGTTTGAGCTGGAGTCTCTTACTCACAACAGAGCTTGCTGCTTTTCATGAGCATGGATAACTGATTCCCTGCTCTCTGCTCCCCTTCATGGGACTGGGATAACACGCCCACATGACCGTGCCCAGCTGTTTACATGGGTTCTGGAGATTCAAACTCAGGTGGTTTCAGGCCTCCTTGGGCCCCCATGCTTGCATAGGAAGTGCACTTAACTACTGAGACATCACTCCAGTTCCTATGGATTTTTAATGACCAGTGAAATATATTCTTGTTTATGAAGCCAGTGCCTGCTGTCCGTGTGTCTCCTTACAGCGAATCAGATGTGCAGTAGCAGGTTCCTGGAAGCCCGATCTTGCCTGCCCTTCCTTCTGTACCTGTGCTGTGACCCGCTCTGTTCTAGAACTGGCTGTATGTGCTCAACTGTGCACTTTTCATCTTACGCAGAGTGTTGGCAGAACTGACCCTATCATACTTTCACTTGAAAAATAAGCAAAATGCTGTTTTTTTTAATCTTTTTATTTTATTAATTGATTTGCAAGGAGAGAGAGAGAGAGAGAGAATGAGAATGGATGTGCCAGGGCCTATGGCCACCGTAAACAAACTCCAGACACACGTACCTACTTTGTGCTTCTGGCTTTACATGGGTACTGGGGAATCAAACCCAGGCCTTCAGACTTTGAAAGCAAGTGCCTTTAACTACTGGTGCCAATCTCTCCAGCCCCTAAAAAACTGTTTTTACACATTATTTTGTTGTTGTTTTGAGATAGGGTCTCTTACATAGTCCTGACTGGCCTCAAGCTCCTAATCCTCCTGCCTCCACTTCCCAAGTGCTAGATCTACAGATATATACAACTTGCCAGATTGAAACCCTGCTTTTCCTAAGAGGTTTTCCATTCTCCCCGACTTAGACATAGGGACATATCCACAAAGTGAGCAAATGAAAGGAGTTTGGAATGTGAATGAGGAAGTGATAAGTCCAGTGTGTGCTGACCTCCAATGTGTTTTCACTGTCAGATAAGCTATGGCACGAATATTTAAAATAACAAGTTGTGTGTCCATGTAAATACTCACTTCTTGGTCATATGTTATATATGTCTGTACATCTAATAATAAAAATCTCATTGATGTATTTTTGAGGTTCCAGGGACATTAGCATTTTGTGTTTGTGGTATAAAAGACTAATAGAGACAATGACTCCCTTGTGACTTAGTTTGGTTATATTTTCTGGAAGGTAAACCCAATGTTAAAGTTCACTACTTGAGAATGACTAAAAGTTGTGTTTTGACAATCAAATATAAAAAACTGTCTTTAGCTTTAGTCAGTCATTTTCTTAAGGCTATACAGTTGCTATTAACTTTTAACTACTGTAGTGAAAAGCTTCCCCTCTATGAATACTGAAACTTCATGGCTTCTATAAGCCTGGTTTTATGTTTGTTATTGTAACATACAATATACATTGTTTTAAAAATATTTTTACATATTTGATTTATTTATTGACATGAGAGAGAGAGAGAGAGAGACAAAGAGAGAGAGAGAGAGACAGAGAGAGAGAGAGAGGACAGAGAGAGAATGGGCATACCAGTGTCTCCAGCCACTGCAAATGAACTCTAGACTCATGCACCACTTTGTGCATCTGGCTTATGTGGATTCTGGGAAATCGAACCTGGGTCCTTTGGCTTTGCAGGCAAGCGTCTTAACCACTAAGCCATCTCTTCATCCCACAATATAAATTCTTCCATGACTGGATCTTACTTGGTTTGATTGTTCATAGATTTTCTTTTTGAGCATTATCATTTGTTGTTTATTGCTATTTGTAACATTGCATATGAATTTACAGGCCATGTTTGCTTTAGAAACTCTCCAAAGGATAGCACTTCTACTAATAGTGTCCAAATCAAAAAATAAATAAATAAATAAAATAAAGAAAGAAATTTGAGTTAGGTTTGGATGACAGAAAGACGAATATGAGAGAAGAATACTGTTATACTTTATCAACTGAAGATCCCTGGATAAAATTAGCATTCTCTCTCTCTTTTTTTTGAGGTAGGGTCTCACTGTAGCCCAAGCTGACCTATAACTCACCTGTGGTCCCTGGCTGGCCTCGAACTCACGGCAGTCCTCCTACCTCTACCTCCCTGGGATTAAAGTGTTAAGTCCAGTGTGTGCTGACCTCCAATTTGTTTTCCACTAGCTGAAAAGCATACGCTGTCAGATAAGCTATGGCATACCACAACATTCTCCATTAGGACTGTGGCAATTTTAAGTAATACATATATTTTTTTGGTAAAAAGTGAAAATATACTATCACCACCAGTGACATCATTATGGTAACCAGACTTCCTCCAACTGTAGATTTCATGAAAAATAACCAAAGACAATTTACACTTACATAGCCTCTCCTGTTAAATGGGAATGCAGATCTTTGGAGACAGTGTTGTTTGTGGCATTCAACAATACTTAATTTAGTTTTCAATTCTGCCTAGATGGTTCTATTTTCATTCATGTTTCATTCATGGTGGTGCAGGTCTTTAATCCCAGCACTCAGGAAGCAGACGTAGGAGGACTACCATGAGTTCAAGGCCACCCTGAGACGACATAGTGAATTCCAAATCAGCCTGAGCTAGAATGAGACCCTACCTCGAAAAACAAACAACAACAACAAAAAAAGATTTATTATCTGTCCCACATTCAAGATTGATGGAATAGTTTGATCTTTCTTACAGCCACCAACCTCAGATATGCAGATTCCTAATTTAACATGTATTTCAATGCTCTTTTATTTACATCCTCCTTGACGAGAGGGACTGTAATATATAGTAGAACTACTTTGGATTCAAATCCTGACCCAGATACTTGTCCGCCGACTGTGTTGTCTTGACATACAGAGTTGTCAGGGCTCAATGGGAGGACGCCTGTGCCAATGTATGGCGAACTCCATTAACATAGGCTTCCCCATCTCCCTCCCTTCTGGGGCCCCTGCTGCACTGCCTGTCCTCAGAGGACCCCGAGTCCTCAGAACCGTCTTTGTTCTTCGTGAGCCAAGCATCCTGTATCGCAGTATCACAGGCCCACCCCTTCACTGTGGGGTACCTTGAGGGGCTGACCTTCAGTTTGTGATTTTTTTAACCACGTTGATACCTGACCTTCTGTGAGCCTGTGGCATTATGAAGCAATGCATTAAAGACCAGGAGACTACGGACAGGGGCAGGTGGGCAGTGCTGCCCTCAGGAAGAGTCAAGTGGACTCAGTGGCACCGTAAGATGAGAGGGTTCAGCATGAATTAGAAACTACTCTGAGACATGTTTCCCAATATGCCCTCTACCAAACATTAGTTCCCGGGAACGGTAGTAAGCATTTGCTGAAGTAGGTTTCCCAATGCCTCTTGGGAAGTGCTGACCTTCCAGGTGTCCTTCTCAGAACCTTTAGCACGCCTCTGAAGTGGAGGGTGGAGCAGGAGGGTGAGCCCTCACGGAGTCAGACTTACTATCTTTTTTTTAAAAAATATTTTATTTTTATTTATTTAAGAGAGAGAGATATATATATATACAGAAATAGGCAGGTACAGAGAGAGAGAGAGAGAGAGAGGGAGGGAGGGAGGGAGAGGGAGAGAATGGGCACATCAGGGTCTCCAGCCACTGCAAACGAACTCCAGACGCATGTGCCCCTTGTGCATCTGGCTTACGTGGGTCCTGGGGAGTCGAACCTGAGTCCACTGGCTTTGAAGGCAAGCGCCTTAACCGCTAAGCCATCTCTCCAGCCCCCAGACTTACTATCTTTATGTGTGTGTGTGTGTGTGTGTGTGTGTGTGTGTGTGCTTGTGGGGGGGCTACATGCACGTGTGTGTGTGCATGTGTGTGTCTACGTCAGAGGTTCACTTGGGTGTGTTCCTGAATTTTCTCTTCCTTAAATTTTTTGTGTGCTTTTCTTTTTTTTTTTAATTATTTATTGGAGAGGGAGAGAGAGAGAGAATGACCATGCCATGGTCTCTAGTCACTGCAAACACACTCTAGATGCATGTACCACCTTGTGCAACTGGCTTTATGTGGGTGCTAGAGAACTGAACCCGGGTCCTTAGGCTTTGCAGGCAAGTGCTTTAACTGCTGAGCCATCTCTCCAGCCCCTCTCTACCTTAATTTTTGAGACAGGGTCTCTTATTGAACCTGGAGCTCACTGTCTTTGTCACTTTGTCTAGACTAGCTAGCCAGCGAGTCCCAGTAGATCCTTTCGTCTATGCGCCCCCAGAACTGGGATTCGGGAACATGCCACCATGCCCAGCTTTTATGTGGACACTAGGGCTCTGAACTCACATTCTCATGTTACACGGCAAGCACTTTACCAACTGAGTTCTCTCCCTAGCCCGAGTTAGACTTCCTTTGTACCCACCTAGCATCTGACAGAAGTGTTCCATGCTGCCCCGCTGTTACCAACTAGGGATGTGGCAGAACGTGCATGCTGTTGCCTCAGTCCAGTGGCTTTGCTGAGCCTCAACCACTCACAGGGTCTGGCAGCCCACCACCAGGAGTGCCATTGTCTGCATGGCTAGTTTGGGCGGGTGTGGGGGGGAAGTAACTGCACTTGATTATTGACTCAGACCATTGACTCCAGGGCACGGAGTCCTAGTGTCTGCCTTAGAGGTGTTTATTTTGTCTTGCTAGAAAGCTCTAACAGCTAGCATTCTGTATACCTTGGTAAAATTCTGTGCATAAAAGAAATGGATACAGTGTCCCACCTCAGATGGTTGACATTGAACTGCTTGGAAGTTTCTTTGGAGACCACAGTCATTTGACCAAAACTTTTGCAGTTGGCCTTGAGGCCCAAAATAGCAGCTGAGGCTAGAAGCCTTAGAAGCTAAAGTAGACATGAAGAAGCCTCCTTCTTATTTACTGATTATTTGTTTATTTAAAAGAGAGAGAAAGCCGGACGTGGAGGTGCATGCCTTTAATCCCAGCACTTGGGAGGCAGAGGTAGGAGGATTGCCCTGAGCTTGAGGAGACCAATTCCAGGTCAGCCTGAGCTAGCATGAGACCCCACCTCGAAAAAAACAAAGAGAGAGAGAGAGAAGAGAGAACATGGGCACGCCAGGGCCTCGCCTCTAGTCACTGCAAACAAACTCCAGATGCACGCGCCAGCTTGTACATCTGGCTTATGTGGGTCCTAAGGAGTTGAACCTGGGTCCTTAGGCTTGGCAGGCAAGTGCCTTATTCGCTAAGCAATCTCTCCAGCCCTCCTTCTTTTTACTTATTTTTGCATATGTGTGGGTGCGCATATGATGTATGCATGTGTGTGTATATGCAGAGGACATGCCCTGTGCATGCGTGTATGAAGGCCAGAGACCACAGGACGTCCTCAGCTCTAGAGCTCATCTGCATGTGAGTCTCTCACGAAACCTGGATCTGCTGTTGTCACTCAGACAGGCTGACCAGCAAGATCCCCGGCAATTCTCTGGTCTCCTCTTCCCACAGAACTAGGGTCGCAGGCATGCATGTCCAGACCCAGCTGCTTATATAGGTGCTGGGGAATTGAACTCGGCCATTTGCAGCCCCTCGTGCTTGAGCAGCAAGCGCCCTTCCCCACGGAGCCCTCTCCACTGTCCCTTCAGCCTCGTTCACGTGGGACAAGGCATCTCCCTGTTGGCTGAAACATACCTTCGTGTTTATTGCACTGTGGTGACATGGGAGTGAGAGGCCTGGTGGCCGATTTTGCTGGGAAGGACCATTTTCCCTCCGTGGGCAGCTCGGTGGACTTTTTTTTTTCTTCTCTCTTTTTTTTTTAACCACTGGGGTTTTCTGCCTGTTAGGTCTTTGGAGACGCTCTGGCAGGTTGAGCAGTTATTTTTCTCATGTTGTGAGTAGCAGTTCTCTGACCTTTTGTTATTTACTGAAACAAGCCAGCCTGTTTTCTTTTAAGAGAAGCGTGAAATGAAGGGGAGTCAGTCAGCACATGCTGACTTTCCTATCGGAAGACTAACTTTGGGACTGCTTGGCTGGCTGTGTGTATTCTTTTCGAGTCATGGGGTCACGGGCCTCTTCATCTCTTATTCCCGTGATTTTTAAGGCGACTTCTAGGGGAACTTTTCTTTTTCTTTCCTCGCGAAAGCAGATGTATTAAAAAAATTAGTAATTATTGAAAACTTTTCAGCACATTAACAAGCACAGCCCTCTGTGGGCTGTCTTAGGATGTCTTGGTCAGGGCGGGCCGGCCAAAGCCTGACCTGCTGGGGGCAGCGATATGACATCGCTACTTCAGGGAAGGCAGCTCAGGCCTGGACAGCTCAATGAGTTAGTGACAGCACCGCCCTCACCCTGGGCAGAAGAAGAGACGACACTGTCCAAGACCAGGGCATACCCACTATCCCGGCAGCTCTTTCTCCCCTTCTCTCTTACTTCCCAGCGCCCAGAGAACCTATCTCCCTCAACTCTTTATTCTTCTTTCCCTGATGCAGGGACCCCCCCCCCCCCACATACTCACATGCACACACACACACACACACACACACACTCATTGTAACTGACGTATAAGTGTAAAGAAAGATCAAGATGGAATTACATCTTTAAAGATAAGAAAAAGTACTTGTATATATATTTATATAGATGGTGTTCTTTTATCCCCAAGTTCTACACTTGTCTTTTTAGCTCAGACTGAAGCATTCAACAGAATCATAGTTTTAAAAACCTTTTTTTTGTTTGATTTTCTGACAGCTTCCATACATGAACAATGTACTCTGATTATCCCATCCCACTTCCCTCTTTTGTCCCCCACTCCCAATCACCCCTTTACTGAACCTCTTCTTCTGTTTTTTTTTTTTTTGTTTTTTTTTTTTTGGTTTTCGAGGTAGGGTCTCACTCTGGCCCAGGCTGACCTGGAATTCATTATGTAGTCTCAGGGTGGCCTCGAACTCATGGCGATCCTCCTACCTCTGCCTCCCGAGTGCTGGGATTAAAGGCATGCGTCACCTCGCTTGGCTGAACCTCTTCTTTCTAACTGTCTGTTTTCTATTTTGCTGTCATCCTCTTCCCCTCCTATTGCGCAGGTCTGTGTAAGTAGCGTGAGCCGCTGTGATGGCAGCAATGCCACAGACACTTTGTGTCTGGAAGACAGTATTGTCAGCACCCCTCCCTCCCTTCGGCTCTTATTCTCTGCCCACACCTCTTCCGCAATGGACCCCGAGACTTGGAATGTGTGATAGAGATACCTCAGAGCCGAACACTCCACTTCTCAGCACTTTGATGAGTTTTGAAAGAGAAGCTTCTCTAACTAAAAGTAAGAGTATCATCATCATATATAATCATAAACATACATATTTAGAGGCCAATTTGGTGGGCATAATATATTAATTTAGCCAAACAACGGTGGTAGTTTTCTCTCCACTAGGGCTTATGACCTCAGAATCACATTTTTTTTTTCAATTAGAATCTTCACAGGACATGAACTCAGTTGTTTGTCTTGAAGGCACCACTTGAATTTGCCATATCCATTCTCTTAGCCAAACATAAAAGTATCATCACAAACTCAAGGCTGAATGATGATTGATGAAGTCTATATGTGATTGAATAATGATCCCTATGTTAGAAAATATCCATGGTCTTATAATGGGCCCAGGCTTTGGAAGTTTTTCTCTCATGCCTTTAGTCAGTCAACAAACACCAGCCTATCTTCAGTGCTGGGAGACGGTGAAGAGGTAAACAGACAACCTTGGAAGTGCAGAGGTGCAGACGGAGTAAAATAACAAAGCGAGGCGGAGGTAGCTGACAGAACGGCTTATTAGGGTGGAGCCTGGAAGGTGAAGTCTAAGCTGAGTTTGCTTTGGTGTAAGACCTGTCAAATGAGGAACCAGTCGTGAGAAGTCCTGGGCAGAACATTCTGGAGACAGAAGGAAGAGCAGAATCCTTGACTATGTTAAACTCTTTCCTTCCTGTTTCTTACTGCATGATCTCATGCGTATGTTTACCACGTGTAGCTGTGGCCTGATGACTCCTTATACCTCCAGGGCAAAGCCACTGAATATCAGAAGGGTTCTGTTCTTAGAATGGTGGTGGCAATGCAGGGCAAAACCTAGGTTTCTCACCCCACTGTATCTCTATAATTCTCATATTCAAAGAGCCTACATTCTAAAAAAAATTTCTTTTCTTTTTTTTTTTTTTTTTTTTTAGTTTTTTTTGAGGTAGGGTCTTGCTCTAGCACAGGCTGTTCAGGAATTCACCATGTAGTCTCAGGGTGGACTCGAACTCATGGAGATCCTCCTACCTCTGCCTCCTGAGTGCTAGGATTAAAGGCATGCACTACCACACTCGGCTTAAAAATTTTTTTGTGGCGGGGGGGGCTGGAGAGATGGCTTAGAAGTTAAGGCATTTGCCTTTGAAGCCAAAGGACCCAAGTTTGACTCCCCAGTACCCATGTAAGCCAAATGCACAAGGGGGTACATGCGTCTGGAGTTCGTTTGCAGTGGCTAAAATGCCC
Source organism: Dipus sagitta (assembly GCA_036346955.1). NCBI lineage: Eukaryota > Metazoa > Chordata > Mammalia > Rodentia > Dipodidae > Dipus > Dipus sagitta. Next base: position 54,562,371 of record CM070785.1, read on the forward strand.
TGGCATGCCCATTCACTCTCTGTATGTCTCTCTTCTATGTCTGCTTGCAAATAAATAGATAAAATAACATAAAATTAAAATTTAAAAAGATCCCTAAGACTTGGAAAGCCTACCTAAAAACAAACAAACAAACAAACTCCTGAATCTATTTAATTTTTTTTTTTATTTTGTATTTAGCTGGGTGTGGTGGCACCTGGACTAGAGGGAAAAACCCAAAAAATAAAATTAAAAAAAATTGTATTTATTTGAGAGACAAAGAAAGAAGCAGATAGAATGGGCGTGCCAAGCCCTCTCACCACTGCAAATGAACTCCAGACGTAGGCACCACCTTGTGCATCTGGCTTACATGTGTGCTGGGGAATCGAACTTGGGTCCTTGGCCAAGCACCTTAACCACTAAGCCATCTCTCCAGCCCCAGAATGCCTACATCCTATAGATCAGAAGTTAAATTGGATTATTTCTTAGAGAACCGTCCTTAGGAAATACTTTAAAACAATGCTGAAGATGAAGCACTTAAGACTGTCACAGACCCTTGGTACCTGCTGGGCAAGCTTCTGCCAGCACATTTTCATGAAAATTTTCAAAGTGTGCAAAAACCGTTTTCGTCTGAAGTAGTGATGGACTCTGGGGAGACTGCAAGCATTGCATAGAGGGGCCCCCATGTCTTCACCCCTCAGCTCCCGTCGCCCCCCCCCACCCCAGCCAGTGGTAACGTTTTGATAACTGGAGTAAACATGGTTATTTACATAATTCACCCAGTATCCCAACCAGGAGCTGACGGATAATTCAGAGTGCCTGCGTGTCTCCCTTGGGGTCTGGGTTCCTGCAGCCCCCCGTGCCGTCAGGATGCAGAGTGTTTTCATCAGCGCCAGAACTCCTCTGTCTCATGGCACTTCTGTGTGTGAGCGGTGCTAGCAGATGTTACCCTGCTGTTCGTCTGGACGAATCTGCAGGGACAGTGGTTGGATGGGATTCCGAAGCCCACTGCTTCTTTAGAAACTGCATTGTTGACATCCAAACCAAGCTCCGCGGTCTGACTTACACACCAAGACATCTATGAGCTCAGAACAAAAATCGAATCAAAACGAAACAAATCAAAAGCGCACGAGTTTGAATTTGCAATACTGACTAGCCACGGTTACTACCGTCAGTAACTACCCAGTTGGTTTAAGAGGCTAATTACCAGTTTTGTGGCCTAAGTCATTGTCAGATTTGAAGGCTTCATAATTTCTTCACAATTTCTAGGGGGCTTTTTCTAATGTGTTTTTTGTTGTTGTTGTTTTTGTTTTTCAAGATAGCCTTTCGCTCTATCCCAGGCTGACCTGGAATTCACTATGTCGTCTAGGGTGGCCTCGAGCTCACGGTAATCCTCCTACCTTTGCCTCTCGAGTGCTGGGATTAAAGGTGTGTGCCACCGCGCCCGGCTTCTAGTGTTTTTTTTTTTTATATTGTTTATTTATTTATTTATTTGGAAACAGAGAGAGAATACGAATAGGTGCCCCAGGGCTTCCTGTCTCTGCAAATGAACTCCAGATGCATATGTCACTTTGTGTATTAGCTTTACATGGGTCCTGGGGAATCAAACCCAGGCTGGGAGGCTTTGCAAGCAAGCACCTCTAAGTGCGCACCCATCTCCCCAGTCCTTACTGTAGTGTTTCTGGATGACCGAGAAAGCAAAACACACCAAGAAGGGGTTAACGGTTACCTGAAGAGCCGTGCATTCCTTACAGAAATCAGAATAAATGAGAGAAAAACCGTTCCTTTGTGTGTGGAGGCAGGAGACCTTTAGGACGTGCACTGAGCGGCGAGCACTCAAGGTGCAAGCTGAAATGGAAACATGCTATAAACAGACTGAGGGAGAGACAACAGACTTAAGGGGAAACATCTGTCTGCTGGATCTGACATCCAAAAGCCGCATCTGTGGCCTAGGATCAATCTTGCAATGCTTAAAAAAGGAATGTCAAGGGCCCAACACAGGCTCTGCAAGTTCCTTTCTTTTCTTTTCTTTTCTTTTCTTTTCTTTTCTTTTCTTTTCTTTTCTTTTCTTTTCTCTTTTCTCTTCTCTTCTCTTCTCTTCTTTTCTCTTCTCTTCTCTTCTCTTCTCTTCTTTCTTTCCTTCCTTCCTTTCTTTTTTATTTTTTTCCTAGAGATTTTCCTATTTGCTCTGCCCAGAACACTGCAGGGACTCGTGACATGAACTCATGCTGTCCTATTTCTCGATGCCGAAATGGCATTCCTCAGAAGCTAGCTTGAGAATGCGGCATGGAGAAGATGTCTCACCTGTGTTGTTTCAGACACATACCAAACAGAAGGGCCATGTACTTTGCCAAATGAAACCTCTGGACATCTCGAGATAGGACTCTTCATATTTTCAATAGAAGGTTCCAGTAGTAAGGAAGTTGGAAGCCAGAAATAATAATAATAATAATAAAAACCCAAGCAGCTTGTGTTCTCATGAAGACTTGGAGGACATTGTGAGCATCCACTGTAATTCTAGACTGAGTTTGTCACAGCTGTCCCCTGACTTGTCCATTATTTTTCTTCTGTATGCCTTCTGTCTGTATCCTGGACACAGTCTTAAGAGGCTAATTTAAAGAAAGGAGATCATGGGTACTCCACAGATATGTTAATCTTTGATTTCTTTGAGTGAGAGGAGAAAATAATAATCAGTACAGCGTCCCTCTACCCTTGGACATCTCCTTCCTTCTCACATTCTTCAAAGTGGGCTCCTGATACCATTACTTCAACTTCAGTGAATTTTTAAATATATTTTATTTATTTATTTGAGAAAGAAAGGGGACAGTGTGTGTGTGTGTGTGAGAGAGAGAGAGAGAGAGAGAATGGGCATGCCACAGCTTCTAGCCACAGCAAACGAACTCCAGATGCATGTGCCCCTTGTGCATCTGGCTTACATGGGTCCTGGAGAATTGAACTGGGATCCTTTGGCCTTGCAGGCAAAGGCCTTAACCGCTAATCCATCTCTCCAGCCCAACTTCAATGAATTTTTGTTTGTTTATTTGTTTGTTTTTTGGTTTTCGAGGTAGGATCTCACTCTAGCCCAGGCTGACCTGGAATCCACTGTATCGTCTCAGGCTGGCCTTAAACTCACAACAATTCTCCTACCTCTGCCTCCTGGATTTCAATGATTATTATATATATTTTTTTATGTCACCTAAAGACCAAGTGAGATGTAAGCATAGTCCTGAATGACTGTCAATAACCTTCTGGGAAATTTATAATGCTCTATATCTTTAAATTTTTTTTCATTTATTTGCAAGGAGAGAGAGAGAGAGAGAAAGAGAGAGGAGAGACACAGAGAGAGAATGGTAATGCCAGAGCCTCAAGCCACTGCAGAGGAACTCCAGATGCACGTGCCACTGTGCATCTGGCTTTATGCAGGTTCTGTAGACTCAAACCAGGTTGCTGGGCTTTGCAGGCAAATGCCTTAGCCACTGAGCCATCTCTCTAGCCTCAGTATCTTTACAGCCCCCTTTCACTGTCCTTTCTGCACAATCTCTCTTTCTAAGCCTTATCTCTGTTTTGCAACCAAGACTTCAGTAAGATTCCCACGTAACACCCTCACAAAGGTTCAAGGAGTTTATAATTTTATCCAATCTGAGCTAAGCTTCTACAAATAATAGTGCTCTGCGTTCATGACGTTGGCTAGATAATGGTGAGAAGGCCCTTGTTTGTGACAAAGAGACACAGGCGATGTTTTAGTGAAGGAGTCACTGGTAGTCAGGGCTTGTGGTAAGATGAAAAGGGCAGGAAATCCAGCAAACAGAAAAAAAAAATTAAGGATGGTTGGGAATGGACCCTTGGGGAGACAAGAATACAGAGAATAAGCCAGGGCGGGATGGCGGCCCGGTGAAATGTCCGCCTGATGGCTGTGCTCACCATCGGGGCGCGGTCCTTCCCACACCCCAGTGCCCAGGCGTGGTAGGGCTCAGCATGGTGAGACACTTGGCACCTAAACCGTGTGCCTGCTGCCTTGATTCATTCTCAACAACGTCCGAGTCCTCTCCCAGTGATGAAAACCACGGCCTTTGGCTACATCAAAGTCAATCTTTCACCTCAAGTCACATAGGCTGAGCTTGACAGGTGTGAACTCTGTGCTTTTGACTCCAGTGTATCTTCTCCTGTCCCTTCCTCTCTCCCTCCCTCCCCTTCCTTCCTCCTAAGCTCCCTTTCTTCCTCCCTCCTTCCCTCCCTTCCTCCCTCCTTCCCTTCCTTCCTCCTAAGCTCCCTTTCTTTCTCCCTCCTTCCCTCCCTTCCTTCCATCCTCTCTTCCTTCTTCCTTCTTTCAAAGCTTCCTTTCTTCTTCCTCCCTCCCCCCTTCTCTCCTTCCCTTGCTGTGTGGTCTAGGCTGGTCTTCAACTTGTGATACTTGTCCCCCACTTTTCGTCATGAGCTGGGATCAAAGGGGTGCAACACAACACCTGGCCATTTCTATTTTCTTCAAGCACAGTTTCCTTTCAGTTTTTCTTCAACTGGGTCCAGTGCCAAGGAAAAGCTTAGGTGAGTGAAAGGCTCAAATTTTTAGAATCCTTTCTTAGAAGAAATATCTAGAATGCTTTGATCCTTGTCTGGGAATGGCTGGTAGAGTTTGATGATACCTGAGAGTAGACATCACCCAAGCTCACACTTTTTTTTTTTTTTTTTTTTTGTCATTTTCCTCATACCTTGAAAAAGGCTGTAGTTAAAATTTCCAAATTAGTTAGACTTGGGACTTTGAATTTTTTTTTACATCCACCATAACTTAAATGCAACTCTTTTTTGCCCTTTTCTTAGACTATTTATTTATTCATTTTGAGGGAGCACAGATAGAGAACGAATGGGGTGCTAGGGCCACCAGGCACAGCAAATGAACTCCAGACACATGTGCCACCTTGTGCATCTGGCTCACGTGGGTACTGGGGAATCGAGCATGGGTCCTTAGGCTTCACAGGCAAGCACCTTCACTGCTAAGCCATCTCTGCAGCCCCTTATTCTTGTTATAAATAAAGCTTTATTGGACCATAGCGATGCCCATTTGTTTATGTCTTGTCTATATCTGCTTTCTCACTGTAACAACTGAGATGAGTACTTATGTTAGAGACTGTATGGCTTAAAACATTTACTCTCTGGTCGTTTAATGGATGCCAGCTCCGTTAATGAAACTGGGGAATGTAAAGATGGATTAAGAAGCTATCGCTAATGCCCATGGACCTATAGTCTAACACAGACAAGTCAACAGCCATCCAGCAAGGCAGAGTATAGCATGGACCGTCGACAAGAAATAACTAATTTGCTCTGGTGGCTCAGGGACGGTGCAGGCCCCTGACAAAGAGAAGGCATTGGGCTTTGCACAAAGATATTACTTCCATAACTATGACTCACAGTAATTTCCCAATAGGAACTTCATGAGAAATCAAAGTCATTTCCTTTATGGAATTTTATAAATTGTAGTATCCAAAGGGTGGAAATGATTTCGGATATTGCTTTGTGTGCAGATGTCTTTATCTGAATACATGTTTCCGTCACTGTGGGGATAATCGTATTTATAGAACATGTCTGAAGATTTGGAGGAAGGCTTTCCTTGCTCAGGATGAGGCGATTGAGAGAATGCATTCCTTCTCATTTTTACTGATTATTCATGCAACAAAGTAAAAATAAGTGTCATGAATCTCACCACATGATTTTCAGGGAAAACTACTCAAACACCAAGGATAGTCTAAAGACAAGATAACATTATACAACACTGGGAGACTGGGGAAGTGGCTTAGCTGTTACAGCATTTGCCTGCAAAGCCTAAGGACCTGGGTTCAATTCCCCAGAACCCACGTAAGCCAGATGCACAAGGGGGCACATGTGCCTGGAGTTCGTATGCAGTGGCCAGAGGCCCTGGTGTGCCCATTCTCTCTTTTCTCTCTATCTATCTCTTTCTCTCTCATGAATAATTAAATAAAATATTTTTAAAAAATTATATGACACTGGGTATACAATCATGTTACTCAGTGACAAGAGCATTCCTTTGATCTGCAGAATAGCAGAGTGTGCACGTGTGTACAGAGATTTTGGTAAATTCCCATTGACTTGCTGAATCCAACCCCCTATGGCTGGAGAGAGTCCATACGCAGATATAAAGGATCCAGGCCTTCCTGGTTGGTGTTAATTGTGTGGGGTTAATCGTCTGAGCATTGATACCCTTTCATTTTTATATCACCAATAATGGTTAGTCCATGGCATAATATTTTTGTCTTTTACTTCCTCCTTCCTTTTTCCCTTCCTTCTTTCCATTTTCTTTTTCTTCTTTCTTTTTTTTTTTGTTCTTATTTATATTTATTTGAGAATGACAGATAGAGAGAAAGAGGTAGATAGAGAAAGAGAGAGAATGGGTGTGCCAGGGCCTCCAGCCACTGCAAATGAACTCCAGATGCATGTGTCCCCTTGTGTATCTGGCTAACGTGGGTCCTGGGGAACCGAGCCTTGAACCAGGGTCCTTAGGCTTCATAGGCAAGTGCTTAACCTCTAAGCCATCTCTCCAGCCCTGTTTTCTTTTTCTTCTTATGTCCCAGGCTGGCCCCAAGCTCTCTATGGAGCTAAGGGTGACCTTGAACTTTTGATCATTCTGCCTTCGCTACCCAGGTGTTGGGATTACAGGTGTGCACCGCTGCGTGCCTGGTTTCTGCAGTGATGAGACTTGTGCACAGGGCTTCATGCATGCTGAGCTTGTGCTCTAGCAACCGAGCTATGTCTCCAGCCCTCACTGTGTGGTTTTCAAAAACACTTACTGAATTAACTCGGACATAGAAGGACACCGTGCATTCAACCCTAGGTGGCTGATTCGGCAAAGGATTCTAGAATTTCAGGTTAGTTTCACAGCGAGAAGAGTGAGATTTCTCCCTTTCTGCTTCCAGCAAGATATCAAAATTGTTGGCTAGATTCCAACCACTCATTCTTTATATTCAAAATACTGAAGGTACCAGAGCTAATGCATTGCAGGCTTGTCTTAGAGTATGAGTCTGTGAAGTTTTACCCGTGGAAAGCATAATATTTTGACTGATAAAGCGAGTGTGTTTGGTGAGAAAACTACTGAAAGAAAATATCAGCCCCTCCATCAGGTAACTGAAATGTTTTAAAAAGCTCTAAGCCCAAATATTTCAGGTTTCCTCTGAGTCGGAGACCTCCTACAGTTAGCCATTGGAGAGCACTCACAAAGGCCAGGCCCATCTCCCCCTACTGAGAGAAACACAGACCAGTTTGGCCCCAGTGTTTTCTCTTGTATTTTTTTCCATAGTCTGGTTACCAGTAGGGCAGCGGCTGCCCCAGATGGAGTCTATAAGAGGGGCACAGTATGCGGGCTGGGAAGATGGCTCGGTGGTTACAGTGCTTGCTGTTCAAGCATGAAGACCTGGTTCGGATCCCTAGCACCCACATAAAAGCTGGGCATGGTATCATGTGCCTGTGGTCCCAGTGCTGGGGAGGTGGAGACAGGAGAAGGGGGGTTGGGGAGGGCTAATCTAGTTGAATCAGTGAGCTGTAGGTTTGCTGTAGGTTTGGTGGTGACGGAGCCTGTCTCAAAAATAAGGTGGCGTGTGATTGAGGAAGACACCCAATTTTAACCTCTGGCCTCCACGTGCAGATGCACGTGCACAGGCACCACCCACAAACATGCATATGAACACACTTGCACACCCACTACGCAAGAGCGCGCGCACGCACACACACACAGGGACACGGGGCTCAGAAGCTCATCCAGCTGCTCCCCCCCCCCGTTATCCCTCTTGCTCCCCGTCTTAGAAGTGGAGGAGTGGAGAATCCAGCCCTCTGTGTGAGGAGCACATCCCAGTGCAGTTACTGATGCGCAGGTATAATGAACCGCATGCACATTCGAAGGCTGCATTATATCGAATCTGTCTAAGTAGACTCTGCCGTCTCCTTTGAGCCCCGCTGGGTATTTATGAATGGGATCGCTTCCTCATTTTCTTCTAACGTCAGTAGGAAGGGAAGTCCGATACCATCGCCTCCTAAATGGGGACAGAACACTGCGAATGCATACATTTCAGCCAGATGCAGCAGGCACCAGCAAGCAGAATCGCTTCCCCACTCCGTGGCCATGGGCCTGTCCCTGTGGGAGTTTTTCTCGAGTTTCTGATTTACTATGATCGCTTTTGAAGACCCAGCCATGGCTAGGTGAGATTAAATTACTGATTATTCCCCGGCCCTGTTTGCACTGGAGTCTTTCTGGACGGCTCCTGATTCCATCCCATTTAAAGCGCTTGGTGGCATGAACTCACTTGGTTTCTGCCCACATCACTGCATTCCTGGGATGCCGTTCACAGGCCTTAGCAAGATCATCTGACAGCCGCCTGTGAGGTCAATGAACTTTATACATAATTAAACGCTCACAGTTAGGAGAATTCCCTTCTCCCCTCCTCCTCTCTCTCCCTGAGAAATGGGGGGGGGAAAGAATACAAGTTATGCTGCCCCTCTGCTCCTGAGTAAAGAATTCTGTGGAGTCGCCCGGCTAGTTTCACATGATTTAATGCTGACCAGAGTAAGAAAGCGAATGCATCCTCCACTGGGCCCCACTGAGCAGTCACCACCCACACTGTTTATTCAGACTGGGATCTTGGCCATTTGGGGTTTAAGCCAGAAGAAAGAGGGGGAAAAAAAAACTCAACCCTGGAATGAATGCTTTTGAAACTCTGTATTCTGGATGAAATGCAGCCAAAGATTCTTTTAAAAATCTATTTAAAATCAATTACTGGGATCATATTTTCATTTACAACAGACTGTTAGCAACAGCTAATTGTCTCTGTTTTCGCCCAGATTTGGAGTCATGGGGACATAGGCTGGCATTGGAATCAACCCTCTGTTTGGCCCTAACATCTGATGCTACCACCAAACTATGCGTGGGCAATTGGGCAACCCTGACCTTTGACTAGCTTTCCATAAGAGAACAAGGAGAGGTGTGAGGAAGAGAGGGATGGGTGAGAACAAGCCTACAGGGCTTTACTGTGGGAAAGAGTCTGCAGGAGGGGCAGAGCCCTGGGCCCTGGGAGGAGCCTCTCCCTTTGGTACCTCCTGCATCTGTCTCCAGTCAGGGCTGAAAAAAAAAAAAAAAATCTCAGACATGGGAGATTGTGTTTTACTTTTAAAGATCTTGAGAGGAGATTCCGGAACCTCCCTCGGTTACCCACCCTGCTATTTAGTAGTTCCTCCAGCCAGGAAATTCTTTCTTATTTGCAGCTTGGTGGGGGTGAGGGGAGAAGTCACTGGCTCAGACCACTTCCACCTCCCACAGTGTGTTTACTCCTCCGATGGGACCGAGCCTATTGCTGCTTGTCCCTTAAAACGGCAGTGGCTTGGACCTCTTTGCAGAAGGGAGAAGGGGCCGGCAGAGTGAGTTGAGAAATGGAGGAGCAGCACTTAAGGGGGTTAGACAAGTACCAAGCAAGACTAGTGGGCCTTTCGTGCACTTACTAGGGACTAAGGAACGTAGCTGAGACATCACAGAGGACTGAGCACCAAACTGTGTGCATATGGAAAACATGGGAGCAGACTTTCAAAAAGAATCCTGTAGCCTGGAGAGATGGCTTCACAGTTAAGGTGCTTGCTTGCCTGTGAAGCCTAATGACTCAGATTCAGTTCCCCAGAACCCACGTAAAGCCAGGTGCATAAGGTGACACACGCATCTGGAATTTGTTTGCAATGGCCAGAGACCCTGGTGTGCCCATTCTCTCTCTCTCTCTCTCATAATAAATAAATATAAAATAAAAGAATCCTGAAAAACCAGAGAGACTAGAAGTTCACATACTAGAGATAGACTTTGGCCTCCTTAGTTTTAAATAAGAGCTAAAACCCAGACAGGGGAAGGGACACATTCCTGACCAGATCCAGGGTCAAATGTTCTCCAGTCCTTAGGTCTGCCTGCTGAGCGGAGTTTTTCTCACTTCCCCAGCCTCTTCCTCCTCCTGTGGGGATGCGCAGTGAAGGCTCGGCCTCTCTCCACAATGAATTACAGACCCATTGAAAAGCAGTCAGATGACCCCAACAGCTGGTTCCTTCCTCTTTTATCGGGTTATGTCATTGCCCTCCGAGAGGCTGCGGATGGTTCCAGGAAGGGAGAAGCTGTCTTCTTTACACGGCTCCCCTCCGTTGGCTCCCTCAGGTTTCACTTCCCTGAGTTAAATAAATGTCTGCATGAGTGGAACGAGTGTTGCGGCACGGAGAGGGGGCTGCACGCATGGGTCCCGCTGTTTGGGGTGGGGGGTGCCGTCTCCTCAGCTCTATGTCTAACTTAAAAACATCTTTTTTTTAAAAAAATATTTTATTTTTATTTATTTATTTGACAGAGAGAAAGAGGGAAGGAGAGAGAGAGAGAACGGGCGCACCAGGGCCTCCAGCCACTGCAAACGAACTCCAGATGCATGCACCACCCTGTGCATCTGGCTAACGTGGGTCCTGAGGAGTCGAACCTGGGTCCTTTGGCTTTGCAGGCCAACACGTTAACTATGAAGCCATCCCTCCGGCCCAGAAAGTTCTTTTTTTGAGGGACATTGCAGTTGTTCCTGGCTTTGGAGTTAGGTTATTGCACGCTGTATTGCACGTGCACATGGGCTCTGCACACCGCGCGTGCTGTTTCTCTGCTGTGTGTTGTCAGCAGCAATGTGATAGAAGTTCTCGCATCTTCAACTTCCCTGAATTTTGCTAGATTGCTCCCCAGCTAAGGCGCCGATCCACTTTCACACTGGCAGGACTTGAGAATCGCGACATATTTTCACCATATTTAACTTTTTCTCTCTTCTTGCCAGACTGTGCTGTTTAGGGCATAGACGGCCATTTCCGCGTTGTCTATGAGGCCCGGCATCTTTTCATTCGCTTACTGAATAAGCCAGATTTCTCCTCTCTGAGTTATCTTTCATTTTTCTGGGGGTTCGTTTGTTTCCCACTTGGTTCACTACAGCATGTAGTATATACGTGGTGCCAATCTCTGGGCCGTCATTCGCCTGGCAAACGTCTTCCCTTGGACCTGTCGTTCTACGTTGCTGTGATGGCATGCTGAGAATATTTCTGCATGTTGTCTCAGTCTCATCACTGGCCCGTGAGCTAGACGCTATCCCTGCTGTCACTGACAGATGAGGGTGGCTCCCTTTAGAAAGTTTCAGCACGTGGACAAAGGGCTTACCAGGCCTACAGTGGGGCTCGGGATCAGCTCACTGCTCCTCATTTCACAGGGGAAACACTGAGGCCCAGAGAGACGCTGTCAGGTGCTCAGAGTCACACGGATGGATAGTTCCGGAACCGAGACTATCAAGTCAGGCCCCAGACTGCTTGACACAACTGTTGACCTCTATGGAATGATGGGGGTATGAGCTGAGGAAGAGCACATCCACATGCCCTCTTCAAATGTAGTAAAAGAATTATGAAATTTAAAATTTTTAAATTTATTTTATTTGAGAGAGAGGGAGAAAAAAAAAAAAAAAAGAAAGAAGAAGGAAAGAAATGGCGGGTATGCCAGGGCCTTCAGTCACTGCAAACAAATTCCAGATGCATGTGTGCCACCTTGTGCATCTGGCTTACATGGGTCCTGGGGAATTGAACCTGGGTCCTTTGGCTTTGCAGGCAAGTGCCTTAACCACTAAGACATTTCTCCAGCCCATGAACTTTTTAAAATACAAAAACAACATAGAATAACATATTAACCAGGCATCCACACCTCAGGTTTAGTAAATATGTACATTCAACCATTTTTTTTTTTTGAGGCAAGCCCCAACAGACTGGCTTTTTTTTTTTTTTTTTTTTCCTGATGTAAGAGAGTGGAGGAGAGAGGGAGAATTGGCACGCTAGGGTCTCCAGCCATTGTAATAGAACTCCAGACATGTGCACTGCCTTGTGCACATGTGCGACCTTCTGTGTTCGTGTCACCTCATGTGTCTGGCTTACCTGGGACCTGGAAAGTCGAACATTGGTCTCCAGGCTTTGCAGGCAAGCACTTTAACTGCTAAGCCATCTCTCCAGCCCCATTTTTTTTGATAGGGTCTTGCTATCTACCATGAACTGGCCTCAAACTCATGGCAATCCTCCTGTCACAGATTTTCAGGTGCTGGAATTCTAGGTATGAATCACCACACCAAGTTTAGCCATAGCTTTGAAAGGTTTTTTTTTTTAAAAAAAAAAAAACAAATATTTTAAACGTTTATTTATCCATTAGAGAGAGAGAGAATGGGCATGCCAGGATCTCTAGCCACTGCAAACGAACTCCAGACACATGTGTCACCTTATGCATCTGGCTGACATGGGACCTGGGGAATTGAACCTGGGTCTTTAGGCTTAGAAGGCAAGTGCCTTAACCACCAAGCCATCTCTCCAGCCTTTAAATATTTTTATTTGTTTACTTATTTATTGGCAAGCAGAGATAGAAGAGCCAGAGAGAAAGAATGGGTACAACAGGGCCTCCAGCCACTGCAAACAAACTCCAGATGCATATGTGTCTGGCTTTACATGGATACTAGGGACTCAAACCCACGTCATCAGGCTTTGCAGGCAAGTGCTTAACCACTGAACATCTCTCCAGCCCCTAAAAAGGTTTATTTTTTTTTTTTAATGGGAAACATTACTGATAAGGCTTCTTCTGTGCTGCCACTTGATGGCAACCTACCCCAGCTCTCCCAGGAGCGTCCTCCCGGCCGATATCGTAAGGCTGTGTGTCTGTCGTTGCCTCGGCTGCGTAGTCGTGACTCAGAAATAATACTTAGTATCATTCTGTGAGTTAGAAAATTTAAGGTTATGTTCCCACCGAATATTCTTTGTGGCACTCGCGTTATCACTTGAAATACTGTTCTGCGGATTTTTTGTTTCTTTGTTTGTTTTACTGTGATTTGGATCTCATCCTTAATTGCTGTATTGTTGTGGCTTGACTGCTTGTATTCTCCCCCTCACCAAATTTAATCATTGGGATTTGACAACCCAGCGTGTGATGTCACCAGAAGGAGGGACTGCAGGGATATGATTGATTAGATCACATGAGAAGCACTCCCGTGAACAGGACTGGAATTGTATAAAAGATACCCCAGAGATCTTTCTCACTCCTTTTGCTATGTGGTGCATCCTGAGAAGGCTATGAGCTGGTAAGTCAGAGCCCACTGAATCTGCCAGGGCCTTGATCATAGATTGCCAGTCTTCAGAACTGAAAAATAAACATCTGTTAAACTCTCACCCAGCGTGCCTTGTTTCTTAACAGCAACCCAAACTGACGCTTATCGGTTCTTTTCAGTGAATAGATCACAAGGTATCCACCCTCTCATCAATGGAGGTGAAGATGGTTTCTAGATTCTTCTCTTGCAAACAGTGCTGTTGTGAATTTCTCTGGATATGTTTTCAAGTAGACACGTTGAACTTCTCAGAGGTACAGAATGAAATGAAATTTCTCATTTTCCGAGTGAAAACAGCATTATGTTTGGATGTTTCCATATGGGTCTCTATTTCCCTCCGAGCCAGCAATGTGAGGTCCTTGCTGTGTTCCATCTTCCCGTTCCCTCACAGTGATGAGGGCCTTGAGTGTTCCATCTCCCGTTCCCTCACAGTGATGAGGGCCTCGAGTGTTCCATCTTCCGTTCCCTCACAGTGATGAGGGCCTTGAGTGTTCCATCTTCCGTTCCCTCACAGTGATGAGGGCCTTGAGGGTTCCATCTTCCCGTTCCTTCACAGTGATGAGGGCCTTGAGGGTTCCATCTTCCCGTTCCCTCACAGTGATGAGGGCCTTGAGGGTTCCATCTTCCGTTCCTCACAGTGATGAGGGCCTTGAGGGTTCCATCTTCCCGTTCCTCACAGTGATGAGGGCCTTGAGGGTTCCATCTTCCGTTCCCTCACAGTGATGAGGGCCTTGAGGGTTCCATCTTCCGTTCCCTCACAGTGATGAGGGCCTTGAGGGTTCCATCTTCCGTTCCTTCACAGTGATGAGGGCCTTGAGTGTTCCATCTTCCATTCCCTCACAGTGATGAGGGTCTTGAGGGTTCCATCTTCCGTTCCCTCACAGTGATGAGGGCCTTGAGTGTTCCATCTTCCGTTCCCTCACAGTGATGAGGGCCTTGAGTGTTCCATCTTCCATTCCCTCACAGTGATGAGGGCCTTGAGGGTTCCATCTTCCGTTCCTTCACAGTGATGAGGGCCTTGAGTGTTCCATCTTCCATTCCCTCACAGTGATGAGGGTCTTGAGGGTTCCATCTTCCGTTCCCTCACAGTGATGAGGGCCTTGAGTGTTCCATCTTCCGTTCCCTCACAGTGATGAGGGCCTTGAGTGTTCCATCTTCCATTCCCTCACAGTGATGAGGGCCTTGAGGGTTCCATCTTCCGTTCCTTCACAGTGATGAGGGCCTTGAGTGTTCCATCTTCCATTCCCTCACAGTGATGAGGGCCTTGAGGGTTCCATCTTCCGTTCCCTCACAGTGATGAGGGCCTTGAGTGTTCCATCTTCCGTTCCCTCACAGTGATGAGGGCCTTGAGGGTTCCATCTTCCTTCCTCACAGTGATGAGGGGCCTTGAGTGTTCCATCTTCCTTCCCTTCACAGTGATGAGGGCCTTGAGTGTTCCATCTTCCTTTCCCTCACAGTGATGAGGGCCTTGAGGGTTCCATCTTCCGTTCCCTCACAGTGATGAGGGCCTTGAGTGTTCCATCTTCCCTTCCCTCACAGTGATGAGGGCCTTGAGGGTTCCATCTTCCGTTCCCTCACAGTGATGAGGGCCTTGAGTGTTCCATCTTCCGTTCCCTCACAGTGATGAGGGCCTTGAGGGTTCCATCTTCCGTTCCCTCACAGTGATGAGGGGCCTCGAGTGTTCCATCTTCCGTTCCCTCACAGTGATGAGGGCCTTGAGGGTTCCATCTTCCCTTCCCTCACAGTGATGAGGGCCTTGAGTGTTCCATCTTCCGTTCCTTCACAGTGATGAGGGCCTTGAGTGTTCCATCTTCCCTTCCCTCACAGTGATGAGGGCCTTGAGTGTTCCATCTTCCGTTCCCTCACAGTGATGAGGGCCTTGAGGGTTCCATCTTCCCTTCCCTCACAGTGATGAGGGCCTTGAGGGTTCCATCTTCCCTTCCCTCACAGTGATGAGGGCCTTGAGGGTTCCATCTTCCGTTCCCTCACAGTGATGAGGGCCTCGAGTGTTCCATCTTCCGTTCCTTCACACTGATGAGAGCCTTGAGGGTTCCATCTCCCGTTCCCTCACAGTGATGAGGGCCTTGAGGGTTCCATCTTCCGTTCCTTCACAGTGATGAGGGCCTTGAGGGTTCCATCTTCCCTTCCCTCACAGTGATGAGGGCCTTGAGTGTTCCATCTTCCCTTCCCTCACAGTGATGAGGGCCTTGAGTGTTCCATCTTCCATTCCCTCACAGTGATGAGGTGTTCCATCTCCCTCCCTCACAGTGATGAGGGCCTTGAGTGTTCCATCTTCCCTTCCCTCACAGTGATGAGGGCCTTGAGTGTTCCATCTTCCCTTCCCTCACAGTGATGAGGGCCTCGAGTGTTCCATCTTCCGTTCCCTCACAGTGATGAGGGCCTTGAGTGTTCCATCTTCCGTTCCCTCACAGTGATGAGGGCCTTGAGGGTTCCATCTTCCCTTTCCCTCACAGTGATGAGGGCCTTGAGTGTTCCATCTTCCGTTCCCTCACAGTGATGAGGGCCTTGAGGGTTCCATCTTCCGTTCCTTCACAGTGATGAGGGCCTTGAGTGTTCCATCTTCCATTCCCTCACAGTGATGAGGGCCTCGAGTGTTCCATCTTCCCTTCCCTCACAGTGATGAGGGCCTTGATGGTTCCATCTTCCGTTCCCTCACAGTGATGAGGGTCTTGATGGTTCCATCTTCCGTTCCCTCACAGTGATGAGGGCCTTGAGTGTTCCATCTTCCGTTCCCTCACAGTGACGAGGGCCTTGAGTGTTCCATCTTCCCTTCCCTCACAGTGATGAGGGCCTTGAGTGTTCCATCTTCCGTTCCCTCACAGTGATGAGGGCCTCGAGTGTTCCATCTTCCATTCCCTCACAGTGATGAGGGCCTTGAGTGTTCCATCTTCCGTTCCCTCACAGTGATGAGGGCCTTGAGTGTTCCATCTTCCTTTCCCTCACAGTGATGAGGGCCTTGAGTGTTTCCATCTTCCATTCCCTCACAGGATGAGGGCCTTGAGGGTTCCATCTTCCCTTCCCTCACAGTGATGAGGGCCTTGAGGGTTCCATCTTCCATTCCCTCACAGTGATGAGGGCCTTGAGGGTTCCATCTTCCGTTCCCTCACAGTGATGAGGGCCTTGAGTGTTCCATCTTCCATTCCCTCACAGTGATGAGGGCCTTGAGTGTTCCATCTTCCCTTCCCTCACAGTGATGAGGGCCTTGAGTGTTCCATCTTCCGTTCCCTCACAGTGATGAGGGCCTTGAGTGTTCCATCTTCCGTTCCCTCACAGTGATGAGGGCCTTGAGTGTTCCATCTTCCGTTCCCTCACAGTGATGAGGGCCTTGAGTGTTCCATCTTCCCTTCCCTCACAGTGATGAGGGCCTTGAGGGTTCCATCTTCCCTTCCCTCACAGTGATGAGGGCCTTGAGGGTTCCATCTTCCATTCCCTCACAGTGATGAGGGCCTTGAGTGTTCCATCTCCCGTTCCCTCACAGTGATGTGGGTCTCAAGTGTTCCAACTTTTGTTCCCCTCACAGTGATGGGAGCCATGAGTTCCATCTTCTGTAGCTCTTGGCATTGTCAGTTTGAAGTTTTGCTGACCTGCTGGGTTGGGGAGACGTCTCCTCATAGCAGTGATTTTTATTGCTCTGATTACTATTGATGCTATACTTTTAGATTTCTTTTTCAGCATGATTTTTCATCATGTGGGATTCTTTTTCTTTGTGTGATCTGTTGGTAGACTGTTCATGTGGGTTACCTCCTCTCCAATCCTCCCTTATCGTGTCCCCTATATGCAATATCAAGTCCAGTTTCACAAAGATTTATTTTTTATGGGACTTATGGGAGTTTAAAAAATATTTTGTTTTATTTGTGTTATATTTTATTTTTATTCATTTATTTGAGGGAGAATGAGGCAGAGAAAGAGAGAGAGAGAGAGAAAATGGGCATACCAGGTCCTGCATCTACTGTAATCGAACTCCAGATCCATGCACTACCTTGAGCATCTATCCATCCCTCATGGAAGTTTTGAGTTGTGAATTTTGTTTTGTTTGTTCGAATGTTTTGAGGTAGAGTCTCATTGTGCAGCCCAAGAAGCCTCAAACTCACATGTTGCCCAGACTGGTCTGAATTTTCTGCCTCTCTTTCCCAAACCTCCTGAGTATGTGCGCATTACATACTGGCCACCATTTTCCCTCCTGGGAGATCTAAGATGTTTCAGGATTTGTGCTTATGTTACTCTCTCCTCTGGGATTTGTGTACCTATATACACAGGCAACGTGAGCTGGGGTCCTGTAAGCAAATGTGGGTCTGAGCTTGGGGATTTCACAGGGAAAGTTTTAGGTTCTTCAACTTTGGACCAGTGTTCTTAGGCTTTCTGAGGCTTTGAGATGCAAGGGGTTCTATCTGAGCCCACCTCCCTTATACAGGATCAGGGTCACATCCTGGAATGGGCATTAGACTTTAACCATCATCCCCAGGTCTCCATGGCATTTGTGTGGGTCTAAATTCTCTTGCATGCCGCTGATTTAACTTTAAATTGGGTTTCAATGTTTATCTCTATTTTAAGATCTTTACCTTTCCTCTACATATCTCCTCTCCTTCCTCCCTTCCTCTTTCTGTCCCTCTCCTCCTCCTTCCTTCCTCTCTTCCTCCCTCCTTTTCTCCAAATTCCCTGTGGTATTTTCTTAAGAATTTCACTTCCTTGTACTGGGAAGGATTCCATAGGATCAACCCAGTGTTAGTCAAATGACTCAAATCAACTGTTGAGCTAAGCCAATCATGTCTTGGCCTTTTGCTTAAGATTACCTGAGATAAACCTAGAACAAACTGAAAAAAAAAAAAAAAAAAAAAAAAAGGAAAATACCCTGGAATTAATTCAAAGGGTCATGATTTGCAGAGATCAGAAAGTTCTTGGAAATCACTTTGTGCAACCCTAGAGTTCTCCTGAAGGGAACCAAGGCTGCAAACTGAAGGGGCCAGTTGTCCATAGACACATGGGTAGTTGTTAGAAAAGTAGGGGTTGAGCTGAAAAGAAGGCCTCTCTTGTCATCACCTCATAGAGAGGGGTGCTGTTTCTTGCAATTGCCCGTGTGTGTGTGTGTGTGTGTGTGTGTGTGTGTGTGTGTGTGATGGTGATGCACATTTGCATGAAAGCGGGTGCACATGCATGTGCATATGTGCATACACATGTGTGAACATGTGTGTGTGGAGACCACAGGTTGATTTCAGGTGTTTCCTCGATCACTCTCCACCTTAATGATGGAGGCAGGGTCTTTCAGTTGAACCCAGAGCTTGACAATTCAGCTAATTTCGCTAGTGAGATTACAGGCAGCGGGGCGCGGCAGCATTTACGTGGGTTTTGGGAATCTGGACTCGGGTCCATAACTCACTCTAGAGTGATTGTTCAGGCACTTAGATCTGATAGTTGTTGAGCCTGAAATCACTGTGACATTGGAGGAAAACCATAAAGACTATTTACATGTTTGTTTTATTTTTTTCTTCTTCCATATATGGTAATAATACTTACAGAGTCATGAAAGTGGTTGATGTTGATCTCAATTTTGTTTATTTTCTACAAAAAAATTTTCTCCCCTTTTTGCCTTTCCCCCTCCAATTTAATATCCATTGCTTTCTAAAATCCTTCACTGAGGACTGAAATCCATAGAAACACTCTTCCTTTCTTTAACTCCCTCCTTTTAAAATACATTTAAATATTTTATTTATTTATTTATTTATTTAAGACAGAGAGGGAGGGAGGGAGAGAGACAGAGAGAGAGAGAGAGAGAGAGAGAGAGGGATAAACAGAGAGAGAGAGAGAGAGAATGGGCACACCAGGGCTGCCAGCCACTGCAAATGAACTCTACATGCATGCACTACCTTGTGCATCAGGCTTACGTGGGTACTGGGGAATAGAACCTGGGTCATTAGTCTTTGCAGGCAAGCGCCTTAACCACTAAGCCATCTCCTCAGCCCTCAAAATATTTTTTTATTGAGACCTGTAAATATACTGCAATGTGATCATATTCCCGTCTTATTACCCTTTCATTCAGCGGCGCACCGTCCTCTTTCAAAGAAGTCCTTCCTTTGTTTATATGTCTAAATCCTTGTATCTTCCTCCATCCTTCATGACATGCTTATGGGCTCAGAACTGGGCCGGTATTGTGGGGGCAGTGATAACCACTGTAAGGTTATAAATACATCAGTCAGTTAATGTCAGGAGGACAGGGTCTCAGAGTATTCCCTTCCATGCTGGGGCTCTTACATTCTTTCCACCTCCTCTTGTGCAGTGTTTCCTGAGCTTTTAAGCGCGTGATAGAGATGTCTTATTTAGTGTTGAGCTCTTAACAGCCTCTCCCTTTCAGCTTTGAGTCTCCTTCGTGTCTACCACCATCTCCATAGACGAGCGTCTCTGGTAGCAGTGAGAACAGCACTAATGTGTGTGTATGTGTGTGTGTGCGTGCGCGCGCACATGTTGTGTGTGTGGAGGCCAGAGGACATCAGGCATAATCCGCAGGAAAGCCATCCACCTTTTCTGAGACAGGGTCTTTCATTGGCTTGGCGTTTGCCAATTAGGCTACATTGACTGGTCAGTGAGCCCCAGGGACCTGCCTGTTTCTACCACCTCAGCACTGGGATTATACCAGGTATGTGCTACTAGGCCCAGAATTTTTGCATGGGTTCTGGGAATCAAACTCAGGTTTTCATGCTTACAAAGCAAGCAGTCTTCCAACCGAGCTATCTCCCCAGCCCTCTCACTCCTTTTGAGCTGGTCATTTGAGCTGCATAATTGCCACCACTACTTTTAAATCCTTTTAAATTATTGAGTGCCCTGTTTCTCTAACAAGACTGTAAGGACCAGTTTGCAGATGCCATGGCTTACCTATCTTAAGAGTCTCCCAGTGTCCATGCAGAAACAATATAGAGGAAATATGTTCTTTGAGGTAGAGCTGAGCTTGGTGTCAGGAAGCCTGGGCTCGGGCCCTCTGCTCTGTTCCCCGTGTCCTGAGCAAGCCACGCCCCTGCATGGGAAGGCCACTGGCATATTACAGATAGAGCCCACATGTGATATGCCACTCAGACTGGGCCCAGTTTGAGAGTGAAGGGAGGACCCTATGGATACTTCTCAGGACAACAGGCATAACCAGGGACTTTCTCTGACCAGTTGGGGCATATGGTCACTTACCTTATAGATCACCATAAGTGCTTCAGAAAAATTCATGCAGCTGCTCTCAAGACAATAATCTTCATTTTTCTTTTTGTGAAAAATGGACATCTCTTTAAAAATTATTTATTTATTTATTTATTAGAGAGAGAGAGAGAAGGAGGTAGAGAATGGGTGCACCAGGGCCTCTAGTCACTACAAATGAACTTCAGATACATGCACTATCTTGTGCATCTGGCTTTATGTGGGTCCTGGGGAATTGAACCTGGATCCTTAGGCTTCACAGGCAAGTGCCTTAACCGCTAAGCCATCTCTCCAGCTCTCAAGATACTAATCTTTTAACATAAAATTGTTACCTCTTACAAAGGTTCTCATCTACTAGCCTAACTTCACAGGTAAATTTTTTTTTATTGAAACCTTTATTGTATGAACATATTGCAAATTGGTCATATTCCCATCAGGTTGTAATCTTCCCTTTGCCTCCATTCCACTGAGGGCCCTCCCCAAAATTCATCAGAGCAGAAAATCAGAGGATGTTGAGAATTCCATAATAAAGGCCACTTACTTATCACACACCCTCCAAGGCTCAGGAACAGTTGTGGAAGAGAGTCAGAAAGAATGTAAAAATATTTAGTTTTCCCAAACATTTCTGTATTATCAGCTACTTTTTAAAATATCTTATTTATTTATTTGAGGGAGGCGGAGAGAGAAACAGACAGATATGTAGAGAGGGCATGGGCACACCAGGGCCACTAGCCACTGCAAATGAACTCTAGATGTGTGCATCACCTTATGCTTTTGGCTTACATGGGTTCTGGGGAATCGAACCTGGGTCCTTATGCCCTGTAGCCAAGTGCCTTAAGTGCTCAGCCATCTCTCTCTAGCCCTCTTAGCTACTTTAAAGTTCTAAATGCTGGTTGCCACCGAAGTTAAAGTAGATTGATGCTGGGTCGCAGAAGGAACAAGAAGAGCTGGCTTCTGGAGTTCTGAGCCTTCTTTTCGTGGGTGTGTATGAAGCGCAGGCGTCCTACCCCTGGCGCTCAGCAAGGAGGGGCGGCGTGGGCATGGCGGCGTCTGAGCGCGGGGAGCTGAGGCTGAGGCAGGCCCTGCAGACACAGCGCTCGCCGCTCCTCCCCCGCTCCGCCTGCAGCAGCTCCCGCTGGCGCCGTGGGCGCCGGGCGCCGCCATCTCCAATGCTGGCTCGTGACACGCGTTGACCGTGGAGCCCCTGGCGCACTCAGAAGATGATGGTGTCTGGTGAGTTCATGATCGGTGCCAACCACTTCCTTTCTGCTTGTGCTCGTGGAAAGCTACCTTGGCTGAGGCACGGGGCTGAAGTGCAAAGAGAAATGAAGACTCATCCACGCCCGCCAGGAGTTCATGGTCTAGAGGGTAGCCCCAGAGCTGTAGACATCTACAGATTAGAACGTTCCAGATAGGGGCCTGGAGGGAGGGCTTAGTGGTTAAGGTGCTTGCCTTGGGAGCCTTTAAGACCTGGGTTAGATTCCTCAGGTCCCAGATGAGTGAGGTGGAGCATGCATCTGAAATTTGTTTGCAGTGGCTAGAGGCCCTGGCATACTGGTTCTCTGTCTGTCTGTCTATCTATCTATCTATCTATCTATCTATCAATCATCTATCTGTGTATCTTATCTGCCTCTTTCTCTGTCTCCAATAAATAAATAAACAATATAAAAAAGAAAGTTCCAGAGGAATAGTCATCAATTTTGACAAGTTATGTGTGGCATTTGAGCTAGGGTTGAAAAGTATGATTTTTTTTTTTCTTTAGGACCAAGGTGACAGAAGGCCATTCCACACACCTCAAGAGTGAGGTGGCATGGCATGTTTGGGGGACTATGAGTCCTGTATGCTTGAAAGATAGAAGTCTCAGTGTCAGATAAAGGAGCTCGGGTTCTATGCACAGATACCGTAATTGCATAGAGGTTCAGGTGGGTACAGCGGTCTCCACTGACTCATGCTTCAGAATGACAGCTTGGTCCCAAGGGGACCAGAGTAAGGAGAGCAGGTTTGAGAGGCGTTGGTGTTTAGGAGCAACAAGAGGGCAGAGGGTACCCTCTTATTAGTTGGAAGTGGGAGTAGATGTCACTGACTAGAAAATTGAGGTGATGAAATTTACCGCACCTTCTTGGTGGAAAACATTTGAAGAGAGAAACAGAAGGGTGGGGAAGAGGGTGCAGTCAGCAGCTGGGGCACGTGTGATGACCCAGCGAGGTGCAAGCGGGAAGGAAGCGTTTGGTAGTCTAGCAGCCGTCAGCGGCCAACCAAGGGAGCCATGGGGTTTGCTCAGTGGTTAGAGGCGCTGTGATTTGCAAGCCTGCAGAGCGAAGTTCACATCCGTAGCTCGCATGTGGAGTCAGAGGAAAGTGGCGCACACGTCACAGCCCCAGTGCTTCTGCAACAGTGGGGAGCAGGCAAGGACACGGGCGAGCTGATCTGCCATTCCCGGCTGCAAAACAAGGAAGACCTCCGTCTCAAACAAGGTGGGAGGGGAGGACCAACACCCCGAGCTGTCCTCTGACCTCCACATATAGGCTGCACCATACATACATACATAAACACACATACACCAAATAAATAAATAAAATAGAATAAAGAATCCAGGAAAGAAAGAGAGAGAGAAAGAAAGAAAGAAAGAAAGAAAGAAAGAAAGAAAGAAAGAAAGAAAAGAGAAGAGAAGAGAAAGAGAAAGAAAGAGGCAGGTAATAGAATGGATGAGCCAGATAGGAGATTCAGAGTGGCAGCTAATGGGACAGAGGGCATAAGTAGACAGAATTCAACAAGACACCAGTCCACTGAGTGGACGGTGACAAGTAGACGGGAGGCCATAAGGGACACACAGAGAAAGCGATTTGCTCTGCTGAAACACCTGATTTCTATGGCGGCTCGTGGAAGAAAGCTCAATAATGCTTTACATAAAGTCGATGCTCTGTAGGCAGTTCAAAGGAAGGATAGATGACAGAGAGAGAGATAGAGAGAGAGAGGGAGAGAGAGGAGCTGTATCTTCTGCCACCACCAGGGAGACGCTGAGGGTCCTAGAAGATTCGGTGACATGGCTGATTATTTCTTGTTAATTGGATGAACAACCCCAGGGGGATGCAGAAAGAATGAATGTTAGACATCGCTGGTGTCAGACAGAGAGGAGAGGAGCCTTGAGCCAAACCAGAGGGAGGAAGGAGGTGGGCTGAGGAGATGGTGGGAGGCTGGGTGGGCGGTGGAAGCAGACACACCATCCAGAGGGAAATGGGAGGGGCTTCAGGCAGAAGAGTGGTCCTGCATGTGGAGAGAGGTCCTGAGCGGACTCTGCAGGAGTAGATACTTACCTTCTTACCAGCCGACCCTGAGGATCCTGCCCAGTTTCTCCTCATGCTTTTATAACCATTGGAAATACCAGGGAAACAATCCTTTCTGTGTTTAGAAACCAAGTCACACTGCATTTTTCTGAGGGGCCCCTTTGAAAAGAACTCCTAACCATTTCTTTCATGGCAAGCACTTTCCAAGGTTGTTGTCTCACAAAAATGCTTTTTGGTTTCATCATCTCCCAGCCTTTGATTTTTTGGTAAACATTTGAGTTTCGTGATTACATGGAATTTAGATGGCATGGCATCAATTGCTTTACCAAAATTATTTTCAGTTCTATTACATCAGCTTCAAGAGTTCCAGAAAACATAAACAGAGCGTATTTAGTAAACTACCTTGGCTAGCACAGTTGACAAGAGAGGAGGCGTAAGATCGGGTAGCTGGTGTGGCATCTCAGGCCAGGTCAGAATCCGGAAGCTGGGAGGTTCTTTGAAGCTCCTCTGTTCACCTTCTTCTGCAAAATGCCCCAACTCTTTCTCTGAATACTTCAAAGGACAGGGGGCGAGGGTGCTCTTAGAATATGCAAACTGTTAAGGAAAAAAAAAAAAGGCAAAACACAATCAGATCAAGATGTTTACATTACTTTTTCCAAATGCTGATCAGCTATGTGTTATGTTTTAAAATATTTTATTTTTATTTATCTGCAAGGAGAGAGAGAGAATGAAAATGAGGGCACCGGGGTGCACTTTTGCCAGTGCACACAAACTCCAGGCACATGAACCACTTTGTGCTTCTGGTTTTGTCACATGGGTACTGAGGAATCGAACCTGGGCCACCAAGCTTTTTGCAAGCAAGTATCTTAAATGATAGAGCCATCTCCTCTAGCCCCCCCCCCCCACATGACTTCTTATATGTCCCCCTCCTTGGTTTTTCTGTGACTATATAAATAATACATGAGATTGTAATTATTTCCAAATGCATATACCAGGATAATGTAACAATGCTCTTTAAATCCATATCCCTGTCCTGAAAAGCAAGCCAGTGACATGTGGGGCCACCCAGTCCTCATCTGCTCACGCATGCGGTCACAGTGCCCAGATGGCTTTTCTGGTCAGCACCGTCCTTCACTTTCTGCTTCTCTCTCTCCTCCCTCTCCATTGCCCTTATCCCTTCCCGCCCACGCTTAGTGTCGTTTCCAACCCATATTTACCCTCCCGGGAGTCCAACCTGCTTGCATACCCCACAGCCGTATCAAATACTTTCAGACAATGACACACTAACTAGTTGAAAATATAGAGAGTTTCATCCATATGTGCCATGGCTTTGGTCATCATTTATAAAATTCAGATTGCGTTACGTTTTTTTTTTTTTTTTCTGGCACCTCCCTCCTCCCTTTTATCAATGTACGTATTGAAATCCCCTTAGTCTTTCTTTCACATGACTGCATACTAGTCCTTGATTGACTTTCACATATATTTGGTTTTTTAAAGCGTCATGATTTTATTTATTAATTAATTTTTAACAGGCTGTAGTATGCGTCCTTCCCCTCCTCTGTCCCCCTTTCCCTGAGGCCCCACTTCAGTAGGGTTATTGGTGTCACTGTGGGGTAATTAGGGCCTCTGTCTCTGGAGGGAGCTATGTTTCAGGTTGAGATATATATAATATATATATATATATATGCCCTCTCAATGGGAATAAACTTTCTAAGATTAACACATATTGGAGGAAAATAGAAGAGTGTAGTAATTTTGGGAACATTAAAGTTTAAAACCTCTGTATAAATATGATGGATGGTAACCAAGCCGGAGAAATAAAAAATAAATTCAGACAGAGTAAAACGGTGATCTAGTTACCTTACACAAAGCAATAGAACTAGCAAGGACTCCAGTGGGACAGTTGTCCAACTTACACGAAAGGAGTTTGTAAATGTAGTTCAGAAGTGAGCTCGGATGACTCGTCAACCTCAAACCAAACAGGATACTCATTTTCTCGGCTGCTCTATTAGGAGATATTGTTAAGGTGTTGCTAAATGTCATGTGATTTGTTGAATTAATCAGCTACAGTTCTCTAACAAATTACTGTACTTTTATGGATGTGGGTGGCTTGATCAAGAGTAACATACCCTGACTAATGGGCATAGGTATGCCTAGGGTATATACTACATGGCATGGCAATTGACATTCTACCTGCAGCATATGAAAGCCCTCTTCCTACATCCTGCCAAGGTTGAAGGCCTTTAAAAGTGTAGGAGAGGACAGATCTCATGCCATTGGAGAGTCAAAATATCAAGACAGATAAGGGACCACACCAACACTGTCCCAATGACATATATAAGAGAAGTCATGAAGAGGCAACCAGGTTTACTTGGGTTGAGTTCTGGGGAAGTGTTATTTATAGAAATATACCCTAGGGCCTGAAGTGTAATTTTATTTTTAGGCTGATTTTTTTTAATAACCAGACATTATTTGGTTACAATGGCTGCCAGACATTTCCCTCTTAGCTTAAATTTACCCCTTTAGACCTTGTGTCAAAAGCTTCAGTGAGACGCATCACACATGACTTTGGAACATTTGGACATACCCAGGTGGATGTCATGGGTGCCGAAAGAGAGGTTATGGTGAGGCCTTGACGATCCCTCCACACATGGCATTAGACGTCTGGAAGGAGGCAGAAGGGACCTCCTGAGCTGTGCAGGGATGCTGGGTCCCTCCTCCTCCCCGCCCCCACTTGCTCCGTTTCTTTCCCCACACAAGGACCTGTGCGATGCTTTCTGTATCATCCTTGTGGTCCACATCTGGCTGACTTCCGTCGCCCTCCTCGCTTTCCTTCTTTGTCCCCCTGTCCCTTCCCAACCCTTCCTTATCTGTCAGCCTCCCCTCAGACAGGTTTGTCTTTTGCCCAAACTGCTTCCACTGAGATCACCTGCTTTTTCCAACCCACCTGCCCACGCCACTCTGGCTGCAGCCTCAAAATCATAGGCACGTTCAAATGCTGATTAAATTGTTTTTAATATTTTTATTTATTAAAAAAATTTGTTTTGAGGTAGGGTCTCACTTTAGCTCAGGCTGACCTGGAATTCTCTACATAGTCTCAGGGTGGCCTCAAACTCATGGTGATCCTCCTACCTCTGCCTTCTGAATGCTGGGATTAAAGGTGTGCACCGCCACGTCCAGCTATTTTTAAGTTTACTTTATCTTTATTTATTTATTTGACAGAGAGAGAGAGAGAGAGAGAATGGACGTGCCAGGGCCTTCAGCCACTGCAAACAAACTCCAGATGCATGCGCCATCTTGTGCATCTGACTATAACGTGTGTCCTGGGGAATGAAACCTGGGTCCTTTGGCTTTGCAGGCAAAAGCCTTAACCACTAGGCAATCCCTCCAGCCCTAATATTTTATTTTTATTTATCTGAAAGAGAAAGAGAGACAGATATATATATAGAGAGAATGGGCGCAGCAGGGCCTCCAGCCATTGCAAACGAACTCCAGACACGTGCGCCACCTTGTGTATTTGGTTTACGTGGGTCCTGGGGAATCGAACCTGTGTCCTTTGGCTTTACAGACAAGTGCCTTAATCCACTAAGCCATCTCCAGCCTTGCTGGTCGACTTTCTATCCTTCCTCCAGGCCTCTTTCAATGTTTTTGTTTCCTAACACCATTTTGAGACCTTCAGGTCCCCAAGAGCTTGTGCTTTGAGGAAGGTCACCTGTTTTCTGTCTCCATGAGGACTGTCACATGGATGTTTTCTGAATGAATGTTCACTGTCACCGTCTTAGCAAAGACAAACCTCTGTATGACAGCAGGCCCCGGAGGCCAGGGGGCAGCAGACGGGGAAATGGAGAAGCCATCAGGCACCCGTCAGGCTGTTCTCAGTCAGAGGAAGTCATGATCGGACGCAGGCCTCGCTCCTCGATTCCGAATCCAGTGACATCTGTGGCTGAGGCAGCCCCGGCCACATTTTGGTATAGTGTGCGTGTGTGGTTTAATGTGCACAACCCGTCCAAACACAGTAGCTCTTGTGGTTTTTCTGTTACTGAGAACTGCTTTTCTTCCCCCGTTCCTTTTCTAAGAAAATGCTAGCTTCCTAAACTAAAGTCGTTCTTGTGAGTTCACCAGCAGCGCGTGTTGCATGGAGACCTGCTGCCGTGCAGACGGCACCATCCCCCAGTTCAGGTGACTCGAACGCAGATCACGAAAATTGTACGTAACATTTGAATATCTGCCAAGGAAAGCATCACCTGCCTGCAGGTGGAAGAGATGGGGCCGCTCTTGTGTATGTTTGGTTGAGAGTCCGAAACCCCCTCTACAGTGAGGGGGGGAAGCCCCACTCCCAGACGGCGAGATCCATTCACCTGCTCGTAGCACCCAGGCCGCTTCTGGCCTCAGCCCCTAGTCGTAGCCCAGAGCAAGGGAGGCGTGGGGCAGGTGAATTGGCCAAGTGGAACTTTCTCTCTCACACTTCCTTCCGGCAACACCTTTGCGTCCCATCCTCTTGGAGATCTAGCCGGGAGGGGGTGAGCTGTAGGGCCTTGCCATTGAGTTGTGGTTGGCAGCGAGGGCAGTGGTAATGGTTTGTATTGCTTTGCCCATTCACGCAGGGTACTGCCATTCAAACTATTTAGAAATTGTATTTTTATTTATTATTTTGAGAGAGAGGGAAATGGGTGCACCAGGGCCTTCAGCCACTTTAAATGAACTCCAGATGCATGCGCCACCCTTGTGCATCTGGCTTATTTGGATGCTGGGGAATCGAACCTGGGTCCTTTGGCTTAACAGGCAAATACCTTAACTGCTAAGCCATCCTTCCAGCCCCTGAGATTGTATTTTTAATTAGCTAACAAAGAAGTAGATTTCTTTTGTTTTCTTCTTTCTTTCTTTCTTTCTTTCTTTCTTTCTTTCTTTTTGGTGCGAGTATGTGTGTATGTGTGTTCACGGGTATGGATGTGGGTACGCACATGCCCCAGTGCATGTGTGGGGGTCAGACGATCATGGTGAGTATCACTTCTTGCCTTATACCGTGTTTATGGCATAGCTTTGCATTCCTGTCATTCATTGTTCACCACTGTGTTGACCAGGCTAGGAAGTCTATGAGCTGGGAAATTCTATTTCCATATCCCTTCCTTTATATATATATATATATATATATATATATATATATATATATATATATATATGCATATATACATATATATGTGTATATATATATATACACACATATATATATATATAAACAGATTTTGTAAAATTTTATTTATTTATTTGAGAGAGAGAGAGAGAGATAAAAAGAGAGAGAGTGTGAATGGGTGCTCCAGGGCCTCCAGCTGCTGCAAAAGAACTCCAGATGCATGTGTACCTTGTCCATTTGGCTTACATGGGTACTGGAGAATCGAACCTGGGTCCTTGGGCTTTTCAGGCAAATGCCTTAACCACCAAGCTGTCACTCAAGCCCCTGCTGTCTCCATTCTTTTTTTAATTTTAATTAATTAATTTATTTTTATTAATTAGTTTTGTACTAAGTGAATACAGTCAAGTTGGTACCATTGTTACCCTCATCCATGTCCTACCCCCTCCCCCTGGCCCCTCCTTATTAAGGTATATGGGTCATGCATTGTGGAGTTAGCCCACAGTTATGGGTAGGAGGAAATGTCTCTGTGTATCATGACCCAATGTGTGACTCTGACATTCTTTCCACCCCCTCTTCTGCAAAATTTCTCTGGGCAATGTTGGGTTCATTTTGGGTCTGCTTCAGTGATGAGGTGTTGGGGGCCTCTGGGTCTCTGGATCTCTGATTTGGTAGGAGTTGATTTTTCTCTGTGTTGATCTCCTTCACCGTTGTGCTGGTACCTGGTTCACCAAGAAAACAGCACCCTTGCTTGTTTCACCAATTGTTTTTAGTTTCAGCCAGGGCCTTTTTGAGGTATGATGGGGTGGCTCTCTCCTTAGGATCTACATCTATCTGAAAAAGAAAAGCAGATTCTCCAACAGAGAGTAAGTTAGCACCAGACAAATGAGATAACCCTTACTTTTTTATGGAGAATTTAATAGGTGTAGGCCCTCTTGTAGCCCACTATTGGTGGTAGCTTGTTAATGGAGAGCGGGCTTATGTTTGAATATGTTTCTGACTTGTTTCCCAGATCCAGATATGGGTACCATACCACTGAGGGGATCAGTTAGCCAAATCAAGAGCAGTTGGTTTCCCACCATGGCTGTGCACCACTATTGCACTTGTGTGAGCATCACAACAGGTTATTGGCTGCTAAGTAGGTTAGACCATGAGTTGCTTGGACAGATATTGGTCATTTTCCCCCAGTCACCCATGTAGCACCTTCTGGCACTAGACAAACTGACTGTCTGGGGACTGACTCTCTTCCAGCTTCCAGCCATGTCATTCAATGTTACGTGTCAACCGCATATGGTATCTTCAGCAGTAGGGTCTTACCATTAACCTTTGGTGGGTCATCAAGTACTCTGACAGAAATCTGTCTTTCTTTTAGGAAACCTTGTAAGTCTCTCTGATGAAAAGCTCATTGTGGATGATAGCCACCTGCTGGTACTGGGAGTTACAGGTCAGTGCCCACTAAGGGAAGGAAGGAAAAGACAACTAATATAAAAGAGTTAGAGAGAAGAGAGAGAGAGAGAGAGAGAGAGAGAGAGAGAAAGGGAGAGACAGAGAAGCTGTAGAAGATTAAGGTCAGTCTTCATCTTACCCTCTCCAATGCCTTGTGACTCAGATGTTCCCTCTAAAGGCCTGGTGAAGGTTCAACCATTTGGTCTGCCTTTTAGGATATAGAATTTTATGGTACCATTGCTGTTTGGGTCTAGATTTGTGTCCCCCACTCCTTCTCTTGCCCTCCCCTCCCTCCCCATCCACCCTATTGTCTAGTCCTCAAGATGCTTGCTGGGTATGTCGGCATCTTGGGTAGATTCAGGTTAGGTGCTGTAGATGAGTGAGACTATGCGGCAATTATCTTTCTGTGATTGAATAAGTTCACTGAGAATGATCTGTTCCAGGTTCAACCATTTTTCTTCAAATTTCATTGTGTCATTTTTGTGTAGAATTCCATTGTGTAGATATACCACATCTTAGTTATCCATTCTTCTAGTGATATATTTGGGTTGATTCCAGCTCTTAGCTATTACGAATTGAGCCGCCGCTGTCTCTCCTCTTAACTTGTCAACACACTGGGGTTACAGGTACCGCTGTTCTAGCCTCTGGCCTTTATGACTAGATTCTGGGCATTCGCTGAACCATCCCGATCCTTAGTTTTGGTGAACCCTTCCATCTGGCCTCTTCTGCCTCCAACCCTTCACCTCCATCCCTGCTTCAACGTTTTCATTGTGGAAAGTTGGGAATTCTGACCAAAGACGCCGAGGTCATGGTGATGGTTTGTGGTCACTTTTCCAGGAGAGACACAGAGCTTTTGTTCCATGATCTCTAAAGTGGGTCACCCTCCCTCATGTGGCTGTGGGAGGCAACATTACTTCCTTTCTCTCGTCCATTCTTTTGGAGAACCTCAGTGATTTAAAAATGATTAAAAGCAGTACTTTTGTGGCCATTGGAAAGTTGTCCCTAATACGAGAGCGTGGAAATGCCATATTCTACTACCCTGTTGATTAGAACCTCTCCTCCAGCACGTAAGGAGTCACACGATTGTTCTTTTGAGAAAACCTGATTGCGACCTGATAAACCCCTTTGTAAGGCCTTAGGAAATCAAAGTGTATGTGCGCCCTGCCTGTCAGGGTTGAACTGCCTCACTTCTGCCCCAGTGCCCCACTGTCGGGGTGTGTCTCTGAGGTGTGGGCCAATGCGTCCCTGACTATGTAGAGACAGATTGTAGCCAGGTTAGAATAAAGCCAGGTACTGTGTAACTGAACATTCTGGAGGAAAAGAATTGGCTTTGTTTGTGTCAGGTATATGCCACTTGTTATGTCAGAAGGACTCAGCCAAGGACAGACATCCCCATTACCAAAATAATAGGTAGAAAGGTAAAGATTACTATCAAAACTATATTGCAAAGGGAATCAGGTAAAGGTTGAAAGGTGGACTTAAAAAAGTATAGATGGCTTAAGACTGCCAATGAACTAGGCCACCTTGAGGCCTTGTGGGCTCAGAAAACAAGAGATTTGAACCAAGACACCACAAGACCAGCTGTCCTGAGCGGCTGTTTACAGAGGGCTTTGAAAAGAGGGGAAGAAACAATGATTGGACAGACCTGGGCAGGAAGTGAGAACAGACGTGGGACCTGGGATCAGGTGAAGTGAAGTTACGAGGGCTGGAGGAGTTGGAAGTGGGTCAGAGAGCAATCCGACCACGAGGCTGGCGTGTGCGTTTCAGGACTGCCAGGAGTCAGGGCTCAGAGCTGGCAGGGCCAGGTACCACGCCACCAGACCTGCGAGCGGAGCCCTGCAAAGGAGACTGGGGAGAAAATTAAGAGCCTAGATTACCCTATGAGCAGCAGTAGAAAACACTGGAAAGACAGCAGAAGGTCTACAAGCAAGATAAGCTCATTCTTAGACATATGACCGAACTGAGCACAGATAAAATATTATCTTCTAATCCACCGCCTTTCAATACCCTCAAGTTCAGTTCCTTTGAACTTCATTCATAAAAGCAATACAGACTTAAATTAATATACTTGCCCATGGAATTTTGGATAGAGACTCAGTGCTGATTAGAGTTTTGCAGATGAAAGAAGTTTCAACAAAACGCACTTGAGATATAGGGCAATGAAATTTCAAGCCAATGATAAGATAATAAAGGCTCCTGCTAACCTAATCTTCCATCTCCCGATTTGCACAGGATGAGAGGTTTTTCTTCCTTTAGGTTGCAGTTCTCAATACTCTCCATGAAGCTTGGAACAGGCTGAGCCGCACGGTCTGCCTTCAGAGGCCTTGGCGAACTCACTTTCTGTCCCCTTCCCCCCTGTCCTCTCCTCCATTCAAATAGCCCAGGTCCATTCCAAGGACTTTCTAAGCCTTAACTGAGTGTACTTAAAGCTCTCAAATTCTAGCAAATGGTGGTATTAAACTCTTACACAGAGGTCAGTGTGCCTCTTCCACATGTTTTTGTTTTTTTTTTTTAGGGTTATTACTGGTAATTTTTTTAGTTTAGGTTTTTATTTTGTATAATTTGTAACAGGTTATACCCTTTTCATCTCCTTGCCCTGGCTCCCGTTACCCAGGGAACCCTCCACAGTGGGGTTGTGGTGTTCACTGCTTCCACATGCTTTTGAGCCTCTCAAACTGGATTGCTTCTTTATGAGTCCATATCTTTTATTTCTTCTTTTTTAATATTTCATTTTTATTTATGTATGAGAGAGAAAGAGAGAGTGGGGAAAAAGAGAAAGAGAGGGAGAGAATGGGCATACCAGGGCACTGCAAATGAATGCCAGACACATGTGACACCTTATGCATCTGGCTTACTTGGGTTCTAGGGAATCGAACTTGGGCTCTTAGGCTTCGCAGGCAAGTGCCTTAACTGCTAAGTCATCTCTCTAAGCTCCCTAAGTCCGTATGTTAGTTCGCAACGTCCCCTCTTGCCACAACCAACTACTGCTCCAGAGGTCTTCGGTGTCCAGCACTACAGTGAGACACTCGTCTGTCACACCTGTGCTGGGAGGGAATAACATGGTGATTCCCACAAACATGTCGCTTCACTTTCCTGTAGCAGC
Source organism: Dipus sagitta (assembly GCA_036346955.1). NCBI lineage: Eukaryota > Metazoa > Chordata > Mammalia > Rodentia > Dipodidae > Dipus > Dipus sagitta. Next base: position 54,595,662 of record CM070785.1, read on the forward strand.
TGGGACCAGAGGAAAGCCTCTCTTCAACTGTGAGTCTTAGTTACATATATATAGACCTATATTATACAGGCCTATCTCGCTTCCATTATGAAGTCTACCAAACAGCCCATGTCAGTCCAACGGATCCCTTTTCTTTCTTTTTCCACTTAGAAAAATTCAAAAGTTTGACCCCTGGCCCAGAGCTTGCAGTTTTCTCTATTTTCTCTTAGATATTTCATCCTCTCCCTACGATCCTTCCAACATTCATGCAGGTTATTCTAAGAAAAACTGTGTCTCCTAACTTGTGTCTCCTAACTGGACATTTCTCCCTTGCCTCTCCATGTTTCCAACTCTCTGCTGGTCACACCAACTTGGGACAACCTAACATTGTCGCACCCCGAGTTCTCCCTCTTCCTTCTCTAGAGTAGTTCCTCCCACTCAGTCTATCACTTAAGGGGAAGACCACACGGTAACGGGGACACTCGTCCTGGGCCCCCGCATCACCATCATCTTTGCTTCCATTTTCTTCTAGGTGCAAACACTCCCTACATTTGTTCCACTTCAAAACTCTGCCATAGCTTCCTAGAAGTTAAATAGATGGGCAGTCTACTAACGCTCATGTAGGTCTCAAGTTAGTCAGGAGACTGACTTGAACCCAAAGAACAGTCTCGGCATCTCCATCGATTCCTGAATTTGAATCCGTTTGCAGACGCGGAACTCCCTGAGTGAAGGGGAGGCTAAGCAATCCCAGCACACCCCAAAATTGTACCGTTAATTTCTCCCAACCTTCCTGTTGCAGTCAGCTTTGTGTTGTAGGGATGAACAGCCAAACCAGGCACCGTTTGGGGGAGGAAGGGGTTTATTTCAAGCTTACAGATCCAGGGGGGAAAGTTCCTTCCGTGGTGGAAGGAGCTGCTTGCTTCCATACATCCAAGCAGCTGGCACACAGACACCAAAGGCAACAAGCACAGGTGGGCAGCGAGCCACCGCTCTGCCAGGCTGCTCGGCACACCAATGGCTAGAAATCAGATCGGCCCACAAACATGCCTTCCACCTCATCCACCCTCATCCACCCTCATCCACCCTCATCCACCCTCATCCACCCTCATCCACCCTCATCCACCCTCATCCACCCTCAGCGACGCCTCCTCCAGCCAGAGATCCAAGTTAGAAGCTTTAGTTGAAACACCCGAGTCTCCGGGGGACATACATTCAAGCTAGCACCCTTACCAAAGGCGTCTACAGCTTTCTACCAGGGACACTGTAATGGGGAGAAAAGGAAATAATCGAGATATTTGGAGGACTCCTCTAGGTTGGTTCTGAGATGAAACTAACTCCAGGACACCAAAACCATCCCTTGTGGCCCTACCAGTCCGAGCAGTCACCTGTGTATGCCACACAAGCCGTCACCGGACTTTTAGTTCCATCTTGTAGCCACTCCCGTGGACCCTGTGTGGCCCACCCAGCGGCAGTGGCTTCCTACATAGCATTTTGTGGTAAGCACCGGTGCAACTTCAATATTCCCTGCATCAGAGCGTCCACGGGGCGCAGTTACTAGGAATAAAAAACAGCCCAGCTTTGCTTAGCCTGATAGCTACGGCCTTCTCAAAGTGGCCTTTCCTCTTTTTTTGCCCTCAGTTCTCTGTCCTATACCATCCCCAGACACGGCACGGGCCCGCCCTTCTCGTTTTCCCTTGTGCTCACGCTTCCCTGTACCCATTTCTTTTTGGCTTGCTTCTCTGGATCTCTGTGGTGCCTGCTTTTAGCACAAATATACTATGCTCCCTTGTAAAACTTTTTTTTTCTTCCTTCACTTTAGCCTGTAACAGCCAAGGAAATGACCAAAAGCGTGTGCATGGATTAATTCACCACTGTCGGGGGAGAGGGGTGCCTCTCTCTGGATGGGTCGTTAGCAGTTCCCATAAACAAAAGATTGCCTTGTTTATACCTGTTCACCAGAGTCAGCAATTCTGAAATCTGTTTAAGGTGAAATGAGGGCTTTGTGTTTAGGAAAATCATATGGGAAACACAGAAATACGAAATGCTCGCGTTGTTCACTGTGTAAGTGCACTCCACGACAGGTGGCCTCACAACTTGCACAAATAAAACCAAATTGGCTGGCTCAACCCTGTCAGAACGAAGTGAGAGCCAGGTGGTGGGACCCAGAGCAGATGGGGACTATTCACTTGTGAAGTGTCCCTCTAATCCTTACCTCTGATACCAAATAAACTTCCGCTATCTTTGAATAGAAGCTTTTTTTCTTTTTTTAAAGTCTATCCTTCTACTGGTTTCTCCTTTTTCCACAGTCAAGCGTAGAAGAGCATGTAGTGCCCATGGGGTCTTAGTTTAAATATTCCAAGTCTCCCTTTAGACTTTTACTTGAAATTTCCCTCAGGTCCTCAGCAACCACATGATTCTCTACACAGCATCAGCTCTTGACCATCTGTGAATTCTTCTTCTTCTTCTGTTTTCTTTGTTTTTTGTTTTTTCGAGGTAGGGTCTCACTCTAGCCCTGGCTGACCTGGAGTTCACTATAGTCTCAGGGTGGCCTCGAACTCATGGTGATCCGCCTACCTCTGCTGGGATTAAAGGCGTGCACTACCATGCCCAGCTATCACTGTCCCCCCAACCCTCCCGTGGTTCTGGCTACTGCATTTCTGTTTTCTTCAGCAGATGTTTATGAAACTTAATGAGGGTAAGACTTAATTGTCCTGTCTCCCTTGAAACAATTGGATACACATCCTTACTTTCCACATGTAGGCATATCCTTGGCATCTCTTTTTTATTAATTTATTTATTTGAGAGAGTGAGAGAGGGAAAGAGGCAGACGCACGCGTGCGCGCGCGCGCACACACACACACACAGAGAGAGAGAAAATGGACGTGCCAGGGTCTCTAGCCACTTCTGGCACTGCAAGTGAACTCCAGACACATGCACCACCTTGTGCAGCTGGCTTATGTGGGTCGTAGGGAATTGAACCAAGGTATTTTGGCTTTGCAGGCAAATGTCTTAAGCCATCTTTCCAGACCCTTGGCATGTCTTTAAAAAATACTCTATTTAATTATTTGCAAGTAGAGAAGGGAGATAGGTGCATCAAGGGGCCTGTTGCCACTTCAAATGAACTCCAAGTGCATTGTGCCATTTTGTGCATCTGGTTTTTTTGTGGAGAACTGAATCCAGGCCATCAGGCATTGCAAGCGAGTGCCTTCAACTGCTGAGTCATCTCCCCAGTCCTTTAATATGTCATTAATGCTCAATACTATGTTGTCTGCTTAGTAATTGTCTGTCATTGTTACCCTATTGTGGTGATTTGATTCAGGTGTCTCCCATAAACTTAGGTGTTCGGAATGCTAGGTTCCCAGCTGTTGGAGATTTGGGAATTAACGCCTCCTAGAGGCAGCGTATGGTTGGGGCCAGGCTTATGGGTGTCCCCTTGCCAGTGTTTGACACACTCTCCTGTTGTTATTGTCCACCTTATGTTGGCCAGGGGGTGATGTCCACCCTCTGCTCATGTCATCGTTTTCCCCTGCCATCATGGAGCTTCCCCTCGAGTCTGTAAGCCAAAATAAATCTTTTTTTTTTTTTTTTTCCAAAAGCTGCTCTTGGACAGGTGATTTCTGTCAGCAGTGTGAACCTGACTGCAACACCTGTGTTGTGCTAATCCAGACATGTACCAAGGCTCTGTGGTGCTATTTGATACTGTGTTTCAGGATGTGTAAGGGAAAAGATGTCTCTGAGCGTATTGCCAAGGAAGAGAGGTGGATTGAACCATGCAGATGCCCCAGACTTCTTCCTCAAAAGAGTCTTTACCTTCATGGGGGTCAGACATGGAGACTGTGGACTGTTATAGAAGGAGAGCTACAAGGCCCAGTAGGAAAGGCTTGTACACTTCAAAGGAAGTGGAGGTTTCCAGTGAGGCTTGTCAAGCCCTTGAAATGGGTTACAGAGAAAACTGTGGTCTCCCCTTTCCCAGAAGTGCTCAAGTCATAACAAACTCTCCATAGTGGTTAAGTTTTAGCCTGTGGAGGCATAAGGAGGGGGGTAGAGTCCTCAACTACGCATCCCCATAGTCCATTCACCTGGCTGCTTCACCTTGCCTTGTATATGGGCTGAGTATTCAAACCCACAGGACATAAATTTGTTGCTTATGAGAAATAACAAAATAACTGTCCTTTTTCTAGACTCCTTTTTGTTTAATGTTATTTTAAATATTTTACTTATTTATTTGAGAGAGAGGAAGAGAGAGAGAGAATGGGCACACCAGGGCCTCTAGTCACTACAAGCAAATGCCAGATGCATGCACCACCTTGTATAACTAACTTTATGTGGGTACTGGGGAATAGAACCTGGGTCCTTTGGCTTTGTCAGCAAGTGCCTCAACTGCTATGCCATCTCTCCAGCTCCAAATGTTGTTTTTATTTGTTTTCATAGAAGAGGTTCTTTTTCTTCTTTTTTCATAGCAGTCAAATTTAACTTTTGTAAAGCATGCCCTCCCCAGTAGTTCAGAGTTCATTTGTGAGACAAGAAAGTTCCAAATCATGAGAAATAGTCATCTTTTCCTAAAGGTAGTGTTTGCAGTAGGAATGACAGGCAAGTAGAGTAAGCTGCCAAAGATGTTAGAGGACTCCAAGATTTCAAGGACACTTTAAAAATTATTTTATTATTTATTAATTTATTTGAGAGAGAGAGACAAAGGGAGAGAGAATTGGTGCGTCAAATCCTCAGCTACTGCAATCAAACTCCAGAGGCATGCGCCACCTAGTGGACATGTGCTACCTTGCACCTGCCTCATCTTTGTGCATCTGGCTTACTTAGGATCTGGAGAGTCAAACGTACATAGGTCCTTAGGCTTTGCAGGCAAGCGCCCTAAACGCTAGGCCATCTCTCCAGCCTCCATGTTTGATATCTTGAGTATACGTCCAGTGTCTCTTCATGAACATGATATGTACATATATATTTAACTTTCTGTTTTTTCTCTCATAAAAGCAATGTACTATTTGCCGTGTTCTCCACTGGACTTTCTAATGTAACAATGTAGCTTGAGTTCTTGCTATGCCAGTACCTATAATGTATCTTTTCCCTATAATCATAGGTGACATGCCCTTTATAGTAGTCCCTGTGTTGGAGATGTTACGGTGTACCAAGCTACTCTATACCATAGTGGCTCCAACAGCAGCTGTTATATTAGCTCATCATTAAAAATTTTTTTGTTCATTTTTTATTTATTTATTTGTGAGCAACAGAGAGAGAGAGAGAAAGAGGCAGATACAGAGAGAGAGAATGGGCGTGCCAGGGGCTTCATCCACTGCAAACGAATTTCAGATGCATGTGCCCCCTTGTGCATCTGGTTAACATGGGTCCTGGAGAATTAAACCTCAAACTGGGGTCCTTAGGCTTCACAGGCAAGCGCTTAACCGCTAAGCCATCTCTCCAGCCCTCGCTCATTATTTTGAAGGTCAGCTACTTGGATTGGGGTCAGGCAGTGGTTTTTCTTCCGATCTTGCCAGAATTTACTCATGTGGGTGCAGGTCCCTGGGGCTAGATGCACAGACACCGTCCCTGGCTGGGGGTAGACTCTTAAACCCAGCTGGAGTGCATGTCCCCACAAGGGTCACAGGCGCTCAGAAACAGAGACAGGGTATGCCCCAACATGGAAGTACCCAGAAAGCTTCGTGCTGCATGCATTACATTTGCTAGTGTCTCGTTGGTCAAGACAGGTCACAAGGTCAACCCAGGGGCAACCTAAAAATGAATGCAGATTGAGCAGTTCATTGGAAGTCATTACGTAGCTGTCCACTACAGCTGACGTGATGAACCAGCCCCCTTTGATGGACACCTGGTTCTTTGCATTCTCTTGGTATTACATGTAATATTTCATAACTCCATTCATATGTTAGCCAGAATTATGACAAAAATTGGGTTGCTGAGTTACAGGGAAAATGCTTTAATTATCTATCTATTCTATTCTGTGATATTTTTCTCTGGCTTTTTTTTTTTTTTTTTTTTGCTGTTGTTGTTGTTGTTTTGTTTTGTTTTTTTGAGGTAGGGTCTCACTCTAGCCCAGGTAAACTAGCTTGTTTTTATTATTTTTTCTTTCCTGCCACTTGTTTAGTAGTCTTGAAATTGTGAAGAGTTTAGATAAGAAATGCACAACTACTGAATTAACTATAAAGTCATCTTCTGTTTTTTATTTTTTAATTTTTTTTTTTTGCTTTGTTTTTGAGGTAGGGACTCACTCTAGCCCAGGCTGATCTGGAACTCACTCTGTAGTCTCAGGCTGGCCCTGAACTCACAGTGATCTTCCTACCTCTGCCTCCTGAATGCTGCGATGAAAAGTATGTGCCATCATACCCAGCTAAAGTCATCTTTAAAATAAAAAGGATGAAAGCTAGAGATCAAATAATTTTGAGTAAGATAACATGACTGTATTCTGGGAGTAAACGAATCGGGCACATTAGTACTTTCCTTCCCATTGCTCTGTGCACGATCGAAACAGTTGGCTTAAAGCATCTCAGACAAATTCCACAGGTTGAAGGTGTAACTGGTGCTATTGTATGTGTGTGTGTGCGCAAGCTGCGTTTCCATGACTTGCCCCAGCTGGAAAGTTCTAGCCAGGGCAGAGACGCTGCCTTGTGACAAGCTGCCCATTCACTAAATCTCAGAAGCAGAGACTTATGTTTCGTACTTGGCTTACCTTCCGCGTGTGGCCACACTTACACACCGGCACCCCATGGGAATGTCTCCTCAGGAGGCTCTTTTTGAAAGAATTATAAATAGTTCCAATTTCTGGAGAGCAGGCTGGGTTTTTCTCTTGTTTTGCACGTGGGCTCGTGGTCCAACATGAGGGAGCCTTATCTCCTCATCTCAGTCAGCAGTAAATCTCCAGTGAGGAATTCTTTTTAAGCCCATGTGCTCTTGGCCTTCAGGAAGGAAGGAGGGGTTGTTTTCAAATAAAGCCCTTCCTTGGCCCTCATGCAGTGGACATGGCAAATACACTGCTTAGTTTCTTTCTTTCTCTCTTTTCTTTCTTTCTTTCTTCCTTTCTTTTTAAATTCACCCTCAGACATTTTCACAGGGGCTCGATCACAGCAAAGTGGGCCCCGCATACCTGCTGCCCACTTCCCTGAAGCGTCATTGATTAGGAAAGCTGTCCTGTTCGAGGGCAGCCTGTTTTCCTGAGCCTGCAAGCTGACAGGTCAGACATGCGCAGAGTTTACAACAGGTCTGTCTTCCAGGCCGCGGGCTCTGGGCCAAGAGGCTTGTTTCTGTGGGAGAAGAGAGCAGCGTGAATCCTCTTTGGGGAGCAGGGGAAGCTATAGGGATCAGGGGTAGCCCACCTACTTCTTGCTAAGCAACTGCCCACTGGTGTTGGATGCAGAGGAAAGGTGGGGGAAAGGGTAGTATGGTAGTGTGTTGGAGAGGTTGTGCAAGTCGAGCCCAGCCTTATTTGACTAGGGATCTCTAAACATTAGAGAAAGGCATGCATCTTAAGTGAGAAATTTGAGACCCAATCACAGTGGCTCGTGATGGAAGTCGAGAAGCATAGCTAAGCCATGACACCATAAACAGGATCGTGTCTTTGCATGTTTGTGGTGTAGCATCAATATTTAGTCATACAATGATGGGGCTGAAAGTAACTTTGGAAACGATCTTGTCCTGATCTCACCATGTCACAGACAAGTAAACTGAGGCCCAAGGCAGTGTAGGTAAACAGCCAAAGGTTGCTTTGAGGCAGAGGCAGTTCCTGTAAAGTTTTGGAAAGTTAGTTATCATAAACTGTGAGTATTAATGAGTGTCCACAAGTGCGTATGCTGTGGTTTTGAAGTGTCCCCTCAGTCTCCATGTGCCAAAGGCTTGATTGCCAACCTGTGCTACCATTGCAACCTTTGGAAGGTGGGGCTCAGTGGAAAGGAGCCAGGTCACTGGGGGCGAGTCCTTGAATCGGACATTAGGACATTCATGGATCCTTTCCCTCTCTTTGCTCCCTGAACACCACGAGGGGAAAGATCCTCTCCCACTAAAACATCTTGTGCCACAGGCTCAACGCAGGGGACAAAGCAACTATTGTAGGTGGACAGCTGCTAGCGAGCAGGGAGCTCAAGGGAGTGCTCCCCCTCTCTTGTCTCCCCAAAGGGAGGAGAAAGGAAGACTCAGAGCTACGGACCCCTCCCTTAAGAACTAATCCAATGGAGCCTCCCAGTCACTCACCTGGTTAAGAGACCACCCCTCACCACCCTGCAGCGAAAGGCCTGCTGAAAACAGAGGAGGAGGAGTCGTCTCCTTCATTAGCTCACTAACCCTCAGAAGTGCCCCCTTGGTACAATCGCTGGCAGATCCTCACTTCGGAGCCTGAATGCTCTTCTGAGTTCTGACCCAGGGAGTGTACCTTCCCTTTTAGAATTTTGTTTTTCTTCTTTCTTTCTCTCCTTTGGATACAAGGCTAAATCCCAAGTATGTTTGCCCTAAGACTCGGGGGCCTTTTCACCCATTTTTTCCCCTCAATAAATTTCCTTTGCTTTACTCCCTTCTCGTCCTTGTGCCTGATTTTTCGTGGCTGAGAAACAAAGCACAGTGTGAAAATCTGCAACACAACCATGAACAAAATAAACCTTTCCTCCTCTCAAGTTGATTTAACTCAGGGATGTGTCACAGTAACCGAAAGGTGACTAACACAGAATGAATAATGTGAATTTTCTTTTAAAAGAAACAACTCAGAAACGCTCATTCTCTAAAATCACACATGACCGTCTACTTAATTCAGGTATATATTAACCATAGGCAGTTATCTCTGGTACATTTCTTGGGGGTGGTGGACAAAAGGAGGTTTTAAAAAATATTATTTATTTATTTGCAAGAGGAGTGAACAAGAAAAAAAGAGTGAGCGAGAGAGAGAGAGAGAGAGAGAGAGAGAGAGAACACTAGGGCCTCTTGTGACTGCAAATAAACTCCAAATGCATCTGCCTTTACATGGGTACTGGGGAATTGAACCCAGGCTGTCGGATTTTGCAAGCAAACATCCTTAGCTGCTAAGCTATCTTCCCAGCCCAAAAGGGGGTTTTATAAGGATAAGAATTGACTCATGTTTTGGAAAGATTTTCAGGAATCTGTGAAAGTTGGGGAAAATCATCAGTCTTCTCTTGGAGTGACTTGTGACATGTTCAAGTTATAGGTAGCCTGGCAGGGAAAAAAAAAACCCACCTTAGGTTGACCGTGAACGCGATGCGCACTGTGGTCAGCTGGGCGTCAGTAAGTATCGCAGTGGGAACAGAAATTGAGAGGAGAGGGCGCCTCGATCTCACCTCTCGCCTGGCTCAGCCAGGTGCATGCACAACAGGCTCTATAGCTTTGCCCAAGCGCCATGCCACGGGCCGCCAGCAAGCCTCTGCCACCTGTATCTCCTGACTGTCCTACTTCCTGGGAGGGTGGGAATAAGCTTTTGTGAGTCCCTTCAAAGAAGCATTTGACAGAATTTATTGTCCCGACTCAGTTTTGACATGTGACACAAGTCTTGCAGCATCTTCCCTTTCTCCACAAGGCGTAAGGGGTGAGATAAATAACATCACACACTTTGGGATATAAATCAACTGTTCTGCTAAACACAGAGAACATTTGAGGGGCCCATTCACTGGTATCTACAATGGTGTCTCTCTCCTGTTTCCTGTGTGAGAAAGAACAGCCTGAAGAGGACTAAGAGTTGGGATCCGAGTCCGTCGTGGGTTCTGCGTCTCTCTGTTTGGGGTGAGGGGTGTGTGTGACTAGCTCTAAGAACGCCGGTAGTGGTGTGTGCCTACATTCTAAGAACTGAAGGGGGGAGGTTCGTGCAGGGTGAAGTCACCTCACATACCTGAGGCTTTATGCAGAGCAAAGACAAAAATAAACCAACCGACCAAAACAGGAACATGAAGAAGTACAGATGTGAGCGCCTGGAACAGTGAAGGTCGTTGCAAAGTTATTTGGAGTTCCACCGGCTCCAAAGATGCCCGTGTAGGTGCGAGTGCGTGTGTGTGCCGCGCACAGGCCCGTAGGGTGGTCCTGCTGACCCTTCTTTCTTCAGCATCCTTCCTCCACCTGCTGCTATTTTCTTAAATTAATTATTTATTTGAGAGTGACAGACAGAGAGAAAGAGGCAGATAGAGAGAGAGAGAGAGGGAGAATGGATGCACCAGGGCCTCCAGCCACTGCAAACGAACTCCAGATGCGTGTGCCCCCCTGTGCATCTGGCTAACGTGGGTCCTGGGGAATTGAGCCTCGAACCGGGATCCTTAGGCTTCATAGGCAAGCGCTTAACCGCTAAGCCATCTCTCCAGCCTCCCTGCTGCTATTTTGATGAACTATGAAAGCAAACACAACCACTTTCTTCTAAAATGAAGACCAAAAAAAAAAAAAAAAAATCCCTGAAAAGCTCAAGTGAGTTCCACCTTGTGACACAATAATAAAACACATAGGCATTTTCCATGGAGAAGATTCCACACCAGACTGAGGAAGACAGTTCAAGTTTTATTTTATTTTTTTCATGGTAGGGTCTCACTTTAGCTCAGGCTGACCTGGAATTCACTGTGTAGTCTCAGGGTGGCCTCGAACTCACAACAATCCTCCTACCTCTGCCTCCCTAGTGCTGGGATTAAAGGCGTGCACCACCACGGCCGGCTGACAGTTCAATTTTTAACTGGAGTCTTTTGCTGATTTTAGATTTCTTTTCTACCCTCCACCCCCTGCCCTTTCATCAACAAAAGAATGTGCTTTCTCTGGCTGTCTACTTCCTATGTCCATACCTCAGTGATAATGGTTTGCATTTGCATTTAAAGTATTTGGTGATGACTGGACAGGGATAAGGATAGGAGATTCAATGTGGCATTATACCTCCATCCATCCCTCCCTCCCTCTATCCCACACTGTCTTCCTCCATCGCTCCTTCTCTTCCTTCCTCCTTTTCCTGATATCCCCCTTGATTTATCACCTGCAATGGTACAAAAGACCCAAGAAGCTACCAGCCCTGAGCTTCATACAGACTCAGGAGCGTGTTGGCCGTAGGACGCATCTCAAGCAGGACAAAGGCAGCAGAGGAGGGTAAGGGAAACGCCCCATGAGGAGAGTCCTCTGCTCATGACACTTGGAGTTCATGACCTGCGCTGACCTGACAGTTTCCCCAGCAGGTACGCCCGTTTCCCAGTTGAGACGAGGCAGAAAAGAATCACTCCGAAGTGAATGATCTGTCCAGACTAGCCGAGATGACAAGGGACACAGCAGTGCCTTGAGCCAGGAGACTCTGAAGGCCAGGTTTCAGTCACCTTAGCATCCTTATGAGGACCCAACCCCTTATGTACCTGTTAAAATCTACTCCAGGGCTGTAAAGATGACTCAGAGGTTAACACGCTTGCCCGCAAAAACTAACAGCCCGAGTTCGATTCCCAAAGACCCACATAAAGCCAGATGCACAGAGCGGCACAGGCATCTGGAGTTTGTTTGCAGTGGCTAGAGGCTCTGGTGTGCCCATTCTCTCTCTCTCTCTCTCTCTGATTGCAAATAAATAAATTAAATTTTAAGAAATGCAATCGAGGATATGTAGTCATGATGCTAAAATGCTGCCATTTCTTTTTGTGTGTCTTTGTGTGCATATGTGTGGACCCATGTGTACGTGAGGGGTACCCATGCATATCCATGTGCAAGAGTGCAGAGGCCACAGGTCAATGTTAAGTCTTCCTTTATTGCTCCCCAGAATATTGTTTTAAATATTTTATTTGGGCTGGAGAGATGGCTTAGCAGTTAAGACACTTGCTTGGGAAGCTTAAGGACCCAGGTTTGATTCTCCAGGACCCATATAAAGCCAGATGCACAAGGTGTTTCATGCGTCTGGAGTTTGTTTGCAGTGGCTAGAGACCCTGGTGTGCCCATTCTTTTTCTCTATATGCCTCTTTCCCTCTCTTTCAAATAAATAAATTAAAGTAAATTAAATTAAAAATATTTTAGGGCTGGAGAGATCTTAGTGGTTAAGGTGCTTGCCTGCAAAACCAAAGGACCCAGGTTTGATTCCATAGGACCCATGAAAGCCAGATGCACAAGGTGGCACATACATTTGGAGTTCGTTTGTAGTGTCTGCAGGCCCTGGTGTACCCATTCTTCCTATCTTTTTCTGCCTCTTTCTCTCTCTCTCTCAAATAAATAAATTAATACTAAAATATTAAAAATTATTTATTTATTTGCAAGCAGAGAGTCAAGACAGAGAGAAGAGAGACAGACACAAAGAGATAAAGTTTACACCATGGCCTCTAGCCACTGCAGATGAACTCCAGATGCATACTCCACCTTGTACATCTTGGCTATACATGAGTTCCGGGGAATCGAACCCTGGTTGTTAGGATTTGCAAGCAAGTGCCTTAAACGCTAGGCCATCTCTCTAGCCCCTCCAGCATATTTTTTTTTTTTTGAGACAGAATCTCTCAACGAACCTGGAACTTACCAATTAGGGACAAACTAACTGATTAGCTTGCTAGGGACCCAACTGTGTCTTCCTCCCACTTGCTGAGCTTACGAGCCTGCCTCTTCAAATCTGGCACTTATTTGGGTCCAAACTTAGGTCCTCATACCAACTGTGCCAAAACTCCAGACCCAATACTAGCATTTCTCATCCATATTTATGGCCAGAGGGAAAGCAAAGTGCAACATGAAACTGAGGTTTAAACATTCCGAGAATTCCAGGCTGGAGAATCCACAGCTAGGAGGCTTACCGCTTTGAGACCCTTCAGGCCCTCCTCAGCCCCAATCCTTCATGGAAGGCTTCTTTTTAAACATTAAATGTACGTTTAGATTTTCATTTATTTTTAATTAGCAAATAAAATCGTGTATAAAAGCTTTCGTGTTTCATTCTGTGAGATGAAGGACCTCGTTGTTCTTCCTTGCTGCCTGAGTTAACCAAGTCTATTAGCCTCACGGAGTGTGCAGCTCTCATTAATTTTCCATATACTCTCTTGGCTTTGATCTTCCCATCTCAAAGCCAAGAAGCCCAGAGAGAGAGAGAGAGAGAGAGAGAGAGAGAAATGATCACATTGTGTGTCTTTCTCCACTGTGGGCAATGCATGCCTAAGGATACCTTTTGATCAGGAAGCCCCTTGAACACCCCAGTTACTAAATGACAAACCAACTGTCCCAACCCCTTCATCAATAGTTAATTAGGATTGATTCTTTGCTTACCTCTGTCTCATTTCAGAACCTGTACAGATGAACTATCTCCATAAATGAGCCTTTCAAAGTGCCTACATATGTATATATGAAATATCTTGACACTTAAGAGAATAGTTTTTAAACAAGTCATGCATTGATTTTCTCTCACTCTGACATATTTCTTGAGTTATTTTCCTGAAATATTTTTTGGTTCACTGGGCACAATAAACAGACATGTCCCCTGGCTGGTGGAGGTTCCAGGGATGTAGGTAATATGGAATTTGGGACTTAAGGATTTTAGTTCTTCTAGAGGAAAAAAAAGACACTTCAACAAATAGCTATAAGCTAAAACAAAATTACTCCGTGCTGTCATTTTAAAGCTGGTTCCTACATCCCTCAAAAGCTGGTTAAATTATAGTTTTATTGAATGCTAACAAACTCTTACTCCCCTCCCGCACAGGATTTTAAAAGCTCTTTACTTTCAGGAGTTATAATTATAGTGACCACATTTTCCATACCAAAAATTAAGACGCATGGCCTGACAAAGGTTTCTTGTGCCCCTTGGAGGTGTGAGACCACCCATAGTTAGATTTTTTCCGAAGCAGGCATTTTTAGGCAGGCCCTATAAAAATAGAGATTCATTAAATAGGCGTGTTTTTGGACTTTTCATTAAAAGCTTATAATACAAACAGTATTTTATTTTGTATCTGAACCAACATGTCATATCCTAAAGCACTATTTTACAGCCTAAAGGTATGTGTTAGCCTATTCATAAAAAACATACTGCTGCGTAGAGGAATAATACCCACCATTATGCAGGTGGAATTAAAAGATCCCGAGTGGTCTCCTCCAGACCTTTAATTTTCCTTTTGAAGATGAAGCTCCTTATTTCGCTTTCCAGGGTCAAGGTTGTTTTAAACCTTGCAAATGATTGTCATTGAGGCGTGCCAGATGTGAGCCATTGTGAGCAGTCATTCTTGAAAAGACGGGCAAAGAGTAACTTTTTCTTCCTTATTTTCTACTCCACCCCCCCCCCCCCCACTATCATCTGCGGTTTCTACACATGTAATTTTGCAGACCATCAAGGCCAGGGAGGGATACCATCAAGGCCATGGAGGGATACCAGCCAGGATTTCCATAATCCGTGCAGAGACTCTTGAATTGAGCGAGTCTTCGAGATAAAATAGGCTAGCGTTAACAAGTTAAAGATGCTGAACGTAGAGTCTCCTTGATCAAAAATCGAGTAAGGTACCCAAAGCCACACTGTGTCTTGGTGGAGAGCCTTTCCCTTACCCCCTGGCTCACTGACTGACACGAGACTGTGTTCTACATCTGGAAGGCTGATTATCCTTAGTAACAGACTCATTCCAGCGGATTCCCAACCACTCTGGGGTTCGGGGCAGCCCCACGGTACAATTATGTGTGCTAAACCCTGTATTTGATGGACGGACCATCAAATGGCTGATGTCTGCCGCCGGTGACCTCATGGGTTTTGGTGGCTTCAAAGGCTCCGGGGCTTCTCAAGGCTGACTCTCAGCTGGGAGGAAGCTGAATCCACGGCAAGTGTCGTACACTGTGCTTCTTGCTATGTTGGGGATCCCCGGCCTCCTGCTGATCCAGGCAGGACCCCGTTGGGACCAAGCTTTACCCATCGGTGCTTTAATCAGTTTCAAGTGTCACAGTAGACAGTATCGACTCTCTTGGTTATTGATCTTTCAAGACAGCTGCATTTACACATTGCTTATCTGAGTGCATTGTTGGAACATACCACTTCTATTAAAATATCCAAGGTGGGGCTGCAGAGATGGCTTAGTGGTTAAGGCACTTGCTTACAAAGCCAAAGGACCAAGGTTCAATTCCCCAGTACCCACATAAAGCCAGCTGCACAAGGTGGCACAAGTGTCTGGAGTTTGTTTGCAGTGGCTGAAGGCCTCAGCACACCCATTCTCTCTCTCTCTCAAATAAGTAAATAAAATATAAAAAATATTTTTTAAAAATCCAAGGTAATTCACTTCAGTCACCTTCAAGTTCAACATCATTTCCCTGTGGCTCCCATTCCTCCATTCATTAAATGACTAGAGAGTGCATACTTAATTATTTATTCAGTGGTTTTTTGAGGTAGGATCTTGCTCTAGCCCAAGCTGACCTGGAATTCACTATGTAGTCCCAGGCAGGCCTCTAATTCATGGTGATCCTCTTACCTCTGCCTCCTGAGTGCTGGGATTAAAGGCGTGCACTACCACGCCCAGCTAGGTGCCTACTCTATAAAATACACTTTTTTTTGGATGCTGGAAAACTTGCAGTGAGGACTGGAGAGATGGTAGCTCAGCAGTTAAGGTGCTAGCTGGCAAAGCCTAAGGACCTGATTCAGTTCCCCAGTACCTATGTAAAGCCAGATGTACAAGGTGGCACATGCATGTGGACTTCATTTGCAGTGACTGGAGGCCCTGGCACACTTAGTCCCTCTCTATCTGGCTCGTTCTCTCTCTTACTCTCTCCTAAATAAATATATAAATAAAACATTTTTTAAACACTGCAGTGAACAAACAGAAGTTGCAGCTTCTCTTATATACCACTCAGTAGTGTTAACAAATGTACCAAAAATAAAAAGGTAAAAACTCTTACTTGGTCAAAATTTTGGATTATCATGAGAACAGAGGGTTAATGAAAAAGAAGGCCCACACTGAATGTCTGTGACTTGGTCGTGCTCCCTATTGGGTTTATTTTTATTAAGTCATTACAAACTTTTCAAGATAAATATGATTGTCTCTAATTTTTTAAGAGAGGGAAAAAGAGTTCAAGAATGTGATAGGACTTGCACGGGGTTGTACTAATAAGGAAGTAAGTCTACACTGCTCTTCTTAATTCCATGCTCCATGTGACTACATCATTTCAACTTCATTCGTTTGGTGTGTAGACCACTGTGTCATCAAGAAAAGTAAGTCAAAGAAGCTTAGGGTACTTTTTTGGCCATAGTTAATAATAAGTACCAGAAAATATCACTTCATGGGTGAATGGATGAGGAATATGTGGCATTTCACATACAATAGGATATTATTCAACCTTAAAACACAAGGAAATACAGCTATATGCAAGGGCATGGATGAACCTTGTGGACACTGGCCTGAGTGAAAGAAGACAGTCACAGGACACATTTTGCGTGATTCTGCTTAAATCAGGTACTTGCGGTAGTTAAACTCTGAGAAGTACGTAATGATGTTCTCGAGAAGCCAGGAGAGCGGGCACTGGGAACTCGCTGTTCAGTGGGTATGAAGTTCCAAACATATAGTATAAGTCCTGGAGATCTGCAGGTCAACCCTGCATAGTGGTATAGTCGATTGTAGTGGACTGTGCACTTAAATGGCCTGGGAAGACGGCTCACTGGGTCAAGTGCTTGCCACGCAACGCTGAGTTCCTGAGTTCAGATTCCCATCACCCACATAAAAGCCTGGCTGGCTTCTGCAGTGCCAGCGCCTATACCGTGAGAAAGGAGGCGGAGACGGGAGAGCTTCCTGGACGCTTGAAAATGGAGCGGATGTGGACTCAAGTGAGGTGGAAGGCAAGGAGTGACCCAGAAAAGTTGTCCTCTGACTCTCATATATGTGCTTCAGCACATGTGCAACATACACCCCCCCAATAAATAAATAAATAAAAATATAGACAATTAAAGAGAGTTGATTTCATGCTAGTTGTTCTCACCGCATGCGAACACAAAATGTCTTCTCATCACATTCATTTGAAATGGAGGCTTTGAGTTCACGTCCCTCCTACCTTTATGTGATGTGTCTCAATTTCCGAATAACAACCACCACCGTAGTACACTCCAGTTTCCCAACAAGCATCTCCTGCGGAATTCTTCATCCCGAATTAGCCATTTGATGGCCACAGTAGCATGTGCTTCTCGGATAACACAAGACCTTTTCATTTGGCTCTGAGTTCAGTGGTTGACTTTTGCTAAAAGCAGGTGGCTAATGGAAGAGTGTCCATTCATCACAGGGCACTGGTACTCTGGGATTTTCTCTTTTTAAAAATATTTTATTTATTTATAAGCAGACCAGAGAGAGAGAGAGAGAGAGAGAGAGAGGTGGGGGAGAATGGGTGTGCCAGAGCCTCTAGCCACTGCAAATGAACTCCAGATGCACATGCCACTTTGTGCATCTGGCCTTACATGAGCAATTTGGGGAATTGAAACGGGGTCACTAGGCTTTGCAAACAAGTGCTATAACAGCTGAGCCATCTCTCCAGGCCCCTCGGTAGTTTTTCTCTTTACCCTGTGAAACAAATACGGCTGTAATATGGATTGCCCTCGTTTCTCTGAAATGCATTGTGAATTACAGAGATGTCCTCAAAATTCGCACCCACTGTTTGAAGCCCTTATCATTCATGCTCCTCCAACCCGGAATAGTCTAGAGGCTGTGCTGAGTGAGGAGGCGTGTGTAGGCTGGAGAGAGGGCTGACTGACTCAAGTCCTAAGCAAGCGTGGATGTGACGGTCGGTGCTATGGCTGAAATGTCACATGGGGCATTCCACCCAAGAACATAGCTCCATCAGTGGCTGCCAAAGCCTTTCACTTCCTGGATGAGGGGTACCAGGAGAAAAACATGCACCCTCTCTCTTTGGTCAGGTCTGGATTGGACATCTCTGTAAAAGATTGTTACCTTCAGGGAGGTGGACAGTGGGGTTTATTAGCCCCCCCCCCCCAGCTGTGGCAAGCAGTGACAGTCAGCCTCTGCTCTCCCATCTTCCCCCTGCCCACCACCATCGCGAAGCTTCCCTCCCCTCCAGACTGCAGGCCAAAACAAACTCCTGCTCCCATCACCTGCTTGTGGGAAGGCAAGGGCAGCAACCCCGAGGAGCCCGCCTTCCCGAGGACAAACGCGAACTCCCCGGCCGCATTTCCAAAGTCTCACCCTGCCTGACTCCCCATGCATCCGTCACTCCACCCGCTTGCCCATGGCTCGGGGGCCACTCGGGCTGAACATGAGCGCCTCTAAAACGCCTGCTTTCTGCCTTCTCAAGGACTTGTGCGATTTTCAGCATCTGCCTGAATTGTCTCCTCATCCCCAACACACCCATTGTCCCCAGAGGTAGCTCCTTCTTGCTGTTCAACTCTCAGCCTAGACATCATTTCCTCAGAGGGGCTCCCCTAACCATCTGATTGTTCCCTATCCTGTAGCCCTACTTTAACTCTCTGGGCATTCTCTTACTATATTAGTCAGACTCCAGGAAGACTTACGGGAAGAAAGGTTTGTTCTGCTCATGGTTTCAATCAGTCTGCCCTGGGCAGGAGGGCCGTGTGGAGCCAAGTTCCCCACAGGTCAGCATCCAGGACGTGGGGCCGGGGGACATCTGGGCTCCTTGGCTTTCTCCTCGTCTCCTTTATCCCATCAGTGTCTCCCCTCCCCCCTCCAGCCTGTAGGATGGTGCCACCCACATGTCGGTGGATCTTCCATGCTTCTTAAAATATTTTATTTTTATTTATTTATTTGAGAGAGAGAACGAGGCAGAGGAAGATAGAGAGATAAAGAGAGAGAATGGGAGCAGCCAGGGCCTCCAGCCACTGCAAACAAGATCCAGATGTTTGCGCCAGCTTGTGCATCTGGCTAACGTGGGTCCTGGGGAATCAAACCTGAGTCCTTTGGCTTTGTAGGCAAACGCCTTAACTGCTAAGCCATTTCTCCAGCCCTTCCATGCTTCTTTAATCCTCTTTAGAAATGCCTCAAAGACATATGCATCAAGAAGTGTGCTTGACTAATCTCTCCAGGACTTCTCCATCTAGTCAAGCTGTCAATCAAGGTTAACCATCACACACATGTTACAGCCTCTGTTTTCATTCTTTATTCCTTCCCCATGTAATCAGAAATCAGTCCAGTCCTACTCTCCTCGCAGAGTCAAGATCTAGATGAGTGTAGAGGGTGTGGTACTTGAATGAATAGCTGTAAAATGAGGGGAGGAAACACTAGAGTGGTAGGGCATTTAACTGTTTCAAGTGTGTTTGTAGGTTATTTTTAATAAAGCAAAAACAAGAAGAGATGATTTTTTTAAAAGAAGAAATCTAATTTTACCTTAAGACATTTAACTACTTTTGATTAGTCAAAGATTAATCACTTGTACACAATGGCCTGGTCCGTACAGACCTCATGCACTACTCTTTTCAGAAGTGCTTTTGCTGGCTTACCACATTACTTTCTGGCGTCATTTCAGAACCTGCACTTAATGCATCAGAAAACTTTAGGGCTTGTCCTGAACTCTGAGGCTGGCTTTCATTCCTCAGCAAGCAGCTGCTCATGTGTGAGACCCACAGTGAGTGACTTTACCAGAAAACCCACCTCAGAGACATAAATAGAATTGGTGGCGTTTTACCCACACACGAAGCACTTTTTCATTTAAGTTGGTTAGTAACATTATTGAATACAAATGACCTGTTCTCAAATGCACCCGAACTGCATACACACACGCACTCACAGACACACACACGTGCGAAAATGGAGTTCAGTAAGAGATAGGTCTGTCATAGCAGACCAAGGGAATTTATAGTTACTAAACTATAGAGTCCCCAAAGTGGTTTTACTTGCTTGGGCTGCCCCATGGCTTCTAGAGCTTGGGAACTATCTCTTAGGGTTTGACCTTCAGAAAGGAAGAGGGGAGAATCCCTTCTTAAGAGCAGTTGGCGTGTATGATAATTGGTCTCCAAAAGAAATGGACCCTGATAAGTTACAACTCAAATTCTACAACACCGTTGCATATATCCAGCTTCTGATAGCTTATGTAGCAAGCCTGCAGACTAGGGGGTCTGAATTAATTAATTTGGGGTAGAAGAGAGAATGAAGATGGAGTTTCAAAAATCTGGTCTTGGTCTGGAAAAAATAGCTTAGTGGTTAAGGCACTTGGCTGCAAAACCTAAGGACCCAGGTTCAGTTCCCCAGGACCCACGTAAGCCAGATGCACAAGGTGGCATATGCTTCTGGAGTTCATTTGCAGTGGCTGGAGGCCCTGACATGTTCGTTCTCTCTCTCTCTCTCTCTCTATATATATATATATCATCTACTTATCATCTATCTCTATCTCTTTCAAATAAATAAGAAAGTTTAAAAAATCTGATCTTCAAAAACAATATATATATTTTTCAAATAAAGGAGGGGCTGGTTTTCTGTTAGTGCATCGCTGAGAATGTACTGTGGCATAAAGTCATTAAGTCAAGTACTGCATCCTGTGCAGTAATTCAAGGTTTTCTAGAGGAACAGAACCAATAGAATGAATATGTATTGTAAAGAGCATTTATTGGATTAGCTTACAAGCTACAGGATGAGGGCTGGAGACATGGCTTCGTAGTTGAGTCGCTTGCCTGCAAAGCCAAAGGACCTAGGTTCAATTCCCCAGGACCCACATAAGCCAGATGCACAATGTGGTACATGTTTCTGGAGTTTGTTTGCAGTGGCTAGAGGCACTTGAACGCCCATTCTCTCCCTCTCTCTCTCTCTCTCTCTCTCTCTCATCAATAAGTAAATAAAATCAAAAATATTTTTTTAGAAAGACACAGATGAGCAGTCCAACAATAGCTGTGGACAGGCTGAAGAAAGCAGAAGGCCATAGCTGCCCAGTTCATGTGGCTGGATGCAGGCTGAGTCCCAGTGTCCGCAGGGGAGCCAGGCAAAAAAGACACCCCAGCCGGCTATGGTGGCACACAACTCGAATCCTAGCACTCGGGGAGGTAGGAGGATCGCTGTGAGTTCAAAGCCAGCCAGAGACCACAAAGTGAATTCCAGGTCAGCCTGGGCTAGCGTGAGACCCTACTTCAAAAAAAAAATCAAAAAAAACC
The DNA here is from genome assembly GCA_036346955.1 of Dipus sagitta. Classification (NCBI taxonomy): domain Eukaryota; kingdom Metazoa; phylum Chordata; class Mammalia; order Rodentia; family Dipodidae; genus Dipus; species Dipus sagitta. The sequence goes on from CM070785.1 coordinate 54,616,618, forward strand.
CCAAACAAACAAAATAGACACACTCGTGAGTAGCGTGGGACTAAACAAAGGCGCCCCATCCTCCTGGAGCGTCTGTACATACAGCCCCTCACTGGAAGGGCAGCCCGCTCTGGAGGAAGACTTCTTCCCTCAGTTAAGCCTGCCTAGAAACACCCTCACAGGCCCTCCCAAGAGGCAGACATGTCTCTTACTTGATTCCTAGTCTGATCAAATTGGCAACAGAACTTAACCTTCATTCCTTATTCGCTCTAGTCCCAATGATGCCGTCGCTAATTTGGAAATGATGTTCAAGGTTGGGCTTAGAAGTCTCGTGTTGGATTTCTTGTGAGGAGAATGATGGGAAGTAGTTCCTTTGCACACATCATCCTGGGAGGGAACAGCCGTTCCTTTGCCCCGTTCCGCAGTAAGAGGAGATGGAACATCAAGACCTTGCGCTGGCGGGAACAAGGCTGAGTGGTCTGGCTAACCCTGACTTTAGTACACTAAGTCCCCGGTTAGCCAAAAGAGTGATGCGCTCTGGTCAGCTCAACTTTCCGTCTAATCTGCAGATGTCCCGCAGACTTATTTCTCTGTGGCCAATTTCTGTGGAATTCACATACGGCAACATGCGCTTGGCCGCCACACAGTGCTAAGCACGTTTATCTTTGCGTGGGTGTAGAAGATCTGTAAGGATCTCACTCAAGCTCAGGGTCATCGCGGAGGGCATCGTGTATCTAGGAAATGACCGTTGGCAGGGATGGGGGCTGATGACACACGGGCTGGTAGTTGCTGACTGAGAGTGGCACTTCTCTGGGTGTGGCGTGCAGGGTGCACACCGGGTTTTCCCGAGTATCGCCAGGCCACCTGCCAGGCTGTTAAAAATACACAGATTCAGAATATGATGATGTGTGCAGAGCAGCCAGGGGCTGAGCCTGACACTAGAGAAATGTTTAGTAGATATGGGTCACTTCAGAGACCCCCATCTGCGATCAAGTTTGGTGTGTTTTTGCTTTCTTTTCTTTTTGGGATAGGGACTCCCTCTATTAGTTCTTCAGCTGGAAGACCTGATGTACCCAACTCAGGACATGCACAAACTTTTAAACGCTCAGTATTATTTACATTAAAGAAAGAAACAAGGGCTGGAGAGATGGCTTAGCGGTTAAGGCACTTGCCTACAAAGCCAAAGGACCCAGGTTTGATTCCCCAGGACCCACATAAGCCAGATGCACAAGGTGGCGCGTGCATCTGGAGTTTGTTTGCAGTGGTTGGTCTCTTTCTCTCTCTCTCTCTCTCTCTCTCTTCTTTTCTCAAATAAATAAATATTTTTTTAAATGAGCATCCAGACAGGCAGGTGTGGTGAACACATGCCTTTAGTACCAGCACTTGGGAGGCAGAGAGGTAGGAGGGTGTCTGTGAGTTGGAGGCCCCACTGAGACTACAGAGTGAATTCCAGGTTAGCCTGGGCTAGAGCAAGACCCTACCTTGAAAAACCAAAAAGGTAAAAACAAAAACAACAACAACAACAAAAACCAGGGCTGCAGTTAAAGCGCTTGCCTGCAAAGCCAAAGGACCTAGGTTCAATTCCCCAGAACCCACGTTTGCCAGATGCACAAGGTGGCACATGCGTCTGGAGTTTTTTTGCAGTGGCTGGAGGCCCTGGCGCACCCATTCTGTCTTGCTCTCTCTCTTTCTCTCTCCCTCTTTCTGCCTCCCTCTCTCGCTCTCCTAAATAAACAAATAAACAATCAATTAATAGATTTAAAATATAAAACCACCAAGCATCCACAGAGGGTAACTACAAGGAGCTCTCTCTAATTAAGGGCAGATATCAAAGGGAGAGATTATAGATCAGTTTTGATTTAGATCACTCCTTCTCAGACCATACCAGGTCTGACAAGACAGAATTAGGAGAAGCAAATATATTAAGAAAAAAAAAAAAACTTTAGCTTTGAGGAGGCAGATTATTATAAATTTGTTATACAGTAGTTTTGGATGATTTGGGGTATGTTATGCACGTGTGCGCATGAGTGTGCAGATGTGCCCAGCCCATGCACACAAGGGCAGAGGCCAGAGTGGAGCCTTGCTGGGTGTCTCTATTATTCTTCTTTCTACCTTATTGTTTTGAGACTGTTTCTCACTTGTCGTGGAGCTGCCATTTATTTATTTATTTTTTTGTCAGTTAAATGGGTCGACCAGCAAGCCCCCAGCAATCCTCCCATCCGTGCTGTCTTCAACACTAGGGTTCCACACACACATGAGCACACGGGGCTCTTTATGTGAATGCTGAGACTAAAAGTTAGGTTATCAGAAAAAAAAGCAAAAGTAAATAAATAAATAAACAAATAAATAAAATAAAAGTTATGTTCTCCTGCTTGTGCCATTAACATTCTCACTCACAGACCCAACCATCGTTTGTTTGCAGTGACTGGAGGCCCTGGCATGCCCATTCTCTCTCTCTCATTCTCTCTCTCTTGCTCTCTCTTTCTCTGTCAAATAAATAAATAATGATTTAAAAAAGAATCTTTTCTACATGTATGCATGTAAATGTCCCTTATAGCATTTACATTTTTTTGCAGCAAAGACAAAAACAAACCAAGAACAGAAATATTTATGTGGGACACTGGTTAAACTGGTATAATGATACTATGAAATACAATGAAGCTTTTAGGAAATGCAGTATGCATCTATATACACACACGTCCACACAGACGTATACACATACTTATCAATTCACAAATAATACCTGTGATCTATTGTAGAATGATAAAGTTGAAATCTCTCAATGATAAGAAAACATTAGGTACACATGTACATGCACATAGCTGGAAGGACATAGAAGATGCTGTTTGCTTAACATAAATTATGAGTGTTATAAATGAAAACTAACTATGAATCAATAACAACTCCTATGTAACTGGTGCTTACGGTAACTGTGCGTGATTAACTAATACAAGTTTGCACTCTCGTGTCTGTTAAATAGTTTCTGGTTTATGCCGTACTTTTCTCACTTGAGCATTTATTCTTATCACCTATACAAACAAACGTCAGTCCAGCTTAGCCTGTCCGATAATTGACAAGCTTGTGCCATTGAACACCGTGGTGATTGCCCCAGTCCTTGCTTACTGAGTCTCTGATTCACAGTGCACAGTTGTTATTACGCCTTCTCTACACCTCATGAGATCCCGAAGGAGGACGCAGAAACAGGCTTCACTGCCTTCGAGAACTTGACCCGGGTGCAGCAGGAAGGTCTGGAGCTTGCTCTCTCACTGGGGTCCCCCTCCCAAAGCCCATCTGCACCCATGTCATTCTGCCTGTGAGAGATGGCCCCCGGGTGAGTCAGTTTCTCAGACTCTGTTTTGTGGTTAAGACAGATCACTTCAAAAAGAAGACTTAACAGAAAACACACTTTGAATTATTCTCTATTGTTACTACTCTGCAGCGTTTTCCACTCACCATTGTTAATCATCCCATACTCCACATTCATCCGAACTTCCAAAACAATGGCAAGCTCCCAAGCATATTCCCTTCTGTTGATGTTCCCACCCAACCTGAGTTGAAAGCCAGGTGGCATCTACCATGTGCAAGTTGCCCCAGTTTTCAAGGGTTGGACCTGGGTCAGCCGAGCGATGTCACATCATTGTTTATTTTCATGAGATAATGAACAGAGACAAATAACAGAGTAAAATCTGGTTTTGAAAACATTCAAGTAATGTAATTTTTATTAGTTGAAATAATTCTAGGCATGGCCTGGTTTTGATTTAAGAGATTGCTCTGGTTCTACGAGGCGGCAACCCGGGAACGGTCACGGTGACGGTGACAGAGTGGTCCTCACACGCCCCGTCTCCTCCCGAGCTGCTTGTGTACTGAGACGTCATCTCCTATTACGTGCTACCCCTGCTGTCTTCAGCCTGGTAGGATATGTGGAGCGGACACACAGACGACACCCAGAAAGTAGGCATTCAGCCCAGTTTTAGCAAAGGCTTCTTGGAGGAGATAACGGCTACACGATTCTGAAGGAGCAATGACAGAGGCGCCCAATGACACAGGAGCAGATAATAGCAGCACGTCCAGGGCCAGCAGTCCAGGAGGACAGTGCGCACCTGTTGAGAATCTCCAGTAGTACAGCCTTCTCCTCTGCATGGGGATATTAACCACAGATCAGCCTCCTGACCTTCTTAATGGTGTATTCTATCAGGCACATGGGGAACAAAAACATCCCTAAAATAAATGGCCGTGTTCCCAAACACTCCCTTAACACCCCTTCACGACGCTATAGATATTAACGACTTCAAAAAAGTTCTGGGCTGGGCTGAAGAGATGGCTTGGCGGTGAAGGCACTTGCCTGTAAAGGCTAAGGACCCAGGTTCGCTTCCCTGGGACCCTCGTAAGCCAGATGCACATAGTTGCTCATGCATGTGGAGTTCATTTGCAGTGGCTGGAGGCCTGGTGCACCCATTCTGCCTCTTTCTCAAATAAATAAGTGAAAATAAAATATTTTAAAAATCAGATTATAGCTAGGCGTGGCGGCGCACGCCTTTAATCCTGAGACCTCAAAAAAACAAACAACAAAAAAAAATCAAATTATAGAGCACAGTATTATATGGGCCCTCTCTCTCTCTCTCTCTCTCTCTCTTTTTTGGGGGGGTTTCGAGGTAGGGTCTCACTCTAGCCCAGGCTGACCTGGAATTCACTATGGAGTCTCAGGGTGGCCTTGAACTCACAGCGATCCTCCTACCTCTGCCTCCCGAGTGCTGGGATTAAAGGCGTGCGCCACCACGCCCGGCTTCTCTCTCTCTTTCTATCTGCCTCTCTCTCCCTCAAATAAATAATTTTATTAAAAAGAAAACTCCTGTATCTGGCCATACCTGTCTCTTCTGGATTCACACTAGCAAACGGCACATCTGAGCATGACGAGAACTGAGAGACTCACGTGAGATGAAATGGTAGTTGCTTGTTTCTGAAAAAGCCTGTTGGCATGATATCCTTTTTGCAGAAACAGGGAAATGCTTAAGGGTGGAGTTTCTGTTTTTGGTAACGACGAGGGATATTCATAGGCGAGGACAAAAGAATGTCCCTGCTATGGGCTAAACAGTTTGGCTGTTTTTATTTGTCACTGACAGAAAAACTCAGTTGACAAATTGTTCTTCATTCCCCTTTATGCGTCCTAAGGCATTCTCCTAAGTCTTCGGTTCTGTTAGCTCATGACAATGTAAACTTGGTTTTCCAGCCAGCTCATGTACACCACAGCTTGGGAGCCCTGTGTACCCTCTGGCCGGCCAAAAGAACCTATCTTTGGAAAGCCCTCATTATCTATATTTACTGATTTATTGTTTTTACTATGAAAGCTAAAAAGGTGAGGACCCGATTTGAAAAAAAATAAAATCACATGTACCAAAACACATATGAAAAAAAAAAAAAGAGAGAGAACGAACATTTCAGACTTTAAAAAGTAATCATGACAGGTTTGTTCAGATCCCAGGTCCGTCAGCCTTAGATAGAAGTGTAAAGGAGGGATGAAAAATTACATGTGATTAATATTCAATCATGAGAATGATCCTGTGTGTAAAATGAATTAGCTAAAAGACAAACAGTAAAATGCAACTCTTTTAATTGTCATCATACTTCCACTAATTATGAATTGAGGGCAGGCAGTATCAGAGATCTCAAAGCTAGTTGGGGAAGGGAGGGTAGCGTGGTAATATTCGGCAGGGAAGGTGCATTAGTCACATTTGTGTAACAAAGACGATAAATCTGTATAAGTATAGCGATGATGAAATGTGCATAAAGCACTTTGAACTGCACAGAAATAAGCAAAGTATAAATAGATGGCATCCTCAGGCACAGAGAAAATCAAGTGCTGCTTTAACACTTGGGCTAGTGATAATTTATTGCTCAGCCTCTCCGCTTGAGTCAGTGTTTATATGGTGCTATATATTAACTGAGACTAAAATAGTCCGGGCACATCATGGTCTTGGATGGATTACTGAGTGATCAGCAAAAACTGCATCAAACAGCCACTCCCCTACAAGCAAGGGATTTATAATATTTAAAATATTCATCCTAAAAATACAAGCTGTTTTGACAATTTTGTCTGTTAATCAGTGTGGTTCAAAGAGAGGCAGTGTGGCATATGTCCTGGAAAACACACACACGCACACACACACACACACACACACACACAGTAATGTGGTTTACATTTTAAACTCATGGCCCAGATCTGGTGGGCTGAAATTGTGGCTCTTACCAGCACAGTTGATCACTAGAAAGCTCCTTAACTGCTCTGTGCCTTGTCTCCTTCAGCCACCCGAGTTAATGACAGCAGCTGCCTAGACGGTTTGTTCTGAAGATAAAGTGAGTCAGTTCAACAAAGCATTTAGTGTAGTGCCTGACACTGGCTTGCAGGTTGCCTATTGCCAGAACGGAGCCTGGGCCAACTGATGTCAGCTCTGCAGGTATCCAAGAAGCTGAGGACTGGTCAAGTTGGTTGAATTTAGAATCACCTAGGAGATTGGCGAGGTGGAACCGTGGACATGTCTGAGAAGGTGTTTCCAAGAAAGGATCAACTGAGGGGAGAAGATACCCTCTGAATGTGGGTAGCACTATTCCAAGAGCTGGAACCCCTTAGAACAGAATAAATGGGGTGGGGGAGGGCTGGTGAGGTGGCTTAGTGGGTAAAGCCCTTGCCTGCAAAGCCTAAGGACACAGGTTCGATTCTCCAGGTCCCATGTAAGCCAGATGCATATGGTGGTGCATGTGTCTGGAGTTCGTTTGCAGTGGCTAGAGGCCCTGGTGCGCCCATTCTCACTCACTCTCTCTCTCTCTCTCTCTCTAATAAATAAATAAAAATAAAATCTTTAATAAAAAATAAAGGGAGGAAAAGATGAGAAGATGAGAGAGGCACAAGAGCACTGGCGTGGCTTTTTGCTCTACTTCTTGGCCGCTGTGATGTGAACCACTTAGCTCTCTGATGCCATCCCCACCATGGAGGATGGAGCCCTCTGAAGCCATGAGCCTAAATGAGTCCTTCCTCCTTTAGGGTGCTTCTGTCAGGCATTTTGTCACAGAAATGAGGAAAGTAACTAAGGCACCATGTCAGCTGTGCACAGGCATCTGGACAAAGGACACCGTTTCTCACTCTACAGTCCTCACAAGAAGGGGGCCAGAAGTTAGCCATGGGAGACTTTCAGTCATCTGTGGGAAGGCCACTGGGGACCAAGGGGTCTTAGAGAGTCCAGAGCCTTAACTTTATCATGAGAATCTTGTCCACCTTATCTGGGACAGAAGTAGCCCAGGGGCTGGTGCCCAGTGAACACCCACTGTCTAGGTGTCAAACTAATGCCCTATTATGTTTGTGACAAGTTCAGACTGACCTAGATGCAAGTACCTTCACCAGCAATGCTCTCCCTACAGCCAGTGTTTCCTTGAATGTTTCTCAGAGACAGCATGAGGAACAGAGAATCAGAACAAAGGCAGTTAGGAGACTGGGGCAGGGTCAAGAGTATGTCACATACATGCTCCTAAGATGACCTTAGATTGATGGTGTGATGGTTGGTTTTGATTGTCAACTTGTTTCAATTTAGAGTCACCTGGAAGAATGGTGAAGCACAACTCTGGGTGTGTCTAGGAGAGATTTCCACAGAGGATTAACTGACTGTGGGAGTCACCCTAGGTGTGGCACTATCTCATAGGCATGGGAAGGAATGACAAAGAGAGAAATAAAAGAGAGCCATCCAAGTGCTGGTTTTTTCCTTCCTTCCTTTCCTCTCTCCTTCCTTCCTTCCTTGCCTTCTTTCTCTCTCTCTCTTTCTTTCTTTTTATTATTTTTATTTTAGAGAGAGTGAGAGTGGAAGGGGAGAGAGAGCATTGGCGTGCCAGGGCCTCAGCCACTGCAACAGAACTCCAGACCCCTGTGCCACCTAGTGGGCATGTGCTACCTTGTGCTTGCCTCACCTTTGTGCATATGGCTTATGTGGGATCTGGAGAATCGAACATGGGTCCTTGGGGTTCGCAGGCTAGCACCTTAACCACTAAGCCATCTCTGCAGCCCTGTTGCCCTTTCTTTACTGCCTAGTTACCATGATGTGAACCGCTGTGCCATTCTGTGCCCTCCCCACTGTGATGTACTGACACGACTGAGCAGTGAGCCCGGGCAATACTTCCCCCCATTGGGTTGTTTCTGCCCAATATGCTAATGTAGGTGGCTGAAGTCCCCCTCCACATGCAGGGCCACTGCTGTCCCTTCAGCTTGCTGACCAATGGGTCTCTTGTGATTGTCATGTCTATCCCCTAAGGGAATTCTTTCAGCTTGCAATCAATCATTGTTGAATTGGGACCTAACCTGTTTCTCTAAGGTGCCTTTTTTTTTTTTTTCTTTTCCTTTTGGGCTTCGAATGTCACATATCTGCACCTGTATGGTCCAGGATAACATGTCTTTTGGGGCAGGACCCTGTGCAGGCTCCATGCACGGAAATGCAGTGTTGATGCTCTGCCGTGAGCTGACTTCAAAAGAAGTTCAAAGAAGGGCAGTAAGAGAGGAGTGTAGTTATTTTTACTAAAATAAATTTCCCTGCTTAATGTACACAAGGGATGGACCCACGAGGAGACCAAGCGCATTCCCTCCAGGCCAGTGTTTACTCCCAAGACGGTGTGATTACATATATCTATGTGCAGCTCTCAGACATGCTTGTCTAAGCCCCTGACACCATGCGCAGGGTACTGTCATGAGTTCCTTGTCTCCTCAACTCTTGCCACACATGCAGTGATTCCATGTCACCCCCATCATCCGTCATCTCTTCCACAGTCCGTTTACTTCTCGGTGGCTTTGAAGCTTCTCTCTCCTCTTCTCTCTCTTTGAAGCTCTGCAAGGCACCCATGGGCACATCTATAAGCTGGTGGCCAAGCGTGGGGCCCCGTCCACACCTTTCTCATAAGAAACAGCTGTCCAGGACTGGAGAGATGGCTCAGTGGTTAAGGCGTTAGCCTGCAGATTCTACGGAGTTCCATTTGCCAGTGCTCACTTAAAGCCAGATGTGCAAAGTGATGTGTGTGTCTGGAGTTCGGTTGCAGTGGCTGGAGGCCCTGACACCATTCTCTTCTCTCTCTCTCCCTTTCTCTCTCTCTGTCTCTCTCTCTCTCCCTTTCTCTTTCTGTATGTCTGTCTCCCTTCTCTCTGTCACTCTCTGCTTGCAAATAAAAGGAAACAATTAAATTAAAAAAATCTGTCCAGATCTCAGGGAACAAGGCCTGTGTCCCTAGTCAGTTATGTCCATGCCCCTCTCGCCCTCCCCTTGGCAAGGACCTAGCTAATGTGAAGCTTTTCTGCCACCCAAGCATGTGCCTTCACACAGGCCTGTTTTCTCACTGAATGTGACAGAGGGGCAGACACATTGCCTCTCTCCATCCTCTCTTCCCTGCTGTTGATCATTAGCCCAGGGCAGGGGGTGTCTAGAGAGGTCATTTCCTGCCCTTCCTGGTGGCTCGTCCTGAGGAGAGGGGACTTATATCCCTTCGGTACTCTCACTACCGGCTGATCTTCATTAGTCTTCCTTAGCCTCTCGTGGTCCTTGGCAAGCAGTAGGTCCGAGTCCCACCTGCACATCGACAGGGCTTGGTCAGAGATCTATGCGTCACAGGGTTCCTGGTAAACCCTCCAGGTAGTAAAGTGACTTCAACTATTTGCTGAAGTGGCCTTCAACTAACTTAAGAAGTTTGTTCCCAACCTGCTTCCCCCCCCCCCCCCCACCACACACACACAGCCATGGTCTGTGTTATACAAGGGATCCTTTCGTGCCAAAAATGCGCTTGTCTCCAGGCAAATGGCCCACTGAGGACGGCAGGCTTTACTGCTCTCTGCCGTGTTTCCTTAAGGAGACGGGGATGAAGTGGAGCTCTATGCAAACCGCTCTGTCCTTCTCGGGGTATGAGCGTTGTGTGTGCAATAAAACTGGGGAGCTGGTGTGGAAAGAGCCAGCGAACAGCAAAGCCAGTTTTATGGTCTGCTTTATGGCACAGAACTCCCTGGGAGAAAAGCATCAGCACAGCCACTCCTTGTCACCCTGCCCAATGTGCAGGGCAGCTGTGTGCTCACTGCTGCCTCCCCTGTCGCCCACCCGCGGGCATCCCCTGGTCCCAAGGGAGCAGCCTACATTCTCCCAGAATCCCTCGGTAGAGGCCAGCCAGGGACGTACTTTGCCCATCGGGCGTTAGGAGTCCAAGCTCCCTGCCGCCAGCCATGTGTTTTGTTTTGTTTTGTTTCCACATGTGGCTGATATGGCTGGACTGTTGCTGGCATCGCCTGGTGCATCTCCATCGTGGGGTGTTTACACTGATGGCGGGCCACCTTGTCAATCTGAGTGTATCCAGATGAATCTCCTACTTTGGGAGGCTACAGCTAACAGGATGCAAACTTACTAACATGTGGCTCCTGACCTTGGCCATACACTAGAACTCCCCCAGAGTTCCAACAGAGCCTGATTGATGCCCAAGCCACTGCACAAACCACTTTGCCATTCTCCCTGAGCATGTGACCCAGAGCCCCCCCCACCCACCTACCCACCCAGGTGAATTTACGGTCAGCAAGATCATGACTGCCACCCAGGGGAGATGGAAGGGGAGAAAGCAAAGAAGGAGGGAAGAATAGAGCCAGGAAGGAGAGAAGAATGAGGGCCACCCCTGCATGCAGGCATGTTAGCCGATGCCTGGGGCAGCCCAGGCAAAAGGTCACTGCTCGTCCGGTCCCTGCTGCGGCAACAGAACGAGAAGAGTCCAGGCTGCGCGCGAAGGGCAGAGGAGAGCGCCTGTTATCAAGTCCACGCACGTCTGCCCTTTGTTGACACTCAAACTGAGAGCTCACCTCAGCCTCTCCAAGTTCTGCTTCCTCTCAACAAAACAGGACTGTCACGTGGATTTGATAGGATGCCAGTAAAGGTGGGCACATCAGTGAAGGTGGGCATGTGCCAGGGCCTGCAGCCACTGCAGACAAACTCCAGACGCATGAGCTACCTTGTGCATTTGGCTTAACGTGGGTCCTGGGGAATTGAACCTGGGTCCTTTGGCTTTGCAGGCAAGTGCCCTAACTGCTAAGCCATCCCTCCAGTCCTGTGAACTTTTTTTTTTTTTTTGAGACAGGGTCTCTCATTGGCCTGGAGCTCACCAAGTAGAGTAGATTGGATGGTCAGCAAGCCCCAAGGGCCCATTTGTCTCTGCCTTCCTAGTGCTGAGATTACAAGTGCCCAGCTCGATTTTCTGATATGGGTTCTGGGAATGAAACTCAGATCACCTGGCACTTTCCATGAGCGCTGGCGACTGAAAGCTCTGACCTCCTGCTCGCGAGGCAAGCGCGTTACCAATGGAGCCAAGCCCCAGGCCTTACCCTCTCTTACCAGTTGTTGCTCTGCTGTTCTGAGAGATGGTAGCTCTGAAACATTGGTATATGGAAGACCTAATTGAAAGAAAGAGGTTTGGGTTCTTTTCCCAAGCTCCTTAGGCGACTCTGAGAGCCTCAGCGCTAGACTGTGGGGACCCGCAGGAGGGCTGCAGCCTCAGTGCCACGCTAGCCGTTTTATTTACCTAAAGATCACCACCAGTGCGCCCCATATCCGAACTCCTCTTTCTAGTGACTTCAGCCATCTGTCCCATCTCAGCCCGGGGAGAGTGGCGTATGCGGTGGGGTGGGCCCAGCGGCCACCCAGCAAGGTAATTTTAGCGAGGTTCCACTTTTCATTTACAAGTCAAACTGAGATGAACTCTAAAAGTGGCATCGTCCAAATTAGTAACCTCACCAAAGGAGATGAGAATGTTCGCATTTCTGAAAGCAGGGGCAGAAACGAATGGTCTGTCTCCCTTTCTGTACTGGTCATTCTGGGGGAAAAAAAGCCCCAGTTATTAATGCTGCAAGGGTATAATGATGAAACACAGTACACATCCTCAGGCTTCCTACTTATTGAGTTTTGTTTTGTTTTGTTTTGTTATGTTTTGTTTTTGTGTTTCAAGGTAGGGTCTCACTCTAGCTCAGGCTGACCTGGAACTCACTATGTAGTCTCAGGGTGGCCTCGAACTCACAGTGATCCTCCTACCTCTGCCTCCCAAGTGCTGGGATTAAAGGCGTGCGCCACCACGCCTGGCTCTACTTATTCTTAAAGGCACTCAAAGTCCCAGGCATCACAGTGAATCCAAGGGGGCTGCTGCCTGATGATATCTGTCCACTGGCCACTGTGACATAGCTGGTGTGTAGGAGCCCACAGACCAACCCTGGGTGGACTTACTGATTATTGTCTTGGTTGTAAACTATACTAGGAAAAGGGGTGTGTCTGCCCATAGGAATAGCTACCCCCAGACTCCCGGGAGCCCAGAGTCAAGGAACTCCATCCCTGGTGGTGGTGGGGGGTTCCAGGAGTGTTGATTGGAAACACACCCACTGTGCAATGTAGTCTCGGCTCCCACTCACTCCAGGCAGGGTTTCTCACCAAGGCCAAGCTGCCCCCAGCTGCCTGGCAGCGAATTATTCCCGTTGCCCTGGTGGGCCTGGGAGAGTGGAAAACACCGTGGAGACTAAGCCTAGGTGTAATTGGCAGACAGCTCTTGCCCCCCCCCTCCTCCTCCTCCTCCTCTCCCCAGGGGTGATCTTGTGGGTCCCAGGAGCCCAGTAGTGCAGGAAAGCTCAAGCCCTTTATTCTTCCATTCCACAAAGAGGGAGGGGGAATTCCTAGCGCAGTTTTTGCTTAAGAAAAATTCCTAGCAACACCAAGGGCTTCCCTCGACCGTGGGGTTTTAACCTTTCCCTTTGCACTTGTTCTTCTACTGGGGTGCTGGGGTTTGGTTCAGAAAGCAACTTTACCAACTGACAGTTATTTTCAACCTACTAAGACACATTCTTGAGCCTGGCATGGTGGCACAAGCCTTTAATCCCAGCACCTGGGAGGCAGAGGTAGTAGGATCAGTGTGAGTTCGAGGCCAGCCTGGGCTAGAATGAGATCCTACCTCAAAAATAAAAATAAAAAAGGACACCTCTTCCGAGCCAGCTGAAGGGCTCCTGAAACATCTGCTAAGAATCCTTAGTGGATTTAACAGGGAGGAAAGGGAGATGGGGAAGGCGTATTGTAGAACAAAGAGTAAAGGTTTTGTCATAAAAAGGAAGTCGGGGCTGGAGAGGTGGCTCAGCGGGGAAAGGCGCCTGTTTACAAAGCCTGATGACCTGGGTTCAGTTCCCGAGCATCTGTGTAAGTGTATGTGCCGTAAGTGGCACACACATCTGGAGTTCGTTTGCAGTGGCAAAAGGCACTGGCATGCCCATATTTTTTCTCTCTCTCTCATGTGCAGTGCTAGGCTTAATGAGACCATAGACTGCCATATGCTGACCCAAGTGGGGGCCTGCAGCCTTGCGTGAATGAAGGGGCATAAGAGACATTGACATGCACTACAGCACCATTCCAATATATGTCAAGACACAGAAAGTCATTGGGTGAGGAGACAGAAAGCTACATGAACGGTGGTCAGTGGGGACCTAAGGACACTCACAGCAGTAATGAGACCGAGTGTGGGCTCGGCAATGCCAAGGGGCTGTCCTGTGTCCTGCACATGGTCCACGCTGGCTCACTTATCTCCGCCAGAGCCCTCGCCTGGGAGCCAGGTGCTGTGATTGTCCCCACTTTAGAAATGCACAGATAAGGCTGGAGAGACGGCTCAGCTGTTAAGGCGTTTGCCTACAGTGCCTAATGACCTGGGTTCAATTCCCCAGTACCCACATCAAGCCAGATGTGCAAAGTGGTGCATGCATCTGGAGTTCATTTGCAGTGGCTAGAGACCCTGGTGCACCCATTCCCTCTCTCTGTCTGTCCTTGCAAATAAATAAATACAATTTAAAAAGAAATGCAGAGATAGCTTGGTAAGACTCTCTTGACTCAGAGACCATGTTGCCATTGCTCCTGCCATCCCAAAGACCTCTGTTGCTATTCACACAGTATAAAGACGCACTCCCTCCTACTGAAAGATGTTCCCTCCTGCTGTGGCATTGAGAGCTTCACCTCCTTGCCTCTCTTCTGTACTCCGTCATGAAGTTGTCCAGACACCACACCCATGAGGTTAGAACTGCCTGAGTGTCCTCCTATGTGGGGGCTGGAATATGTCCCCCACGGCCTCATGTGTTTATGATTAAGCCTCATTCTTAATCTCCAACTGGTGGAGCCTTTGGGAAGTAGAGCCTTGCAGGGGGAGGGATGTCACTGGGGGTGGGCCTTTGGGTGTTCTATCCCCACTTAGCTGGCTCTCTCTCTCTCTCTCTCCCTCTCTTTCTCTCCCTCTCTCTCTCTCTCTCCTCTCTCTCTCTCTCTCCCTCTCTCTCTCTCTCCCTCTCTCTCTCTCTCTCTCTCTCTCTCCCTCTCTCTCTCCCTCTCTCTCTCTCCCTCCTTCCTCCTTGCTGTTGTGGACATGTGATGCCCAGCTATCTGCCTCTGCCATGCTTCCCCTGCCACAGTGAAGCTTCCTCTGGAAACTGTAAACCAGAAGTAAACTCTTTCTTGCCATAAGCTGCTTCTGGCCAGGAGTTTTGTCCCAGCAACGAGGACATCACAGGGACGTCCTCATTGCCATCTGCTTTCTCCTTGCCTTTATGCACAGCACCCAGAGAAAGACCCCTGTATTGCAGGCATCGTTGGTGCCGGTGACTGGGATTCAAATAAGGAACTTGTGACTCTGGAGGGACCAAGGATTGCCTTTTGGTAAGCTGAGGTGTCCTGTGGCTCTGAGAACGTGGTCATGCTGCAAAACCACAGCACCATCGTACAGCCCACTCCCTGTCTTTCTTTCTTATTTGTTTAGTTAGTTATTTATTTTTGTGCAGGCCATGAGAATTCACATGTCTTTTCTATTACCTCAACTGCAGCAGCTTTGCAGGGTACTGACCGACTCTCAGGAGGAGCTCCGATCTTTCACTCCTCCTCTCCAACTCACAAAATCTTTGTGTGTTAAGGGCAGGAAAGTAGGCAAAACAAAACAAAAAAAACAGCCACTAGCACCCATGCTGAGCTACAGGAAGTCTGTCCAGAGATTTCCAAGCAGGGTTTAGAATACAAGCAGAGAACAAGTCAAAATAGCCTTGCCGCTTGAGGATTGTTTTAAAACAGCGTATTGGTGCTTTTCTATTCATTTTAATTGAGTCAAGTCCCATGACTTTTGTGATCCCCAAATCCTCCATAAATTCTCCACAACTGGCTTCCCCCCGCCCCCCACCTTTAAACTTCTTTCCCTTCCCTGCCTGGGAACCTGCCCTTTAAATTTGACATGGCTGGGATTTTAATCGCTCCTCAAAGGCGCAGTGACAATTTCACAACAAAGCAGGGAGGTAGGGGTGGGTGGGGGGAGTTTTGTTTTCTGCTCTGATTAAGAGAGCAACTGTTCTCTCTTTGTCCCCCGAGGCCGACTCTTGGCACCAGGCTGGGGAGACCTCGAACTTGGTGTTGCAACATCCATCAGATGCAGCGAGTGAGTCTGGGGCCCTCAAAGGTGAACTGCAGCTGTTTGGATAAAACCCTAAAATCTTGTTTTGAGATTCTCAGCTCTTGTTTTACAGTCTTTCCTCCTGGCAGAGAAACCAGGAAGCTTTGCTTTCCCAGGATCTCAGGCAGGTAATTGTTTTCCCAAAGTAGTCTTTAATCTGATGGAAATGGACTTTCTCTGCTCTGAGAACCTTCGCCCACGTTCATTAATGGTCCCCTGCCTTACACATCTCAGGCTCTATTGCAGTATGTCCCCGCTCCTCTGGGACACGTTTCCATCTCTGGTTTTAATGTAGGGACATTTTCTTTTCTAAACGAAGCGACAGTCCCACAGTTACAGGCCTTTCGCCTTTGGACATCTTGGAGAACCTTCTTATCACATGACTGGCCGTGGCCCCATGATGCTTGTTGATCTTCTGAGAATGACAATTGGCAGATCCCTTACTCAGTGACCTCTTGAAGCAAAGTAGTGTACTAGCCTCTGCCACAACCAATCTTCTGATTGGTCTCTCATGAGGGCTTTTGCTCAGGGGACCCCCTTGTTCTTCTGGGACTCTGCCCGCAGGTAGGTGACACTCTTTTTGGGAGAGTTAATATCTCTTCCTGGAAGCGGGAACACTGTACTGCAGAGAGCACCTTAGAAGCTCCTTTCCTGATTAATGAAGTGACTCTTCAGAGACGGCTTAGAAGCCTCTCACGGAATCCCCAACTCCATCTCCCTGAAATCTCCTTGTGACGTATGTCTTGGCCCAGATTCCTGATGATCCCTAAAAATGTAGAAACCAACAACCATCCTGCCAAAATGTCATGGTAAGCATCCACAGATACTGATATGTGAAGACTGGAGCTGGGTTCCTTGACACTGGAGATGTAGCAGTCAATTTAAGACATGAGCACATTCTAGCCAGGGGAAGTGGCTCAGTGGTAAAGGCACTTGCAAAGCCCAGGTTCCGTTCTTCAGTACACACGTAAAGCCAGATGCACAAGGTGATGGTGGCGTACGCATTCTCTTCCTCTCTTTCTTCCCCCACCTCCTGCTTATAAATAAATAAAATAAATGTATTTTTTTTAAGTCTTGAGCAGGTTCCAACCCAGACAGTCCATCATTTATCAAACACTGTGGGAGGCTACCATACTTTAAGTGTGTTTCTCAGGGGTTCAAGGGCTGGGAGCTTTGTCCCTAGAATGGCATTGTGAAGGTGATGGAACGTTTAAGAGGTAGGACCTAGTAGAAGATGATTAGGTCACTGGGGGGCATTGCCCTTCAAAGAGACTCATGATGGTCTCCAGGAGTGAGCTCGTTATCATAGAACTATGTTGTTATAAGAAGCCTAAGAAGGACTGGGGAGATAGCTCAGTTGTAAGCATGAGGACTTGAGTTCGATTCCCAGCACTCACATTGTGGGCATGGTGGTGTGCGCTAGAGAAGTAGACAGGCAGATCCCTGGAGCTACTGACCACTCAATCTAGCCTAATTAATTCCCCAGAACCCATGTAAGCCAGATGCACATGGTGGCACAAGCATCTGGAGTTGGTTTGCAGTGGCTAGAGGCCCTGGTGCACCCATTCTCTCTTTGTCTCTCTCATAAGTAAAGAATGAAAATAAAGTGTTTTGTTTTGTTTTTTAAAAAAGGCTATCTAAATGCACCATCCCCTGAGTAATCCTAATAGCTTGCTGCCTGCCGTGGCTGGGGCTTGGCGTGTTCTTGAAAACATTTTGGATAGCAGCGCACTGGGAGGAGGAGAGAGCAGGAGTTAGAAAACCTAAACTCGAATTTCCTGTTTACCATTTACCAGCTTATTGGTCCAAGTCACCTCTCAGCTTCTCTGAGCCTGGGTTTCCACACCTCCGGATTGCTTCTTATGCCCGTGGGTGAGACAAGGCACCTTATATAAATTAACCTGGGCTGGAATTCACCTGGGATGCCCCAGCCTAACTGTGCCGGTTGTTTACAGCAACTGAAGTCTATGCTGTTGGCCTGGAGCACGCCATACTGGGAGTTAAATGTTTTGAATAGGACTCTTGGAAATAATGTGTGTGAGGGAGTTTGTAGATGGGACAACATGATGTTAGCCAACATGCCCATGGCAGGCCTTCGGGTGACCCCTGCTTCCAAGTCTAACTGAAAATCTATTTCCTCTTTATATAATTTTTCACCAGCTGACAAGTTAAGCTTTCAAATTTACCTGTATGTTTAAAGCTCAATAAGGAGAAATAGTTCTTTTCTTGTTTTAAAAAAAATGATTTATTTATTTGAAAGAGGCAGATGGAGAGAGAATGGGAGCTCCAGGGTCTCCAGCCATTGCAGATGAACTCCAGACACATGTGCCACCCTTGTGCATCTGACTTATGTGGGTTCTGGGGAATAAAACCTGGGTCCCAGGCTTCACAGGCAAGGGCCTTAACTGCTAAGCCATCTCTCCAGCCCCAGTGTTCTTTTCTGATTTGTTTCTCTTGACTAAAGACGCTACAGTGCCCTGAGGTATCATGGGTGGGACCAGCTGTATCCAGACCTTAGAAACTGACTGAAGGACCATTTGCGGTGACCTCATGAAGGATGGCAATGTTTAAGTAAAGTAACTTTTGAGAAAATGCAAGAGTATCAAGACATATACCTCTTAACCCTGATTTGTGGATCAGTGCAAGATCTTGGGTAAAAATGGTAGAGAAATAGCATTTTACTTATTCATTTGCAGAGAGACAGAATGAGCAGGAGTACACACCAGGGCCTCTTCACTGCAAGTGAAGTCCAGATAAATGGACCATTTTGTGCGTCTTGTTTCATGTGGGCACTGGGGGACTGAACCTGGGCCAGCAGGCTTGCAAGCAAGTGCCTTGACCCATGGAGTCACCTCCCCAGCCCCAGACAATGATTTTTTTTTTTTACAAGGGGGGGGGTATGTTGTATGTTTCTTGATGGAATTTCATGAAACTCAATTGTGTGGGTGGAGATGAGAGAGACCCAGGTGCACTAACGTAGGGTTGTAGATTCGTTTGAGGTTGCTTAGGGTAAAAAATGAGCATCTCATGCTTCAGCTGTGTCTCAGAAGAGAGAAGCAGGAGCCTGGGAATGGCCGAGAACTCTGTCTCCATGCAGAAGAGTGGGAGATAGAGACAAAAGCCACCCCAGCTGTCCATGCATTTCTCTATTAGAAGTCCCACTTCTGTTCTCCTGTGAGAATCACTGGGCCCATAGTCTTGTCTGGGTCCCTCAGCATTTAGTGAAACATTTGGAAATGTCACCTGGGTTCCAGCTACAGAACCATGTATGACTCATTTACCTTTTATAGACCTCGATTTATTATGAGTAAAACAGGGGTGGTCAAAATAGTCCTTATTTCATAGTTTTTAATGAATTACATAATGTGTATGCATATATTCATATACAATATTAATGCATATGTTTGTGTATCTTTTGAGAATTAAAGTGATGACCTTTCAGGAAAAAAAATTGCAAACATAAAAAATTTACTTTAATATGGTTAGGGAATTTTAAAAAATATTTTTATTTATTTATTTTTAAGCAGAGAGAGAGAATGGGTGTGCCAGGGCCTCCAGCCACTGCAAACAAACTCCAGATGCATGTGCTACTTTTTGCATCTGGCTTTATATGGGTACTGGGGAATAGAACCCAGGACATTAGGCTTTGCAGGAAAGTACCTTAACAACTGAGCAATCTCTCTACCTCTTGCTAGAGAATTTATAAATTACCCAAAGTCATAGCCACCTAATAAAAGGCTCCTTGATCCAAGGTGCAAGCCCTTTTTGTGCTGAAAGTTCTTGTTTTTTTCTTTTTTCTTTCTTATTTGAAAGGAAACTGTAAGTCAAATTTAATTATGGTCAGTATTATATAGTAAATATTTCTTTATGATCACCATTCCCTAAGATTGCTAAGCTCAGTCATGTCAAGAATATGCCAAATGAGAAAAGGTCTGTTATGAATAAGAGGTCTTTTGCAATTATGATAACTCTTAGTAACAGAATTTGCTTTGTAATAACAGGAAAAATTATTATATGATCATACATGAACTGGTTTCTAAGTTTAACTCCATATGAGGAATGCTTCTTTTTTTTCATTCCTTACATGGGTAGGATAGAAATGTACTTTTTATTTCAATTTGTTTTTCCATGTCTATTTAGAGCAGCCAAAAATAGGAAAGCTAAGGCACAGGTTCTAAAATCCACTCCCACTATCCATGCTCTGCTCCAGGTTTGATGACTGTAACTCTTTAAACATGTCATTTATTTTTATTTTAGTTTAAATGTCCCTTCAAAAACACCAGAGAAGAAAACATTTTTAGCTCAACTAAGAAAGCAAACATGTTTAAACAAATAACATTCAAAATGTTCAGGTAGAGTTGGTATTTTTGGTGTGGCTGTATTTTAACAAAGCATCCAGTAAAATACACCCTGAAAACAGAATTTTGCTTCACCTTAGCTGCACCGGTTTCTTTCTGGAATAAAACAAAGAGGTTAAGTGATCTCAACTTTTATATTAGAATTACACGTTTTTGTTGTTTTGAATGGTTATTTCAAGGTAGGCAATACGATGCCTTTTGTTTTGTTTTGTTTTGTTCAGTTTCAAATCACTATTCGTAGACATCCTGTGCAGAATCAGTGGAAATGCAGAAAACAGTGTAAGCAAAAGCCAACCATGAAATGAATCTCAAGTTGAAACCCATGAGTGAGCCTTAAACGTAGAGTGTTGTCTGCCTTCATGCCTTTATGAGATCAATGCCTTCCAGATTTTCAAGTGGAGTTGGTAGTTTTAAAGCTACTGTTTTCCATTCTGATCTCAGACTCCCCAGAGATCCAAGGTGGGAAATAATTATATTTTGATTAAAAAGCAAGTTCTATCTGACCAAGCAATTCTGGGATCTTTAATGTCTTCATTGTTCTTGCTCAGTAAACAGGTGAGTGAGGAATAATGCTCAAGAATGAATAGGTCCTACTCAGCCAGTGAACGTGTTGCCGTATGAAGCAATTACCTGGGGAGCTGCCTCACTCGTTGTTAGGACATTGTATTCATCAGGAGTGCATTCCTCCACTGGGTTTGTAGCTACACGGGGCCTTGGGAAGCCCAACACACCCTGCATTATGAGAGCTGGCTACAGTAACTTGTGCCTGGTATGTATTATCCCAAGCCTAGATCACAGTGGAAATCTCTCTACTAACAAAGGTGCTTTTCTTTAATTTTTTTTCTCCTATGACACAAAGCATGCTTCTCATGCAGAGTTGACTAGCTTTCTTCCCACGGGTTCTCCAGCCTCGTTTTACCATCATGTCACACGGCTGCTTTGTAAAGTATATTTAACCAGACTCTTACAAGAATAAACGCTCGCCCACCGATTGGTTATTGTCTCTCACCCCCTTCCCGTTCAGAGCCTTGCTCGTCTGTCAGCTGCTAAGCACTTCCAGGACACTGTCTCTGAACTTACCAGGATCTCCTAGCCTCTCCCACTCCAGAAGCTAACTATCCTCATTCACTTTGGCCTAGTAGATTTGCAAGACAGGCACTAAGACATGTGGCAGCTGGTGACTTAAATCCTTTCATGGCATGAAAGACCAGATATTAGAAATTAGGGTTTTTTTTGGTGGGGGGCACACTTATTTTTTTTTTTTTTTTGACCTATTAAACTGCTACAGGGACTAAAAGTTGAAAACCATACAGTAAACTCTGACATTGTCAGGTGATGGCTGTGCATTACAGTGCTTTATGGATACTTAAGCAAAGCAATATAGCACAAGTTCACTTTGAATCCAGTGTGGACGAAAAAACACTGAAATTCGATATGCAATATTCCAGTAACATTATTTCAAAAAATAATCCCTTTCTATTCTTCTCAAAAACCATTGTGTTACCAGATTATGAGTCTCTGGGGGCACTCAATTTTTTTGGTATATTTACCTCTGTACCAAGATCAGTCAATTGCCAACAGCAGCACAATGGCCGACTTGCTCTGTGAACTTATTTAACCCTATATGGCCAGTATGATTTATGACACACTCAGCGTTGAGGTGTGAACATATAACATCCCCCATAGCTCCATGTGTTTTGAACACTTGGTTCCCAGCTGGTGAAATGGTTTAAGAAGACTGTAGAACCTTTAGGAGGTGGAGGCTTGTTGGAGGAAGTGGGTCATTGAAGGCAGGCCTTGAGGTTTCCTAGCCTGCCTCACTTCCTGTTCGCTGTGCACATCCTGACTGCTAATGTGACCGGCTCTGCTCTGGCTGCCACACTTTTCCCTCCATGATGCACAAACAAAGCCCCTTCTGCCTTAAGTTGCTTCTAGTCGGTCATTTGTTCAGAGGAACAAGAGAGTTTCTAATACATCCACTTTTCCTGTCACTCTTTGTGCCCTGGAATATTTTCATATTCATAATTAGGTATCTTGGGGATCTGACCCAAACTAAACATAAGATATATTTATGTTCCTTTTTTTTCTTTCAAATATTTTAGTTATTTAATTATTTATTTATTTGGGAGAGAGCGAAAGCAGCAGATACACAGGCACACCAGGGCTTTTATCCACTGCAAATGAACTCCAGACGCTTGCACCACCTTGAGCATCTGGCTTTAAGTGGGTACTGGAGAATTGAACCTGGGTCCTTTGGCTTTGTAGGTAAGTGCCTTAACCGCTAAGCCATGTCTCCAGCCCTTATTTATGTTTCACATACATCTCATTCACACAGCCTCAAGGTAGTTTTGCGTGTTGGCTGGGATCTGTCCCATGAGGTCAGGTGTGGGATTTTATACTGACGGCATCATGTTGATGTCCCCAGAAAAATCAAGTCTTGGATTTTGAGGCATTTTAGATTTGGGATTTTCAGATGAGACATGCTACTCCTATACTGGTGAATGAAAGCTTTAAAGGCTGTGCATGGCCTGGAGAGTTGAAGACTCAATTATAAAGAGGAGAAAGCAGAAGGAGTTGACATGGGAGAACTCCAAAATGAGGCTCAACTTACTGGCCATGTGGCAGGGTGACCTACGAGCTCACAGTATTGGCAAAGAAATGCCTCTGACCTGGCACCAGGGCTGGGTCTTTTCTCTCTGAACATCAAAGATGAGAGAGTCAAGGTCACAGAAAACAAACTAAAAATGGATCCAGGCTATTAATTGCTAACATTGAAAACTTAGTCTCTACCAAATGCTGTTACAAGCTCTTTACTGTGTTATCATAGTCTAGTTAAAACCCATGACCAGAGGCTGCCTCATCTGCTTAGCATCGATATATTTGATGATTTATTACCCCATCACTATAACAGCTAACCAAGATGGGCCACATGCAGTCACTGACGCTTTTTTTTTTTCTGTTGTTTGTTTGTTTTGTTTTTTTTAGAGAGGGAGAGAGAATTGGCATGCCAGGGCCTCAGCCACTACAATCTAACTCCAGATGCTTGCGCCAGCTAGTGGGCATGTGCAACCTTGCACTTGCCTCACCTTTGTGTGTCTGGCTTACATGGGATTTGGAGAGTTGAACATGGATCCTTAGGCTTTGCAGGCAAGCGCCTTAAGTGCTAACCCATCTCTCCAGCCCACTGTTTTAAGCATGATGCAAACAGTAAAGTAACCCTCACAAGAACCTAATGGTAAACACTATCATGATCCCATTTTATATATAATGACTGAGATACTTAAATAGTGAGCAACTTGCCCAAGTTCATGCAATTAGATGTGGTCAAGCCAGGGCTGAACTGCTGTTGGTGTTTTTGGTTCCTGTATCAGGCATCTTCTTATGTAATGCTGACTGATTACAGTCTGGCAGAGATACTGGTTGTATTAGTTTGGTTGTTACAGTTGCAAAGAAAACATTAAGAAGTATAAAAGTACAGACAGGGATCGTCTCTGTTCTTCCCCCAAAATGAAAGTTTCAGATATCATTAACATTACCTTAATGGTAGCCACTGGTATATATCCCTCAAGGAAAATGGAGAGGGCATAATCTATTTTGCCTGCAGTTCATTGAGGAAACACAGTCTGGTGGCTTATGGCAGCTCAAAGGAACCCTACATGGAATGGGTCAATTAGGGAATGAATGTTACTAGCCATTGTTAGTTTCCCTGCAGACCAGGGAAGCATTCTAATTAGACTAAGAATCAGGAGCTGGATTTTTCTCAGGAGAGTACATCAGAGCCTCAGAATTAAGCATATTTATCCAATGATGTTTGGCCAATAAGCAACTATCCAAGACAGCAAGGCTCTGAGATAAAGGCCAGTGTGCTGGGCCTGCTGCATATGTAGCACCTGGGTAGTTGCTCTTCATCAGTGGAGGGCAGCTGGGAGCCTTGGATTGGACTTCAGGACAGGATGTACAATAAGCTTTGGTTACTAGGGTTTATATGTAAATCCTTGAATCATCTTTCATCCTCCCCAGAATGGGGCATCCCTGAAGCCCTGAAATTCCTGGAGGCCTTGATACTTAACTAAAGACAATGGGGGCTGGAGAGATGGCTTAGTGGTTAAGGCACTTACCTATGAAGCCTAAGGACCCAGGTTTGATTCCCCAGTACTCAGCTAAGCCAGATGCACATGGTGGCACATGCATGTGGGATTCATTTGCAGTGGCTAGAGGCCCTGGCACACCCATTCTCTCTCTCTCTCTCTCTCTCTTAAACAAATAAAAAATAAAATATTAAACAAATAATAAAGACAATGGAGCCTTTGGAAAAATCATGCTACAGAGGGTAAACTTACCAATAAATGAAGCAAGCTTCATTTCCCTCCAGTTGGAAACAGATCAGTATGAGAAATTCTGAGCTCAAGCATTTTATGAATCTGGGGCTCTCAGGATCAGGGTATGGGTGATTATATGCTCAATGTGTCCCTCGGTGTGGAGATGGCAGTCTCTGGTAGAACTGCAGCTAGTGACAGTGGTAACCTGTGACCATAGCAATGGGCTCTCCTGAGCCATCATTCCTTACCTTAGCTTGTGGCCTCAGCAATTAAGTCCCGTATCAAGAAATGATTGATAAGCTCAAAAGGCTCAAGGAAACTTAAGTTTACTTGGCAATTCAGAGAGGAAGATGTATGAGAACCCTTAAAAAGTTATTTGACAGGCCCCTCTGCCCTTTAGCCATCCCAGCCAGGTGAGAACATTCTTGTTTTTATTTTATGTTTTTACTTATTTATTTAAGAGAGAGAGTCAGAGAGAAGAGTGAATGAGAGAGAACAAGAACTCCAGGGCCTCCAGCCACTGCAAGCAAACTGTAGATGTGTGTGCTACCTTGTGCATCTGGTTCATGTGGGTACTGGGGAAATCAAACCTCAAACTGGGGTCCTTAGGTTTTGCAGGCAAACACTTAACTGCTAAGCCATCTTTCCAGCCCCAGTCCTGTTTTCGACCCTCCCTTGAAAAGGAACTCCAACCCCCTCACCTTGTTAGTTTACCTTGGCAGAGAGTCTATGGAAGCTAAGCTTTACCTGTAGCAAGAAGAGAAGCCAGTCTTAAAAAAGAAAGGTTATATAGTTAAAATATATTAATAAATTAATGATACAGATAGATAAATGATACTTAGATAGATGCTAGTCTAGAGAAATAGATGATTAGGTAGGTAGATGATAGTATTTAGAAAATAGAGTGCTGGATAAGATAGACATAAGAGATAACATAGAAGATAGATAGATGACAGATAGATAGATAGATAGATAGATAGATAGATAGATAGATAGATAGATAGATAGATAGAAGATAGATGATGGAGTGATGAAGACAGGTAGTTCATGGAGGGATGGAGGGAGAAAGAGTAAAAGTCTCTGAGACAACTGGCCGTTTGCAACGAAGCATATTTACTATGGAACTGTACACCAGAGGAGTCTCTGAAGCCCATTCACACCAGACACCACCTTCCGTCACACTCCCCTCGCGTTTCCCTCATTCCTGTAGAGTAGCACCTCATCATGTTGCCGCATCAGATTTAGCTGTTGATCTCCCTGGCTGGAATGCGAGCTGCATAAGGCAAGGGTTACATCTTATCCTTCCTGGATTCTCAGTCATGTAAGTGCTTTATGGAAGGAAAGAAGGTGGTGGGGAGATACGTCAAACAATCTAATCAATAAGCTCTTAGAAGCTAGGGTTATTAGGGGATATATATATATACACACATATATATTTGCTAATGTGTAGCAGGTTCCATGATCTGAACATGGGTCTGTGGTCCTGATCTCAGTCTGGTGGGTAGGACGGTAGATTGTCCACTCGGTTACGTGAGTGGGTCTTATGAAAACACTCAGACTTGTCAGTATTTCATTATTGTCAGGACAAGGATCTTGATATATTCCTGCCCCAGAGCTCTTGGCAGCTTATCCCAGCCGGAATGACTCCCCTTCTGCTTCCCCAAGTCCAGAGTCTCCCATCTTTCCATGCTTACTGCCCCCCTCCCCGCTTGGTTAAGTTTCTCCTGCCCTGCCTTTCTCCAACCCTAGTGAGCGCTAATCTTTCTGCTCCTAACGCCTGTCTTTTCCCTGTCAACCATCTCTAGTCCCTTGCGTAAAGCTCTGAGTTCCTGCTGTGCACACAGCCTCCTTCCCAGAAGGGAAGATGCTCACGCTGAGAGCTGGGTGTCCTGGGGCCTACAGCCTTGACCTGAGCAACTCGAGCCTAAGACTTGATTTAACAAACACGCAATGGACTTGCGCTGGGGTAAAGTGATCAAGGGGCCAAGACCTCTATTTATCCTGGGGAACTGATTTTCAACACTAGACCCAGTAGACCACCCTGGGTGTGTCTCTGTTTTTGACACTGGTGTATAGCTTATTTGTTACTTGTGTATTTCCTTGGCTTAGATTTCTTTTCTTTCTTTCTTTTTTTAAATCTCCTCCTCATCATCTAGAGTGTAACATCTTGGAGGACGGAGTCTTGCCCGGCCCTTCTCTGTCCATGCCTGGTCAGAGTGTAAATTGTGCCCTGGTTTCCTGTCACACTGTCCCACCAGGCAGCACCAGAGAGAGTTGGGGTCTCTCTAGCACCACTGATGTGTGAATCGAATGCCGGGCAGGGCGCGGAAGGCAGGAATGGGTGCTGAAGAAGCTTGCAGGGTGGGGAGGCCTGAGTCCAGGAGCCTGAGAGATGAGAAGCTTAACAACAATCAAGGCAGAGCCAGAGACATGCAGAGAGAGCCCTACAAGCCCAGGGAGAGGCACAGACTCTCAGAGACCCCCAGAGTGACACGGAGTGATGCTCATGCAAACACTCTTCCCAATGGAGTCCTCCCTCCCCAGGCTTGGCGGATGCTCCGGCGAAGGGCCGCCTTTCGTCGGCATTGTTACCCTGAGGACCATGGCGGGGGGGGGGGGGTGGAGGGGGATGTGGGGGAGTGACCTGTACAGTGTAGCCTCCTGACAATGGTTTCTAATGAGAATTTATGGAAGATAATATCACAGCCTTTCTTTTTCATTTAATATTTTATTTTTATTTACTTATTTGAGAGAGAGAGAGAGAGAGAGAGAGAGAAAATGGACAAACCAGGGCCTCCAGCCACCGCAAACGAACTCCGGATGCATGTGCCCCCTTGTGCATGTGGCTCACATGGGTCCTGGGGAATGGAACCTGGGTCCTTTGGCTTTGTAGTCAAACGCTTTAACCACTAAGCCATGTCTCCAGCCCTCACAGCCTTTCTTGACAGTCCCTCTTAAAAGGGCTACCATCCTTTGGATCACCTTAAACAGTTCCCCCTCAAATCCAGCAGTTCTTTCTTGACGCAGTTCATCAGCTTCTCCGCACACGCATGGGATGACTTTGCAGCCATCCAGGAAGGAGGAACGCCGCGTACAGAGCCTGGTTTCAATAAAATCAGATTTTTCAAAAGCAGCTCTTAGCATCTTCCACTAGACACTGGTCTGGGCAGGGCTTTTTATTTTATTGAATCCAGCTGACGAGCTTGACTACATTAACAGTGGGGTTTCATTTCCAACCACTGCCTCCCAGTCTTTTCCCCTAAAAGCCTTTGGTTAACTTGAGCAACTGCTAATACGTGAGTAATTGTCGGTGGCATCGTTTCCTGCCATGACTTGACCACCAGGGTGAGGTTTCTGTCCTTGTGCATGCCCTGGAGTTCTCCAGCATGCCCCGTGTTATCCCACAGGATCACATTTAAACTGCGATCTGACTTGTGTTTGATTTCTTTACATTGAGAAATGAAGGATTTGGAGAGATTCTGTTGGACATGTCATCATATTTGTCTGGACAGCAACTGTCAAAAGATTGCCAAGAACTTTGAGTCCAGTATTTCTGCAGATGGGTAGGCAGTGCCACTTTGGAACGTCCCCACAGTGGCCTGGAGGGATTTTTTGTTTGTTTTCCACTCCAGACATTTCAAAGAAAGCTCTGCTCATTTGGCTTCTGTGCTGCCATACTTCTATGTAAAGCTGCCCTAGAAGGTGGTATCTTTTGTTGTTGTTGTCGTTTGTTTGTTTGTTTTTCATGAGAGGGTCTCACTCTAGCCCAGGCTGACCTGGAATTCACTACGTAGTCTTAGGGTGGCCTTGAACTCACAATGGTCCTCCTACCTCAGCCTCCTGAGTGCTGGGATTAAAGACCATTGGTCTTCTGTACCATTGACTCGGGTGGTGAGGGCTTTGGCATTGGTACTTGTGTAGGAGATGGACTCCTTTTTGCTCTGGTGAATGAAGCCTTACAAATACACCCCCGTAGACAGGAATATCGAATGCCCGCCTTGAGCGCAGACTTGAGAATCAGGATGGCTGAGTTTGAATCTCTCTCAGCCACTTTCTGCTTCGTGACTTCGAATGCGTTACCTACTGCATTTAAATTTCCTCCTGTGTGAGGAAGGAATAATTACAGTTCCTACCCTCTTTGTAAGGTTGACATTTAGATGAATTGGTATTTCTGCAATGCATATACATACCATTACCCAAATGATTATTAGTCCTTACTTTTTGTTTGTTTGTTTGTTTTGAGGTAGCGTCTTGCTCTACCTCAGGCTGACCTGGAATTCACTATGTAGTCTCAGAGTGGCCTCAAACTCACAGTGATCCTCCTACCTCTGCCTCCCGAGTGCTGGGATTAAAGGCATGTGCCACCACGCCCAGCATTATTCCTTACTTTTCCTTACTTTTGTCAT
Organism: Dipus sagitta; assembly: GCA_036346955.1. Classification (NCBI taxonomy): domain Eukaryota; kingdom Metazoa; phylum Chordata; class Mammalia; order Rodentia; family Dipodidae; genus Dipus; species Dipus sagitta. Next base: position 54,645,172 of record CM070785.1, read on the forward strand.
TTGGCTAAATACTTGATCTACTGATTCTTCTCCACTTAACTTCTGCTGGGGAAAAAAATGGAACATTTATCTTTCAGAGGACAGTCAAATTTAACAGGACTGAAAGTTTGGTAGGACCTTACATATTACACCTTTCTGACCAACATCAAATATTATTTATCTCAATGTGAAATTTGACTGGGCCATTGGTGTGACTCTATATAGGAATAAAATAAGGGATCCCCAGGGTGAAAAAAACTTAGAAGTCAAACACGACTCATATATCATGTAGCGTCAACCAATCTGAAGACCAGAGGCAATGAAGCTAAGAAGAGGTAGATTATTACAGAGAGCTTGGATGGGTGAGGAAGGCCTCACAGGAGGCTTGTGGAGGGAGTGGGCTGCACTGGTGGTGTCCATTAAGAGCTGGGAGCCAAGAGGCAGAGGACGCCAGAGAGGCAGAGACATGGAGAGCGTTAGAGGAGGGGCGGGTGGGGCTGGGAGACACGGTGAAGGCTGGGGTGGGAACACAGGCTCTGACTGAAAAAGACTGGAGATGTTGTTCTGGTGGTCACTGCAGATAAGTGGCAGAATTAGCACAGTACTAGAAAATAAAGTGAGAGAGGCCAGACTGCGATGGTCTTCGCTGAGCAGGCAAATGAGGTTAGATCTGGCTTCATAGAAAATAGGAAGTGAGACCGAGGTGGGAAACCCTCTCTAGAGCGCTTGGCAGCTGCGTCCCCGTGTGCCTTCTTCCAACAGCAGCGTCCCCCGGTTGGGCCTAATACCATTCTCTAGGAGTGGAAGAATAAGGACAAGTTGAGAGCAATACAGACATTGGAACACACCTTAGCCACCAAGTCAAATGACAGCCGAGCCCAGGAATGGGGTCTGAGTTGCGACTGATGAACTAGTCATTGGTGGGTTGGTGGTGGATGCAAGTTTTGACATCATCTCTCTACCCTGTTAGAACTAAGTTTCTACGGGGGTATAGCTTAGTCTTTCAGCCTCTGTCAGATTTTAAGGGGTTTTCTCTGGACACTCAACGGCTACCATGATGGTTTGATTCAGGTGTCCCCCGTAAACTCAGGTGTTCTGAATGCTAGGTCCCCAGCTGATGGAGATTTGGGAATTAACGCCTCCTGCAGGGAGTGCATTGTTGGAGGCGGGCTTATGGGTGTTACCAACAGCTCCCCCTTGCCAGTGTTTGGCACATGCTCCTGTTCCTGTTGTCTACCTGATGTTGGCCAGGGGGTGATGTCCACCCACCCTCTGCTCATGCCATTGTTTCCCCTGCCATCATGCAGCTTCCCCTCGAGCCTTTAAGTCAAAATAAACCCTTTTATTTCCACAAGCTGCCCTTGGTCGAGGTATTTCAGCCAGCAATGCGAACCTGACTGCAACAGCCCCTAACACTAAGCGTCTGCCTTATTTTCTGTCATTGGGGGGTATCTTGGCCTTCTGTTTGTGGGCGCCTTCCAGGTCTGACACAGAGCGGGCAGCCCCAGGCAGCTATGTGCTGCCGCCACCCCTCCTGTGAAGTGAGGTAAACAGCACGTGGGAGGGGATCCGTGTTCTAAGAATCACTCTGGTCTACACTTCTATAGATACACTAAAGCAGCACTGTGGTCACATGGACCGGCTGGTGAAACCGAGGATGAGTCACTTTTCAATTACTCATAAAGAAACATGCCTCTGAACGCTAGCGAGGTTGGCTAGCACACGGAGACGGGGAGAGTGGGTAGCCCTACAGAGCATTCAGTCTCCTGAGCATGGAACTTCAGGTGGGGAGAAAGAGCCTCTTTGGCAAACACTTGATTTGGGGGTGTGAGTCTTCATTTGAGGGATCCCTACACTGGGACAGTGGATACTTGGGACAAATTTACCATCTAGCCAATCCTTCTGTTTGTGACTGGCAGCAGAACTCTTGATGACAACCTTTGATGACACAGTAGAGTGGAGAAACCAAACCTTGTGTGACTGGAACATAAAGTGTGTCAGTTCAATAGGAGGTTTGGTAGGGAAGCCCGGGGGACAGCTCTTAGAGAATCTTGGAGGACAGGAGATTCACTTAAGCCTGGGAGGTCATAGCTCACTGCAAAAGCGAATTTTACTCCAGCATGGTAGAACGTGCCTGTCATTCTAACGCTTAGGAGGTTGAGGCAGGAAGATCGAGAGTTCAAGGCCAGCTTGGCTACATGGCAAGATCCTGTCTCAAAATAAGCAGAATCCCATCTCAGTACAGATGGGCCATCTGTCTGTCTATCTATCTATCTATCTATCTATCTATCTATCTATCCATCCATACATACATACATTCATCCACGCACCCATCCACCCATCTATCTATCTAACATCTATCTATCTAACATCTATCTATCTATCTATCTATCTATCTATCTATCTATCTATCTGTCTGTCTCTCTATCTATCTGAGAGACAGAGAGGAGAACCACCAGTAAGCAAGCCCAAGGCACTGCTCATTAAATTAGTCCAACACAGGGATTTCACCAAATGCAAATAAATGAAGAACAATATATGTGACTCAAAATACCCGTTATGCTCTGAACCCAAAGAGGGTGTGAGGCAGGGACGTGACCTTTTCAAGGGTTCAAAGTTGTAAACTTTTCTACCACATTGTTTTGATGGCTGGGAGATTTAAGAAAGGATCACTTCAAGTTACCATTTTGGGAAAAGGATTTTAAAAAAAAATCCTACTTCCTGCATAATATTTGGACACATTTGAAAGCATACGATTCTGATATCAGTGGATTATCTCAACTGTTTGTAAGAAACTAGCATTTAGAAGTGCCTGGCTCCCACTCTACCAGAAGTTGGGTACTGGCAGAAAGACAGTGAGGAGTTAGCCCACTGAAGCTGAGGTGCCCTCACCCCACCCCAGAGGAAGTACATCTGGCCATGGTTTTCCTCCTAGCCCTGCCCTCCCCCCTTGATAGGCCATGGGGCAACATCCTGATGGAGTGGAGATATGGGGAAGGCAGGTGGGGGCGGGCGACCCACCAATGCCCGTTTTCCCTCATCCGGAGTAGCTACCCTGGGCCAGACGTTCCCTAAAGGGATCTTCTGAAATCTGGGAAACAGGAAATGATGAGAAAATCTCTAATTTGCCTGGTCATGTGAACTTCTTACGATGTTGCAACAGGCTTTTGGAAGAGATTTGGGCTGTGGATGAACGCTCCCAGTCAGAGAGCATCAGTTTCTGTGAAAATATCGAAACTTTCATTGTCCTGCCTCAGCTTCCCTCTTTCTGAACATGTAAACTCTGCTATTCAAACCAAGAAGGAAAGCCACTCAGTCTCCGTTAGATGGCAAGTGCCCGCAGGATCCTTCCGTGCAGACATGTTGGCATAGGCTCACGTGCCTTCCTCAGTGCCTTCTTAATGCATTTTATTACTTTTTAATATTTTGTTGTTGTTGTTTTTGTTTTTCGAGGTAGGGTCTCACTCTAGGCCAGGCTGACCTGGAATTCACTCTGTATTCTCAGGGTGGCCTCGAACTCACAGCAATCCTTGTACCTCTGCCTCCTGAGTTCTGGGATTAAAGGCGTGCACCACCACGCCCGGATCTAACTTTTTAATATTTTTATTTACTTATTTAAAAGAGAGAGAGAGGCAGAGAGAGAAAATGGGCTCACCAGGGCCTCCAGCCACTGCACATGAACTCCAGATGCATGCGCCACCTTGTGCATCTGGCTTTATGTGGATCCTGGGGAATAGAACATGGATCCTTTGACTTTGCCAGCAAGCATCTTAATCGCTAAGCCATCTCTTCAGCCCCCTAAAAATTAAAATTAAAAAAACTTAGATGCTAATAATTATAGAATTAAACGGCTTTGAAGGATTCATTTTTTTTCTGGGAGGGTAGAAATGGCACCCTCCTGACAGGTGAGGCAGTTACTAAGTTGTACACACCTGTCAGTATCCGTCACACTGATACAGACTGTGTTCATGTGGCTGAAGAGGCGTTGTATTTCGGTGAAAAAAAAATTTAAGGCAATAAATTAGGTTAAGTTTGGGGGAGAAAAAAGAAGAGGTGGACAAGAGGTCAGTGACCCCATTTAAAGGGAGTTGGAAACATAAAAATCGGCTGACAAAAACCCTGTTACGTACGTGCAGGAAATCTTTGCAAGGTGAGGACATTCAGCCCAACTCATCCACACAGTGACGGGCTGTGCACACTCCTCTGGTTTACGTTTCTATCCATTTTCATTTGGTGCGTCTTCATCCCGGTAGATTTTCCCTTTTGCCTGTGAGCATTATGTAGTGTGTGGGGGTGTGCGTGGTACATGGATGTGTGTGTGCAGATGTGTGTATCTTGTGTACTTGTATCTGGAGGCCAGAGGAGAACTTTGGGTGTTCCTCCCCGGTGTCTCATCTGTACATTTTCTCCCTCTGCACGTCGGGCTGTGTTTCCGTGAGTTCCAGCGATTCTCTGGCCTTTGCTTCCTGCAGTGCTGGGGTGACGGTTCAGGCGTGCGTGGCCCTGCCCCTCTGTTTACGTGGGTGCTGGCGGATCGAAGTCAAGGGCTCTCGGGACCTTGTTCTTGCTCGTCAAATGCTCTTAGCTGCTAAGCCGTCACCTTAGCCCTCAGCTGGACTTTTTGTTCTGTTTTGTTTTGTTTTTTCAAGGTAGGGTTTCACTCTAGCCCAGGCTGACCTGGAATTCACTATGTAGTCTCAGGGTGGCCTCGAACTCACGGCAATCCTCCTACCTCTGCCTCCCGAGTGCTGGGATTAAAGGCGTGCACCACCACGGCCGGTTCCCTCAGTTGGATTTTGACTCCTGTTTCCTTATTACATCTCTCCACGGGACCTAATACCCTGGGTCTGTAGAACATGAATTTCCAATAAATGTCTATAATCTACCACTGAGCTGGAGTGCTTCCCTTCTGTCTGTGGAATATTCTACAGCTAGGGACTACACATCGGCTTTACATGTATACGTACAAGTAGAAAGTAAAAGGAGACACCTACAGACTTGCCCTAGCTTTGAGAAAATTCCCTGCTATCTCTGCTTCTTAAAAAAAAATTCATTTCCGTGGTGGCGCACGCCTTTAATCCCAGCACTCGGGAGGCAGAGCTAGGAGGATCACCGTGAGTTCGAGGCCACCCTGAGGCTCCATAGTGAATTCCAGGTTAGCCTGGGCTAGAGTGAGACCCTACCTCGAAAAACCAAAAAAAAAAAAAAAAAAAAAAAAAAAAATTCATTTCCCAACCTAATCACTATGCAGTCATGTTCACCTTCAAACAAGGAAACCATGTTAGTGACTATGGGCTAGTGAGGCCCTCTCCTCTTCTTTGAGAAATCAGAGACGGGTGTGTGGAAATTCCTGCAAGCCGCTCTGCGCCACGGCCCTTTGCAATGTTGGTGTGTGTGTACATGGGGGTTCATGTTTGTTTGTTTTCTGACAAGTCAGTCTGTCATCAGCTCATCTTGAAACTAGACAGGAAGGGAATGGAAGGGTGAATTGCTAATATCAGAAGCTTCTGGAAATTCCCCTTTTATGGTACACGGGTCTTTAAGAATAGTTCTCTTTCAGTTGTGTTTTTTGGGTGGTTATTGGTGTGCCCAGCCCTGCCTCTGGTCGGGTCCTGTTTACTTAAGCAAGATCCAGGCTTTCTTCAGGGCACATGCTGGAGACAGAGGGAGGAGGAGAACTTGAATTGCACTACCCAGGAGAAAAATGGCTCAACAGATTTTATTTTATTTTATTATTTTATTTTATTTTATTTTTTGTTTTTTGAAGTAGGGTCTCACTCTAGCCCAAGTGGATCTGGAATTCACTATGTAGTCTCAGCATGGCCTCAAACTCCATAGCGATCCTCCTACCTCTGTCTCCTGAATGTTGAGATTAAAGGTGTGTACCACCATGCCCCACAAGATTTTGTTTTATTTTATTTTGAACATAAGCAGAGCATCAATCTACAATGTCACATGGTTTTCAATAATGAACTTGCTTATATAGTATCTATAATTTTTTGTGGTAAACCCAACAGACTGGTCTTTTATTTTATGTGAGACAGTAAAAGCGAAAGCGAGAGAGAATTGGTGCACTATGGCCTCCAGACACCATAATCAAACTCTAGACGCATGAGCCACGTTGTGCACATGTGTGACCTTGCGTATTTGCATCACCTTGTGTTTCTGGCTTACGTGGGACCTGAAGAGTTGAACATGAGTCCTTAGGCTTCTCAGGCAAGTGCCTTAACTGCTAAGCCATCTCTCCAGCCCTGTAGTATCTTTTATAAGTGGATAAATAGCACATGAATTCATGACTCACCTCAAACTAAAGAAGTGGGCAGATAGGCAGTTCTGTACATTTCTTTTTTCTTTCCTTTCCTTTCCTTTCCTTTCCTTTTCTTTTCTTTCTGTCTTTTGGTTTTTTGAGGCAGGGTCTCACTCTAGTTCAGGCTGACCTGGAATTCACTATGTAGTCTCAGGTGCCTTGAACTCACAGCGATCCTCCTACCTCTGCCTCCCGAGTGCTGGGATGAAAATCATGCGCCACCATACCCGGCTAGTTCTGTATATTTATGCTGGTGTTTTATCTGCTAATTATGTGATCAGTTCCTGTGACAGCTCAGCCTCATCAAAGCTGTTTCAATACAATGAGAGATTTCTTTTTAAAAATTATTTATTTGAGAGAGAGAGAGAAGCAGATACAGAGAGAGAAAATGGGCACGGCAGGGCCTCAGCCACTGCAAATGAATGCATGCTCCTCCATCTTGTGCATCTGGCTTACGTGGGCACTGGGGAATAGAACCTGGGTCCTTTGGCTTCTCAGGCAAGCACCTTAACCACTAAGACATCTCTGCAGCCCCCCAGTGAGAGATCTTCAAAGAAAAGATCCCTCTACCCTTCTCCCCCCACACGCTGTTTTAGGAGATGTCTTACTGAGGATGAACACAGGTCTGGGATCCTGGTACTGTGACTAGTTAAGTCCGATAGTCTGACAGGTAAAACAAAACCAGCACAGCCCAGGCAGGGCCCCTAGAGGAAGAGTGCCAGTCTTACTGCCCACAGTCTACTTGGCAGCCTGGGGGGTCTCACAGGTCCCAAGGAGTACTGATGGTTGGAATGTAGGAGAACATGTGACAGCCAGTCCCCAGCCTGGGCTATGAGGGGCTGTGCTCATTAGCAGCTGTCTCTGTGTGGGTGAGGGCCGGCCAGCCAGGTAAACAGCATCGGGTTCTTTCTGAGTTGGCAGCAGGAGACAGGGGGCGAAATGCCTTCACTGCGGAGCTGTTCTTGGCAGTTACATATTAATTGCAGCTCAAGGCTTCAGGTTAGACAAGAAAAATACCTTCTTCAGTGGGCTCCCCACACTACCACCTGACTCCTCTAACAGTCTTACGGTCCACTCCTCCAATCTGGGAAAACACAGATCTGAGGACTCCTGCAAGGACAGTGTAGCCTCCAGGTACCCCCTAGGTAGGGACTGACCCCTCCCCAGTTAGAGCATCCCAACGTGCTGGGCCAGGTGAGTTTAGAGCTAGACAAAACTCTGAATAGGAAATATTATGACTTCTGAGTTTCTTTTTCCTGCTACATTGGGCCCCGTATATGTTTGTTTTTGTTCTAATTTTGGCTTAAGAAAAGAAAAAAGAATGTTTGGGTACAGTGTAAAAGTTTTCTCATATCCAGACTGGAAACTCCCTAGTCACCCTGAAACCTGACAGGTGCTGACCATTTTTGTTTCTCTTGTCAACAAACAGCGCATGCTTGGCCTAGAAGTCAACTCAGGCGGCTGCAGCAGTGTCCCCAGGTCTACGTCAGGGTTTGGAAAGGGCTGAAGGGCCCAAGCCTGCATCGTGCCCCTCCTTCTTTGATCTTCTGTTGGGGACCACATTATGGTCTCTTCGTGGTGTTCTGGTGGTATATAAACACAGGTGTGGCCTTTACACCGCAGTACACTGTGTTACAATTGGAATAAGGGAGAGACGGACGACAAAGCCAGCTGGAGTTTAAGGTTGAATCTGAAAACAGCCAATGCTAATTTTCTCCGAGAATACTGTCACAGCCTAAGAAGGCACAGGGGACTCTGCTCAGGGTGTGTGAAGTTAGCCATCTTTAAAAATAAAATGTTTACACACGAATTCTAATATTTATTTTTATGTACTTACATTTACTTGTCACAGAGAAAGAGAGAGGAGGAGAGGGAGCGAGAGACTCTGGGGGCACCGGGGCCTCCTACCACCGCAAACAAACTCCAGACGCGTGCACTACTTTGTGCATCTGGCTTTGTGCATGTGGGTACTGGGGAATCGAACCCTGGGCTGTCACGCTTTAGAAGCAAGAGCCTGTAACTTCTGAGCCATGTCCCCAGTCCCAATAAGCCATCTTTTTTTGTTTGTTTTTTCAAGATAGGGTCTCTCTCTAGCCCAGGCTGACCTAGAATTCACTCTGTAGTCTCAGGATGGCCTCAAACTCACGGCAATCCTCCTACCTCTGCCTCCCAAGTGCTGGGATTAAAGGCGTGCACCCCGACGCCCAGCCAATAATCCATCTTTTGAGGCACAGAAGTATCTAGTGATATGCGCTTGGAGGACACGCTTCGTATCCACTCAGGGGCAGCTCTCTGGCCTCTGGCTGGTTGGAAGGGGAATCTGGGTGACTTTGCCTAGAATAAGGTATTGTGATGGGTGTGGATCTGGCTGGTATGTCACTTCCTTGGGGCTCAATGTCCTTTATTTAGAACTGAAGGACTTAGGCCATAGTCCTTCATCTTCTTGGGTCCTGTTTCTTTCAGAGAGTGGTTCATCCTAGAAGGCTAAACCAAAATGGGCTTAATTTCTCAGAAGAAAAATACATCTATCTATCTATCTATCTATCTATCTATCTATCTATCTATCTATCCATCCATCCACACACACACACACACACACACACACATATATATCAGAGCCACAATTAATTTGTTTATTTGTGTAAAAGCTTTCTTGTTTTACTCTAGGACTTGCTGTCTAAATGTGAACAAGAATGGCCCCTGAGTCGTGTTCATTAAGTTGTTTGTCTAGCTTTTATTCATCAAGTGCTCCAGCCGGGGAAACAGAAATGGAGGAGGACGGAGGTTAAGGAAATGGAGACCTTAGTTCAGGGAGGACAAGATGGAGGAGAGGACGGCAAGTTGTGCGTGGTTGAAGCGCCCACCGCATCCTCTCTTCTTGGCAAGCGCTCCTGCCTGAACCTCCGTTCCTCTGAGAAGCCGCAGGGTCAGAGCTGTGGGTGTGGAGACCCCGTGGTGGTTCTGGGCTGAGCAGGAGACGACCCCAAAGGCTGGGAAGGCAAGCTCATGGCACTGTGGTCGTGCCCACGCACGGGTCCTTTGGCACGCAGGGCAGTGACTGGAAAGGGTGCTACAACTTTGGGCATTCGAGTAAGTCCTAACAACAGTCTGAGGTTAGGGGTCTCCGTGGGGGTGACTTCACCTCCCAGGAGATGTTTGACAAGTCTGGAGACAGTTTTAGTGGTCACAACCAGACAAAGCGTTTTCAGTGGCATTAGGCGGGTTGAGGCCAAGGCCGAGGATGTTGTTAATCACCCAAGGGTGAACAGGACAGCCCTCTGTCTCCCTAGCAAAGGGTTATCTGACCCGAAGTATCCATCGATCTCTGTTGTAGAGCTTAGCTGTAGTTTATAAGTTGACAGCATCGGGTTGATACTCGTGGCAAAGCTATTCGCAAGTTTTCCCACATGGGACAGTCAACTGACAGTGTCCCTCTCTGCGGCTGGTTAACTTCACGTCAACTCCCCCCTCAGTGGCCCTCTTTGTCCCTCCACCTCTGGGGCCTGGTTTGTCGTCTGCTTCTCAGCAAACCTTGTGAGGTCCTCGTGACTGCAGTGGCTTCTGGCTTTTGTTTCCATGTGCATGTGTGTATGCGTGTCCATACATGAGCGGCGCACACATGTGTAGATGCGTGTGCAGGCGCGCGTGGGTGTTCATGCATGTGGAGGTCAGAAGATAGCCCCCGGTGTTATTCTCAGGCGTGTTAGCCATCTCCTCCGAGACAGGACCTCTCACTGGTCCCGAGCTTACCAATTAAGCTAGTCTGTGCAGACACCGAGCTCGGGGAATCCTCCTGTCCTGGCCTCGGCAGTGCTGGGATCACAGGTGAGCTGCCTTGCCTGGAATTCAATGGTCCGGAGCTCAGCAGTTAAGCTAGACTGTGCAGCCAGCAAGCTCAAAATCCTCCTGTCCTTCTCTTAGCATTCTGCAGGTGCTCGCAAGCCATATTCTTTCCCCACTGAGCGATCTCTCCAGAGGTGGCTTTCCTTTTTTTTTTTTTTTTTCTGAAAGATATATCTTCAAGCAAGAAAGAGGCCCAGGCCAATGGTAGGCTGGGGTTGTGGGGGAGGAAGAAGCATTTCTGTCCTGCAAAGGGACATGGGGAGGGGTCCAGAAGAGAGACGACGTAACGGGCATTCCGGGAAAAAGAGGAGAAAGAGCTGAAGGTGATCCTGCGCTCCAGGTCTTCAGCTGGCAGAGTGCCCAGCATGTGGACAAACAGTGCACCTGCCTTCCCCTCCCGCTCGGGGTGGTTCGTGGGCTTGTCAACCTTCCTTGCCCATCACTGTCCCTGCCCTGCTCTCCCTCCTCCAAGCCAACAGGGGGCAGCAGCGAGGAGAAGGCGTACGTAAGGAGCGTAGACTGCCTTGGGAAACCCCAGGAGACCGAGCTCTGCGTAGCGTTCTTTTCCACCTCGCTCACCCTTGTTCAGCGCATAGCATGCCCACCATGAAACCTCCTGTTTGGCCTCTTTGAGACCCACAGGATGAGACAGGCCCGCTGCATGGCTTCTGAACTCTACAGACAGGTGCCTCTTAAGGTTGCCAGTCTCTCCTTTGGGGCCTCAGCTCTGCTGCTTCCCAGTCCAGCACCTTTTGCAGAGTCTCTTACTTCTGCTAAGTCTGTTCTGACTTCCTCTGGACATCTGGCTCCTATAAGTCGTCCCTGAAGTGTGTCATCCTCTTGTGTTTGGACGGTAGGCTGAAGGCCTTTACACAGCCTGACCTAGGTAAAGCTCTGCGGTGCTAAGCGGGGAGCTCAACTCATCATTCTAGACTCCCCACCACCTGTAGTGCCATCCAAGCCTCCGCCAGCCCTGAGCTGCTTTTCCCCATGAGTACATGTGTGTGTTCCTATGTCCATGTATGTGTGTGCAGGTTCATACGCACGTATATTTACATCCATGAAGAGGACAGACGTTGATGTGTCTTCCTGAGTTCTCCACTTGACACAGGGTCCCCCCCTGAACCTAGTGCTCACCAGTGAGAGTACACTAACTAGTCAAACTCAAGACCTTGTGCCTGCTCAACCAGCCCTTCACCCACTGAACCATCTCCCCAGCCCCTCAGCTTATCTTGAAATTTGTAGTGCATCCATCTTCCTTGAGCACAACACGGTCTTTATAAACCTCTTTAAACAGTTTGGATTTCCATTTTGTTCATTCATTCTGTAAGTGCACAGTTTGTACCAAGTGCCTGGCACTGTCTGGACCTGAGAAAGCATCAAGGGCAGGAGCTGCCCTGGAGGAGAGCTGGGTGGAGATCAGAGTAACTGTCCGGCAGCAGGCAGAGCTGGGGCAGAGCGGGCAAGGGGCGTGGTGGGAGGCAGGGGCTTGATCCCGAAGGGCTTCGCAGAGGAGGCGACCTGTGTGCTGAGTCAGGAGTAGGAGTAGCAGGCAGCCTCAGGTTCGCGGAGATGAACGTCCAGAGCAGGCACAGTTCTGGAGGAAGGGGTATTTACTGAAGCTTACAGATCCAGGGGAAGCACTATAATGGCAGAAGAAGCTGGGCTGTTTTCAGGCCCATGCCGACAGAGAAAAAGGCACAAGCCAAAACCAAAAGCCACCACCAAAAGGCAAGCCTGCGCACTTCAGGGCTCCCGGCAGAACTCAGGCACTTGGTATATCTTTAGACTGGAATTCCAAATCCTCCTCCAGCCAGGTGGCTGCAGATCTAAATTACCAATTTAAATAGGTTCCTGATTATATTGGGGACCATCCAGTTAAACGACCACAGCATCCTTGTTGGAGGACAGGGATGAAGATGGGGGGTTTAGAGGGTGCTACCTGTAGTCACGTGGGGTCTCAGGCCCAGTGTGGTAGTTTATGCCTGTAATCCCTACACTTGAGAGACTGAGGCAGGAGGATTGCTGTGAATTTGAGGCCATCGTGGGCTATATACTGGATTCCATGCAAGTCAGAGATACATAGCAAAGCCTTCTCTCTAAATAAATAAAAGCTGGGCTCCCTGGCTAAAGGCGTTTGCTCTACAAGCCTGCTTACATGATTTTAGATGCCCAGAAGCCATATAAAAGTCAGATGAACAGTGGTGCACGTGTCTATAACCCCAAAGCACTGAGGGAAGCGTGGTGGCGCACACCTTTAATCCCAGCACTTGGGAGGCAGAGGTCGAAGGATCACCATGAGTTCGAAGCCACCCTGAGACTACATAGTGAATTCCAGGTCAGCCTGGACTAGAGTGAAATCCTATCTCAAAACAAACAACAACAACAACAAAAGAGACAGAGAAAGAGTCAGGAGAATCCTAAAGCTCACAGGCCAGCTAGTCTTGTGTTCTCAGGAACAAACAAGAGAGACCCTATTTCAAACAAGGTGGAAGAAAAGGATCAACACCCCACAACTATCCTCTACCTTCACAAATGCATGGTGGTATATGCGCACCCCATTACACCCCCCCATACACACACATACATCATACAAACATGCACATAGAAATAAACAAACAAAATCATGCAATGGGTATGGGGACACCAAGACTGGAGATATGGGCCAGGGCTAGCTCACCTGTGCATAAAGTGAGCCTCAAGGTGTGGAGGCTGAATAAGAGAGGGACACCGTCCCTGTGGCGTGAGGGGCAGGGAGCATCCATGTAATGACAGGGCAGAGATAAGCTAGAAGGTTCTCAGCTAGGGGCACAATAATGCAGTGAGTGAGTGAAGTCACATCTCTGGGGGTGGAGGGAAGGAATACCCCTAAGATGTCTGGTTTCTTGGCTATGCTACGAGCTGCCAAGTGGGGGGTGGGGATTAGACTTGTACAGACAGATTTTGGGAAAGCTTAATTCATTCCCTTGGGGTATGCTGGGTTTGAGGAAATCAGATCCAAAACTTTAAAACATCAGGCCCTGCAAAGAAGGATTTTACTGGAGTCAAGCTTATTTCCTTATATGCATTCCCCGGGGCTCCTTATAAATCCGGGAGGTCCCTGTGGAGGGGAAGTGGAGGTCCCTGGTCATGTGGTGGAAAAGCAAGGGAGGTGTACAGTCCCTGAAGGCCAGAGAAGCCAAAACACTCATCTAAGTTCTCCCGAGTGAGAGGTCCCCTTCCAGGAAAGGAGAGAAAAGATTAACCCGCCTGACTCATGGACATGCCAGCCGTGTACAGTCTGATTCAAGCTCAAGTCTGTCAGGTTCTAACCTTGGACGTTCTTCTCTCTATCACTATCTATGTATCTATCTATCATCCATCCATCCATCTTTCCTTCCATCCTCCTATCTATTATTCTTTCTATCATCTATCTGTTCTGTCTCTGTCTCTTTGTATGCTTATCTGTCTAATCTCTGTCTCTCTCTTCTCTCTTTGTGTGTCTCTCTCTCTCTCGTCTTCTCCTTTCTCCCTCTTCTGGTCCTGGCCTCAGTTCCCACAGAGAGAGGTGCAGGCCAGGCAGCGATGTTCGCGTGGATGAGCAGCACTTGTGAACTATACCAGTCTCTTGTAGTCTTTTTTTTTTTTAATTTTTTTTTTATTTTTTTGTTTATTTATTTATTTATTTGAGAGCGACAGACAGAAGGAGGCAGAGAGGGAGAGAAAGAGAGAGAGAGAATGGGCACGCCAGAGCTTCCAGCCTCTGTAAACGAACTCCAGATGCATGCGCCCCCTTGTGCATCTGGCTAACGTGGGTCCTGGGGAACTGAGCCTCGAACCGGGGTCCTTAGGCTTCACAGGCAAGCGCCTAACCGCTAAGCCATCTCTCCAGCCCTCTTGTAGTCTTTACTACGGACATAATTATGAAATAGGAGGAAATGCTGAAATTGAAGAAATGCCAGACCATGAGCACTTGGCCGACTCCCCCTCCCCATCCTGCTATGATGAGCGTCACCCCTTTCATGAAATCCAGGTGATTTAATCTTGTGTGTGTGTGGGGGGGGGCAATTTCTAGTCTGTGCTAAGGATGGGCAGGTGGTTCATTATTTTCTTTATCTCCTGGAAATATTTTATTTCTCGGCAGTAGAACCCTTAGGAGTAGTGCTGTGTGGGATAGTGGATGATTAGTTTTGTGCATAAATGTTAGAAAATCACAGAACAGATCTAATCACTTGCAATGTCACTTTCTCCCCACTCAGCTAAGAATGTTCTGGTAACATGCCAGGCACTTTAAGCTGACTTCAAGCTAGGGGTGTTTATTTTTTTTTGTTTTGTCTGTTCGTTTGTTTTTACAAATAAATAAAACACTCTTTCATTTTAGAATTTTTTAAATTAACATTTTGTACATGTATATGTGGGGTGTGTGTGCCTGTATGTATGTATGCGTGTTTGTATGTGTGTGGGCTCACGTGAGTGCAGGTATGTGTACATTAGTGTGTGTGTGTGTGTGTGTGTGTGTGTGTAGTCTAGAGGATAACTTTGGATGTCATGCTCAGATACACTGTCCACTTTTTTTTTTTTTGAGACAGCATATCTCATTGGCTGGAAGTTCACAAATTTGGCTAGTGAGTTCCAAAACTCCTCCTATCTCTGCCTCCCGGCCCTGGGATGACAGACGCATGCCACCGTGCCCAGCATGCATGAGGGCGCTGGCGATCCCACTCAGCTCCTTGTGCGTGAGAGGCAAGCACTTGACTGACTGGGCTGTCTCCCGGCCTCTAGAATTTTCTTCTAAAAGTAATGTTTTGAGAACACTCAAGTACCAAGAATTGGGCAAAGAAGATGTTACCAAGTGGAGACGGTGCTGAGCATGTAATGACCACATCAAAACACCTGTGGTGGTAAGACACGCAGGTTCTGTGCTCAGAGGAACCGGTGTCAGATATCTGCTTCTAAAAGTCTCAGACGTTGTTTTCTTTTTGTGAGATAAACTCCTTAATATCTATTCATAATGATTCGGGATGTGAACAAGATGATACTTTGCAGACTGGCTGTCAGTAAAACCTGTCTGAAGTTAGAGAGATGGCCGCTAGGTTAAGGCGCTTGCCTGTGAAGCCTAAGG
The DNA here is from genome assembly GCA_036346955.1 of Dipus sagitta. NCBI lineage: Eukaryota > Metazoa > Chordata > Mammalia > Rodentia > Dipodidae > Dipus > Dipus sagitta. Next base: position 54,660,402 of record CM070785.1, read on the forward strand.
ACCCATGTTTGACTCTCCAGATCCCACGTGAGCCAGATGCACAAGGTGACACAGCTCAAGGTCGCACATGCGCACACGGAGGCACAGCGTCTGGAGTTCAATTACAGTGTCTGGAGGCCCTGGCACACCAATTCTCTCTCTCTCTCTTGCTCTTTCTCTCATTAAAAAAAAGGGGGGGCAAGTCTGTTGGGCTGGCCTCAAAATAAGAAGTCTGTTTTGTTTGTTCGTGGTCCCAGAGTCCCCTGCCCAAGCCCCTGCTTGAAGTTCTGTATTTGTATTTCTCTGATTGTCATCCAAATGACCCTGTCACCCCAAGCGCTGTTGAGGGTGTCCATAAGGAACAACTAAGTCTTCTGTTTCCTGTGTAGGAAGGAACATTGCCTTGGAAGTAGCCATCGGGTCCATTGAACAGTTTTTCTAGTTCATTTAGCCAGTGTATCACTGAAAGCCTTCGCCGAACAGAAAGCCAGTGTTACGGAGGCATTTGGTTTCAACTCGCTTGTGTTTGAACATTTATATTTATAATAGTGCTAATCTCCAAAGGCCTCAAATCACATTAAGAGCTTTATCTGGGGCTGCCAAGGAAATTAACATGTATCCACATGACTGGGAACTATGAGAAATTGGGGTGGGTCGAAAGAAATTTAATAAGCTCCAACTTTCATTTCAATTATCTTTTCCATGAGATTTTGTTTGGAAACCAACGAAGTCAGGCCCATTTAGCATCCCCTGTGCGCACAGGTGCCCCCACCATTCTCCCCACAGCCCTTTGTCTGAATGAACTGGGCCCTTTGGTGGGTTATTAAGTAGAGTCTTTGCATGGACACATCATGTGCTGGTCCCATCATTTCCTCCCTCCCTGCCCCCCACTCCGCTGAGGGCCCTGCCTCGGTGGGGTTGCTGGTGTTCCCCATGGGGCTAGGGGTTGTGAGATGTGAGAGCGGCAGTCAGTCATTGTTGGGGGGGGGGCCTGCTTCTGGATATGCCCTTCCATCCTGTGGCTCTTACAATCTTTGCACCCCATCTTCCACAAAACTCCCTGAGCCTCGGTGGGAGACTTTTTAATAAACATTTACTTTTATTTTTATTTATTGAGAGACAGAGAAAAAGAGGCAGATAGAGAGAGGGAGAGAGAGAATGAGAATGGGCACTCTGGGGCCTCTAGCTGCTGCATACAGAACTCCAGATGCCTGTACCACCTTGTGCATCTATCTGGCTTACGTGGGTCCTAGGGAATCGAACTTGGGTCCTTTGGCTTTTCAGGCAAGTGCCTTAACTGCTGAGCCATGTTCCCAGCGTGAGAGTTTGTAAGTCTAGTTTAGTGTTGAGCTTGCAGCGGCTTCTGGATTTCTGCTCCGGTACATTTTGAGTGTCCTCGGCGTCTGTCTCTGCACCGGTTGTCAGGCTCATCAGGGAAGCAGCGCTCTTGCTCACCTCGCCAGTTCCTCTGCGGTTTCACCCGGGGCCCCTGGCTACTGTGCAAGGTGGGCATGAATGTCTGAGCGTCCGCATGTGTGTGGATGCACATGTGTGTGGGTGAGCGTGCACGTCTGTGGAGATAGCCGGCAGGTCTTCCTAACCCACTCGCTCTTCACACGCATTTTGGGATGCCGCGTCTCTCACTGGAGCTCACCAGCTCAGCTACACTAGTCAGCAAGTGCCAGGGACCCTCCCTGCCCCTCACCCCCCCCCCCCGCACACGCTTTACAAGCACATGCTGCCCTGCCTGGGGACATTCTGGGGGCCCAGACTCATGTCCTCTTGTTTGCATACATGGCTGGCACTTTAGCCACTGAGCCGTCTCCCTAGGCTCCGGCCCACCTCCATTTCTGCCACAGGTACATCGTGACTTCACACGTCTGTCTCTCACCAGAGTGAAGAGAATGATAGTGTCCCCACCACCCCCACCACCGCCCTGTGTCCATGCTGACATTTAGGTCATGCCAGTAATGGATGCCCGCTAGATGCTACTAGGACGGGTGTCCGTGGAGGATGGGCGAGGCAGGGAGGTGGCAGTTGAAAGTAATTTAGAGTCACACAGTCCTGTCAGTTGGAGATGGGAGTTTTGGGGGGAAATCTGGACGGACTAATTTGACTAATCTATACGGCTAATTTATAGAATATGTGCAAGGAGGGGAAAATCCTTCTTGGTAATTAGAGAGATGAAAGAGAGGAAGGGAATGCCCCTGACTGCATTGCAGAACAGGAGCCAAAATGACGTAAGAATCATTTATTGAAACCGCAGTGAAAGCTGTCAGTGTATTTGGATGAAAAGGGCCCATTCGCTTCCTCGGCGGAGGAGGGCGGGTAGTGATCTCTGAGGAGTGTTACTTGTCAAACAGAAAATAGGACAGGACTTGATGGTAGAGGGTGAGGAATGGTGTGAGAGACCCGGCACCCTTCCCTGACCAGCCTGGATAACTTTCTAAAGTTGCAGTCCATCACGTCTAGAAATTCTACTACCAAATGCTCTTTAAAAATGTGTTTGTGGCCTGGAGAGATGGCTTAGCGGTTAGCGCACTTCCCTGCAAAGCCTAAGGACATAGGCTCGATTCCCCAGGACCCACGTAAGCCAGATGCACAAGGGGGCGCATGCATCTGGAGTTTGTTTGCAGTGGCTGGAAGCCCTGGTGTGCCCATTCTCTCTTTCTATCTGCCTCTTTCTCTTTCTCTCTCTCTCAAATAAATAAGTAAACAATACATTTATAAAAATATTTTTTAAAAAATGTGTTTGTGGCCTGGAGAGATGGCTTAGCAGTTAAGGAGCTTGCCTGCAAAGCCTAAGGACACAGGTTCAATTCCCCAGTACCCAGATGCACAAAGTCGTCCATGCATTTGGAGTTTGTTTGCAGTGGCTAGAAGCCCTGGTGCACTCATTCATTCTTTCTCTCTCTCTCTCTCTCTCTCTCTTCCTCTCTCTCTCTTTCTGCCTCTTTCTCTCTCTAAAATAGGTTTGTAAAAGAATGTGATTGATGTCAAGTGTGGTGGCAAATGTCTTTAATTGCAGCACTCGGGAGGCAGAGGTAGGAGGACTGCTGTGAGTTCTTCAAGGCCAGTCTGAGACTACATAGTGAATTCCAGCTCTGCCTAGGCTACGGAGTGAGACCCTACCTTGAAAAGCCCCCCTCCCAAAAAAAAAAGTTTGCTAAGTTTCAGGTTCTTTTTGTTTGTTTATTTTTTTTTAGGAATTTGTATTGAAATCTGTGTATTTATCCCTACATGGAGACTGCTAGTGTGCCACACTTAGCAGTTCACTGAAAGGCTGAGGAGATGGTTCTAGAATTCATAGCCCACCCAGGAGGCAGAGGCAAAGAAGCACCATGTGGTGGTGTCATTGGGCAAGGGGGTGAATTGACTCCAGAAACTGACTCTGAGAGCCAAGAGAACTGCTAAGAGAAAGTGGTGGTCAACTAAGAGAAATAAAGGTAAAAAACAACCAAAGAGTACGTATACTTTGCAATAAAAGAAGAGAATTATCCCAATGTCTGATGGGAAGAAAAGTGATATTTTGGTTTTTTTCTTTGAGCCCTACTGAGCACACAACTATTTTTTTTTTTTTTTGCTATTTTTTTAATAGTCTTTCTTTTGCTAGCCACAGTGTTAGAGGTGAGAGCTAAGGTCTTTCTTTGTTTTGTTTATTAATATTTTATTTTATTTGCAAGCAGAGAGAAACAGAGAGCAGACAGATATGTGCACACACACACACACACACAGGGTGAAAAATAGAGAGAGAGGAGAATGGATGCCCCAGGGTCTCTAGCTAAATGAAATCCAGACTCATTTGCAGCTTTACACAGGTTCTGGGGAATTGAACCCAGGTCATTAGGCTTCTTAGGCAAGCGCCTTAACCAGCTGAGACATCTCGCCTGCCCCAAGCTGGGGGCAGGGAGAGTCTTTCTCTGAGGCACTTCTTGAAGTGTGTGGTACCAACAGGCGAAAACAACCATAGCCATCTGCCCAACGCACTTCCATATCTCTCACTTTAAGTCTGTCCCTGCCCCAAAAGGAGAATCATGAGGGAAAAAAACCTTAATGTGAAGGGAACCTTCCTGCAGACAGCCGTGTGTTATGCACAGTCTGGATTCTGAACGCACTCGAGAAAAGGCGGGAAGCTGGTTCTCTCACATCTCCTTTCCTCCTCCCGGTACACCCTCCGCCAAGTCACGAGCATAACTGTGAGTTTTTATGCCTGAAAGGAAAATTGGCGATTGCATCAAGAAAAGGCTTTTAAGGGGAGGCGGTGTGATTGTGTTATTGTCCGGGCTTTTTCTGTAAACATCTGAGTGGTTCCAACTGCTTTTCACAATGAGTTGGGGGTGACAGAATGACTTGTTAGCGGGCCAGAAGAATGACAGAGGCAGAAACAAACCTAAGTTTTCCAATATCAGCCAACATGCACAATATAAATGAATCTGCTTCGTTTTAATATACTGATGTCACTTAGACTTTATCAAAGTGACAGATAACTTCTCAGGGAACCATAGCTATGTTTAGGGTGGTTATGGGACAGAGTATGTCAGAACTCTGAGTCTGAGTCCTGGCTCCACTGCTGAGTATCACGTGTTGTTGGAAAAGTGACATGTTGCTGGTCATGTGTGAAATGGGGAAGGCAATCGTGAGATAACTTACCTCTGGGTTGTCATGAGGGCCATGCTGACTGATAGACATGAATCCACGTTATCAACTGTGCTGTATGCCATGTCTGTTTTTATTTATAATAGACACCAGTCTAGTAATGAAATGGTGAAGGCTACTGTGTATGTTCATTTTTAATTTATTTATATTTATTACTAGGCAGAGGGGGGGGAATTGGGCATGCCAGGGCCTCTTGCTACTGCAGATGAATTCCAGATGCATGGGCGACTTTGTGCATCTGGCTTTACATGGGTACTAGGGAATTGAACCTGGACCATCAGGCTTTGCAAGCAAATGCCTTTAACCATTCAGCCATCTCTCCAGCCCCTCACTTTTTATTTAATAGCCAGTTGGGAGTCGTAGTATGTTCCAGGCAACAGTCTGTTGTCCAGAAAGCTCCAGTGCCTCTTAAGAATGTCGCATCACTGAGAGGTTTGCTCAGTATCTAACACCAAACGCCATCTCAGGGCCTTTAAAACTCAGGATGACAGGCCAAGAGCCAGAAAGATTGAGGAGGAAGCTAATTTGTAAAATAATAAATCTTTCCTTATAGTCTCATCTCATTCATGTAGTACTGGTAATTTTTTAAAATTAGATTTTCCTCTGGGCTTTTCATACTCAAAATGATGCAGCTTGCTGCCCCTTGTAATTGCATTTCTTTTGATTATCTTTTATAACGACTTGCCTATCACTGACACTTTTTCATGGAATTTTAAAACAATACATCATCCCACTAAAAAAGAAAAAAAAGTAGTCTTAACAAAAATGGAAAAAATGGAGAGAGAGAGAGAGAGAGAAAGGAAATATTACTTTCCTTGGGTTCAAAAAGGGAAAGCCAGGCTGGAGAGATGGCTTAGTGGGCAAGGCACTTTCCTGCAAAGTCTGAAGACCTAGGTTTGATTCCCCAGCACCCACATAAAGCCAGATGCACAAAATGGCACATGCATCTGGAGTTTGTTTGCAGTGGCTAAAGGCCCTAGCATGCCCATTCTTTCTCTCTATCTCCTTGCAAATAAATAAATAAATTCTCTCTGTCTCTCTCTCTCTCTCTGTCTGTCTGTCTGTCTCTCTCTCTCTCCTTGCAAATAAATAAGTTAAACCTTTCAAAAGAAGAGAAAGCCCTCCTTGCTTGCTCTCTATATGGGGCACAGCAGACGTCCAGGATCCAAGCCAGCTTTGACTTATGTGACATGAAAACCAAAGCAGGTCAACGTCCTTTGAAGTTTGAGGAAACAAATCCCCCGCAGCCCAATAACCCCAAAATGGCCAATGAATTTTTCTCTGCAATGTCTGGGGTGGGGCAGGCATGGGACAGGATGGGTCATTCTGAGAAAGGGCTTAAAGATGGAAAGTTTCAGTGAAATATAGTACTTTAGGAAATACAAAAGCTACTGCCTCCTGGAGAGGCCACTGAGGAGTACCTGGGACCCTTGCATAACGTATGATTCTATTACTTGAGGAACCAAGAGGAAAAGCGCAGGCTCCCTGGTTGATGGGGAAATGCCATTGGGAGTTACGAACTGTACAAGATGGGGCCCATCAATATTCCAGCATGAATGAGACCTCACGCCTCCAGGAGGAACCCAACTCATGGTTGCCAGGGAAGGGGGAGACATTCTCCTCAGTGGTGTAGCCACTGGCAAGCTTCCCACGTTCTGGTTAATAATCCTCCACTCATGGTCAAGTAAGGAGACTAATTAAACTCAGCAGGATGGACACAGACACACACACCACATCAGAATAGTAGTTGAGAAGAAAAGGTTCAATGGAAGCAGGGTAGGGGGACCAGAGAAGGTAATGGGAGTGAATAACATAAAAATATATTATATACAGGTATAAACATTGTCAAAAAAAGAAGTCCACTAACTGATCAATTCTGCAACATAATGAACTCCTCTAGTCCCTACTTCTATAGAAATCTCAAACCAAAGCAAATCAGCCCTATTTGATATTGTAAATATTTTATTTATTTGAGAGAGAGAGACTGGGCATGTCAGGGCCTCTAGCCACTGCAGACAAACTCCAGATGCATATGCCGCTCTGTGCATCTGACTTTCCGTGAGGACTGGAGAATCGAACCCCAGTGGTTAAGCTTTGTAGGCAGGTGCCTTAACCTTTAGGCCATCTCTCCAACCCTTATTTCATTTTTGGTGTCTATCAATCGTTTAAATAAAAAGGTAATGTTCATCGTGATATGTGATAGGTAGTCTATAGTATGTGGTAATTAAAGCACATCTGGGGAAGGCATCCTTTGGTTTTTCATAAAATGGTCTCAGTGTTACTGAAATGTGGCTTTTGTTCCATTTGACCTGGCGTCCTAGTTGCCATTGCGTTGACTCTTCGGCCGAAGTAGAGGCTTGGGACTCCAGCAACCCTGCCTGGGATTCTGGTTTCTGGTGTCTTGAAGACTCTGGCACACGTTTCTTTTGATGTGTACAATAACCAGCACATTCCTAGCTTATGTATTACAGCATGTCACGCCCAGGTTCACCGAGTAAAACTACCTGTGGGACCTGGACCTCGGCACGCATCAGAGATGTGACGGCAGTCCTGATGTTCAATGAGAACCAAAAGGGCTGTGTCGTTGCCCGTCTTCCAGCCTCAAAATTACTCGACTTTAAAAAAAATTATTATTATTCTCTCTGCTTTGGACACACAACATGAAATACAGTCCCAGATTCTAGAAGTCACATCATCTCAGATTCAGTTGCCAGGGTCTTGGGACCATGTGGCATTCACTGTGACTTTCAAAATGGAGGCAGGTGAGTCTCTGGTCAGCAAGCAGGAGGTGTGAAAAGATAGTGGCGTCCAGTCAAGCCCACTGAGTGCCATTGTCTCGAATACAGTACAGCTGGGGACACCAGGGTAGCTTTTAGGGTCATCATCTAGGCTAATGTGATGGGCTGCTGAGCCAGGGGAACAGCACAGATTTACACTTGTGTCTTCGAAAGGGAAGGTTCTGGGCGTGGTGGTCTATGCCCATAATCCCAGCACTCGGGAGGCTGAGGTAGGAGGATCATCATGAGTTCCAGGTCAGCCTGGGCTGCAGTAAGACCCTATCCTGAGAACAAGAACAAAAACAAATTAAGCCGGGTGTGGTGGCACACATCTTTAATCCCAGCACTCAGGAGGCAGAGGTAGGAGGATCACTGTGAGCTCAAGCTCATCCTGAGACTACATAGTGAATTCCAGGTCAGCCTGGGCTACAGGAAGACCCTGCCATGAAAAACAAAATTAATTAAATATTGAAAAGGGGACTGGGGCAGTGGCCCAGTGGTTAAAAGTGTTTGCTTGCAAAACCTGCTGGTTCAGGTTTGATTCCCCAATGCCCATGTAAAGCCAGATGCACAAAGTGGCACGTGCTTCTGGAGTTTGTTTACGGTGGCAAGAGGTCCCTGGTATACCCCACTCTCTTCACAAATATATAAAGTTTTCTTTAAAATTTAAAAATATGAAGGGAATGCTCTGTCAAACATTAAAACCTTGTAATTCTTGCTTCCTTTCTGTAGATGCAATTGTGATAAAATTATATTTAAAAAATATTAATAATAACCTTTAGTGAATTACCTTTTCCAAGTCATACTCCAAGCTAGTTTAATATACCTGGTTGAATCTGTCATTGACCAACTTTGAACTTCTGCACCAGGGAGTAAGTATCTTTGCAAACCATCCAAGCATGTGCATGGATGGCATCGCCTTAATATTTTCCCACAATTCCCCAGGGTATTTTGGTAGGTCAGGATTTCTTCCAAAGACATTTAACTGATGTTTCAGGTTCAAAGGGAAACGAAAAGCACATAAAGTTGTAAGACTTAAGAATCTCAAGAATTTGGCAGAGGTGAAAACATGAGATTTAGCCATTTCTGTCACTGTAAGTCCCTCTCCAGATGTCCTGTAGTTACAGTATCAATGTTTAAGTCTGCAAGGGCTAAAGGGGTTTGCAGAACAAGGCTGAGCTGATGCAGCTTGGGTCACAGGCTCCAAGTTTTGCCAGACTTCCACAGTCAGATGGTACCAAGGATGCTGAGCATAAACACATTAGCTGGCACCATTTCCTGAGGCTCACCCACAGCCTGAGACACCCCATTGGTTTCCACCACCAGAATCCTCTCAGCAGGAGGAGGGCGGGAGTCCCAGGAGGCCACGCCCAGCATTTCTGGGTTCTGAAGATGCCTCATCTGCTCCGCTGAGCCAGCGTCTGTTTACCCTTTGACGTCACTGAGGGGTGGAGAATCACCGTCTTCTAGAAAATTCGCAGCAGGCCTGTTGGAGAAGATGATATGCAAATGCGAAGCAGAGAGGAAAGTTGGAATGAAGGAATGGACTTTCGATGAGAAAAGTCAAGGCAAGGAGGTACCAGGAAAAAGCGACACACGAGACAAGGCCAGGAGAGAAGACAAGAGAATGGAGCCTGAGCAGGGAGGGACTTGGGGTTTAAGAGAGGAAGCCAGGGAGGCCAAGTCGGGAGGTCCCAGAGGACCTACACCATGTCCATATTTGTTCATGTCCCTCCACCACCACCAAATCTGGCTTTTCAATCAAGAATGCCCACAGAGCAGGGATGAGGCCTTCTATACAGAGATGGTGCAGGGCCCACTGACTGCTCACCAGTGCAGAATAGACTACAATCCAGCTTCCATTCATTCCTCCTTCATTAAGTGTATTAGAGAGATTTGGATGAACACCTTCTCTCCTACCTGTTAAAAGGAAGTACTTCTGGGCTGGAGAGATGGCTAGGCAGTTAAGGTGCTTGCCTGCAAAGCCTCATGACCTGGGTTCGATTCTCCTGGACCCATGTAAAGCCAGATGCACTAAGTGGTGCATGTGTCTGGAGTTTGTTTGCAGTGGCTAGAGGCCCTTCCATGCTCATTCTGTCTGTTTGTCTGTCTGTCTGTCTCTCTCTCTCTCTGCTTGCAAATAAATAAATAAAAATATTAGGTGGGCTGGAGAGATTGCTTAGTGGTTAAGGTGTTTTCCTGGAAAGCCAATGGACCCAGGTTCGATTCCCCAGGACCCACATAAGCCAGATGCACAAGGTGGCACATGCATCTGGAGTTCATTTTCAGTGGCTGAAGGCTCTGGTGTGCCCATCCTCCCTCTCTCCCTCCCTCCCTCCCTCCCTCCCTCCCTCCTCCCCCTCCTTCTTCTTTCTCTCTCTCTATCTCCCTCTTTCTGTGTCACACATAAAATAAATAAATAATATTTTAAAAAATATTTAGAGAAGGAAGTACTTCTGCTTCAGTGGGTCTCTGCAATAATCACAAACTTGCCCTGCACATTTCCAGCCTTCCAGAAACAAATCCGGCATTAGCAGGTGACTCAGCGAGCATAGTTCTTGTGAGATGCTCAGAGGGTTAGGTCCCAGGAATTTAAGGGAAAATGCTAAACTTTTATGTCAGCCGAGAAAACCATTGCTATATTCATGGTCACCTGTGAGTGACACCAGTGGAAAAAAAGGCCATAGAATTGCTGACTGGCTTGTAGGCCCAATGACCAGGAGTGGGCCAGGACTGTGGCGGGCAGCCCGGCAACGCCTCCCCCAGTGCCTCTGTTCTGCTGTGGGAACAGCTGAGCCGGTCCCCTGAAAGGGATGAAATGTCCCGTTATCACTTCATAGGCTCTTGGGCCACACATTTTTAATATTCTAAATAGGTCTCAGGTGGAGTTTGTTTTTGTGAGTTGACAATTTCATTTCCCTTCATGTTCCAGGATTCCCTGTGAAGCGGCTCTGGGAACAGGAGCACGTTTCCTGAATTACATGGCAAGGACTTCTCCCTGGGGACTTGAGTATCTATCACACAGTGTTTTTAAAACACTTCTGAGGTGGCATAGGAAGTGTCAGCCAGTAGGGACCAGACCACAGGCTGAGAGGAGTCCAACATGCACCACACATGTTCCCATGGGGTCTAGTTCTAAACATGCCCCCGGCATGTGAGCAGGGAGGTCCCGTGACATGTGGTTTCTCCTGGTCACAGGGTCTTTTTTTTTTTTTCTTCTTCTTCTTCTGATAATGTGGCTCTGAGGACTGACTCATCTCCACTTGCATACGGCAGCTTGCTGACTTTGGGACCTTCCCCAGGAAGATCCTAAACTCCCACACTAATCCCATGCTTTGAGCATCTCTAGCCTTTTCTAGTTGAAGCCTTTTATTTCTCAGACTGAACACGGGGCCTCACACATATTGGATAGAGCTTCCTCAGAGCTCTATCCCAGCCCAATTTGAAATCCTTAAGGCTCAGCTCCTATCTGAAAAGCTTTCTGTACCCCCCCCCCAGCCCATCCTCAAACCTCTTGATGCATTTATTCTGTCTCTCTGTCACTCTTAAGCCCTTGAGGCATAATTAATTTCTCTCATTTATTGCTTGTCAATCTGAGAACTGAGTCTTGTCATCTTTTCTATTTCCAACAGGCCAAGCAAAGGGTGGTTGAAAAACATGCACCATGCTGGCTTCTGCCTCAGTGTTTATTATGAGCTATGTAACTTTGGGCAACTTGTGAGACCTCTCGGATGTTCATCTCTTCTGTCCCATGTTGTGTATAAAAGCTACCTTATAGGGCTTGGCACAGAACTCTGTTCTCACTCCACATCTCAGACGTAGTGTCTAGGCAGACGCTAAGTAAATTCTTCGATCAGTGGCTTGATTCCAGTTGGGTCGCTTGGTTAAGACAGACTCCAAAGATGGATCAAAGCGTGTGGGATGAGGCTCAGGCTGGAGAAGGAAGCTCTGTACACTGCCAGGAAGGGCCAGTCAAAATTTGTACCAGTTCTCCTGTGAAAACGACACTGCCATTGTCCGTCCCCCGCATGCACACACACGGGGACTGACTGGTGCACTCATGACCCCGCGGTGAACACTGACAATCCCACTGAGGAGGACCCTCGGTGGAAGGGGGGGCAGGGGAGAAGAAACATAAAAGGATAACCCAATGAGAATATGAACGACATGCAATAAGTTAAAAATGATGGAGGGTTGGAGAGATGGCTTAGCAGTTAAGGCACCTGGCTGCGAAGCCCAAGGGCTCAGGTTTGATTCTCCAGGTCCCATGTAAGCCAGATACACAAGGTGACACATGTGTCTGGAGCTCACCTGCAGTGGCTAGAGGCCCTGGTGCACCCATTCTCTCTCTGTATTTCTCTCTCTCTCTCTCTCTCTCTCTCTCTCTGTGTGTCTCTAATAAATAAATAAATAAAATTTTTAAAAATTCATGGAGAGCAGAGTTATGAAGGGGAAGGTGGGAGAGGAGAGAGAAATATCATGGTTTATTGTCTGTGAGTATAGAAGTTGTCATATATATATTTTTTTTTAAAAAAATCATGTTGCATATGGATCCAAGATTGGCCAAGGGGTTGGTTCCGTTGGCGGGAATAGTAATTCTCTAGCTCTCATGTTCTCCTGCAACCTTTACCTAACCCAAAGTTGAGCTCCTTATGCCCAGTGGAATGACATCATGGAGTGCGTCAGCTGGGGAGTGACACCATTGCATAGCTCATTGTCCCACAGAGCCCTGGTCACCTGACTTCCCATTCAGCACCTAGCGCAATGCTATGCTATGCACAAAGTGAATGTTTGCCCCCTTGAGTTTGACTTGAGCAGTCCAGTATTTAAGCAGATGCCAATGCTGCAAGAACACAGACAGGGCCTTGGGCACTGACCGCTGACCTGCCAGACCAGCTCAGGACCCTCTAGCACTGCTCACTGGCCCGAGGAGTAGTCGGTGCACAGAGGCACCAGGGGCAGGACTCGGGTCCCATTGCCAGTGTGTCCCATCAGCAAATACACAAGGGCCTTCTGCGTGCAATGCCCAGCAGCGTCCACTCAGTGAGCAGGAACATCATCCTGCCCATGCCAGGCCAACGGCAAACAGAGACAGTTCTGTGGGGAGCCCAGTTCCCAGGGGCACCGACATTCTTCAAGTGCTCATGGCCAAGGACACGGATAGGCCTTGGACAGTGGGTGGGCCTCTGTAGCTAACTGACCTTCTTCATGTCCATAGCAGACACGCTTCACTGCAAGACTGTCAAGGGTCCCCCTAGAGGTTCTCTTGATGGAAAACTTGTCAGCCCCTTTTCTCACTTGAAGCTTGTCTATGATTGCTCCTCTCTCTCTCTCTCTCTCTCTCTCACACACACACACACACACACACACACACACGGCCATATCGTTCTGGCAATACAATGCACACTAATGGAGATATTCCTCAGCGAGCATCTATTTGGACGAGCGTCTGCGCCCGCATATCTCATCCGTGTGTTAACGAGCTTGCATCCAGAACTCCAGCCCTGACCTCGCTCAGCATTCGCACGCCCCCGGTTCTAACAGCTGCTTCCATTGACAGAGACTTTGCATTTTCCTTGTGATAGAGCTGTCCACTGTCCTTTCTGGACACAGGAAGACCATCTGATGAGGAAGGAAGAGGGTTGTCAAAGAGCTGCACAATGTGCCTTGAAATGCATCTGGTTTTATTCATGTTGAGTCTTTCCAGGTGAACTGAACGAAGTCATAAACTACAAAACGAAAGCAGATTTGCCTTAGCACGCCCACATGGAGCACGCCGAGTTCACTGCCGTGCAGCGTCAGCCCTCCCCAGCACACACGCAGAGGTTGCAATCGCTCTTCTCTCGCCAATGGCTTGATGGTGTGCATAGGAACCTTCTCTCAGAGCTTGCCCCAAGAACCATTGGTCACGTTGACTGCTGTAGAATGAATGCCTCTTCTTCTGGCCTCTGGACTCCAGGATCTGGGAACACGTTGAGACTCACTGTGTCTTGGGGGGTGACGGGGGGTGAGCAGGACGTGAGCTTTCAGTTGAGTAGAGGACTCCGTCGACCCTAATTAGGAACAGCAGGCTTCATGCTGGGGAGATGGCTAAGTGGGTAAGATGCTTGCTACACAAGCATAAAGGCCTGGGCTTGGGACCCCAGTGCCCACATACAAGGCAGGCACGGTGCTGTACACGTGTAAGCTCTGTGCTAGGGTAGCTGAGACGGGAGGGACCCCAGAACCTGCTGGTTAGTTAGTCTAGCCAAATGGGTTAGCTCCAGATTCAGTGAGAGACCCTGTCTCAAAACCTAACTTACTAACTTACTTACTTACTTACTTACTGAATGAATGAATAAATGAATGAATAAGGGGCTGGGGGGATGGCTCAACAGTTAAGAGTCCTTATGACTTAGGCATGAGGCTGAAGACCACCAAGTTTAACTCCCCAGATACCACCTTAAAAGCTCAGTATGGGGGCTGGAGAGATGGCTCGGCGGTTGGGCGCTTGCCTGTGAAGCCTAAGGACCCCAGTTTGAGGCTTGGTTCCCCAGGACCCATGTAAGCCAGGTGCACAAGGTGGCGTATGCATCTGGAGTTTGTTTGCAGAATATGGAGGCCCTGGCGTGCCCATTCTCTCTCTATCTATCTTCCTCTTTCTCTCTCTATCACTCTCAAATAAATAAATAAATAAATAACAATAACAAAAATTTTAAAAACACTAAGTATGATCACACACGGCTGTAACCCCAGTCCATGGGGCGTAGGGTGGAGACCAGAGAACTGCTGGGGCTCACTGACACGCAGCAGCTCCAGGCTGAAGGAGAGAAATATACAGAATAATGATAAGAGGAGAACACCCGGTGTTCTTCTCTGACGTCACCATGCATACGCGTACAGCATGCACATCTGCGCACCCATCACACACGCACACGCACGTACACACGCGCACACACGTGCACACACGCACTCCACCATCATCTATCAAGCAGAGAGCAATTGAGGAAGCCGTGAGACATCAAGCTCCAGACTTCCACACGTACACACACGTGTACCACGTACACATACACACCACAACAAGCAAACAGACAAAAATGTCAGCAGGACCACATCATCAGAGGCAAAGCCAAACCTTGACAAATGCTCAAATGTGTAGTTAGGGCAAGACAAGAAGTCCAGAGTCAACGCAGTGTGGAGGTTCCAGAAAAAGATGCTCAGTCCTGGGGCAAAAAGCAAACAAACAAAAACAAACGGTGCAGCATGGCTGCAGCTGCCACCTTCTGGGATGCCTTCCCCTTCGCTCAGTTTCCTCTGCCATCGCCCCCTCCAGGGCCGAGCCCACTTTCAGCAAGTTCCTATTAGGAAATGCAGGTTCGTTGTACCCCCTCCTCCTTCAACCTCAGTCAACACTTGCTGATTTAAAGCCGTGGGAATCAAACATTCGGGCCCCAACTCTGGTCCTCGGTGTTTAATCAATGAAGAGCCCCCCCCCTTACCCACACACCCCCAGCAGCGGACCCTGATGACAGCGATCAGGCCGAGCCGCGGAACTTAACAAGCGTGCGTTTTAGTTCCCATTTTTGGCATGTTTTCATGAATTAACCCTTGCAGCGGCAGGCTTGGCCACGCCACATGTGTGCTGGCATGAGGTGGCATGAGGGCTGGAGAGATTGTTGCTCAGTGGTTAAGGCGCTTTCTTGCAAAGCCTAAGGACCCGAGTTCAATTCCCCAGGACCCACGTAAAGCCAGATGCACCAAGTGATGCATGCAGCTAGAGTTTGTTTGCAGGGGCTGGAGGCCCTGGCATGTCTCTTCTCTCTCCATCTCCCTATCTTCCTCTTTCTCTCTCTTTCAAAATAAATAGAATATTTAAAAAATAAAATAAAATTGGCATGAGGGTCGGGCATGGGTATATGCCTGTAATCCTAGCTGCTGGGGGAGGGCTGAGGTGGGAGGATCACTCGAACCAAGGAGTTTGGGATCAACTTTGATGAGATATTGGGATCCTCATCTCTCGAGTGTGTGTGGGGGGGGGATGGGCATGTATGTGTGCACACATTTATGTGTGTGTGTGTGTGTGGTGCATGTACACATTTGTGCATGTGTGTGAAGGCCGGAGATCAACATCAAACATCTTTCTCAGTTGCTGTCCTCCATATTTACTGAGTCAGGCTCTCTCACTGAACCTGCGGCTCACCCATCCGACTAGTCTAGGTAACCAGCTTGCCCCCCTCCCCAAGGATTATAGTCACGTGCCGCTGTGCCTGGCATTTACATGGGTGCAGGGGCCCTGAATTCAGGCCCTCGCCTTTACCCTCCTGCTTGCATGGCAAGTGCTTTACCGGCTGAGGCATCTCCCGAACCCCAGCACCCCATCTCTTTGAAAACAGAAGCTATTGGCATGCCAGAGGCGACGAGGAGCTCTGGAAACACGGGGCTCAGGGATGGTGAGGGAGCGCATGTGGGACAAGTACCTTGGCTTATACTTAGGCAGGCAAAGAGATCCGAAGCTCAGGGACACAGCAGAGGCCTTAGCAGCTGAGCCCCCAAGCCGTGGGGAGGAGGGAGCCTCGAGCCCGGGTGTTCTGCGGCCCCCTGAGTGTCTGGGGAAAGGAGGGCCGTGGCAGTGCAGGATGTCGCAGCCGGGCCACTCGGAGAGTTAGCTGGGCTAGCGGCGATTCTGGCGGGTAACAGAGCATCCCAGGGTGCATCTGCGAGGATGCAGGAGGAGGCGAAGATGGTGAACCGCGCAAGCCCAGATGCAGGAACCATTTTCAGAGACGGGCACGCTAAGGCCTCTCCAAGTCTCCCCACCAGGCAGAGTGCCCAGACAGGCACCAGGACGCTCTCCAGTCTCACGCAGAACCCTGGACCATGACTCTGCTCTTTTATTTCGGAGGATGACGGCGGTGCAGTTTCTCACTCCTCCGTAACTCATGAGCACGGGTTACAGAAGAAACCAGCACTACAGTGAAATTCCATGTGGTTTAAAGATTATTTACCTTTTTATAGGAATATAATTTTTTATTTAAATATAGTTCATATAGCATGTTTTCATGAAAACAGACATTTGCTGGGTTATTTGGCAACCATTTAGGGTTTTGTTTTTTTTTTTTTTCGAGGTAGGGTCTCACTCTAGCACAGGCTGACCTGGAATTCACTATGGAGTCTCAGGTTGGCCTCGAACTCATGGCGATCCTCTTACCTCTGCCTCCCGAGTGCAGGGATTAAAGGCGTGCGCCACCACGCCCGGCTACCATTTAGTTTTTTTAAGGAACTACCAAATTCCTCCACCTTGGCAGTACCCTTTTACATTCCCTCTGCCCATGTGAGTATTCCAGTTAAAGTTACAGCTATGTTGATGGGATGGCAGTATGTCTCGGTGTGGTCTCCGTTCACATTTCCCTGATGACTTGTGGATCTTGAATAGAATCTCATGTACTTATTAAAGCCAGACGTGTATCACGTGACAAAATGTCCATTCAATTCTTTGCCCATTTTTCAATCGGAGTAGCTATCTCTTCATTTTGGATTTGTAATAAGTAAGCTTTTATGCTCAACATACTTTTATATCTAACACAGTAGCATAAAGTGATATTCTTCCCCGAATTATGACATGCCCTAAGCTCAAAGCAAGAAAGGGCCGAGTGCCAGAAAATGGAGGGAACTCATGCTTCTCATGGCCAGAGAGAGAGAGAGAGAGAGAGAGAGAGAGAAGAACTGGAATGAGGAAGGTAAAGATGAAAAGAGCAGAGATTCTGTTTAGAGCCAAAGACAGACCCCCGAGGCCTATTGTGTGAGAGATTCTTTAAAAAAAAAAAAATGGAGCCGGGCGTGGTGGCGCACGCCTTTAATCCCAGCACTCGGGAGGCAGAGGTAGGAGGATCGCCGTGAGTTCGAGGCCACCCTGAGACTCCATAGTGAATTCCAGGTCAGCCTGGGCTAGAGTGAAACCCTACCTCAAAAAACCAAAAAAACAAAAAAATGTTTTTATTTATTTATCTGTAAGCAGTGAGAGACACAGGGGAGATAGAGAGGATGGCTGTGCCAGGGGCCCCAGACATTGCAAACAAACTCCGCATGCATGCGCCACTTTGAGTACCTGCCTTTACATGGGTACTGGGGAACTGAACCCAGGTTGTCAGGCTTTGCAAGCAAGCACCTTAACTACTTAGCCATCTCTCCAGCCCCTGTGTGGGAGATTATAAGTGCTGATTAGGTTTAAATGTGAAATGTCTCCCACAGACTCATGTGTCAACACTTGGTGCCCAGTTGGTGGTGCTGTCTTGGGAGGCTGGGAAACCTTTTAAGAGGTGGGGCCTATCTGGAGGGACTGGGTGACTGGGTGAGGGGTGTGTTTTGAGGCTCATAGACCAGCCCTCCTTCCAGACCCCATCTCTCCTTGACTTCCTGGCCTGTCGAGATGCAAACAAGCAACCTGCCGCCACGCCTTCACAACCGTGATGATTGGTGGTACCCTCAAACTGTGAGCCAAACTAAGTCCTCTGTCACGGTGACAAGAAAGTAACTGATAGAAGTTCCTCCCCTGGAGGCCTTGCCACATGCACAAATGATCCAGGGGTTCATGTGTCTGCATGCAAGCAATGGGCTGAGAAAATGCTTGTGCCCACCTAAGTGAGTGTGCCATATTAGAATACTGCTCAGAAATTGTAGGACAGAGCCTGGTCTTTTTTAATTTAAGACTCCCTGTTCTTTCCAAAAATGTGTTTGGGAACTAAATGAACAGCCAAGCCAAAGATGGTGTTTCCGAGTCTGGTATCCATTAAGCCTTTAGTCTCTCTTGTTAGGGCTTATTACCTAAATGTAATTATTAGCATATTTTAGAACGCTTTGTGTTACGTGCATTTCTTCTCCCATTTCCGCGTCTGTCTTTCAAAGTACGGGGGACTGATCACACCTCTCTGCAGGAGGGCCGTTCGCCTGCGGGTGGCCCATGGCCCAGCGGCCCTTCCTGCGGGATGTGCTTGGCCGCTGCGCAGTGAGCGTGTTTATCTCTGTACTTCTGTCCAGCTTGCGTCCTCCCCCCAGCGGACCCGGTGGTGAGAGGGCAAAGGAGACCTCTGAGATTCCCTCCCTGGGCAGCGAGCAGCATGGCGCTAGCAGCGGTAGCTGGCCCACTAACCTTTGGCTTGATCTTCAGGCTGCATTTCCTGAGTCTAGACTATCAAAGGTACCTTTGCAAAGTTACTTTCAGAGTGTGTCCTGCTCAAGCTCAAGAAAGGAAGCAGCAGTGTTCAGGCGTCTCGCTTCTCCTCCTCCCCCTGGCAGCAGAGGGACTTCATGTCATTTGCATCCTCAGCTAAATTTGCATAGCAAAATATACCCCAAACTTCCCTGGACCAACTCACGGCAGGCCCGCGGTTTCTAGTTACACACAAATAAAGCGCCTGGACTGGGTTTCACCCTATGTTTGTTTCTGGCCTGTGATTCAGGGACCTCCTCTCCCCTGAGCTTCAAGCTCCGAGATTCGGGGAGCACCCTGTGGAAGGAGAGCAGCGCTGCGCACACCCCACACCCCGGCTGTGGGTCTCCCTCCCGCCTCGGGCCCGGGCCCGGGCAGCTGTGTGGCCTTCAGTTAAATCCTCAAGGGATACATGTATTTTTTTCCTCTTTCCTTTTCCCTCACACACAGAGTCAGTGTTTTAGGAGTAAAGGGGAGGTACGAGAGGAAGAGTCAGTCACAGGGGACAGGAGCAAGCGTGCCACCAGCCTTTTCTGCAGACGGAGCCCTCAAGGCTCATTCCCCACAATGTGCCTGTGGAGGAAATTCTGATAAGGGGGAAATGGAGTCACTTCCTTACCAGCTGCTTTATTCAGGTAGAAAAAAAGAAAAAGAAAAAAAAAGAAAACCTCCTCTCTTCCCTGCGCGTGCTGGCTTCCCTTTCACTCGGTGCCAAGTCTGGTGTCAGGGCCATCGCAGGCGTCATCCTTGTCCTCACAGGGAGCCCTGGGCTCTGCGGATGGGGTGCCTCCCTCGCTCCCTTCCCTACGCCCCCTCTCACTGGCGCTCTTTCTCTCTCAGCCTGTGGCTAGAGAGTGTTGGGAATGAACCCCCTGCCTCCTTCATAGAACCAATGGCGCAGACCCACCCAGCAATTTTATTTATGTATTTATTTACTTATTTAAGAGAAAGAGAAAGAGGCATGAGAGAGAAAGAGAGAGAGGCGGGTGAGAGAAGAAACTGCCAAGCCATCTCTTCAGCCCCCAGCATCTTTTTTAAAGATATATTTTATTTATTTATTTATTTATTTATTTATTTATTTATGAGAGAGAGAGAGAGAGGGAGGGAGGGAGAATGGGCACACCAGGACTTCTAACCACTGCAAACAAACGCCAGAAGCGTGCACCGCCTTGTGCATCTGGCTTATGTAGGTACTGGAGAATCGAACCTGAGTCCTCAGGCTTCACAGGCGTGTCTCCAGTCCCACCTGGCATCATTATGGATGCACGGCCCTCCAGAGGCGCGCTTGACCTTGGTCATCGTCCTCAGCTTGCGTAACAGGCACCAGTGCTGTCCCCTCCAGTGCCCAGAGTTGTTGGATCTTTACTTCTAGGCAGCACTTGTCAAATGTGTCTTCCGAGCTCTTGTGATTTCCCCAGCACACGTCTCCCTCACTGAGGGGTAGGTAGTCAAATGCATTGGGAAGATAACCCTTCCTGGAGATTCACAGTGTGTGGTGATGAGGGAGACGCAATATTTAACAACTGGAAAGACACAGAAACTACCTAAGGAAACCCTACACTGGGGAGCGCACTGTGCCCCTGGGCTGGCGGAGCACCCTGGGCAGGAAGGTACTAGAGACTGCTGCAAAACGGCAATGGATTTTGTTTAACTCCATCCTCTGTTTCACCTTTGAGTTCTCCTTTAATCGAATCCACTAGATTATGGTTGGAAGCCCTGCCGTGCAGTGAAAGAAATCACTCTGTTTCGCTTCCATGTATATAATTGCCGAATGGCTCATAGGTGACAGATAGGTGACAGACACTTGCTCCGGGGAATCCACGTGCTGATGGTTGGATGAGGAGACACACATGGAAAGAGATGATCTCCGTGCCATATGGTGACAAGGGAACAACCGCAGAACATTTAGCTCAACCTAGAGCACGGGAGAAAGTGGCTTGCAGAAAAGCACTGCGTGAAGTTCCCAAGTGAGCCGGAGTTAACCGAAAAATGTCAGAAACTACTGGGTGGGGCCAGAGCCCTGGGAACCTTGGTCTTGGAGAAGCTGAACTTCAACATTGTCATAGTCAGCTTTGCATTGCTGGGCTGAACCTCCAAAACGGGCATGGTTTGTTGGAGAAAGGGATTTATTTGAAGCTTTCAGGTCCAGGGGAAGTTCCATAAAGGCAAAAGAGGCTGGCCCCCATTCACAGGTCCATGGAGGGAGAGAGAGGGAGAGAGAGAGAGAGAGAGAGATCCCGCCACCAGCACCAGAAGCAAGCACACTCCGCGAACCCCAGGCAGAGCTCTAGCACTCTGTGTATCTTTGGCTGAAATTCAGATCTGCCCCCAACACACCTTACGCTGGACCCTAGGATCCACACACAGTGACATCAAGTTACAAGCTTGAATGAAACTCTTGAATCTATTGGGGGATAGCCATTCAAAGTACCACAAACATGAAGGTGGCACAGTAGATAAAGAACGGATCACAAGACTGGAGGCAGAGAGAGCAGATTAGAAGTCTCAGCAGTAATCTGGGGGACAGACAGCAATAGAGACAGAGAATTATACGGTACAGATACCCACCCATCCTATCGCCTTTATCTTCCCATGGGGCGCCCACTAACTTGATCTCTAACTCTGAGACATGGGAAATCGGTACCTCTTTCCTGGGAGGGCTTCCTCTGGCCACTAGGGCCGGCTTCACACACGGTGGGTTGGAGGCGCTGGGCTACTCGCACCGGCCTAAGGTGCTGAGGCACTGCGTGCATGCATCGCACTGGCCTGAGCGCTCTCTCCACGCATGCATCACAAACACGACCTAAGACAGTGGGATGTACTGGTGGGAGCACACAGGAGGGTGAAAGAGAGAGGGGGTCACATCTAGGAAGCTCCTCAGTGGGTTCTCATGGCACGTGGGTGGCAGTGACAAGAGGCGGGGCACACGTGGTGGAGGCAGCGGGGCTGACCTGGGCATGGGCACGGTTGAGCATGACTTCCCCAACACACCTTAGAGAGCAACTTGAATAGGGACCTGGCAGCCTGAGTGCAGAGGAGGCTAAATCACTGTAGGGGTGTCATTTAGATGAGGACAGCAAAGGAGACTGGCAAAGAGGAGACCGTGGCCCAGGCAGAAGGCAGAGGCATCAACTGCATATGCATCAAAACCAGTTGAGGGAGCTGGGCATGGTGGCGCACGCCTTTAATCCCAGCATTCAGACGTAGGAGGATCACCGTGAATTCAAGGACAGCCTGAGAATACATAGTGAACTCCAGGTCAGCCTGAAGCAGAGTGAGACCCTACCTCAAAAAAAAAAAAAAAAAAAAAAAAACAACGAGGTGAACTGAAGGGTTCTCAAGGAGACTCCTAGAGGCAAAAGGAGCCCCAAACAATGTGAACCCCATTTTAAAAAAAGGGGCAGATGGTACCTGAGGTTGTCCTCTGCCCTCCACAAGTGCATGCACACACACAAGCACACAGAGACACATGTGCAAAAACAAGTAGAAAAATAAAAGTACACAGGAAGTTAACCACAGTGAGACTGTGGTGAGTGTCATGGGTGGTCGCAGAGACCCAGGAGAGAAAGAAGCCACGTTCGGTGGTCAAACGTAGTTGAGAAGAGAGTCAAAGAGAGGGGTCAGCAGCTTTTCTGGAAGGTAAAAGAGAAAAGATAACAGGGTGGATTACACAGCAGCATAGACATTGGGAATCTGAGCACTGATCACTCCAAGGAAAAGAGACAGGACAAAGGATGGAGATGGAGTTGAAACTGTAGTGGGGTCAATTGGTAGTGAAGCAATGGGAGAGAGTGGCATCAGAATGCAGTGTGCCAAGGCAGGTGCTATGGCCATTTGGATCCATGGTCCCAACTTCCTGAAAGTCAAAATGGGTGTCAGGGCTGGCGAAATGGCTTAGCGGTTAAGGCACTTGCCTGTGAAGCCTGAGGACTCATGTTCGACTCTTCAGGGTCCCAAGTAAGCCAGACGCACAGTGAAATGAGCGTGCAAAGTCGCACATGCCCACCAGGTGACGCACGCGTCTGGAGTTCGATTGCAGTGGCTGAAGGCCCTGATGCGCCAATTCTGTCTCTCTCTCTCTCGCTCTCTCACATAAAAAGGCATCAATTAGCTGACGAAAGACAAGGAAAACATGTTAGAAAAGTGGCAACGGGAACAGCTATGGAAAAGGTTTGGTCAAGGGGAAAGACCTACCCGGAGTGGGGAGTTCTATCAGTGACGGACAGTTTGTTGGAAACACTTGAAAGCTGCGACATAGGGTGGGATGGAGTTAAGTTTGAGAGAATGTGTGTGTGTGATGTGTGTGTGTGCATACATGTGTGTGTATCCCATACTGTTATTATATATTAGTATATGCTCAAAGTATATCTCCCATTTTGTGGATCCACCATATGGATGCTCCAATATTTTCAGGCATTGAAATCGTCCATAGGTTCTTATTATTAACATAGCCCATACATTTGGTTATTTCCCCCATGTAAGTAACTCTGCATGGAATTACTAACGAAAAGATAACATTTCACAAGTGGAATTATGAGCGGGAAGGCAATGCTCCCAAGCCCTTTGACAAGCATTCCCAAATGTGAAGCGTCTCTCCATTCACCCTCAGGTGGAAGTCGCAGACTTGACGAGGGCATCTTGGGATGTCTCCCATCAGCCCAACCCCATCCCTGCCAGCTCTGTATACTAGCTAAATCCTTTCCATTTTTGCCAACCTGATTGGTTTGGGTTTAGCGGTCTCGTTTTATATGTAGTTTGAATGATATCTCTTGGATGATTTGGAGTGGGGAAAGGAACAGGTAGGAGGGGGGACCTGCTTCCAGAAAGGAGTGTGTGACAAAGACATAGGCAGAGAAAGGAGGCCCAGAGAGGCCGGGTGAGCAGAGCTGTGAGAACCACTGGCTGAATCTTGCCCTGCGTGTGGCTGTCCACTCTTGCCCTGCGGCCACGGGCTGGGGTTGGACTTTGCCCCATGAGCCACCCCGGGTGGATCCCAGACCAGGGCTGTCTGGGCCCTCTACACTTGAAATTTGGGCAGCAGCTGTTGAGAAAGAGGAGCTGGAGGTCCCGCCACCTCCAGACTGAGGTGGGCACTGGGTGCTGGTGGAAGGAACCTGTACTGAAGCCTACCATGTCCCCGAGGCTAGAGCAGGTGAGCTTTGCCGGCCCCAACATGAACAAGGCGTGCTGTGCCCGCTGAATACATACATGGGGATTTTTGCCAGAGTCACATGCCAAAGACCCAGGTTTTCTCCCCCCCTTTGTTGCCTTTAATACATGAAATGAGCATGTGTTTATTTAAAACGGTTTTCAAAGTTAAACAAATAATGACAGACTGTTCAAACAGACTTCAGAAACCGCCCTAATCAGGATGTTTGAAAAGGCAAGAGATTCTTTCTGGAAGCAGCTTTTCAGAGATTCAGTCCTGAAGCCTCAGGGTCCCCTTGGCACTTTCGGGATTAGAGAGGGATGGGCTTAGGGGCCAATGCCATCTCCAGGGATGGTGTGACTCACCACCACCCCATCCTGCAAGCTAACCGATAACTTAGAAGGCATTTTCCTTTGCCTTCCCGTCTTAGGCCAGAACGTGGAATATGTTTGCAAGCCGTAATTCCTGTAGCGATCACCAACCGCCTTCAGAACCGAAGCTGACTCCTTGGGGAGCTGGGTGCGGCTTCTGAGCAGGCTCAGGTTGGCATGACCTCGGGAGGGCAAGGGCAGGTGGAGCAGGTGCAGAGCTGCTCAAGACCAGGTGGGTAGACAGGTTCTCGGCACGACTCCGTTCCCCTTCTGGCTCGTGCTGACAGATGGCTTGGAGGACCACACGTTTATGCTCACTACGTGTATGGCTATGGGTGAGACAAATAAGGCTCGCGGTTAGATACCTTGTTTAGGCCATAAACTGATGAGTTTCACCCGGACCCTCCTTCATGGTCGGAGCTTGTCCTAGACCCCTAGGGCTGCAAAACCTTGGTGCCCATTCTTTGGGTCAGGATATGCTGCACAAGCCTATCTTATTCACAAAACGTTCTTTTACTTTGTGATGCACAGGGGAATGGCGCTGTTGTTGGCTTGAAGGGAGGGCCCGTAAGAGAGGTGCACCTGGCTCCAGGGAGTCACAGACCCGAGGAAACCCTTCAGCCCTCCCTGAGGACGACAGACCAGGGAGCCTGGGAGAAAAGTTCTCCATCCCACCCCTGGTAGCCTGTCCCTGTTTCCAGCACTTTCTCCATCATGGCTTTATGATCAGGAAGGTCACATGCCAATAGCTTTGTTTGTTTCAGAAAACGGAAGGAATTTAGGACCCAGCCTTGACCCTCTACATAAGAAATGTAACTGCAGACTTAGGGCGTCTTTGGGTGGGCTGTAGGGGGGGCTAAACCACTCTCCCTGTGAAGGAAGTGGGGAGGACAGGCCATCAGACATAACTGTGTTTTGAGCCTATGGGCTCTTTCTCCTGCCCCCCCCCTCCAACCTGACTGGAGACCCTCCTCTTACCCAGGAAAGGGTGCTTCGTCTCAAATGGAGAGCGTGCCTCAGCTGTGTATTGAGAGCACCGAGCATGGTGTGCTTCATTTATGCTCAGTGTCAGACTTTTCTGCAAACCCAGATGTAGGTATTCAGAGCAGTGGACACCAAGCGTGTATGTCTGTATGTAAGAAGAAATCCTTTGCGCCCCCTCCTGGCAAAAGTTAGCGTAGCCCCTCCAGAGAAGATACCCAGCATCCACTTGGGCTGATGGAACCAACCCTGTAGGCACTCAGAGGGCAGCTTGTTCTTGTGTGGTCGTTGGCTGCAGTGTTTGTTCTCCTCGGGCTCCTGCCTGGGCACTGCTGGCATTTGCCTCTGGGCAGTGCTTTCTGGTGGAGGCTGTGTCTGTGCACTGTGGGGTGTTGAGTTAATCTATCATCTACCCACTACATGCCAATAGCTCCCCTGTCCCATCTACCCACTACATGCCAATAGCTCCCCTGCCCCATCTACCCACTACATACCAATAGCTCCCCTGTCCCACATCAGGAGGACCAAAGGATACTTCAGGCGTTGAACAATGTCCCCTGGGGGATAAGATGGCCCCTGGTGTGAACTACTTAACAATTACCAACTTGGCAAAAGGCGCCCGTGGTCACGGGGTAACTATGGGGCAGCGAGGGTCACTCAGCACAAGCCTTATGATTATTGGTCGTAACTTAGATGAATGGTCAACTGAGTCCTAGTAATTTATTTTTCAAAATATTTTTATTGATTTATTTGAGGGAGAGTATGGGCACACCAGGGCCTCTTACCAGTACAAACAAGCAGACACATGCACTTCTTTGTGCCTCTGGTGCTACATGGGTACTGGGGGACCGAACCTCAGCCATCAGGCTTTGTAAGCAGCTGCCTTTAAACTCTGCACCATCTCCCCAGTCCTAGGAATTTATTTTTCTAATATTTTATTTATTTATGTATCTGAGAGGAGGAGAGTGAGTGAGAGAGTGTATGTGAATGGGCACACCAGGGCCTCCAGCCACTGCAAACGAACTCCAGACACATGTGCTCCCTTGTGCATCTGACTTATGTGGATACTGGGGAATCAAACCTGGGTCCTTTGGCTTTGCAGGCAAATGTCTTCACCGCTAAGCCATCTCTCCAGCCCCTGGGAATTTATTTTGAAAAAGACTTAGGTCTGGGCTCAGTTGGTGAAGTGTTTGCCTTATATGCATGAGGACCTGAGTTTGATCCCCAGAGCCCATCTTAAAAAGGCAAGCATGGGCTGGAGACATTGCTCAGTGGTTCAGGTTCACATTCCCAATGCCCACGTAAAACCAGATGTACAAAGTGGTACATGAATCTGGAGTTCATTCGTAGCAGCTAGAGGTCCTGGCATGCCCATTCTCTCTCTTTTTCTCCCTCCCTCTCCCCACCCCACCTGCCTGCTTACAGATAAATGAATAAACATTTTTTTTAAAGACAAGCACGGTGGTGCACATTTATAATCCCATTGCTGGGGAGGTGAAGACAAGTGAATCTCTGGGGCTGGCTGGCTAGCCAGTCTGTAGTATTTGGCAAAGTCCAGGCCTGGAACTTGACACTCTGTCTCAAAAAAGATGGGCGCTACTGAAGTGGAATGACCCCTGGGGTTCCGTGGCCTCCATGTGGTTGTCCATACATGTGCTCATGCACACACACATACACCTGCATACCCTCACACGTATACATCACAAAAATAAAATTAAATAAAAAAACAAAATGCAGAACAAGTAGACAAACATTGATGTACAAAGGTGCATCATAACTGTATGGTTACTAAAGTTTGAAAGACTATAATTAAATTTCTTCAAAATATGGCATAGGATACTAGACACTCTTGAAAAATAGCTGTGTGTATCTGTATGTCATAATATGAATTCTAGTAGTGCCTGTAAGACCTCCCTTTAAGTTCCTTTGGGGTTCCCAGAGATTGTTACAAACAAGGAATTACTTCAGAAAAGCAGATTAATAGTATCTGGATGAAGTGTCAGCCAAATTCCTTACAATAACTGGATCCGGAAACCGTTAATCATTAGTTCAAGAAACCTTTACTAAGCGCGCTGTTGTACTCAGACCCTGCCCAGAACTGGAGAGACAATGATATATTTTCTCCTCACTCGTCTCATAGGCAAAAACACCATGACACAGTGGTACTCAAAGCCAAGTTCTGTCTTTGCTTCCTGTGATAAAACTGTACTTTGACTGAAGGTTGTTCAGAGTCATGTAGAACTGTACCTCGTTTCATTCTTCAGACTTGAGCAGTTCACACCAAGTGAAAAGTATTTATTCGCTGACTTATATAACTGAGCATACATTCAGGAAGTCGTCTGAATACTCGTTCAGGTCCAAGTGTGGGACATGATCCTCCCTGAGCCTGGGAAATGAACACTCAATGATATTTTGTTCAACTTGAGACAGTCCAGGGAGGGAGATTGGCTATAACGTACCGCAGATGTGACTTTAGAAGCAACCACAGGAGCGGGAGATGGAAACCCTCTTTCCCCGCAGACTTGTGCGGCCAGCGGGATGCCCTCCCCACAGCTTCGTGAATATGGCAGCATGACTTTAAGTGCTGAGGTGTGGCCATCTAGTCTAGCCACCCACGTGAAAACTCCCGCATCATCTTCCATTCCTAGGGTCAACCTTTCTTGACCACAGAGGCTCAGTACAGTACCCCGCGGGTCAAAGCTGTCCCTGGTATCCACCAAACTGGCACCTGCCAGACCACATGACCTCACAGAGCTTCTGCCAGCCGACCATAGGCATCAGTAGAGTGAAGGGCGCTGGCTTGGATCTGGGCTCAAATCTTGGATTATCCATGTTCTTTAAACTTCTGTATCAGAGGTTTATATTTCCAGTATAAACAATATTGTGATACAGCTTCCTACATAAACCCCATCTACTTATTTAGCTGGATTTTATATATATATGTTTTATTTTTAGGTGTGTGTGTGTGTGTGTGAATGAAATTGTTTATGTGTGGGCGCATGTGTGTATGTGGATGAACACATCTTTGCAAGGAAGCCAGAGGTCAATGCCATGAATCTCCCTTTTTCACTCTCCACTTTATTTTCTCAAGATAGGATCGGTCACCGAACCTGGGTCCTTAGGCTTCGCAGGCAGGCGCCTTAACTGCTAAGCCATCTCTCCAGCCCCACCCCTAGGTTTGAAATGGGTCCTGGGGACCCAAACCTAGGTCTCCATGCTCATACACCAAGCACTTTGATCTATCTTCTCGGTTTTCTTTTTCCAAAATAAATTCCTAGACACGAACCTGGCTGTTTGCTCCTCAGCGTTGCGCTGGAGGGCTTACTCCAAGCCCTCCTCGCTGCCTCGCAGCGGCTCTGTGACAGACGGCTCCTGCTGCAACAGGCTGGCAAGACTGTCATGTCCGGAACAGGCGACGTGAATTGACTTCTTAAGACTGGTTTGAAGAGTAAATAAAACAATGTGTGTTAGGCATTTGGTCCAGTGCCTGGTGTGAAAACTGCCACTCAGTGAAGCAGTTGGTGAATGCCTGGGCCATGTTTTGTCTTTGTGTGTATGTCGGAATGGGCACACAGGAGACACGGCATGCAGGTGAGGGTCCGAGAGGACTTCGGGTGTTGGCCGCACCTTTCACGTTGTCTGAAAGGGGGTCTCTCGGGCTCATTGCTGCAGACACCAGGCTCACTGGCGTGCAAGCTCTGGGGGTCTCTTCACTCTGCCTCCCATTGCTGTAGACTCGTTGCGTGCTCTCTTGGTGTCTGGTTATTTTATTATTTTATTATTTTTTTTTTTTGAGGCAGGGTCTCGCTGTAGCCCAGGCTGACCTGGAATTCACTCTGTAGTCTCAGGGTGGCCTCGAACTCACGGCGATCCTCCTACCTCTGCCTCCCGAGTGCTGGGGTTAAAGGTGAGCGCCACCATACTGGGCCTGGTATCTGGTCTTACATGGGTTCTGGACTTGAGACATCCACTCCATTATCAAGTTTGCACAGCAAGCACTTGCATGTAACCCCTGAGCCACCATCTCCCCAGTGCCTGGTTTGATCGTTTCTATGAATGGCCAGGCTAGCCAAAGTGACCAGTGTTTTCCAACTGCTGTTACTATCGTAGTCCTCTCCTTACCTCTTTCCGCTCTAAGAATCTCATGACATTTATTTTGTGTGCATCTGCCCTGCTTCACTAGATAAAAGCTTAGTGCGGAAGGACTTCTAATCTACTTTATATACTGTGGTACCTCTGTGGTGCCCAGAACACAAGCAGGTTCCTAATTGATATTCCTGACTGGATGGGGAACATGTTTTTCACATCATTGCTTCCAAGGCACATTTTTTCTTCATTTCAATTCTCACCCTTCTGAGGGTGCTGGGGCCTGGGGCCTCTTCATTGTCAGGAGGCCCTCTGCGTATTCTCTAATGCTTTCTTTTTAAAACTATTATTAATTTTATTTAGTTATTTGAGAGAGAAAGAGAGAGAGAGAGATAAAGAGGCAGATAGAAAGAGAGAATGGGTGCACCAGGATATCCAGCCACTGCAAACGAACTCCAGATGCAAGTGCCGCCTCGTACCCCTGGCATTATGTGGGTCCTGGGGAATCGAACGCTGAGCCATGTCTCCAGTTCTCTAATGCTTTCTCTTTCCTTCTTTCTCTCCCCCACTGCAGGATGCCTTTGTGGAACTGTACGGCCCTGGTGTACGACCCCTGTTTGATTTCTCCTGGCTGTCTCTGAAGACCCTGCTGAGCCTGGCCCTGGTGGGGGCGTGTGTGACTCTGGGTGCCTATCTGGGCCACAAGTGAGGTCCATCGGCCTGCCCCAAACAAATATGCAAAAGGTTCACTGAAGCAGTAGAAATAATATGCATTGTCAATAATGTACCACGAGACGAAGTTGTGGTCTCTTTAAAAGAAAGCAAAACACATACACACACGAACACACACACACACACACACACACACACACACACACACAGCTTTCAGGCAAAAATGTCGAATCAGCTATTTACTGCCAAAGGGATATATCATTTATTTTTTACATTATTAAGAAAAAAAAAAAAAGATTTATTTATTTAAGACGGTCCCATTGAAACCCCAGTCTTTGGAAACCCTGCCACAAACTGCCAAGCACCACTTTGTGCGGCTGCTGTACCTACTGGCTTGTGCCTGGGACCTCAGCTCTGTTGTCCTCCATGGCTGGCCTGACCCACCCTTGGACAACCCACGGACCCGGACTCCCGGCTGCTGCAGAAGCCTCGGCTCCTCAAGGCGAGGGAGGAGGCTTTCCTGTGACTTCTGTTCACTGACCCCCGGGCGCTGGGACACTGTAGAGGGAGTGTGCTGACGGGGGAGGCTAGCTTTCTGGACCCGGGGGGCTGACCTTTTGCTTATGACTGACGTGGTGCATGCTGAAGGTGGAGGACGGAGCTGGGAGGCACATGGATGTGGTCCCGCTAAGACTTCCCTGCTGAGACAGTGACGGAGAAAAAGAAATGCCCTTAAACCATAGGAAAGTATTTTTTTAAGCTACCAATTGTGCCGAGAAGCATTTTAGCAGTTTATATAATGCCATCCAGTACCTTAAGCCCTGATTGTATATAATCGTATATTTTGGATACGCCTCCCCTCTCCCCTCCCCTCCCTCAATACTTGCTCTGTCTGAGTAGGAAACAGAATCCTCTGGATTTGAGGAAGTGGATGTTCGAGGGACTTCTTCAACATCAGAAAGAACGGAGTCACCTAGAGCATCAGGCGGCCACAAGTGCCTGCTTTGAGGAGACCAGTGTCTGCAGAACCGGGCCTGTGTCCGCATCCAAGGCCCAGTCCTGGCTGGAGGCCTTCACTGGGTTTGGGATGGAACAGTTACTGGTCTCCGAATGTCTGGAAGCGGACAGAGCTCAGAATTCCACAGTGGAGAAGGAGCCACAGTGGGACCCGGCTGGGGCCTGCTAGCCTCTTAGACACAGGCCGCTTTCCATGGAGCCTGGAACCTGGGAGCCACAACTCTTCCTAAGACACTTACCACTGTGGAGAGGAGAGAGCCGTCCCTGTGCCTTTCCTAACAGAGGGGCATGGCGAGGGCCAGGGAGCCACCAACCAAGAAAGAAGGCTGGATGTACCCTGTGGACCGCTGCGCATGCCCATCAGTGGCTCTCAGCCAGCCCAGTTTTAAGGCAAGGTTTTAAGTGACTTGGTGGAGGGCCTTAAAATACCAAGGGAAGTGCTGAAATGAGGTGTCATGAATTCAGTGACCTGTGTCTATGGAATTACATGTAAAACATTATCTTGTCATTGTAGTTTGGTTTTATTTGAAAACCTGATAGTGGGAGATTTATTTACAGAAAGTTCCAGGTATGGAATGTGAAGATTATCTGCACACCTGTATCGATTATCTGTACATCCTGGGGCAGTAAAAAAAAATAATAATAATGGTGGAAAACTATAGAGAAGTAGCAAAAGAAGCAAATTCTCCAGCTGATAAATTGAAAGAAAAAAAAATTTTTTTTTCAAATTTAGAATCAGCTTGGAGGATTTGTGGAATAACCTGGTGGCATTATGACATGATACACCATTTATCTATATTAACTTTGGAATGTATTGTTCAATGTTGATTGCTGTGTTTGATATTTCGAAGGCTGCTTTAAGAAAATACATGCATCTCAGCATTTTTTAAAAAAAATTCTACTTAGTTATGGCCTCTAGAATATTTGTTAGCAAAAATGATTAATTTCCCATTTGAGGTTTTTTTTTGTCTCTTGAGTCTTCAAAAGCATTTCTGGAAAGGTGGGAAGGTGTGCCACCTAGATCCCTCTGCCCACCGAGAAAAGCTGGGTGCTGACAGAGTGGTATGCAGGCATCTCTGCGTTCACGGGGTTGGTCATTGTGATGGATGTAGCTGTGGATCACTTGACCCTGTTCCTTCAAGGTGACTGTGTCCCAGAATGTGACTCATGTGACCCAGGATGACATGCATGAACCCATGGGCTTCATTCCATTGGAAATCCAGGCGGGAAGACCGGCCAAAGGATTAACATCTGGCAGTTGGGCCTTCGGTTTCCAGAAAGTTACTTTGAAAAGCCTGTTACTACGTAGAGGTGTCCAGAACCCTCCCACCCGCCTTCCGCCGGCCCGTCTTCTGCGCGGCTGTCACTCAGGCCCTTCCTGAAACTCGGTGGTGGTTGGGGAGCCAGACACCCCTGGTGAGTCTTAGGGAATGGGATGATCGGACCTTTTTGAATGATTCTAATTTTTAAACGAAATATTATCTTCTGAAAGGTTTACATACTCCAAGTAATGAATATGGAATATCAAACCCTGCGCTGCTATCCTGCCAAGATCATTTGAATGGAGTCGGTTTGCAGTACATGCCGAGTGGAGGCTCCTCCAAGCTGCTTTGAGAAAACAATGAAGAATACGGACTTTTTTTTTTTAATATAAAACCAATTTGTCTTTTGTTTTTGTTGTTACTGTTCAAACTGGGATTTGCAGAGTATTTTGAGAAATGTGTATTATATATATATAATTATATATATAAATATATATTAAGAAAAGGTCATAGGGCCTAACTTCTGGCTGGTTTCCTTCAGATGTGGGATTTTGTAATCTGATTTTAATGGTAAAGTCGCCGAGCCACTGACTCCAGGACTGTAGCGAACAGTGGCTACACTTGCTCTAAGAGCCGTTGGTGTTGCGCTTTTTCTTGTTAAAAACATGTTAGAAGCATTGAATGTATATAAAAGTCTCAACTAGTCATTTTTTTCTCTTTTTGTTTTTATCCTTTTTTTTTTTTTTTTGAATGTTAGATATTTTGCTGTCAGGCCACAGAGAGCCATCCCAGTGTATTTCATGTTAAGAAACATTTCACAGTTGAATCTCAACTCCTCTTTTCGGCTTTCTGGTCTTCGCTACATTGGACGAGGTCAGGGTAAATTGGAACTGCGCACACTCCCCAAATCGGGTCCAAGGGATCTATAAAGAGCCCGCAGGAACAAAGCACCAGAGAATCTCTGGGGGCTCTGGAAGCCTGGCTGGCCTGACTCTCAGAGAGACATGGAAATAGCTCACCCCAGAGGGTTCACAGGTTTCAGTCTCGTCTCACAGTCCCAATTAGGGAAGCACTTTTCATAGGAACAAGCGAAAAACTGCGTGTTCTTTGCCCAGCTCACTTGTTTCTGCATGTCTGGGTGTGGCCTGCCTTCATGCATCTCTTTTTTTATTTCACTGGCAAACACTCATTTCTTACAACTGAAAGCCCAGCTGTAGCCTGGGGGCGGGGATTAGGGTATGCTTAAGAACTCAGAGGAATTATAATTATGGAGATTAAATGTAAAAAAAAATTAGGACAATCCCAGTGCATACTTGGCTTTCCCATCAAGGATCTAGTGAATGGGCAGAATTACAAGTTATTTATCTTTAAAGTTAAACTAAAACAATTCCCGACCATGAACTTACCTCTCATCCTAATTGTGCTTTGAAGGCAATGACTGTCTTTATACGTTCTTATCACTTATAGTTAGAAATGCACACTTACTCTATCAGGAGGAAAAAAAAAAAACACACAGGAAAGGCTTGAAATATAAGGCAGTCAGAGGAAATTAGGGAGTCAGCTGAAATTCTAGCCTGTTCCTATTCTGTGGTATCTATGGCAGTCCAGACAAATGTGATTACACACTTTTTAAGAAATACAATTCTACATTGTCAGGCTCGCAAAGGTTCCAATCAGATTTGTATCGTTGCTCAATTGGGAACTTTGGGGGATTTTTTCTATATTATTAGTATTTTATTATTATTGATTACAGGACAAAGGACATTTGTTGTGAGGGCGGGAAGAAAAGAATTTATTAATTCCCCAAAATAATGGTTTTCAGAAAAGCCTCAGTAGGGTGTGAGGGGCTCTTACTAGGGCCAGTGTAATGTACTTGCAGTGGTGTCCCTTTTGCAGGAGGTGAGGTCTATTTTTTTAAGTTCTGAGTTCCATTTAGATGCAAGGGCACTGGCACGGCTCAAAATGTAGCTTAGCATGACCGTGCAATGGTATATATTTTAGGGTGGCTAAGTCTAATGGATATTTAAACAATAACTTTTCTGTTTTAGCCAACAGAATATTTAATGACAGCCTTCTAGTTGGTAGGGACATCCGTCTCTAATGTTTATTATACACAATACCATTTTTTTAAAAAAGAGGATTGAATTCAAAAGAACAAAGAGAAAGCTGAACTGGGTAAGTGATCACAAGCCTCTTAGCCTTTCCCCAGGCATCATGCTCTCCTCTCTCTTTGGTAACCATGAAACATGCATCTCACCAGGCACAAGAAAAACACATGGAGGATGGACAGTATCTTCCCACTGCGTCAGGATTACCCAGGGGAAACATCCTAAAGCCATTGTTCTGTGGTTGTTTTGTGTACCAAGGAGATAAAAACATTCATGGATGATGGAAAAGGCCAGTTTACCAGAAGCCCTGGGACACCTAACTAAAAGAACACCAGTATAGCTACTCAGTAGCGCCGTCCCGTCTGGGAAATCTACAGTCTGCCTCCCAACCTGCTCATTCACTGCTTTTTCTTCTAAGGTAGCATCCGAAAGATAGGTGACTGATTTAGTCTCTTTGGGGGAAGCTTTCTTTTGGTGACTTAAAAAAGGTTTATTTTTTTAAATTTTTAGTTTTGAGTGAGAGACAGAGTAAGAGGCAGAGAGAGAGGAGACAGAGTATGGGCGCACCAGGGCCATTCAGGCACTGTGAACAAACTCCAGACGCATGCACCCCCCTGTGGCGCATGTGCAACATTGCATGCTTGCGTCACTGTGTGCCTGGCTACATGGGACCTGGAGATTCGAACATGCGTTCTTAAGCTTCGCAGGCAAACGCCTTAACCTCTAAGCCATCTCTCCACCCCTCTTTTGGTGACTTTTATAATAATCTCTTCAGTTTTCAAGCAAGTTTTGCTTTTTTTCAGTTTTTTTAAGTAAAAGAAGTGTACAATAAATGTTTTCATATGGAAATGTTTGTTATCAGGATTTTTTTTCATACTTTTACTTTCCATGGGCTGCCTGTAATCTTGATACTTTTAGGAGTGGCTGATACCGGCAACAGTGTACATACAAGAAAATATATGATAAACATATTTACATAGTTAAGGTAAAGAAAGTCTCCAGTTGGCTATCGTCAAATATAATAGCACTTTGTGTTGTTGGGGAAAATGTCACATTACCATTAAACTCTCCTTGTCTGTCCGTTTAATTTTGTAGAGAAAAATAAAATACAGTGTGAGATACTGGTTGTGTTCTGGAGTTGTTTACAATGTGCTCACGCCATCTTGCCTGCCACACGTTTATCATTAAACACTTTGGAAATCCTTCCTAACAAGCCAATACAACCACCATGAGTCCCACACTCATGAAGTTCTCAGGGGCCAGGCTAAGGCATTGTCTTGCCAGTAAAGCCACCTTGGGAGGAGCCTTTGGTGTTTGCTTCATTCGACATCTTAGCTAGGCTCAAGGGGAAGCCTGCCTCGGTTCTAATGCCTGAGGGAGTCACTGTTCTGTTGGGTGAGTTCTTCCTTAGGGACTGAGGATCCCAGCCTCTCCATTCCAAAGACTGAACTGCACAGAAAAAGGAAGGAGAAGCCGGGGCGTGGCAGCACACCCCTTTAATCCCAGCATTCAGGAGGCAGAGGTAGGAGGATTGCTGTGATTTTGAGCTCACCCACCCTGAGAGTACATGGTAAATTCCAGGTCAGCCTGCCCAGATTAGAGCAAGAGCCTACCTCAAAACAAACAAACAAAGAAAACCAGAAAGAAAGAAAAAGAAGGAAGGAAGGAAAGAAAGAAAGAAAGAAAAGTAGGAGGGAGAGAAGCTCAAGGAGACTCTTACTTTGGAGTTCATAAATTCTAAGTCACAAGGAATCAAGTGCTTACACCCACTTAACATTTGGGTCCTAATATCCTGAGCCTCTGTTCTCCAAGTCTATTCCTTTGACTTGATTTAAAGCCTTCTGACAAAAGAAAAGAAATGACATTTTTGAAAAGGAGCTGGTGAGGTGATTCCGTAGTTGAAGCCTCTTGTTTGTAAAGCCCGACAGGCCCGGGTTTGATTCTGCAGTACCTACATAAAGCCCGATGCACAAAGTGGCTCATGTATCCGGAGTTTGTTTGCAGTGGCCAGAGACTCTGACATGCCTGTTCATTCTCTCTCTCTCTCTCTCTACCTCCCTCCTTCCCTCCCTCCCTTCCTCCCTCCCACCCTCCCTCTCTCCCTCCCTCGTAAATAAATTAATAAATGTAAAAGCTTCTTACACTATCATCCACTTGAAAAGCCTTTGCTGGATATGACACCCTATGCACACACATTGCCACCTGCCCTCATTCTTTGGAAGGTGGTCACAGGCTTCTTGTCAGCTAGAGGAGAGAACTGAGACACGGAAGTTATCACAGGGCAGAATTCGAGCCCTGACTATGCTAAATGCAGGTCCTCGGGTCCATTTTTTCTTCTCTTCCAGTCAGTTATCTCCAAACTTTTGCAGACAGAACCAGGAGATAACAACGTTTCCAAAGGAAACCCAGACATTGAGTGTTTTTTTTTTTTGTTTTGTTTTTGTTTTTGTTTTTGTTTTTTGTTTTTTTTGAGGTAGGGTCTTGCCTTAGCCCAGGCTGACTTGGAATTCACTATGTAGTCTCAGGATGACCTTGAACTCACAGCGATCCTCCTACCTCTGCCTCCCAAGTGCTGAGTGCTGGGATTAAAGGTGTGAGCCACCACGCCTGGCTTGGAGCGTTTATAGTAATGAACACTCTCAGCATTTTGGGTCATTGTCATCCAGGGAATCTCCCTGACAACACTCTTAAGATCAAACCAGTTCTTACTGACCTCCCCTTTCTCAATCATCTGTGGAGGTCATCAAAAAAAAAAAAATGCTGGGGCTGAAGAGATGGCTTACGCTTAAAGGCACTTGCTTGCAAAGCCTGACTGCCCAGGTTCGATTCCCCAGTGCCCACATAAAGCCAGATGCACAAAGATGCACATTGGTCTGGAGTTTGTTTGCAGTACCAGGAGGCCCTGGCCATTCTCTCTCTCCCTCCCTCTCTCTCTCTCTCGCACGTGAACAAACAAGTTAAATATGTTTTAAGATGCTGCTCACCTTTACTTTCCAAATGTGTGAGGTGCTGAATTAGTGGCCTATGCTGCCTCACACGGACAGGACAGGACAGGACAGGACACAGCGACACCGCATACAGCTTCACGAGCCCGTGCCCCAAACCCCAGGCTTGTCTCATAGAAAACTATGACAAGCTAACGAATTCCAAGCTACCGATCCTAAGAAGTGCTTTACGAGGAGATGAAAGATGATGGGGACAAAAGGAAAGATTAAAATGTCCAGGTGGCAAAAAGAACTTACTTCTGTATCATTCATGTAGGGAACGTTAACTGTCACCTGTCCATGATGTTTAGATTCCGGCAGAAAATTTTAAAGTGATGCGGCAGACTCGCTTTGAAATTGTCCATTCTTAACTTCTCGGACAAGCTTCTTGACAGCATGCATCAAAATTCTATTTCAAAATGGTCCCCAGAGAGTCAGTCAGCCAGCGATTCTCTTTCAGAAGAGACATTCAGATAAAAGAAATGGCACCACAACAAAAGAAAGGCCTGGAGTGTGGGTGACATACTGCAAGACAGCTGAGCAAGAAGCCCAAAGTTCTCAACAGTTCTTAATCCCTTTAAAGTCCATGTGGAAATCACCCAAGCACTTTATCGGGAATCGTAATTACTTCATGGAAAAGGCTATAAATTACATCATATAAAACGTCCTGCCACAGACTCTCAGGGTAATTTTTTTTTTCTCAGACTATTTGAAAAGCAACTTAGAAACTTAATTTTAAAAATTAAATGTCAACCTAAATGTTTAGAAATGCCCTTTAACCTTCTTCTTCTTTTCTTTTTTTTGGCATGTGTATGTGTGAGCAGTGTGTATGCACGTACGCTGTGTGTGCAGGTGCACATGCATGTGTATGTGTCTGCACGTGGAGGCCAGAGGTCAATTAGGCTCCACCTTATTTTTTTGGGACAGAGTCTTACATTAAACCTGGAGCTCTCTGATTCAGCAAGACTAGCTAGTCAGCAAGCCCCAGGGATCCTTTTTTCTTTCTTTTGACCTCCCCAGTACTGAGAATATAGTCACACACCACCATGCCTGGGGATTTGAGCGTCTGCTCAGGATCTGAGCTCAGGCACGTAGGTTTGCATGGCCAGATATGCAGGCGAGAGGAGCTCAGAGGTGAATGCCAGAATGAATGATAGCTAAATCTTTCCATGCCGAAGGAGGGAAGGAAGGAAGGAAGGGAGGGAGGGAGGGAGGGAGGGAGGGAGGGAGGGAGGGAAGGAGAGAGGTTACTACCACATTTATATAAGTACTTTAGGGAGAGACACGTTTGTGGGCATGCTCAGCTTAGGGTCATAGTTCAAGAAGGGAAGACAGCTTATAAATATTGGGGTCTGCTCGGCTCACAGACATGCAGCACATGTTCAAAAGAAAATCGCAGACAAGAGGGGCTGGAGAGATGGCTTGGCGGTTAAGCGCTTCCCTGTGAAGCCTAAGGACCCCGGTTCGAGGCTCGGCTCCCCAGGACCCACGTTAGCCAGATGCACAAGGGGGCACACGCATCTGGAGTTCGTCTGCAGTGGCTGGAGGCCCTGGCACACCCATTCTCTCTCTCTATGTGCCTCTTTCTCTCTGTCTGTCACTCTCAAACAAATAAAAATAAACAAAAATAATTTAAGAAAAAGAAAATGGCACACAGGAGCATCTGGGCATACTCAGTTTAAATCATAAGGTTTCAGTGAACAAAGTGAAGGACGTTTGGCAGGTGTGACAGCATAGGAGTTTTCCCCAAAAGCTGCCAGCCTCACCAGCTAACAGATTCTGGTGCAGGTGAACCTCACAATTCTCTTTCAAGCAGTGACTCAGGAACCCAGCCTCTCTCTGTCTTGGGGTTATCATCTTTTTAATTTTTTATATTATTTATTTATTTACAAGCATGGAGAGACAGAGGACAAAGAGAGGGAGGGAGGGAGAGAGAAAGAGAGAATGGGCATGCCAGGGCGTCAAGCCACTGCAAACAAACTCCAGATGTATGCACCACTTTGTGCATCTGGCTTTAAGTGGATCCTGGAGAATCAAACCTGGGTCATTAGGCTTCATAGGCTAGTGCCTTCACGGCTGTGCCATCTCTCCAGCCCAAGGGGGCCATCTTCTTCAACAGAAGATTTCCAGAAATGTCCTAACTTCTCAAGACTTCTGAACGCCAGTGTCAGATCTTCAAAGATGAAGACGGTAAAACGCCTCCCACGCGGTCTTGGCTCCCTGAGTCTGAACGTCCCAGACGTTATCCAGCCTCTTCCACTCTAGTTCCCATTCTAGTTAGACTGTTTGCATAAGCTTTGGTCCCTGACGTCCCTTTATACTCTGAGGCCTCTTGCTTCGGTGTCCATGCAGCCCTTCAAGTTTGTGTCCTCCACAGATTTGATAAGACGGCCTGCTGCAGCTCTTCCCAAGTGAAATTGCGAAACAGGTCAAACAGAAAGAGCCTTGCTGCTCTGTTCCTATCACTCCGCTGGAAGGAGGCCTGTCGTTTCTTCTCCTTATTTAACCACTTCAGAATTTGCAGAATGAGGGCAAGAGACTTGAGGTTTCTCCCTTTCCGTAGCCTCTGTAAATGCTCTCTCTCTCTCTCTTTCTTTCTGCCTCTTTGTGTTCTTTGTATTGTGAGTATATGTTTCCAGATTCCTTTATACTATCACCATGTATGTGTATGTGTGTGTTATGCACGTGTGTGTGTGTTCCTGTGTGTATGGTGGGGGGGCATGTGCATGTGTGAACACATATATATAAAGGCCAGAGGTGGGTATAAGGTGTCTCCATCAATCGCTCTCACACACTTTCTTCTTTGAGACAGGATCTCTCGCTGAACTTAGAACTCACTGATTCAGCTACACTAGATGGCCATCAAGCCTGAGAGACCCGCTGTCTGTCTCTACCTCCCCGGCACTGGGATTACAAGCATGTGCTGTCATGCCCAGCTTTTTAAAAAATATTTTATTTATTTATTTATTTACTTGGGAGAAGCAGATAGAGAGAATGGGCACACGAAGGCCCCCAGCCACTGCAAATGAATGCCAGACACATGTGCCACCTTGTGTATCTGGCTTATGTAGGTACTGGGGATTCGAACCCGGGTCCTTTGGCTTTGCCAGCAAGCGCCTTAACCACTAAGCCATTTCTCCAGCCCATGCTCAGCTTTTATGTGGGTGTTGGGGATCTGAACTCTGGTCCTCATGCTTGCAATAGCAAGCACTTTACACACTGAGCCTCTCCCCAGTTCCGGTTGGGTGTATTTTTTGTGTTTTGTTTTTTGTTTTGTTTTGTTTTTGTTTTTGTTTTTGAGGCAAGCCCAACAGACTGGTCTTTTTTTTTATGTGTGTGTGTGTGAGAGAGAGAGAGAGAGAATTGGCACACCAAGGCCTTCAGCCACTGCAATAGAACTCCAGATGGGTACCCCCCCTTGTGCACATGTGGGACCTTGCAGCTTGTGTCACTGTGCATGTGGCTTACATGGGACCTGGAGAGTAGAACGTGAGTCCTCAGGCTTGGCACGCAAGCGCCTTAACTGCCAAGCCACCTCTCCAGCCCCTTGCTTAGAATTTTTTTGTTTTTTGAGGCAAGCCCAACAGACTGGTTTACTTTTTATGGTGGGAGAGAGAGGGAAGGAGGGAGGCAGAGAGAATGAGAGAGAATTGGCACATCAGGGTCTCCAGCCATTGTAATTGAACTCCAGACCTGTGCGCCACCTAGTATGTGTGTGCAACCTTGTGCATCTGGCTTACGTGAGACATGGAGAGCAGAACATTAGTCCTTAGGCTTGGCAGGCAAGCACCTTATCTGCAAACACATCTCTCCAGCCCTGTTTGGCATGCTTTTAATAATTATTTTTTATTTTTATGAACTTTACAGTACGAAGGCATTACAAATTGGTCATAGTCCCATAGGGTTATATATACACATACACACACACACATATATTTGGTTTTTCAAGGTAGGGTCTCATTCTACCTCAGACTAACCTGGAATTCACTATGTAGTCTCAGGCTGGCCTTGAACTCACGGCGATCCTCCTACCTCTGCCTCCCAAGTGCTGGGATTAAAGGCGTGCGCCACCACGCCCGGCTTAGGGTTATATTCTTACATGCCCCTCTCCAGGTCCCATTCCCCTGATGGTTAGAATATAACTTCTAACCCTGTGGCTCTGACAATCTTTCTGCACGACCCCCCCCCCCACCCACAGCAATATTTCCTGAGCTTTGGCAGGCATTTTAAAATCAACTGAAACCAATAGCTTGTCTTGACCTATTTGTCACAAGTCTGTCTGAGTTCTTGATCACAAGACCCTATACCACCCTTAATATATGTAGTTTAAATATTTCAACCTCTACCCATATTAAGACATGCACCCAAAGCAATCTGGCCAGCAACTTTCTCCTCTCTTGTCTCTTCCACGGGAGGATGCTGTCTGACCAAACTTGAACGACAGACACCTTTCAGGCTCTCCTACAGCTCTCCCATGGAAAACCTCCAGGAAAAGAGCCCGAAGGCGACCAT
Organism: Dipus sagitta; assembly: GCA_036346955.1. NCBI lineage: Eukaryota > Metazoa > Chordata > Mammalia > Rodentia > Dipodidae > Dipus > Dipus sagitta. The sequence continues at coordinate 54,702,141 of CM070785.1, forward strand.
GAAAAAAACCCCAAAGTCCCTGAGCTTTTTCCCACTCTCAAACCGTCGAGTCTGTCTGCGCCGTTTCACAGATGTTGGCTGCAGAACAAGCCTCGTCTCTTGCTTCAGAGACAAAAGACCGTTCATTACTCACAGTAATTGCAATTGCCAGAATTACCCGCCTTTTAAGTGGGACCCTCCTTCCCCAGTTCCCACAAGGAAATCCAGGTGACACCGACAGACACAAAGTGTTCTAATACAGGGCAGAAAGTGTGAGTTGGGAACTTGAATCTCGTCTAACTGGCATTGTACCCACGGAGTGCCTGCGTTCTTGTTCCTGGGACGAAACACCCAGCCGGAGCAGCTTAGGGAAGGCAAGGGTCTATTTCAGCTGACAGTGGTTGGGGGGAAGGTTCCACATGGTGGGCCCGCATGGTGTAGAAGCAGGACAGCGTCACACTGCCACGTTGGCAGGGAGGAAGTAGAACGGGAAGAGAGGCTGAATCAGAAAATCTCAGAGCCTTTCCCCACTGACACACTTCCTTTAGCAAGGCTCTTCCTTCCGGCGCCACCAACTGGACATGGCCTATTCAAAAGCACGAGTCTTTGGGGGAATATTTAACACTTACTACCAAAGCCCATCAGCCCTTCATTTGAAGGGAGACATTATTAGCTCTGTCTTCCAACTTGGTTCACTGTCAAATATTCTTTTAAAAAAATATTTTTTTATTATTTATTTATCCATTTGAGAGAGAGAGAGAGGGTCTTCAGCCACTTGAAACAAACTCCAGACACATGTACCACCTTGTGCATCTGGCTTATGTGGGTACTGGGGAATCAAACCTGGGTCCTTTGGCTTTGCAGGCAAACGTCTTAACCACTGTCAAATATTCTTGAGCCTAATCTAGAACAAAGGGCCATCAGTGCCTTGCTTATGGCATAAACAGGCACATGAGAGATTTGTCGAGAATTTGTGTCCCTGCAGTGACACAGAACAATTAGGTAGACCACCAAATGCCAACAAAGCAAAATAGATCCCCACAGGCCTTGCTCCTCAAGGTGGAATGTTCTAGCACAATCTGAGCGCTACACCACAGCTAGATCCTCTGTAAGGGCCACATCCCGCTCAACACAATGAGTCCATTAAATAGTGTGAGATAAATATTTCTTAATGTCAAGGCATTAGATCACTGAGGCTTATTGTATTTACTGGGTCTTTAGAATCCCTAATGTCTAGGGCTAGGTATGTAGCTCAATTGGTAGAGTGCTCATGTATCAGGCGTAAGACTCTGGTGCACTACATAAACCAGGTGTGGAGGTACACACCTGTAATTCCAGCACTTCAGATGAATGGATTTATTCCCAATAAACATTTGTCGAGATGTTGCCTTACTCTGGGTGTAAGTGTTGGCTGGGCTAGAGACCACAGGAATCGAGAAGACATGGTCCTTAGCTTTGGGAACTCTCACTCCAGGGTCTTAGGATTTTAACTTTTGTAAAAAAAAAAAAAAAAAAAAAAAAAAAAAAAAAAAAAAAAAAAATTATCCTTTTTGAAAGAGAGAGAGAGAGAGAGGCAGGTAGATAGAGAGAGTGAGACAATGGGCATGCCAGAGCTTGCAGCCACTGCAATACGAACTCCAGATACATGCACCCCCTTGTGCATCTGGCTTAAGTGAGTACTGGGGAATCGAACCTGGGTACTTAGACTTCGCAGGCAAATACCTTAACAGCTAAGCCATCTCTCCAGCCAGAAATTTCAAAATAAATATTTAACTCAAACTATTCAATGGGTTCATTGTGTCGGGGGTGAAGAACTTGCCACTTACATTACTAAACGTCTTTCAAAATTGGTCATTTGGAGGCTAGTGACCAAGGTAAATCACACACAGGGTGGTCTTCTGCCGAGCCTTGACCGGCTTTCTGTTGAAACAATGGCCTCAATGTCCTGGGCTTAAGGCTTTTTCTCTGCCTTCCTTGTCTGGTGTCCACAGTGTTGGGCCCCCTCCGCCTCTGAACCCCGCAGGCAGACACGGAGGAAGAAGCTACGAGTATCGTGAGTTAAACTAAACAGTAAGTGGACTTTGATCCTCCCTCTCGTGGGAGGGCATCATCACGTCCATCCACGTGGAGCCTCTCAGCCCAAGAACAAAAAGGAGAAAAAAAAAAGAGGTTAAGACGGATAAAATATTTATAGGAAAATTATTTCTCACAAGCAAACATCTTTATTCTAAAAGCTTTTAGAAACATAATTATTTTCTCCTTCTTGGCTTTTTCTGCTTTTAATAGGAAACACTTTAAAATCCCCTAGTTTGATTTCCAGGAAGCAATAATCCTGCCTTGGGTGGTGTTTAGGAAAGAAGTGAAAATGTTTCCGCTGAAATTGCTGCTGGGGCCTCTTGTGGTCTTGCATAAGAGCTTGTCCCAGGGGTGGGGCGGGCCAAGCCTCTTTCCTCTGGGATCGACTGCAAGAGACCCCTTCCTTCTGAAGGAACGGCTGAGCACCGGTCCTCACTCCCCCCAACCTCCCCGCTGACACCCCCAGTGAGACCTCTGCCCTCGGCCGCCCTGCCGACCAGAAATGAAACACGAACCACATGTGTGGCCGTGGCTTCTCGTTACCCAGCAGCCACAGTCAGTTCTCAAAACCCTCCCACGGAATGATGGTATAGTTCACTTAATCCAATATAACATGTCAGCCTCTAGCAAATATCAGTATTACTGTGGGGGCTGGAGAGATGGATGGCTCAGCGATGAGAGGCGCTTGCTTGCAAAGCTTGAGATAGCTTGGGTTCGATTCCCTAGCCTCCAACGTAAAAGAGATGCATAAAGTGGTGCATGCATCTGGAGTTCATCTGGAGTGGCTGGAGGCCCTGGTGTGGCCATTTGCTTCTCTCTCTCTCCCTCTCTCTTTTTCTCTCTCTCTCCCTCTCCTTCTGTCCACTTGTAAATAAGTAAATAAAGAATTTAAAATTTATTGTGACAGCTTCCATTCTTTTCTCATAGTGTCTTTGAAATCCGTGTAGAGCCCACAGTGGGGGAACATTTCAGTTGTAAGGAGCCACATCTTAGGAGCTCTCTGGCCACCTGTGACTGATGGCTACCACCTAAGAAGACACAGCTCTGGCCTTGGGCATGGATATTTTACATTTCACACCCAGCCACATGGCTATGAAATGCCTTCCACTGCATGCTAAAGCAGAAAAACTTTTTTTTTTTCTTTTTCCTTAGGCAGGGTCTGGCTCTACCTGGAACTCACTCTATAGTCCCAGGCTGGCCTTGAATTCACAGGGATCCTCCTACCTCTGCCTCCCTAGTGCTGGGACTAAAGGTGTGCATCACCACGCCAGGCCCAGGAAAACATCTTCTAATGCCCTCCACTGTTCTTTTGCAAGTTTGCCCATGGGAATTCCCCAGAGAGTTTGTTCAAAGGAATTCTTACTTTGGAAATGGTTGCTGTCAGTTCAAAGGGAAACCTAGGTCTGCAATACATTCAATGAGATTAATGCTAGTCATATTGTCAAGCAGTGAACTTGGTATCTCTCCTTTCTCATCAGTTTAAATATTTTTTTTTATTTAAGAGAGAGGGAGAGAGAGAAAGGGCAAGGGTGCACTAGGGCCTCCTGCCACTGCCAACGAACTCCAGATGCATGTGACACTTTGTGCATCTGGTTTTACTGGGGACTTGAACCCTGGCCATCAGGCTTTATAAGTAAGTGCCTTTAAGCACTGAGCCATCTCTCCACCCCCCTTTTCTCACCAGCTCAATGAGGTGCAATGTTTGTTCTGCCATTACCTACCAGCCTGTGAGACGATGGGGTAGAGGAGATTCAAGTGATGAGTATTAAGGCACCAGAGTTATATGGAACATGGAAAAACAACATTATTTATTACTGTAAACCAACAAGAACTGTAGAACTCCAGAAAATAATAAGCTCACAATAGCTACAAAGGCAGAGTAAGGACTCACATCAAGAAGCTGACGCAACAAAGCAAATTCTCACAATTGCCCCACAACGTCAACAATTTTCTTAACCAGTGCCAAACTTTGAGTTGTCATTTTTATTTACAGAGAAGAGCGAGAGAGGGTGATGATGATGAATGACCCCTCAGGATACTAATCAACTGCAGTCCTTGGAGCCAGGTACACATCACAGGAATGTGGCTTGATATTGCCTTGCAATAAACTCAGCTGTAAGCATGACGACGACTCTGCGGAGAGCCTCGCACGTGGACCTGATTTTCCAGGACCAACAATTTGAGGTGTCCGCGGAGACCTCCTGCAGTATCTCCACCTGGTAACCACCTGGCGGTTTTCCTTGCACTAATAGCTTTTAGATTAGCGACATTAGCTTCTAACATTCCCTAAGATGCCACTTAAAACTTACCTTCTTGGCTTTTTTTTTTTTTCTTTCAAATGAGGTCTGGGTGCAGGGGAATAGAGACATATGTTATCTTCATTTCCAAATTATTCTCTCGCAAGTGTTTCTTGAAAGTGGAGTTCCAATATTGGACTGTCCCCATTTGCTGTCACTAATTACTTCCTTGATGCCCCACCCAGTTGTGCCATAACTAATTCAAGTTAGAAAATAGAACACAGCCATTCTTTATCTCATGACACTCCTCTCCTGCTCCCAGAGAAGCCGCAAGCCTGCCACGAAGACTTGAACTTCATGAGGCCATGCTCTACTTAGACTCAATCACACGAGGCATGGACGATCCAGATCCAAGAGCACAGAACACAGTGTCGTCTCTGAGTCCACACTCACTGGTTGCCTGCTGGGTAAAGTAGAGGGAGGGGCTGAAGAGTAGACTCAACTGTTAAGGCACTTGCCTGCAAAGCCTAACGAGCCAAATTTGATTCCCCAGTACCCAGGCAGAGCCAGATGCACGAAGTGGCACGTGCATCTGGAGTCCATTGGCAGAGGCTAGAGGCCCTCGGGCCCGTGCTCTCTGTAGCCAGGTGTGGTGGTTCACGCCTTTATTCCCAGCACTTGGGAGGCAGAAGGAGGAGGCTCGCTATGAGTTAGAGGCCATCCTGAGATTGCATAGTGAATTCTAGGTCAGCCTGGGCTAGAGCAAGACCCTACCTGGAAATAAATAAACAAATGAAGGCCAGTTAAATGTGGACGATGGAAGGGTACTGATTCAGAACTCCCTATGCTTCACGAGGGAATCTGCTGCCTACTTCTCCTTGCATCTAGGAAGAGACGTAACAGCAAGAAGGGCAAGTGAGCTTGATAATGAGGAGTAAGGAAAGCAAGGCTTTGAGCTTCCCCTGACTAGAAGCTGGGATAAGCTGGAAGGTGGGCTAAATGAAAGCAAGACCCCCTCCACCACCGGCTGAGGACCAGATTTGGCTTTTTAAAAATGCTTTTTTTGTTTATTTTGAGAGGGGCGGGAGAGAAAGAGGCAGAGAGAGAGAGAGAGAGAGAGACAATGGGCTCACTAGGGCCTTCAGCCTGCTGCCAACAAACTCCAGACGCGTGCGCCCCCTTGTGCGAACGTGAGACATCGTGCGCTTGCATCACTGTGCGTCTTGCGACGTGGGACCTGGAGATTCGAACGTGGGTTCTTAGGTTTCTCAGGCAAGCACCTTAACGGCTAAGCCGTCTCTCCAGCCCTGGCTTTTTGTGGCTGGTCCTAAACTAGAAGTGGGAGGGGTGAGGATTCAGAAAGTCGTTAGCTGGTAACCAAATCTGGCCATCTGGTACTGATCACTGCAGGTGTTAGTGCGTGGGTCGGGGACTGTTGCCAGATTGTGGCAGTCTAGGCTTCCTGTCCTATACCAGCAGACCCGGGCTTCCTGGGCTGTCCACTGTGGATAATGCACTGGTCTTGCCAGGCTGCTTGCCATACACTACAGGCCAGAGTCCCATTTTTCAAAAAAAAAACATATTTTTAATTAATGTATTTATTTGTAAGCACAAAGAGATAGAAGAGAGAGAGAGAATGGGCACACTAGAGCTGCCAGCCACTGCAAACAAACTCTGGACACATGCATCAGTGTGCATCTGGCTTTATGTGGGTACTGGGGAATTGAACCCTGGGTGGTCATGCTTTGCAGGCAAGTGCCTTAACTGATGAGCCACCTCTTCAGCCCCACAGTCTCATTCTTTTTAAAAAAAATATGTGATCTGGCCATCATCATCCTGTGGAGCCCAGTCTCACAGGTACAGAAGCAAGTCAGTGAGAATGGCCGGACCCTAGAAAGCCATCAGCATGATTGCGTGGGAAATAATCAAACCAAATCACCAGGCATATGTGATGCTCTGGCAGCCACACAGTGATTTGTTGAGGACACCCTCTGAGTCCTTCTCACTTCACAGCCACATGGCTTAGTGGCATTTTTCATCTGTCCTGTGGTATTATGCAAGAGAGGGCCTCAAGTACACAGATCAACCAGTAGGAGGCAACCAGGATGTGGGAATGGAAAAATCAAACACAGGATTCAGTCCACAGGTTTGTGGACTGCTGAGATAGTAGATTACCCAAAGGGGACCCCCGAAGCCCAGGAGCTTTTGGACATGAAGGACTTGGGAGCATTTCCATGGGCTCCAGAAATCTTCAGATGTACAACCACTATTTGGAAGGTCAGTGTCCTCTTTCAACCATCCTGGGTCATCTTCAGTGGAGCGTGGTGTGTGGGCTCTGGAGCCCCATTAGGGACCAACCTGGCTCTAGCAATGTAATTTCTGCAGAGGATTCAATCACCTACGGTTGACGTGGCATTCGTGTATGGCAGATACTGAGCTAGGAGCTTTGGATCCGTGTCTCATGTCATCTTTCCCAACATCAGGAGCAAAAATACAGCTGGATTTTATTGACCTACCTCACTGGGGTCAAGTCAGGTTGTCAGCAGAGCCATGCCTACTCTGCAGGCTCCAGGGAAGAACTGGCTACTTGCCTATTCCATATCCGAACACACGTTCACGTTCTCTTCCCTGAATCACTACAGGTGCCACCTCTAGTACCGCTGCTCCTTGCTCATTCGCCTCTGATGCTCCTATTCCTTTTGAAAAGACCTTTATGGGGCTAGAGAGACAGCTTAGCGGTTAAGCGCTTGCCTGTGAAGCCTAAGGACCCCAGTTCGAGGCTCGATTCCCCAGGACTCACGTTAGCCAGATGCACAAGGGGGCACATGCATCTAGAGTTCATTTGCAGTGGCTGGAGGACCTGGAATGCCCATTCTTTCTCTTTGTGTCTTCTCTCTCTCTCTCTCTTTGTCCCTCTCTCTCTGCTTGTAAATAAATAAATAAAGTATTTGTGTAAGTAGGAAGAAAACTCAGTAGCAAAGGCCAATAAGCTAGAAAAGAGATATAAAGGGAAGAAAAAGGAAGGGAGAGGGGGACTTAATAGGATGGTATTGTATATATGTAAGCAGAAGAATAGATTAATGGGGGTGAAAAGGCCCAAGTGAGGTCAGCGGAAGAGACTGAGTAAAGGAAAGGTGGAGGGAGGGCTAAGCAAAATCTAAGAGGATATAAATAAGTCATATGGAAACCTACTTTTTTGGACAATGGAACACTCAGGAGCCATATATTGTTGCTAGAAAATTTTCAGTGCCAGGGATGGGATACCTTCCAGCAAGTTGTTGGCCAGGGAGGTCCCTGATGCCCCTAAAATATTACAGGCCATTGCCGAGGCCCTTGGTTTCCTACCAGGAATAGATGGTAAGACCCTATTGCTGAAGACTCCACATACTTGGGCTGCGAGGCCACTGAGAAATCCTGCTGGAACTGAGCTGATAACCTCCTCCATGTAGACCAGCTGACAGAAAGCTGGAAGAAGCCATTCTGCATGCAGTTCAATGGGAGAGAGAGAAATCACGAGTGAAGATACTCAACAGTGGACACTGCAAGTCTTATATTTTGCCAGCCAGGCCAAATGAGCCAACAGGTGCAATAGTGGCACACCTGTCATGGTGGAAACCAACTGTCCTCTAATTGTACTGGAGGCCTGCTCCATGGGGGGAAATACATCCCTGATACTGAAAACTTAAAACAGGGGTATTCATGATCCCTAGGGGTGTGATGTCTGCTGCTATCTGGATAAATGTATATACTATTCTTATCAAACTGCACAGTAAGCACTTCTCTAATGTTTATACCCATATATTAATGCTACTCTCAATTTTGGTAGAGAACCTTCTCTTTTCAGATGGCAGTGACCTTGGGATGACTCAGAAGGCATCATGGTGCTGGAAAGAAGTGACAAGAGTGCTCAGTACTGCAATATCTCTATCTCACCTTCCAAGGCTCAGGGTCCATTATGGAAGAGGTGGTGGAAAGAATATAAGAGCCAAAGGAAGTGTAGGACTCCTTACAACGTGCTCCCCCCAGACACAAAATGGCCTGGATATACATGACCTCACAGTGCCCGACACTACCTACACAAGACCATCATAATAGGAGGAAAAGATAATGACATCAAAATAAAAGAGAGACTGATTGAGAGGGGGAGGGGATATGATGGAGAATGGAGTTTCAAAGGGAAAGTTAGGGGAGGGAGGGCATTACCAAGGGATATGGTTTACAATCATGGAATTTGTTAATAAAAATAAATAAATAAAATAAAAAAGCTCCCTATGCTTAGGTTGAGTCTACCCAGACCAGAACAATCTCTCCCGTCTTGGGATCCCTAATTTTTCACATTTGCAAAGTCCACTTTACCATGCAAGGCAGCGTGGTCTGTGCATTGGAGTGAGTGTCATTCACCCATCTTAGTACTCTGCACAGACAGAGGCTCCAAGACGTTAACTCGTCTCTACGGTGCCTCATAGCTGGCAGTGGTGAAGCTCATGTTGGACCTTTCGGGCTACAGCAAGCTTCTTTCTGAGCTCACCTCCGCCTCACAGCTCACAGATAAGGTCGTATCTTCACCGTGGCTTTCCCCAGGCATATCAGTCCCCACGGCTGCCAGTCAGTGCAGTCGGCCATAGGTCCCCGTCCCTCCACCAAGCGTGTCTTCCCTGTGCCATCTGCCCTCACCTGCACCCCGAACCCCTCAAAATTCTTCCCCGGCTCCGTCATCAACGCACACTGGGAGACCCTTTCCTGAAGCTGTCCCTGCTCCCACTGTTTCCTTGAGGAAGGGTCCTAGAGACTTCCTGACTGCAGCGGTAGCTCTTCCCGGGAAATCTGACCAGCAACCGGCCTCCAGCGGTCAGGATGCTTTGGACCACAGGCCACAACCTGGAGACTGTACAGAGTTCCACTTGTACATGTAGTTCCAGGGAGAAAGGGCTGTCCACAGAGGAAGAAGGTCCCATTAGTACCACCATGAGCAACGCCCCCCCCCAAATGCCTCAGCTTTTCCATCGCTCTGGACTGTAAGAAAACTCAGGGAGCCCTGCGTCCTCATACAGGGGAGGGTCATAAATGAGAATGACATCTCAGGGTTGAGTTTGCTGATCCTGTGACCTCCCCGGCTCTGCCGTAGCCCCCACCCCCACCCCACCCCGGCTTTCCTAGAACCACTCTCTTGCTTTCTGTCTCCTGGCTTGTGATTCTAGACTAACCTCTGGCCACTCAATTTGCACAGACTCTGGCCAGAAATTCTGATGTCCCAGTCTTCTCAATGAAATGACATCCATGGGGGACGTGAGTCTTTTGCTGTGTCTTCTCCGAGTCAAGACCCCGAAGTTGGGGAAACACAGCCCCTAGATGCCCCACTATTCTGCCATTTCCTTGGTGCCATCGGTGGCCGAGGGCTAGGAGGAACACGGGGGGGGGGGCTGATGATGAGGAGGACGTTGAAAAAGATGACCTTTCTGCCTGTAATCTCTGCCACAGCTCCGTTACCTGCGAGCATAATTGCAGATCAGTCCAGTTCATTAAGAACCAAACACAGTCATCCAGAATTCTCTTTCATCTGTCTCCATAGGGACACATTATCTAAAGGAAGCCTGGCTGGAGAGGTGGTTCTTAGAGGCGCTTTCTGAGCCCTTCTCCACCAGACCTTTTGAAAAGCGTCCCCAGGTTCTGAACAGGCCCCCCTTTCCCTGTCATTAACACTCTGGCTCTTTCTGTTTGACTTCTTCAAGAGAACAAGGCATTGACCTCCCCTCCTCTGTGAATCCCAGGCCCCAGGAGCCTGGCATGAGGCTCTGCAGATACACTGGACACACTCAGTGGCAGGGGCCACTGACTCTCGGTCTTGGCTCTGAGACCATGTTCATGAAGCAGGTTAAGGACACACATTGCGGCCAGCCTATACAGTGTCCTCCAGGCCTGCATCTGACCAGCGGCACCCACTGCCTACGCCTGATATCACGCCGGAAGCTAGTACTGCAGGGGTCAGTGGCCTGTCGCTCTTCTCCTGTAAATGACTCCATGGCTCTAGGAATGTGACAATATTCTTTGGACACTCCAAGGAGGGAAAAATATAACACAGTGTTTTCTGTTTTTTGTTTGTCACCAAAAAGAAATCCATATTTCTTTCTAGTGAATTTCCACAGGCTACTAAAACTAGGAAAATAATTTAGACAGAACTGAATGTACCTTGGTGGACCTCCAAAAAAGGAGGCAGTGCTTGTTTTAATGCATGTGAGTGGGTATGTGTGTGTGCATGTGTGCACATGTGTGAAGATACATGAGTGCACAAACACATGGATGCACATATGTGTGAGTGGCATGTGTTACCATGCCTAGCAGTTTTACATGGGTTCTGGGGAGCAAAGTCAGATCCTCACACTTGCAAGCCAATCACTTTACCAACCGAGCTATTTCTCCAGTCCAGGTGGCGGGATGTTTATATTTTAAGACCATTACTATACTGCACTGTTTTACTTGTAAAAAACCAAACATATACTCAATATGGAAAAGTTTTTTTTTTTTTCAAAAACCAACATTAAAATAAAGGGGAGCTGGGGAGATGGCTCAGCAGTTAAAGGCGTTTGCTTGTAAAGCCTGCCAGCCTGGGTTTGATTCCCCAGTATCCACAAAAATCCAAATGTACAAAGTATCTAGAGTTCATTTGTAGCAGCAAGAGGCTCTAAAACATCCATACTTACTCTCTCTACTCATAAATAAATTTTTAAAAGGTTAAATGTTTTAAATATTTATGTATTTGTGTGTGTGTGACAGAGAAACAGACAGAGAGAATGAGGATGGGCATGCCAGGGCCTCCTGCCATTGCAAAAGAACTCCAGATACATACACCCACTTTGTGCATCTGGCTTTACATGGGTACTGGGGAATCAAACCTGGGATGTCAGGCTTTGCAATCAAATTCCTTTAACTGCAGAGCCATCTCTCCAGCCCCCAAAAGTATTTTTTTAATATTTTATTTATCTATTGGACAGAGAAAGAGAGAGAAAGAAAGAAGTAGAATGAGAGAGAGAGAGAGAGAGAGAGAGAGAATGGGCATGCCAGGACCACCAGCCACTGCAAACAAACTCCAGACTCATGCGCCACCTTGTGCATCTGGCTTATGAGGGTACTGGGGAATTGAACCTGGGTCCTTTGGCTTTGCAGGCAAGTGCCTTAAGCACTGTGCCATCTCTCCAGCCCACTTGGAAAATTGTCTTAAAAGAAAGAAAGAATGGGATGCAAAGGATTCCCAGAAGGCCAAGAAAAAAACACACTCTCCCAGGATTCCAGCCGACCTTGGAAAAGTCACATAACCCATTTCTTATTCTGTGGCAGTCAAAACACTGCCGGGTGATATGCAAGGCAACACAGTTCAGGAGAACTTCCTGCAGTGACAGAAATGACCTGTGTCACCTGCCACCTGAGGCTGTTGAGAATGTGAAGATGGCCAGTATGTGTGAGGCGTGACTTCAAGTCTTACTGAATTTCATTTAAGTTAAATATCCACACATAGTAGTGACTTCAAAAAAAAAACAAAAAAACAACAGTATTTTTAGACGAGAGAGATGGCTTAGTATTTAAGGTGTTTGTCTACAAAGCCTAAGGACCCAGGTTTGATTCCCCAGTACCCACATAAAGCCAGATACACAAGGTGGCGCATGTGTCTGGCATTCATTTGCAGTGGCTGGAGGCCCTGGAGCACCCATTCTCTCTCTACCTGCCTCTCTTTCTTTCTCTCTTTATCTCTCTTTCTCAAATAGATAAATAAAATATTTAAAAATATTTTTATTTACTTACTTGCAAGAGAGAGAGAGAAAGAGAAAGAGTGGACAAGCATGGGCCCACCAGTGCCTCTTGCTGCTATAAACAAACTACAGCCGCATGCACCCACCACTTTGTTCACCTGGCTTTACATGGGTACTGGGGAGTTGAAGCTCGATCAGCAGGCTTTGCAAGCGAGCACCTTTAACCGCTGAGCAATCTCCTTGGCTCCAGAGTAGTAACTTCTCTTATCGCCATGACAGGAACCAGTTGAGGCGGGAAAGGTGTATACTGTCTCTCGGTTTCGGAAGCTTCAGTCCGTCGAAGTAGGGGAGAGATGGTGGTGGCAACAACTTCATCTGCAGCAGGGGGTCGTGAGAGGGTGCCCGACCTGGACTCAGGGCTGGGCCATCACTTTCCAAGGCCAAACCTCAGAGACCTACTTGGACAGCCAGGGCCTACCTACTAAAGACTGCAAAAACTCCAACATTCAAAACATGTCAGGCTTTGCAAGCAAATGCCTGTAACTGCAGAGCCATCTCCCCAGCCCCCAAAATTATTTTTAAAATATTTTATTTAATTATTGGAGAGAGAGAGAAAGAAAGAAGTAGAGAGAGAGAGAGAGCGAGACAGAGAGCACCTGGCTTACGTGGGTAAGGAAGGTGGCTTGTTTTCACTCCGCACCATAGCACCAGATGTGGTAGTGGTTATATGTTGAATTAGGGAGCTGTCCTGATAAAAAGACATTGAGAAGTAGAGGTGAAGGTAGGTGCTGGTGGCGATTTGGGCTGGCCAGAGAAAAGCACAGGAAACCAACACCAGTTTTACGATTAGCAGGACCTATGAGCATCCAAAGGAAGCTGGGGTAGGAATGGGGAGAGCGCCTCTTGGGGACAGCTGACTAGCACGTGAGCTTCGGCAGAGGAGAGGACAGCGCGGCCCCTTCCACACGCCCTTGGCCTTCCTGGATTCTTGGTCTCGCTCCAGACAGCTGCAGACTCGGAGGACCCCTCGACCCCTGGCAGCTGTGGAGAAAGTGGGAACTTAGTCCAGTTAGATAAGAGCACTGGAAGCTGACCGCCAATCAATCAGGAAGCTTTTAAGGTGAAAGTCTATGAAATATGTATTAAACACACACACACAAAAATGAATGCAATGAAGATTTCAACTTAGAAGCACTCTAGAGAGGAGGTTCCAGCTTCTCACAACAGACAACCCACTTTAAGACCTCACTTCCACTGGGCTAGGTCCCTTTTTGAGGGGTAGGGTGGGAGAGGCCTGAAATTTGCTACTCCATGCCCTCCCCTCTGAGCCAATGCGTTTTCTAGAAGAAACACGCCCAACAGAAACACTCATTTGTGCCATTGCGTTTCGCACAACCACACGCCTTCAATTTACCACATTAAACCCTTTCTGAGGCCCCGTGGAGGGAGGTGATCATGTTTAATATGACCTTCTGGGTTTTGGTTTCATGAAGATCAACAAAGAATATGGAAACATGTAATGTCATCATGTCCAAAGTACAGCTTGAACCTCGATTAAAAATGCTTGTTTACTTATCTGTTAATCTCATTTTTTTTCCAAAAAGAAATTCACTCTCATTGAGTGTGTAGAATCTGTCATTTAGCCATTTCTGAAATATGACCAAAATGGAAACCCAGAGAGAGTGCTATTCGCTTGAGGAAAGAAAATACATCTTTCTCCTAACAGAAAAACCATTTTCTGCGAAGGCATATGCACAAAGGAGTACCTTCCCAGAATTTTACTAGTGAGTTTATCGTGGCAAAATGAGCCATAATCCCAGTGAGAATTCTTGCTGTGATTGATAGAAATGTATAGAGCCTGTATTTATTTTCAGAGGTGTTTGGTATCGTTTTTATTATTTCTCCTCACAAAAAGCAAAACAGAAACCACCCGAACCTCTAAGAGGTAAATCAGATGTTATCTGTATTTCTTCTTCTCCTCCTCCTTCTCCTTCTTCTTTGTCTTTTTTTTTCCAGAGGAGGAAACCACACAAAGTTATTTGCTCTGGGATCAGCCAGCCTGTTGGTGACTGGGCTGAGGTTAGACGTTCTGGCCTGTCTACATGTCTACCCAGCCGAACTGTCCCTAGAGCCAGGTCCTCGAGTCATCCCTGGAGACATCGAAGAGGCACTGTGTACCCAGTAACTATGTCGACAGACAGTTTTTCTCCCTAAATATTCCCCGTTGCACCAGGCACATAGAGTCCCGGAGGCTCTAATAGCCTGCCTCACCAGAGACCTTAGAAGGTGGTTCATTTTCTTTTTCCTCCTTGGGTCGTTTGTAACTAACACTCACTGGATAGAGTCCAAGAACCTTCTTATTCTGAACTATCTTCTATAGCAACAAGTCCCATCGTTATTTTTACTATGACCAGGCATGGCCGCCCGCCCCTGCTCCCACCACAGGCTGCTATCAAGTCCCAGCTGGAGTCTTCCCCCTGGCAGGATGTTCTGCACCCCGAGAACGCTCCTCTTGATCGGCCAGAACATAGATGCAGTGGGGAGCTGGGGAGAATACCTCCCTATCCTAGAGGTCAGCCCCTTACTCTCTTGGGAAAGACTAGAGGAGGCCATTGCCAAGGCCGGGCCCCTTGTGCCTGGAGACCATGCCAATGTGAGCAGATGTCTCTTCCAAAAGCTCCCCGGGCAGCAGACACTGAGCAGAGACCCCAGCAGCTGCGGGTGAGGGGGCACATAAGATGGGGGAACACAAATCAAAGAGGGAAAGTGAACAGGCTAGTGAAACCCAGGGTGGGTTCCACACCCACGTTTCTGAACTTAAATGTTTCCCACATCACCCCTGACACTGAGGCCCTGGGCCGGGGGGTTCAAAGTGTGTCTCCTGGAGTGGCAGCTCCCGGAGGTGCCCAGCAGAGACTGGGCCTCACCGTTAAGTGTGAGGAGTACCGCAGGTTACACGTCTCACTGCGGAGTCCCCCAGGCACAGCAAAGGCTATGGGAAGTTTTCCAATAAGGAACCCTTTCTGATGTTACGGGCTTCCCATCAAGATGGTGGGCTCATAACCACGCTAGAGCTCTGGGGGCGAGATCAGAAAGCAGCAAGAGGCGAGGACAACCAAGATCGACCAACACGATCAGGATGGATGGCTGACTCCCTGGCAGGAGATGAACCACCCCTCGCGTATCAGCCAGGGCCCAGGCGAAACCACAGAGGAACTGGCGAGATGAGCAAGGGCGCTGCTTCCACCGTGAGCCTGACAACCTGCGCCAGGGTGATGGAGACAGACACTGAGGAGACTAAAAATGCACCAAAGCAGAAATCCAGAAGCTGCTGAGAGCTCAGCACTAAAGTAGACTTAAAACACACTCACCAAGGCTCAGAGAATTTTGCAGTGCCTCCTTTTAAATATTTTCATTATTTATTTGCAAGCAGGGAGAGAGAGATAAGAGAGACAGAGAGAATGGGCAACATTTTGACATTATGACATGATGTCATCTCCAAATATGTTGGGTCACAAGCATAGCTATCCTGAAAAGTACACAGCCCATGAACCACAATTTGGATACACCTGAGAGACTTTAATCAGCCTGGGCCCAACATGTGCCAGCATGGATCCTTCTGGAAATATCTATGTAGTTCTTTTGGGCCTGCATTTCTCATACAGCCCCAGCCTCAGTTGTTCTCTGGTGTTTGCATACACAGTCGCTTGTCTCCCTCTCCCTACAGGACTGTGATGCTTGGGTTTAGGAATTCCCTCCTTCTGTTCTCAGTGGGCCCAGAGCCTGGGACTACCTGAAAAGAGACCTGATGCCCTTTTCCTCTGATGTAACCTTCGAAATCTTGCCTGCGTGCTATATTCTTATATTTTTGCTTACTTGCATGCAGAGAGAGAGAGAGAGGGAGAAGGATAGAGACAGAGGATGGGTACATCAGGATTTTCTTACCACCACTGCAAACAAAAATCAAATGCAAGTGCCAGTTCATGCATCTGGCTCTGTGGTGGGTACTGGGGAATCAAACCCAGGCTAGCATCTCACTTGAGCAACCTCCCCAGCCCTTGATGATTTATTACAGGAAAGAAGGGAAACCCTGAAGGTCTGTATATATATATATATATACATATTCCAAACAGCAGCAGGAAAACCAGCTAGTTAGCATGAGATACCATCCACACTAATTGCTGAGTAGCTTCTCTGGGGCCATGTCCAACTCCTGGTTAGGAAAAAGCCAGAACCACAAGGATCCAGATCCAGGGAGCCAGGGATCACCCCAGACTTCATTCTACAAGCTTGTCAGCAGCTCAGCTCCCTACACTCCCATCCTGCCCTGCCATACCGGCATGAAGAAGGTGCCAGAGACAGAGTCCTCAGCTGACCAAGTTGAGCTTGGCATCCCAACAGACGTCTCCCCACACGGCGATCCAGAGGCCAGCCGCTGGACAAGACTTGGGGACCACCGTGCAGGCTGCTGGCTCCCCCTCGGGAGTCTTCTCCACCCAGGCACACACACGCCATAGGCCACCATGGAGTCCCAGGGAAACATGGCATTCTTGGTGCTGCCACCTACTGGCCTTGTCTAAGAAGAGCCTCAAAGACAGTCTCCCAAAAGACACCGGAAAGCATTTCAGGGACTCGGTAGCCCCCGGAAGGGGAGTGGAGAGATTGACATCGACTCTGGCCAGAGTTCTTCCAAAGGCACAGCAGTGTTTCTAGAAGCATGGGCCTGGGGTCACCCCTCTTCAGAGAAGTACTTCACCCTTTGATCCTTTTTACTCAGTAGGGTTCCTGTGGTCTGAATGTTTGCCCAGCCTCACTCCCAAATTCCCATACTGAAATCCAAAGCTGAAGGGTTAGGGAATGAAGCCTTTGGGTGATGGCTAGAAGTGGAGGTGGGCTGTCTCTCGGTTAAGGAAGAAGCTTTGCAGATGGCAGTGAGCGCTGGGGAGACTCAAAACTCACCAAAGTGCTGAGAAGAAGGGACAATGGAGTGTTCAGCACTGAGACATCTCTATCCCTCTCTCCAAGGCTCAGGGACCATTGCGGAAGAGGTGGCAGAAAGATTGTAAGAGCCGAAGGAAGAGGGGGAGTGCTTCCAATACTGACTTCCAGACACAAAGTGGCCGTGGTATTCGTGACCTCACAGTGTTTGACGTTACCTACACAAGACCTGCATAATAGGAGGGGAAAATGAAGACGTCAAAATAGAAGAGAGACCATTTGTAAAGAAGGAGGGATCCAGTGGAGGGGGAATTTTGGAGGGGAAAAGATGGCCTCTGGGAGAGGAGCATGATCATGGTATATTGTCTACATGTACGGGGGTTGTAAATAAAGTTAAAAAAAAAAAGAGTCTGATGGAAGGGACATTGTGGGTTGAGAGAGAGAGAGAGAGAGGGAGGGAGGGAGAGAGAACATAAAGGTGGGTACTCTCATGAAAGAGTCCCTTGGAACCTGAACCTGGAGACATAGGCCTCTAAGTCCAGCTACTCAGGAGGGTAAAAATGGAAGAACATAAGTTTAGGGCCAGCCTCGTCAACTTACTGAGATCCTGTCTCAACATTTGTAAAAAGACTAGAGGGATAGTTCAGTGGGTAAGATGCTTGCCACGCCAGACGGAGACCCGAGTTCATATCCCGAGCACCGACATAAAAGCTAAGCGTAGTGGTCATCTCCTACAATGCCGGCACTGAGGCTAAGACGAGAAGACCCCTAGGGCTTGCTGCTAGCTAGTCCAGACCAGGTGAGCTCGAGGTTCAGCGAGAGACCCGTCTCCAAACACCAGGTAGAGAGTGACTGAGGAAGACATCTGACGCTGACCTCCGGCCTCCACAAGCATTCACACAGCTCATGTAGGCCCCACACACATGTAAATGTGTGCACACGCACAGAAACGTGCGAAATACTAAAATAAAATTTTCTAAAGAATTCAAAGAGGGCTGAGCATGCAGCTCAGTGGTGGAGCACTTGTGAAACACGTGCAAGGCTCTGGGGTCGATGCCCAGTACTGGGAAGGAGCAGCACCCACCGTCTCCTCCGAGCTGCCACACCCTCCCTCACCGGGTGGTCCGATGTCTTCTGAAAATGTCTTCTGAAGTGCAGTTTCGCCAGCCACTGAGTCTCCGGCGCCTCCAGCTTGGACTTTCCAGCCTCCAGCGTGACGAGCAATGCAGCCCTGTTGTTTTCTGGCATTTTGTTTTCAGAGCCCAAATAGACTAAGTCAAGGATCTTCTTTCTTTCTTTTTCTTTTTTCTACATTTTTAAAGATTTATTAGTATTTATTTATTTATGAGAGAGAGCGAGAGAATGGGTGTGCCGGGGCCTCTAGCCACTGCAAATGAACTCCAGACGCATGCACCACCTTGTGCATCTGGCTTCCGTGAGACATGGAGAATCGAACCAGGGTCCTTGGGCTTCACAGGCATGCATCTTAAACTCTAAGCCACCTCTCAAGCCCCCAACGATCCTCTTTCTATCTTCTATTTTCTCGAGATGTCAGGCCTCCCCTAGCACAGTTGGGATGGCGTGAAACCCCAATGAAACAGTATTATTCCAAGGCATGTTCTAAGCATGTAAGAGGTTCTCGGTCTCGCCTCCTTACCACGACCCCAAGGGAGCCTTTCCCATATCAGTGACCACCCCTCTTGATCCTTTAACATAATTCCTCTGGCTGCTCCGTGCTTATTCCTCTGAACCCCTGCCCTGAACCGATCTCTCTCTCTCTCTCTCTCTCCTCCTGAGTTCCCCCAATTTCCCACCAGGTTCCCACCTCAGTCTACAACCACCCTCCTTCCAGCTCTGTTCCCTAAGCGCAGATGACTTTGTGCAGTAGACACTGGAATGCCGAGGGTGAAGGTTAGGATTTCTTATCCATCTGTCAGCTCCTCCTCATCGCGGCTGGGCTAATTGGATACGGGGAGCTTCCTCGCCTCCCACCTCCGCGCCCTCGCCGGGTCTTCTTACTCAACAGATGCTCATCTACTTGTCCACACTGTGGGGGTGAAGAACTGTGACAGCCCTGGTGGACGTGATTGGGAAAATGCATGCCAATGAGCTTGGGGCACCGGGAGCCTTGGCGGGGAGCGGAGACCCCAGAAACAGAGCAGTGGAAGTCACACAGGACACAGCACGCTTGACAGTGGACGGGTGCTTGTCCTCCTAGAAGTTCTGGGCAGGAATCTGACCACACGTTACCAGTGAACTCTACCATGATCAACACTCGCTTGACTTTTTATTTTTTTAACTTGAATTCTCAGAATCATTCACAACAGATAAACGACTAACGCTGTCCCTGTCACAAAAGACAGTTTTGAATTATTGGTGACAACTGGTTGTGGCTCAGGAGAGGGGAGCGACAGGGGGGACAAGGGAGTGATCGATGGGTAGTGGGCTGGGGATTGGACATGCATAGCAGAGCCACAGAGGTCCACCTGGGAGTCACCTCCTTGGCCACGTCGGTTTAAACTCAGCAATGGCAAGACATTAGCACAAGGGGAAGGAAGGCTGTGCACGCCGGGATGGGGAGGAGAATGAGGGTCTCCGGTCCCAGCCCCCACAATAGAACAGATGGGAAACCCCAAGCCAGGCAGTCAGGGACACTGAGTATTTAGCCCGTGGGCCCCAGATGGGATGTCGGGTGAATCCAGATTCCAGCAGGCCCGGGGGAAGTATGGGTTCAGTGTCAGTTCACACATGTACACATTCTGCAGAGGCTTATGCTAAAGCCTTCCCGTGGTCCTTGAGATTTTATTCAGGATGGAGTTTTTATATCCTTGAACAAGCCTCGGAGTCTGCCAAATCCTGTTTTATTAGAGACTTGGTGCTTCGTTCTAACCTGCCCCTGATGTCTGAGAGGGTAGGCAAGATTGCTGCAGGCTCAGGCCCCAGGGCCCTCTTGCCCTACAGGGAGACCGTAGCCATGGGGCCCTTGGCTTCCCTTTGCCAGAGCTGTTCCCAGAGCCGGGCACCAAGGAGCCACGGGGTCTCAGAGCTGCTCGTCCCGTGTGCTTGGTGCCTGCCCTCAGACGCAGAGCTGTAGGAGGAGTCAGGTCCCGCATGCATCCCCGTGGACAGCCATGCACAGTGTGGGGTGGCACCCGTGCAGATAGCACGTGGCACCTCCCCTGCTGTCCTGGCTCCGTCACCCACCCCAGCTTTCTCTGCTTCTCCTGGCCATTCGTGGCTTTACTTCCCTCTCTTAACCTTCTTCTTTTGTCTTGCCCTTGGCTTATCAACATGCTCCCAGCTTTGACTTATCGGACCTTGGGATGAATTTATTTTATTTATTGGTTTTTTGAGGTAGGGTCTCACTCTAGCCCAGGCTGACCTGCAATTCACTATGTAGTCTCAGGTGGCCCCGAAACTCATGGTGATCCTCCTACCTCTGCCTCACAAGTATCATTGCTCACTCTGACCAGGAATTTGTTTTATTTTTATTTTTATTTAATTTTGAGAGAGAGGGAGAAAAAAATTGGCATGCCAGGGCCTCAGCCACTGCAACTGAACTCCAGATCCTTGCGCCACCTAGTGGGCATGTGTGACCTTGCGCTTGCCTCACCTTCAGGTAACTGGCTTATGTGGGATCTGGAGAGTCGCACATGGGTTTAAAGAGGAAATTGCTGCCACCTGTACTGGGTGCTTCTGCAGCTGCATTGGGATCTTCCATGTTTCCTAGATAGAGGCTGAAGAGACTCCTATTGCCCAAGGTCACGTGGATGAATTGGCTTGTAATCAGTTAAAAACTCATCCTATATCTTTAATGCTTCTGTAACAACCTTATTCTCGCTGTCCGGAAAGGTCGTGATGACAGAGATTAGATAAATTCTTCACCAGTTCCACAGGTTGGAGCCCACAGATGGTGTGGGACCCAGGGGTGCAAGTGCAGTTCATCTGAGAGGAAAGCGTCACAAGCAGGGGGAGGGCCTAACTGCAGGGCTGTTGGGCGTGAGTTTAGGGACAGAAGGCTTTGGGAATACACCTACCATGCCACACACACTAACTTCTCTACCCCATGGCTGAGTTCATCGACTCATCATAAAAGGGCCTCATGGGCACCCGGGTCTGAAGTGTACCACAGCCCTGTACATCTTTCCTTTAAAAAAAAAATAAACTTTATTTATTTATTTGCAATCAGAGATAGAGAGAGAAGAGAGACAGAGAAAGAATGGGCACACCAGGGCCTCTAGCCACTGCAACAAACTCCAGACGTATGTGCCACCTTGTGCATCTGGCTTACGTGGGTTCTGGAGAATCGAGCTGAGGTCCTTTGGTTTTGCAGGCAAATGCCTTAACTGCTAAGCCATCTCCCCAGCCCCTTGTACATCTTTTTTTTTTAATGTATTAAGAGTGTTAATATATGAACCTATTGCAAATTAGTTATGTTTCCATCAGGTTATACTCTCATGTCTCCGCTGTCCCCCTACCCCATTCCAGTAAGGCCCTCCTCAGTGGGGTTACTGAAACTCACCGTGGGGTCATGAACGCCCCACTCAGTCCCTGTGGGGGATGATGCTTCACAGCACACCTTCGCACCCTGTGGCTCTAATGTTCTTTCCACCCCCTCTTCTGCAATGTTGCCAGAGCCCGGGAGGGTGTGTTATAAGTCTCCAGTGGTGTTGACCTCTCAGCAGCCTCTTAGTTTTCTGCCTTGATGAGTTTTGAGTCTCCTCAGTGTCCACCACCATCTCCGTGGAAGAGGCTGTCAGACTAGCAGTGACTAGAGCGGCTCTCGTGTTTATCTGTAATGTCTCCTGGGCCCTGGAGACTGTCACACTCATCTTGTGCTAGGCAGTCAGCTTTCTCGTCATTATGGTGGGTCTCCGCAGTATTCACTGTCGTCTGTGCAAAGCAGGTCCTCAGAGCCAAGAGTGAGAGCAGCAAGGAGCAAAGGGGTTCAACACTGGCCTTCAGAAGATGTTTTATTTTTGTTTGTTTGTTTGGAGGTTCTTTTTATTAAAAAAAAAAAAAACACTTTGAGAGAGAAAGAGCTGCAGAGAGAGAGAGACTGCCTGCTTGTGTCACTGTGTGTTTGGCTACATGGGACCTGGAGATTCGAACATGAGTTCTTAGGCTTCGCAGGCAAGCACCTTAACTGCTAAGCCATATCTTTAGCCCCCCTCTTTTCTGAGATAGGGTCTTGCCCTAGCCCAGGCTGACCTGGAATTAGTCTAAGGCTGGCCTAGAACTCACAGTGATCCTCCTACTTTTGCCTCCCAAGTGCTGAGATTAAAGAAGTGCACTACCACACCCAGCAGAAAGAGAGAGAGAGAGAGAATGGGTGCACCTCTAGTCACTGCAAACAAATTCCAAACACATGTGCCACTGTACATCTGGCTTTACAAGAAGACGTTTTGATGGACATAACCTTTCCTCTCAGCTAGGGTTTATAACCAGCCCTGCACACCTCAGGCCACAAGAGGAAACCATGGGGTAGATACAAGGCTGTTTCCTGCATGGGGAAAAGGGGACATCATCTACTATCCCCTGTGCACAAACCCAAACCTAATTAAAACCAACCTGAACACTAAAAATAGGACACAGAGAGGCGATGGAGAAGACAGCCAGAAAGGAAATTCGTTTCTGACCATAGGGGCTGGAAAGGCTTGTCTCTTCCCTCTGGTTTGTTGGAGTGGGTGGTTGTGCAATCTGTGGGTTTTTGCCCATGTTTCTTATCTGGGCTGTCAGTTAAACCCACAGCAGGGCAGCTCTCCCCACAATGGAGCTGAAATTAGCTCGGGCCCAGGGTCAGGACCGGACTGGGATCCTACGCTTACAGGTTATATGCTCAGAAAGGGGGTCTGCTCCTGTAGCGCCCTGTTCTCTGTGTCCCTTCCCCACTTGGACAAAGGGCTCAAGCTGTCCCTGTGAGGCCCCAGGACAGGATACACAGTCCTGTGGAGCTCATAGCAGAAGCAGCAGAGAGTTCTGGAGCTACACACACACACACACACACACACACACAGAGAGAGAGAGAGAGAGAGAGAGAGAGAGAGGGCACCCTTGGCTTCCAAGTTAATAATTTAAGCATTTCTGGGCCATCCCATATCCTTGAAAGATAAGGAAAGCCAATAACTGGAGCTGAACTCTACCCTAGGTCAGACATCTGGAGATGTCTTTGGATGTTAGTCTTCCCGTGGCTGGCCCACCCTCCATGCCCTCCCAGGTAGTATGAAGACAGAGGCCCCAAATGCCCACTAGCCTGGGCTGCCCACTGTACATGGTGCCATGCTGTGCCCCGGGGAACACTCAGCCATCAAGCTGGCCCTGATCCTTCTAGAACCCATCACCTCAAGCATAGGATGGGCAGTACTACACTCCCAACTCTTCCCCAGCAGCCTCACCCTGAGCCATCAGAAGATGACCTGTCTGCCAGCATGTATCTGACACATCAACGTCAGGCGCAGGTGGGACTCGGCTCAGTGATAGAGCCCTTACTGAGCATGTGCAAAGCCCTGGGCTCCATTCCTAGCACTCTCCCCAAACCAAAATTATTCCAGGGCTGAAGGGATGGCTTAGCCGTTTAAGGCCCTTGCCTGCAAAGCCAAGGGACCTCGGTTTGATTCCCCAGTACCCACATAAGCCAGATGCACAAGGTGGCACATATGTCTGGAGTTTGTTTGCAGTGTCTGGAAGCCCTGGTGCACCCATTCTCTCTCTCTCTCTCTCTGTCTCACTCTGCCTCTTTCCCTCTCTCAAATAAATAAATAACAATAAAATAAAATAAATGATTCCAAACCATAAGTTTACAAACCATGCAGCCAGGCGTGGTGGCTCACACCTTTAATCCCAGGTCTCAGGAGGCCGAGGCTGAAGGATCGATGTGAGCTCAAGGCCAGTCTGAGATTACACAGTGAATTCCAGGTCATTTGGGGATAGACAAAGACCCTAAAAAAAAATTACCCAAAGGGCTTCTTGGGCATTTGTTCTATTTCTTCTTCTCTCCCTTCCTTGTTCTCTTCCATTTTAAGTGTTAAATTCTTTCAAAACATTCATTTGTTTGGTTTGTTAGTTTTGGTTTTAAGAGACAGCATGTCAGCCTAGGCTGGCCTTGAACTCATGATCTTCCTGCCTCTCTTTCCCCAGGGTTGGAATTTCCTAGGTGCATGCTATCATATCTAGCCTTCAAAATATTTATTTATTTTATAAAATATTTATTACTATTTATTTATGAGAGAGAGAAGCAGATAGAGAGAGAGAATGGACACACCAGGGCCTCCAGCCACTACAAATGAACTCCAGACACATGCACCACCATGTCCATATGGCTTTATGTAGGTACTGGGGAATTGAATCTGAGTCCTTTGACTTTGCAAGCAAGCACCTTAACCACTAAGCCATCTCTCTAGGCCAGAAATATTTATTTTATTAGTGTGCTTGCTTGCCTGGTTCCCCACACATGGGCTCCTATGCTGTTTGGTAACCCAATGCTGGTCCTATTCTTGCTTTTAGCAAACACCTCCTAGCTATGAGAAGTGTCACCAGGCCCGAACACAGTCACTAAGACTAACTCTTCAGTTCAGTGATGTCAACTGCTCCTCTAGAATGAAGAGCCCAGACACTCAGGTCTGAGCCCAGGCTCTGTCTCTAGTAAGCATGCCCTCCCTGAATTTAATTTCCTTATGTGTAACAAAGCGACCAGAGGGGCCTTTGCTGTCCTTTCCAAATATTGGAGGCTATACCCTTGGTGTCGGTCAGGTTCAGCCCTTGTCTGGACGGATGCAGCCCTTACACCGTGGCACTCCTGACCAGAGACTAACCCCGGGCTTAGTTTTCCTCTAGATGAAGGTCGGGGTCAAGGTGGTGGCCACAGGCTGAGTGACAGCCCCCTCTTCAGGCTGGGGAGATGGCTCAAGCTGGGGATGGCGTTTACCTGACATGCAACCGCTGGGTGAGTGATTTCCATTTCTCTGAAGCAGATGTCTGTTACTGTTTCGCCAAGAAGCCCGTCACCTCGCAGCGCCCCTGGTGTCACGAGCCGTCCCCTGGACAGTGGAAATGGGAAGGATGTGGTTTGAACTGACACGAGTGGAGGGGCCCATTTCTCCCTAGGGATTAGCAGGGATGGCAAGGCTAGGATGGAGAGAGGCTGCGCCTTCTGGCCCGTAGCCAACAGGCCACTAAGTCTCAGGCGGGTGGGTAAGGCCACTACCCCCGTCATACACACACACACACACACACACACACACACACACACGACCACCAAAAGACAAGAGCAAACAGACAGACAGTGTTTCTCCTTTCAGTGGGAAACCTGGGTGTTAGGCTTGCCCTCAGCACTCGGGCAGCGCTCGTACAAGCTTCATGCTCAAGGCAGCCTCACGAGGCAGGCACGGCTGCGCTCATCTCCGCAGGTCTTGGAGCAGAATGCTCAGATAGGAGGCAGGGGAGAGGCTCAGAGGTCACAGGCGTGCACTGGCAAAGGCTGCTGGTCCAGGCTCAATCCCTCATCCCTCACACAAGGCTGGATGTAAAGTGGCACATGCAGCCGTGGTTCCAATGTGCCCACAGTAATGGCAGCAGAACCAAGAGGATCTGAAGCTCGTGAGCCAACTAGTCAGTCGTTCATTTGCAGCCCGGCAGCTCGTTTGCAGTGGCAAGAGACCCTGTCTCAAAAATGCTGGAGCAAGCCAGGCGTGGTGGCGCATGCCTTTAATCCCAGCACTCGGGAGGCAGGGGTAGGAGGATTGCTGTGAGTTCGAGGCCACCCTGAGACTACATAGTGAATTCCAAGTCAGCCTGGGCTAGAGCGAAATGCTATCTCGAAAAAAAAAAAAAAAAGTCGCAGCGTAGACACATTGAAATAATTCTTTGACCTTGGCACACATGCTCACACAAGCACACACACACAATATATTTTTTTAAATAAAGGATGCTGAAATGGGGCTGGGAAAGTAACTGTTGGTAGAGTACTTGTCTAGGATGCATGAAACCTTGGTTTGATTTCTAGACCTGCATGAAACAGATATGATGGTGAATACCTATCATTCCAGCACTTGGGAGATGGGGGACAACAGGATCAGAAGTGCAAAATCAGGGGCTGGAAAGATGGTTCAGTGGTTAAGGCACTTGCCTGCAAAGCCTAACAACCCAGGTTCTATTCCCTAGTACCCACATAAAGCCAGATGCACAAGGTGGTGCATGCATCTGGAGTTCCTTTGCAGTGGCTGGAGGCCCTGGCATGCCCATTCTCTCTCTATGTATCTGCCTCTTCCTCTCTCCCTTTCTGTGTCAAATAAATAAAATATTTTCTAAAAAGTACAAAATCACCTTCTGCTATATAATTGAGTTCAAGGCCATCCTGGACTACACGAGACCCTGCCTCATTAAAAGAAATCATAAAGAGGGCTGGAGAAATGGCTTAGCAGTTAAGACACTTGCCTGCAAAGCCAAACGACCTCCATTCTATTCCCCAGGACCCAAGTAAGCCAGATGCACAAGGGGGCGCACGCGTCTGGAGTTCGTTTGCAGTGGCTGGAGGCCCTGGTGCACCCATTCTCCCTCTGTCTGTCTGTCTCTCTCTCAAATAACTAAATAAATATTTTTTTAACACTTTATTTATCTATTTTATTTATTTATTTGAGACAGAGAGAGGGAGAGAAAGAGAGAGAGAGAGTGATAATGGGTATGCTAGGGCCTTCAGCCACTGCAAATGAACTCCAGACACATGCGCCACCCTGTGCATCTGGCTTATGTGGGACCTGGGGAATCGAACCTGAGTCTTTAGGCTTCGCAGGCATACGACTTAACCGCTAAGCCATCTCTCCAGCCCATAAATATTTTTTAAAAAGAAATCATGGCCTGGAGAGATGGCTTAGCAGTTTAGCGCTTGCCTGTGAAGCCTAAGGACCCCGGTTCAAGGCTCGATTCCCCAGGACCCACGTTAGCCAGATGCACAAGGGGGCGCACGCGTCTGGAGTTTGTTTGCAGTGGCTGGAGGCCCTGGGGCGCCCATTCTCTCTCTCTCTCTATCTGCCTCTTTCTCTCTCTGTCTGTCATTCTCAAATAAATAAATTAAAATAAACAAAAAAAACTAAATAAAAGAAATCATAAAGAGAAAGAAAAGAATAAGAATGCTGAAATAAGGTTATGGTTGTGAGGCGAGGGAGTGATAAAACCATTCCACCCTGGACGTGCCTCACCTTCAGAGCTAAGCAGGGTCAGGCTCCGTTAGTACCTGGGTGGGAGGGAGTGCTTAAGGAGACTAAGCTCCTGACCCAAAGCCAGAGCCCAGTTCTTAAGGACTGCAAGCAAAAAACTATTCAATAATGAAGCTGGCCACTGGCAACTGGGCCCTGCATCATCATAGGACTGTCATGACCTGGACTTGGGGCCACGTCTCCACACCTGGGTGTCCTGTGAGGGCTCACAGCTGAGCTCCTTGCTGGTTAATGGAGATGCTCAGCAACCATCAGAGAAATGGTCAGCTGTTTCTAAATAATGAAAACACTCAGTGGCCGCAGGGGTCACCAAAAGATCAGGTGCAGACTTCTAGAGACTTCCACGGAGTCTTGTGGGGAAAGGGTTTCTGCCCTGTCCTGCCTTCCTAAGCCCACTAGAGGGACAGCTTTGCGCTTGGCTTCCCTGGCAAGCAGACAGGTTGGTGTGAAAAGACAGGAATTAAACGGTTAGCTGGAAATTGACAGCAGCCCACGCTTCTCAGAACCGCAGACGTCACTGACGTCATGGTCCCTTTACATCTGGGACCCACGCCCGTGAGCAAACAGCCTGCCCCGCGCCCCCTCTGCTGGGACCTTCCGTGGAGTGATTGCTGACATTGTTGCTGAGAGAAATTTGTCGGAGGGAAGAATTATCCAGGCGTCCTTGTTAAGTCGTTGCATCTTCGGTAGCTCTCCTCTGTGTGGGGGGCGGGGGGCTGGGGGAAGGGGGGTCCTGGCAGCAAGGGACACTCGCCTATGGTGGACAGAATGGAACGTCAGGCTTCCCACTCCATCGCTCTTGCACTCTGTATTTTTTTTAAAAATTTATTTGTTAGAGACGGAGGAAGGCAGAGAGGGAGAGAGAGAGAGAATGGGCACACCGTGGCCTCCAATCACTGCAAACGAACTCCAGATGCACGCACCACCTTGTGCATCTGGCTTACTTGGGACCTGGACGGGAGTATAGTTACTGATTCCAGAGCTTGTGTGTCCGTGTGTGTGTGTGGGGGGTGCTGTAATGATTCTCTGGTCTCTGCCCCCCTGTGGAACTGGGCTTACTAAAGCACGTGGCCACAGCCAGCTGTTTACATGGGGTCTAGAGATTCAACCCCTGGCATTCTGGGGGGAGGTGGGGGGCAGGCGCTCATGTTTCGTAGGAAGTGCACTTTACTGCCCAGCGGTCTCTCCAGCCCAGGCAGGTCCTGGCTGACGTGAGAGGAGCCGAGAGCAGTGGCTTATATATGCCTCGGTGTTCTCCTGTCTAGGATAACAGTAGTGATGAACGCACGCACACTGTGGGTGGTCATAGGACGGAGTGATGTCATTAAGGTCGCTGCTCAGAATACAGCTGGGCCTGGAGTGAGGACCCAGGAGATGGAAACTGTCACTTCTCTTAGAAAGTTCTTTCAGCCGCATCCTAGCCTTTAAGTTATAGAACCTCAGTCTAGTTTCTTTGGGGTATTATTTTTTTAATAAATTTTTTTGTTTATTTTTATTTATTTGAGAGTGACAGACAGAGAGAGACAGAGAGAGGCAGAGAGAGAGAGAGAGAGAGAGAGAGAGAGAGGGAGAGAATGGGCGCACCAGGGCCTCCAGGCACTGCAAACGAACTCCAGATGCTTGAGCCCCCTTGTGCATCTGGCTAACGTGGGTCCTGGGGAATCGAGCCTCGAACCAGTGTCCTTAGGCTTCACAGGCAAGCGCTTAACCACTAAGCCATCTCTCCAGCCCTAAGGTATTATTTTTTTTCAATCATAAACATTCTCCGCAAGGAGCAGGCCTTGTCTGGGGCTTGCCAGGCTTCCTTCCCTCTGTTCCCCGTCTCCTGGGAGCACAGGGGAGGAAACCTCCACAGGCTCCTCAGACCCATGGGCAGCAGGAGTAGCTAATTCATGACAAAGGTCACACCACCCCCCCCCCCCCGTGGGGGAGCCAGCACCACCCAGGGAGTGAAGCTGGAACAACTGGATCATTCTCTAGAGAAATACCAATCTCTTTTTACCACTGACCACACACCAGAAAGCTCACAGAGGGAAGGGAGACTACGCCCTCCCAAATCTAGAATCAAGTATATGTGCTTCAGAACAAAGAATCTAAGTATCAGAGGGATGGCAAGACAGGTAGACTGAACCCCATAAGATAAAAGTACTTGAGGGCTGAAGAGATTGGCTCAGTGGTTAAGGCGCTTGCCTGCAAACCCTGGTGACCTGAGTTTGATTCCCCAGAATCCCACTTTAAGCCAGATGCACAAATAGTCTCAGGGTGGCCTCGAACTCACAGTGATCCTCCTACCTCTGCTCCTGAGTGCTGGGATTAAAGGCGTTGTGCGCCACCACGCCCAGTACTTTTCATTCACTTTTAAAAGCTTTTTGTATATTAAGGAAATTAGCACTGATGTCATGCATTATCATATGCCATTTATCTACTCATTTGGTATTCTCTGTCTCATGGAAACTTGGAACTACTTTAAAGTTAAATATATAAATCTAACAGAAATTAATTATAACCTGATGTCACTATATATTCATATATATATGTATATACATATACATATATTATATGTAGTCACCTTTAATGTCACCTGAGATCTGAGCCTTGCCAAGACTAAGATAAATTGTACTATAGAACTGTTCATTGAGAATATGCAGTTTGGGATCTCTGGTCTCCTGCGGCCTGGAAAAAGAAAAAAAAAAACAAAAACCTAGTAACTATTTGTGTTGGAATTCAGGCAGAAAGCTGCTCATCAAACTCTTCTGTTTTCAGCCATGTCCTCATTTTTGTCCTAAATGCCACCTGAGTCACCAACGTGTACTGAATATTGCCAGAGCCAGAGCCAGAAAGCATATTACATCTGGAGTGGCAGACCCCACGTTGGCCAGAACAGCACCCTGCTGTGTCTCCATCTATGTAAGCTAGGCGTCAATGTGCCCAGTTCCCATCATGCTTTTCAAAGCTGGGGCAAGTAGAATTGCCCCACGAATCAGAAGAGCTGGAGTCAAAAAGAGGACTGGAGATACAGCTCAGTGGTAGACGGCTTGCTCAGTATGCTTGAGGTCTTAGATTCAGCCCTTAGTAGGAAGAAAGAAAGAAAGAGAAAGAAAGAAAGGAAGAAAGAAAGAAAGAAAGAAAGAAAGAAAGAAAGAAAGATGGAGAGGGAAGGAAGGAAGGAAGGAAGAAGAGAGGGAGGGAAACCTAAAACACAGCCCAGAATGCAATGTGCTTACTATTATTCATTGTCTCTAAACCTCCATGAAGTTTTTATTAGCTTCTGGTAACTAAGTTTAAAAACAAAAAACTGCAGGTGATTTGTTAGTCATAACCAAATGCATAAGGTCTTCTAACTGACCTTGAGGATGCTTGGGAACACGCAGATCAGCTGTGAAATGACGCTTGTGTCCAGATTCAGAGAACATGTCTGGCCCCCGAGCAAATTGGTGTGCCCACCAGTCTCTTGATTCAGGAAAGGGCTTCTAGAGAGCAGCACAGCCAGACCTTCATTCAGCTCAGTGCGTCCTTCATGGGAGCTAACGTCGCGACCGCAAGCGTGTTCAGTCTGGGTGACACAATATAGAAATTTGAAATTGTGCCCACGGCCCACTTCAGGAGATGAATTGATCGGCGCGGAGGAGGCTGGAAGCCACCAAGGTTGAAGCTATGACGCTATTGCAGGCTTGTTCAGTGGAACCCCGAGCGGAAGCTGGAGCAGCTGACTTCCCAGCCCGTCAGTGCCCCTCGCAGGACGCTGCTGTGAAATTCTTTCTGATGGGCCGGCTCGGGCTCCGGGGACCCCATGGAATTGCTCACAGCAAATGCTTGGTATATCTCACCGGCATTAGAGATAAGCCCTTCACTTCTCACTGTATCTATCTCCTTGGCATCAAAACAAGGGTTCAGGTGTCCGTTCAAAAGGGACAACTGGTAAAAAAGAAGAAGAAAAAGAAAAAAGGCCCTGCAGGGGGCATGGGACTTGTTTTCCACCTTGCCCTCTCCTCGGCTATCAGTAGGAGAGATCTTTGGACAATATATTCCCTTTTACTAGGCACTTTCATTGTTCCCCTGCCTGGTGTTATTTTTCAAGTTCAAGAATGGTGCTCTTCAGGGGTCCCAGCTTTGTGCTGGTGTCTCTGGTTTGACATTTCATCTTGTGTGGTCCTGTGCTCTCTCTCCTGCCACAGGGGCACAGGCTTTGGAAACCCAGGGTCAAGGTCACCATGAATGGCAGGTGCCTGTAGGGTGAACAGCAGCTTTGTTTTCTCTCTCTCTCTCTCTTTTTCCCTTGAGGCAGGCTAGCCCAGGCTGACCTGAAACTCACTCTGTAGCCTCAGGCTGGCCTCGAACTCACACAATCCTCCTGCTTCACCAGCCTCCAGAGGGCTGCGATTGAAGGCGTGCGCCACCACGCCTGGTCTCCCCTTTTCTTGATCCCTTTGGGGCTGTAATAATTACCTCAGCCACACGGGCCGTAGGGAAGTTCTGGCAGATACTTTAATTGCCATATGCCCACATATGATTTCCTATTATTCTCTCTCCCTCCCTCCCTCTTTCCTTCCCGTCCCCCCCATCTTATTTCTTCAACCTTCTCCGTGTTTCTGTAACCAATTTCTGAATTCAGTCCTCTTTGCTTAAAACACTTAGTCAGATTTCTCTTTTCCTGACAAGACCCCTGATAGAGACCCAGTTTCTGGGCTGCGCTCAGCTCTTCACCTTCCTCTGCGTCTCTCTCCTCGTGGGGCTGGTGCCGGCAACGGAAGTGTGGCCAAGAAACTACACACAGCTAAGGTAAGTTTGAGTAAATCACATGAGACAATTAGCGAATAGCGCAAGTCAATGTGTAGGGAAGAAAGGGATTCTGGAGTTAATAACGTGCTCACGCCTTCTGCATCATTTGCAGGCAATGCTACCTTGAGAGAGACATTTTGCTCATGTTGAATGGGCTAAGTCGTGTCCCCCACCCACCACTCCCAGGACCCCAGGATGTGATCTTATTTGGAGATGCAGGCATTGAGGCCTCATTAGTTAACAGATAAGGCTTCACTGGCATAGCATGGGTGCTACTCCGACGTGACTGCTGTTCCTATAAGAGACTCAGACACCAAGGCGGCGCAGCTGCAAATGAAGGACTGACAACCATCACCAGGAACGAGGGAAAAACCAGGAAAGACCCTGCCCAGCACCAGACAGGGTTCAGACTGCTGTGCTGCGCCCCGCATCCGGAAGTGTGGGAGGACGCACGGCTGCCCTTGAAGCCAGTGTGCGGGACCTGCTGCTGAGCTCCAGCTTCAGGAATCAGTTCCTACGTGTACACACGTGTACGCACATACACACACCATACATATCACACACATGCCGCACACATCACATACCTACCACACTACATGCCACACACACATACATGTCTCACACCACACACTTACATGCCACACACATACCATGCACATATGTACACATGCACACCACATACTACATACATACATGCCACACAC
Source organism: Dipus sagitta (assembly GCA_036346955.1). Classification (NCBI taxonomy): domain Eukaryota; kingdom Metazoa; phylum Chordata; class Mammalia; order Rodentia; family Dipodidae; genus Dipus; species Dipus sagitta. The sequence continues at coordinate 54,734,807 of CM070785.1, forward strand.
CTACCACACCACACACGTCACATACATACACCACAAACAAACCACATTATATACATCACATACATACACCATAAACACACCACACATATCACATACATGCACTGCAAACACACCACACCACACACATCACATGCACTCCACACTATCCATATCACATATACCAGCTACATCATTCATATATACCACACATAGCACACCAGAAACATCACATTCAAACACCATACCACACATATCATATACATACCACACATATCACATATACAAACAACACACACCACAAGCATACCATACCACGTACAACATAACACAAACATCAGATGCACACATCCCACCATTTTATAACGCCACACACATTTTGCATGTACCATATCACAAGTACATGCCACAGGCACATTGTATCATATGTACCACACACACATATCACACTACACACACCATTCCGTACCATACCCACTATACTATACCACGTGCACCACAGGTTCCAAACACATCATACTTACCATAAACACATTACACGCTACCACATCCACGTCACATTATACCATATCCACACACATAGCACACATGTGCTCTCACACACACACACACACACACACCACCACTCCACACTCACACCAGAAGGCTCTGCTCTGTGTAAAGCCTTCTACTTATATGGTAGAAAAATCTGATGCCCTCTTATCCTGTCCAGAACCTGGCATGAACTGGGCAAACATTTTGGCCAAGTATAGGGGATGACCCGAGAGGAGACCAGCCAGAGCAACCTCTGTGAGCTCGGCTCTGTTCCAGCTGGAAACATTTCTCCCCGTGGCTGTAACATCTGCAGCCTTACAACCACAAGGAGCTCGCAGTTATAGAAAAACGGAATGAAAAAGGCATTTGTTCCACACGTGCCAAGGTGTTTGCTCAGAGTAGACTAAAAAATAGACAAAATGTCCAGTCTTCTTTTGAGGCAAAGAAAGGAGGGAGGAAGGGAGGAGAGAAAGGAAAGGAAAGAGAGAAGACACATGAGGAAAAAAAAGAGAAGAGGAAGGAGAAGGGAGAAAGAAGTGGAAAAGCTGTTGGTGCCAACTCGAGGTGGCTGGCAGAGGAGGCTGCTCAGTGGACTTGGACTTGCAGCCGGCGTCCAGGTGAGACGGGCGTCGCTGGAAGACGGAACCTGCAGCGTCTGCCCTTAGGACAGGCAGCCTGCGCGTCATTCTGACTGCCTCTTAGAACACTTGAAAACGATTTTCAAAGGAAATAGGTAATATTCCAAAATGCTCAGAGTACAAATGAAAAACAGAGGGTCTCAAAGCCTTTCACACATGTGCACCGAGATCAGGGAACACATGAAGGTTCCTCTCTTTAGTGACACCTGGCTTCTGGCTACCAGATTCCCAGAGCCGAACTTGGAGCTGACCCAGACAACAGTGACTGCCTGGACATGTGTTCTCAGAGCTCCTCCCCCGCAGCAGCAGGGGGCTCCTCACCGTCCTGCCTAACACATCTGCATTGTGGGGTGGGGCAGGGGTGGGACAGGACTTCTGGATGGCTCCCTGGCTGGGCTGAGTCACCTCACCTTTAAGCCACCATTGGTGGTGTTTTGGGGTGTGGGGGGTTGACCGATTAGGAGTCAAACCAGACAAACACAGAACAGCCAGGAGTGCAGGAGTCCCCGGGGTTCTAAACAGCAATTAGACAAAATCCTAAATTACAGAGTTCTTGCTCCACAGAGGAATGAAAAGTATAATTTTGCCTCCTCCAAAAGCCCACACCCTGGATTATGCTTTCCATCTGCAGAGTGCGTCCCTTGCACCCTGCAAAGCAACGAGCCTTTCTGGACACGTCAAAAACGAGATACGGGCCTTTAACTAAGTCCTGTATACTTCCTGCCAAAAGAGAGACAGAGGGAAGAGGAGAGGAAAGGAAAGGAGAGAGAGAAGGGAGGAAAAGGGAAGGATAGAAAAAGGAGAAAAAAAGAATAGAGGGAGAGAGAAGGAAAGAGAGGAGAAACCAAGAAAGAAAGATAGGGTACAAGACAGAGCAGATGAAGAGAGGGAGAGAGGGAAGGAAGAAAGGAGAAAGAAATTTTCTTTTGTTGTTCTCAGCCCAAATATTTCTTGGCACTATGTGTTAAGCATTGTAGCAGGTAAAACAAAGTATAGAATGGAACCCTTAGGCTGACATCAGTATTTTCAGGAGGAAAAAAAACATCCCCACACAACCGTTAATTCCACACCACAGGCAGTCTGCAGCTGTGGAAATTCTAGGAGGAGGGATAGAAGGGGAGAGATGAAGGAGAAAAGAATTTTTGGAAGAAATGCCGGAGGCAGACCCTTGTATAGAACAGTAGAGAGAGAAGTGGTCATGGGAGGAAGATAGAAGACCAGGCCGGGCAGCTGTGCCAAGAGGCCCTCCTTGTGCCCAGCAGGTCCCCTGCCCTGTAGCCTTCACAGTAAGCACCCATGCCTCACTGATCATCACCTTCTGGGTATGTTGGACGCACATCTCATGTGATGAACCCAATGTCTCCCAGGGGTCCCCAAGTTCCCAGGTGGCAAAGATTTCTCCATTTTTTGTATACTCAATCCAGAACACAGGACCTGGTACACAAGATATAACCTCAATTATTGAAGGTGACAGAGAATGACATGAACTAGCCAGTGGGCTCCATAATCTTTAATTCGCCTTTGTCCCCTTGCGTTCTTCTGGGCTGTCCATCGTGGGAACACCAGAAAAGAGTACAAGGAATTGTCTGCTGTAAGTCCTCCGTGCCCTGTCCTTCCGTGAGCCTCTGACAAGCCCTGTCATTTCTTGGGTCACTTCTAGCCCCATGCTGGCTGTCCTGCAGGTTCTGCCCAGACTCTGAGTTCTCCACTGCTCCATCTCTGGACTTTCATCCAATCTTGGTGTGTCCAGAACAACCTCAGCATTGTGACCACGGACCATCCCTGTCAGAGGTCTCCCCAGAACCTCTGCTTCTTCCTTGGTGTTCACATACTAGAGGCCATGTCTTGACTTTGACCATGCTTTCAATTTTCTATTATCGTAAGGGATTTCTTGGCTGTAGCCCAGGCTGGGACTGATCTTCTCCTTGTCTCAACACCAGGCCAGAGGCAGGAACTTCCTTGAGGATCGTCTGAGCTGGGCTAAAGGAACAGGGGCCACGGGCTTTAAAGGAGGGTAAGGTATGGGGAGAGGAGGAAAAAGGCAGTTGAGCCTCAGGAGCTGTGGAGATATGTGCCTGCCAGGGTCTGCATGGGGTCGAGGGATGTTGCAGTCAGTTCCACACTGCTGGGATGAACATTCGAACCAGACTCAGTTTTTATTTCAAGCTTACAGATCCAGGTGGGGAGAGTTCTGTCAATGATAGAATAAGCTGTTTCCATATATCCAAGCAGAGAGAGAAACAACCAAAGAGCCAGCAAAAATAAAGAAAGAAAGAAAGAAAGAAAGAAAGAAAGAAAGAAAGAAAGAAAGAAAGAAAGAAAGAAAGAAAGCAAGCAGCAAGTACAGATGGGCACCCCTCCAGAGCTCAGACTGCTCTGCATACCTTTGGACTGGAAATCAGATCTACCCCCAAACACACCTTTGGGCTGAACCCCAGGATCTGCCCCCCCCCCCGGTGACACCTCCAGCCAGGTGGCTGGAAACCCAAGTTACAAGCTTTAAAATGACACCGGAATCTATAGGGGACATAGCTTCAAACTTCCACAAGAGGGGGGTGGAGAGATGGCCTAGCGGTTAAGCGCTTGCCTGTGAAGCCTAAGGACCCTGGTTCGAGGCTTGATTCCCCAGGACCCACGTTAGCCAGATGCACAAGGGGGCACACGCATCTGGAGTTCCATTTGCAGTGGCTGGAGGCCCTGGCGCACCCATTCCCCCCCCCCTCTCTCTCTCTCTCTATCTGCCTCTTTCTCTCTCTGTCTGTCACTCTCAAATAAATAAATAAAAATAAATAAATAAAAAATAAAAAAATTAAAAAAAAACTTCCACAAGAGGGCTGGGCATGGGCCAACTCCAGAGGGATGGCCAGGAGCAGATAGAGCCCTGAGAATTTTCTCTGTGGCTGAGAATGTGGTTTAGTAGTAGAATACTTGCCTGGCACGTGTGTGAGGGCCTGGGTTCAATTCCAAGCACCACAGAAAAAGATGAAATGATTTGCCCTGTGAGTAGAGAAAAGATATCAGAGGGTTTTAAGCAGAGGAGACAGCAGGGGAGGCTTGTGTTTTGGAATGATGACCCCCAGCTTTGATATTTTCAGCTGTGAGGAGCTGTCTAGGTTGATGAGTCACTTTTTTACAAGTCCTGTCTCGCTTGCGGCCACCCGTCAGTCAACTCAGACATATGGGGCTGGGGGAGATTGTGAAGTGTGCAGTAGGGGCCCGGTGTGGAGGAGAGCTCTGACCTCAGGAAACGGCACAGAAGAAGGGCTGCAAAGAATGTAAGAGCCAGAGGGTGGGGAGGAGTGCTGTGGAGGGCCGTCTTCTAGCCATGACACAGCTGGGGTACTCATGAACCCACAGCAGTGGTGCTTTCCTGCACAACACCGAGCCTGTCAACATCGTCACCGAGCCTGTCAACATTCTGTCACGGGTCCGGGAGGGTCTCACGAGATCCAGTCTTCCCAGAGTATCCACTGGCAATTAAGGTTTGTTGGGGTGGGGGAGTCATGTTCTTCAGTTGTGTAGTCAGTGGTAGGTTGTTCATATTCCACGAAACAACCCCCACCCACCCACGCTCCCGCAGGCCACCCTAATTTAACTCAGTGGGTCACAGGAAAAAAGTCATAAAAGTAGGAAGGGGATGAAATTTGGGGAGAAAAAGGGTTTAGCGGTAGTGAGAGAGGATCAGAGAGGGTAATGGGAGGTGAACGTGACCAGAATACATTATATACAGACATAAAACTGTCACAGATAGTTTATTTAAAGTGTTTTCTTCCAAGTCATTTGAATTTTTTAGATCTCCATTTTACGGCACACCAGAAGGAGGCTGCTGTACACTGGTTCAAACAGGGGAGGATGTATATAAATCACGCGATTAAGTTATTCTCGGGCAAGTCAAGAGCATCGGTGTGGGTGAGAGCCTGGGATCCCAAAGTTCTTGCTTCGCAGCAGGGCTGAAAGCTGTCACAGTTTATGCAGTGTCACAGAGTCAAGATGCTGTCCACCAACTGCCACCTTGCTCGGTCCAGGAACCAACAAGCCTGTCATTTCTATGCTATCCAACTGTGGGTAAGACACTTAAATAGCAGAATTTATATAACAAAGGTGTGGTGAGGGCAGAAGGATTCAAGACACATAATACATCTTATCTAGGGGCTGGGGGAATGGTTCAGTCCGTAAGGGGGCATATGGCGCAAGCGTGAGGAAGTGAGTTTGCACCCCAGAACATGTAGAAGCTGGGCATGCTGGCATGCATGCAATCCCTGGTCATGGGAGACAGAGCAGATAGGATCCCTGGGGCTTGCTGGCTAGCTATTCTAGCAGAGTCAGTGAGCTCCAGGTTCAACAGGGAATAGTGTCTCAAAAAACAAAGTGCAGAGAGCTTGAGGAAGAAAACCAACTTTGGCTTCTAGCCTTCACACACACACGAAACCACATACATATATATGCTCACACTTAGACAAACATGTACACACACACACACACACACACACATACACCCCATACACACAATCAACCATATCTAATATTCTTATCCCTTTGGCTACCAAGACGCAGCCAGAGTTGGACTTTAACTCTGTCACCGTGCCTTAGAAAAATCACCTTGATTTTTCAACTTCAGGGAAAGATGTATTCCAGCACCGTGAACTTCCCATTCATACTTTTTCCCCCTCCACTTTGGTCCACAATGCCTCCAGGCCTTCTTGGTTCTTTGGATAGTGTCAATTCTCATCTAATTGGCAACTAATCTATTTGTAGTGATTTAGCATCTGGGTTCCTGGAAGTCATTACTCTAAGTTATTGTGTGAAGTGAATTAAACCAGAGATGTTTACAGAATAACCGAAGCACTCAGTGTTGGGTGGTTGAATGAGTGTTGTTAAGGGCACCAGCAGGAAGAACCATCCAAGCTACTGTGACACACATCACATGCTAAGAGTCAGATTTGTGCATGTAGTGGTTATTAAATGATCTCATTTAATTGACTCGGTGCCAGTCTTAAGTCATACTGTAAAGTTGTGCACTGTCCTCTAATGCCATCATTTCCTTCTGGCCAATTGATCAAACCCTCTGCTTTTCCATTGCATTCAAAAAGCAGTGTTTACTTATTAAGTTGGCTGTAATTTAAGAAAACTAAATGTACAAGCTTGCAAAAACATGCCCATTAGAGGTTATTTGGCATACAAAAGCCATTTACTTAACAGAAAAAGAGCCGTTGGAAGAAGTCATAATTTTTTAATTAATTATGAATTTTACTGTCTGAATATGTCACATATTGGTCATATTCCCATTGGGTTATATATATACTCTTATATTCCCTCTCTTCTGCACCCATTCTACTGAGGGTCCTCTTCCACAGTGTTCCCTGTGCCTTGGAAGATGTGTTATCAGTCTCCTTTAGTGTTGAGCTCTCAGCAGCCTCTGATTATCTGCTTTGATGAGTTTTGAGTCTCCTCAGTGTCTGTCGCCATCTGGAGGAGGTTGTCAGGATGGCAGTGAGAGCAGCACTCAGTTGAAATCACCACTTCCTCTGTAATGTAGGAGTCACAAATTTAAAGCTCTTTCCGGGTGTCAAAGCATCATTCATTTCTTAAAAATGCATCTTTTCCAAGAATCCACTCTTTTCACAAGTGAATCAAGCTGTAACATTATCAGTGACTAAGTCAAGAATAATTGCTAATAATGGGCTCACAGGCTTGTGTGGAAATGTCCTGAGGTGAGAGAAAAGGAGAGGAGGACAAGAAGGCAGGGTGGCCAGAAGCTCAGGTCCCAAGCATCGAGGCTTGCTGGACTGCCTAAAGGCAGCAAGAAGAACTTCGTAGCTCCAGGTGACAGCACTGGATACCAAAGAGAAAGGCGCTCCTCCAGTGCCGTTGGGCTAGTGCAGGACCCCCAGCCATGAAGAGCAAGGCCAGTGAGTTCCCAGGCTTGCACTGACACCCCAGCCTCCTCTGCTTGGGATGACGCCAGTCACTTCTTATAACCTGCACACCCCGCTTCCCTGCTGTATCTTCCTTGATAAATAGGCTCAACTTCTGACTCGGTGTCGTTTCAGACGCGTCTTCTGTTCTTCATTGCCGTGGTGAAAACCTGTGGTCTCCCAGGCAACATGTGCCATCGTTAGTCTCCCGTCCTTTGGGTTGAGGTCTGAACCCATGCCCCTCCTTTCCTGTCCTGCCTTTACAGAGCTGAAGAACGAAGTAGTTGAGGATATAATGTGTCTCGACCAGAGCAGAGAACTTGATAGATAAAGTCCTTTCTCTAAAACCTAGTGGAGGGCTGGAGAGATGGCTCAGAGGTTAAGTGTGCTTCCTGCTCAAGCGTGAGGGTCTGAGGGAGGCCTGAGACCACCCAAGTTCTCATATAAACAGATTGGTGTGGCCATGTGTGTCTCTAACCTCAGTCCATTGTGGATCAGAGACAGGAGAGTCACCATGGCTCATAAATAGCAAGCATTAGAATCAATAAGAGACTCTATCCCATTACAAGGAAAAACCAGCAACCACAGGTGAGTACTCAGGGTGCCCCAGGCAAGCCCGCTAGGCAAGAGCTCATCCACTGAGCTAAATCTCAGCCCCTCCACCTCATTCTTTCTTTACTTCTTTCTTTCTTTCCTTCCTTCCTTATTTATTTAATTTTTATTTATTTTTAAAGATTTATTTTATTGCCAGGTGTGGTGGTGCACGCCTTTAATCCCAGCACTCGGGAGGCAGAGGTAGGAGGATTGCCATGAGTTCAAGGCCACCCTGAGCCTCCATAGTGAATTCCAGGTCTGCCTGGACTACAGTGAGACCCTACCTCAAAAGACCAAAAAAAAAAAAAAAAAGATTTATTTTATTAATTTATTAGAGACAGAGAGAAGGAGAGAGAGAGTGAGAAGGAATGGGCATGCCAGAGCCTTTAGTCACTGCAAACGAACACCAGACGCATGTGCCCCTTGTGAGTCTGGCTCTCTTGGGACCTGAAGAATCTAACCTGGGTCCTTAGACTTCACAGGCAAGTGCCTTAACCGCTAAGTTATCTCTCCAGCTCCACCCTATTCTTTAAAACAAAGTCTCTCTCTGAAACTGGAGCTCACTGGCTTGGCTAGACTACACAGTCAGTGAGCCCCGGGGATGCTCTGCCTCCACCTCCCCTGCACTGGGATGACAGGTACACACTGCTGCACCTAGATTTCATGTGGGCTCTGGGAATCTGAACTCAGGTCCTCATGCTTGTGTGGCAAGTACTTTACCAACTGAGCCATCTCCACAGCCCTGTTGTTTCTTTTTTATATATATTATTTAATATGTTTTATTTATATTTGAGAGAGAAAGACGCATGGGGGGGCGACAGATAGAGAGATTGACACAGAGAGAGAATGGGCATGCCAGGGCCTTCAACCACTGCAAACAAACTCCAGAAGCAGGCGCCACCTTGTGCATCTGGCTTACATGGGTCCTGGGGAATTGAGCCAGGGTCCTTATGCCTCATGGGGAAATGTCTTAACCACTAAGCCATTCCTTCAGCCCCCCCCCCCATTGTTTCTTGGTTAGATGCTCAAAACTTCTCTTCCTTTAAAGTAAACCTCATCACTAGAAGGATAGCTCCTCCACCAACTCTGGAGGACCCTGCGTTTGGGTGAGAACAGGCGGCTGAACAGCTTTACTCAAAGACACTCAGTGTGGCCTTGTAGAAATTTTTTACCTGCATCTATCAAGGTCAAAAAACATTTTGTAGTTGGCTCTGGTCCATTTAATTGTTTTCCATCAATGACTTAGAATGAGGCATAGAGTCAACTTTGATCAGTGCATGGGAGAAAGACAGAGTCAAGAAAAATAACCTGAACAATGGTGCTCATTTCTTCCTTTTTATTTTTTTTCAACTTTTATTTCCATTTATTTCATGCTGAATTTACTCCCATGTCATAAGTTTTTGTTGTTTCTTCAGTTTTTTTCTGGGATATCTTTTTTTTTTTTCTGTGCCACCTCCTCTTCTGGCTTAGGAACATCGGCTCCTTTTCAGGGCGGGTCATATCAGTGTGGCGGGGACGGCTCGTGGAGGCGTCAGTGGGACCGTGAGCTCTGTAAGTGCAACGGCGCATCGTGGGTGCTTTGTCCGCCTGGATCTGCTCAGTGACCAGAGAACCCACATCCACACCCTTACGCTCAGCATTACTCTCTGCATTTTAAGCATGTGCAGCAGAAATTCAGCACTCTTTTTGGGCCACCAACCCTGTGGCCAGCCCCACTGTTCAGCCTGGGCACACATCTACCAACTCCACCATTGTACTGCAGGAACGGTGCCCACTGCTTCTTCAAAGTGACGTCTTTCAGGTACTTGGTTTCAGATATGCATGCCCTTGAGGGCCCGGGCAGTTTCACGGGTGATCTTAAAGTGAATGGGAAGATTTGAGCCCCTCAACGTGCATGATTTTGTGGGGGTTTCTGGGTCAAGAGAATAGCAAACCATTTTCACAGGTCACCCAGGAAGAGGAAGCCTTCCTTTGTATTTGAATCATGTCCCACCTTGTATTTGTGTTTAAAAGCTGACTGCACAGGACGGTGGATGGGGCGCAGATTTGTCAATAGTTCGTGGACGGACCACAGCGCAAGTCTACGTTTCAATGTTGACGTGGTCCGTGGCCACATTAATAGAGACTTATTGCCCAGGCCAGGTCTGGCGTATGTATTCAGCTCCAGACACTGTGTATCTTGTGCATGCATGTGTATGTGTGTGGTATGGGCATGTACAGTGAATGCTCATATGTGTGCCCCGTGCTCGCACATGCAGAGGCCAGAGAAGAACGCTGGTTATCTATCCTCCGTCTCTTACACACTTGTTTGACTGTCTATCACGTAAGCACCAGTTTCTCTCTGAAACATCTCACTAAGGTATGAATTTTACAGCGGTTGTTTCTGGCCTGGAACCAAGGAAACAGCACAGTCACTAGAAGTTCACTTGTTACACAGCTAGTCTGGAGCTCCTTGCTGGCTTTTGTGGTCTAGAGGGCAGGAGGCCTTCCTAAGGCAACACTGGGTCTTCTTGCAGTCAAGTTCGCATTGCCGGCAGATAGCACCTGACCCAGAGCAGCTTGTGGGGGGAAAAATGGGTTTATTTTGGCTTGCAGACTTGAGGGGGAAGCTTCATGATGGCAGGGAAAACGATGGCATGAGCAGAGGCTGGACATCACCCCTGGCCAGCATCAGGTGGACAACAGGAACAGGAAAGTGTGCCAAACACTGGCAAGGCGAAGCTGGCTGTAACACTCATAAACCTGCCCCCAATAATACACTGCCTCCAGGAGGCGTTAATTCCCAAATCACCATCAGCTGGGGACCTAGCATTCAGAACACCTGAGTTTATGGGAGACACCTGAATCAAACCACCACACCACAGGTCTCAAGGCTGGCTGCCTCCGACGCGGCTCAGTTCTCTGCTCGGAAGGCAAGGGCTTCAAACTGCTCACCAGCCTGGCCGCCAGAGATCAAAGCTATGCTGCCAGCCTCATTTTGGTGACTTCTGGGAAGATGAATGAGAAGCACAATGATTAAATGTCCCTTTGGGATGTAAATACTCAAAGAATGCGCTGGGCTGGATTATGTATGGGACGTCACCCGACCTCAACCATGTGCGGAACATACGACATGATTTCAGACAAACTGGGACACATCTGGGTCTGCCTTGACCCACCTGGTCTATATGGAGAGGGGGGTCTCGTAGTTGGAAAGGACACCTACACTGTCCCATGATCTCTTCTGATGCAGCATTCGGAACCATCTAAACTTGAGGTTTCTCCTTGGGCTCTACATCACGCATGCCATGAGGTACTTCTGTACGGTTACAGCTGTCTCCTAGGGCTCCTGGCTTATTGGGGAAAACTGGTTTTGTTTGTTAATTTCTCACTAAAGACACAGCACTTGTTCTCTCTCTCTCTCCCTCTTTCTCTCTCTCGCTTTCTCTCTCACACATGGATTTCTAGAACACACAAACTATCAAAGAAGAATGCTCATTCAATCTACCTCATAAATGTGCAATGACTCCCCTGCGATAGTAGTCACCAACACTTAAAAGTACATAATGGTTGGGGCCAGGAGATGGCTCAGTGGAGTGAGTAAGAGTGCTTATCATCAACCATGAAGGCTTGAGGGTGGCTGAGTTGAATCCCCAGGACCCATGTAAAATGCCGGGTGGTAGAATAATGTATGAACATCCACTCTCATTTAAAAGAAAAAAATGGGGTTGGAGAGATAGCTCAGGGGTTAAGGTGCTTGCTTGATAAGCCTGAAGGCCTGAGTTTAATTCCCCAGTACCCACGTAAAGCCAGATGCACAGAGTGGTGCATGCATCTGGAGTTCCCATTCTCTCTCTCTCTCTCTCCTTGCAAATAAATAAATAAATAAAAGTATTCAAAGAAAACTGGAAACTGGAGATAGCTGTGGGACCTTGCTCAATGTCATGAAGAGACCCTTTCTCAGAAACTTAGAGCAAAGCTGCCCCAATGTTCTGACACATTCCCACGGCTAGCAGGACCATGGCAAGCAGAGTGACCATCAGTGGTGCAGGTCAGCATGATAGAAAACACCAGCAAATGCATTAGACAAGAAGGGAAGTAAGTAAAGCTTCCAAGGGAAATGAAAACTTATTTTTAGGCAGAGAAAACACGGAGACATCCCAGATAATCTGTTACAACAGTAAGAGAATACAGTCAAGCTGCTGATTACAAGATTAACACAGAACGTTCAACAATACCTCCTGTCTCCACATGTCAACAATGACAAATGAGAAAATAAAACTGAAAAGAAAAACCAGACAACTCACAACAAAAGCAGCAAAAACTACAAAATATGCTTTATGGAAAAAAACATTATAAAACTTTATTAAAGGATATTAAAGGAACAACTGAATAATGAGCAAAAAAATGACTCAAAGGCATAAACATGTCAATGCTGCCTAAATTATCTACAAATGTTTCTAGATTTCAAAACAAAAGCCCTGAAGAGTTTGGGTGGATTCTAAATTGACTCTAAAATTTATATGGAAAAGCAAATTGTCATTGCCAAAGGGTTTTGAAAAAGGACAATGGGGTAGACAAGCAAAACTGCCTTGAAGGGATCAGAACATTCTAGAATCTCAGAAATTACAATGACGTGGTCTGGGCCAAGGACAGGCAAAAGAGGTTCCAAGACAAAAGTGTGTGGGTATAGGAAAATAGACAAGGACAGGGGCACTTTCCAGGCCATCAGGGAAAAGATAGGCTTACTCCATCATGGACTGTGGTAGTTTGAATGGATGTCCCTCCAATAGATTCAGGGGTTTATTAAAGCTTGTAACTTAGCTCTCCAGCCTGGCTGGAGAGGTCCTGTGGGCAGATCCTAGCTCTAAGGTGTTACTGGAGGCGGATCTGAATTCCAGCCTAAGGAGTGCAGAGTGCCTGAGCACTGCCTGGGGTTCCTGGGGTGTGCCTGTCTACAGTGGTGGTGTTTCTCTCTCTGCGGACGTGTGAAGGGGGGCCGGCTTCTTCCTCCATTATGGAGCTTCCCTCGGACATGTAAGCTTCAATAAATCCCTTCCTCTCATAACGTGTGCCTAGTTTGGAGGTTCATCCCAGCAACACAAAGCTGACCATAACACGGAGCATACATCATGCATATGTGTGCGTTCCATGCCTATGTGTGTGTGCACATGACTGTGGGTTTGTGTGCATGTCCAGGGACCCACCACTGTCCGCCTCCTCAGCACTGGATTGACATGGGCACACCACGACACCAGGCTGTTTTTACGTGTGTGTTGGGGGGGACAGGGTCAAACCCAGGTCCTCACACTTGCAAAGCAAGCACTTTACTAACAGAGCTATCTCCCCAACCTTTTCATGTAAAAAAAAAATCCATCTGGATACCTACAGCAAGCATACAAAATCAAACTCTAGAAGGATTAAAGCCCTCAACATGAATAAACCTGCGACCTTGACAGTCCCAGTTGGTGGCAGACACAGGCTCCATGTCCCACTGTGATTCCGCCAGGTTTCTTGAGCTGCCCTGCCTACACCCCACTGGTGCCACACTTTGAGGAGGGAGGGTCTTTGCTTTCCCAAGGGAGGGACTTTAGTCCAGGCTGACCTGGAATTCACTATGTAGTCTCAGGCTGGCCTTGAACTCACAACAGTCCTCCTACCTCTGCCTCCCAAGTGCTAGGATTAAAGGCATGCGCCACCATGCCCGGGCTTCAAGGGAGGTTCTTAAGTAATACATAAGCAGCCTCCTTCCCAGCAAACAAGAGAACACGTGACCCAGGTTAGCCAACTCTACATGGGCAGCATGAAAGAGAAGGAAGGGGATGCTGTCCACCTGCCAGGTAGGAGAGACTGTGGTCTGGGCTCTTGGTAACACTTTCCGGAAAGAGCCAGTTGATTCGAGGAGTGTCTGGTTGAATCTCAGATCTCTTGTCCCATCTGTCCCAAATGTTAGGTGAGCTCATTACCACCGCATCAGGCTGCTTTACACCATCAGGGCAATGTTTGCTTGCAACTTAAAAACTGACAATATAGCCCCCAGTAAGCTGAGGTCAAACCTCCTTTGCTTTGTCATTTGTAGAATGTAAGAAAGACCAACACAACGTTTTACATACATATATATATATAATGAGGAGAGAAACAATGACACATTCTCTGTATTCTGTATTGCTGGGCATGGTGGAGCATGCCTTTGATTCTAGCCCTCAGGAGGCAGAGGTAGGAGGGTCGCTGTGAGTTTGAGGCCAGCCTGGGATTACAGAGTGAGTTCCAGGTCAGCTGGGTTACAGTGTGACACTACCTCAAAAGAATAAAAAATAAATAAGTAATAAAATTATTGGAAGAAACTCATGTCAGATTACCCCCCACCAAAAAAGCTTTAAAAAATACTTGCAGCTTTCTTCTCAATTTTAAATAATATATGTACTTAATTTCTTTTTAAAAATTTTAAGATAAAAAGCACTATTTCATTCATAATGATGTTGGGTCTTAAAAGTGGCTAATGCATGTTTTGGTCCTGGCATTGCCGTGCTCTTGGGGATCTCGTGTCTTGTAGTCAGTGGTATACTGGGCTTCCCAAAGCCGCAGTGCAGGGACCCACCTGTCATTCACTGCTGGGCCACAGGATGCCACTGTTGTGTTTTTGCCATGCTAGACTTTGACTTAAATTGAAGGGAATAGAGAAAGAATAAAAGAAACATCTATTTTATAAACAGACACATAGTAACTGTTTAAAGGTTACGTTTCAAACCCATCTGTTCTAATTTTTAATTCCCGTATTTCTTTTTTTAAAAAAAATATATTTTATTTATTTATTTGAGAGAGAGAGAAAGAGAATGGGTGCGCCAGGGCCTCCAGCCACTGCAAACAATCTCCAGATGCATGCGCCCCCTTGCGCATCTGGCTTGCGTGGGTCCTGGAGAGTCAAACTGGGATCCTTTGGCTTTGCAGGCAAATGCCTTAACTGCTAAGCCATCTCTCTAGACCCAATTCCCTGTATTTCTTAAAATGTTCTATTTGTTTATTTGTGAGAGACGGAAAGAGAATGGACATTCCAGGGCCTCTCGCCACTACAAACAGACTCCATACGCAAGCACCACTGTGTGCATCCGACTTTACATGGGTTCTGGGAGAATCAAACCCAGGCCATCAGATTTTGCGAACAAGTACCTTTAACCACTGAGTCATCTCCACAGCCCCTTTTAAGCCCTTTAAATCGGCGTTTAAACATTGCATGTTGAAATTAAGTGCCCCTTTTATCAATGACATATCCAGACCAGAACGAAACACATTGTTTGGAGACAGATCAAACAATGCAAACATCCTCACACCATCAAAGGCCTCAGAGAGGTAAATCCTCATGCGGTGTTCCCGTCCTTCCGTGGGAAGCTGTAGTCATTGAGGCACAACACGTGTGAGATTGACAAAGACTGGGAAACGATGGACTCACTAGGATTTAAACCTCTCTCTCTCTCTCTCTCAAGTTATTTTAACTATGCCAAGGGTACTTTTGAAAACAGTGTTGGATAGATCAAATTATAGTTTTCCTTTGCCTTACCAAAGATACTTGATTTGCATTTCTCATTGAACACAATGGATCTTCGTGCTTGGCACTTTAAATTTTCTTTCTGGCCTTGTCCTAGACCCCCTAGAGAGTAATAAAAGGCTTACAAATGAGCAGTTATGAAACTGGGAAAACCTGCTATTAAAAGAAAAGACTTCCTCTGGTCTTACAAGTGAATAAGTTAGACAGGCATTCCCAAAGTTGTGTGTGTGTGTGTGTGTGTGTGTGTGTGTGTAAGCCCACACCATGGTGCACACGTGGGGGTCTGAGGATGAACTCGGGGTTTCTCTTTCCTTCCCTCCACCCTGCTTGAGACAGGGTCGCCCTTTCTCTGGCCGCTGCTTGTGTGCCCATCTCGTTGGCCTGTGAGCTTCCAAATCCTCCTGACGCCACCTCCCATGCATTCGAGTCACAGACGCATGTGTTACTTTTCATGCAGCCGTATGTGGGTGATGGAGAATCGAACTTGGGCTTGCAGGCTTTCAAGCCAGAACCTTTAACTGCTGAGCCCCTCCCTCAGCACCACCCCCAGTATGACCATATTTATGACTGACTGGTTTTGAACAGACTGCCGGGCTGGAGAGATGGCTTAGCGGTTAAGGCCTTTGGCTGCAAAGCCAAAGGACCTCGGTTTGATTCCTCAGGCACATGTGCCTGGAGTTTGTTTGCAGTGGCTGGAGGCCCTGGCGCACCCATTGTCTCTCTGTGTCTCAAATAAATAAATAATATTTTTTTCTTTTTGATTTTTCTAGGTAGGGTCTCACTCCAGCCCAGGATGACCTGGAATTCATTATGTAGTCTCAGGCTGGCCTCGAACTCATGGTGATCCTCCTACCTCTGCCTCCCAAGTGCTGGGATTAAAGGCGTGTGCCACCACGCCTGGCTCATAAATAAGTAATTTTTCAGTAAAAAGACTGCCATCTAATCAGGTTCACTTGACACACTCATATGAAATGAAAAACAGTGAGGTGAAAAATATCAAGTACCCAAACTTTTCGAGGAGCTCTGTTCCCAGGAGAGTAATTGAGGGGCCTGGAGGGCCGGGACACACAGGAGGCCTGTGGAGGAGGCAGGATGTGCACCCTGCAGGCCCAATGTCACTTCCTGTAGGCAGGCTGGCCGCGGAAGCTCTGTCCTCTGAGTGTCCGTCTTCCGCACATGCTCGTAGCGTATGTGGGTACAGCCCTCAGAAACTGTCCACTCGGGCGCTGTTGCGGTTCGAACGCAAAATGTCCCCACAGGCTTGTGTGTTTGAACATTCGGCCCCCAGCTGGCGCTGTTGGCACTGTTCGGGAGGCTGTGGGAAGTTTGTGTCATGGAGACCCAGCTGGCAGACACCAGCCCCTGCGGGTGGACCATGAGGTACAGGCTGGCCTGCTCCAAGTCCAAGTTCTTTCTGATGCCAGGTCCACCGAGATGTGAGGAACCGCAGCCACGCCCTCCCACCACCATGACCTCCGCCATACCTGCCCCAGCAGGGTGACGGTACTGAGCCAGGATGAATCCTTCCTCTTTGTCTTGGTTTTTTGAGGTAGGGTCTCGCTCTAGCCCAGGCTGACCTGGAATTCACTATGTAGTCCCAGGCTGGTCTCGAACTCATGGCGATCCTCCTACCTCTGCCTCCCAAGAGGTGGGATGAAAGGAGTGTGCCAGGTATCTGGTCACCGTGAGGTGACAGTAACGCACACACTGATCAACAGATGCCTAGTGCGATGAGCAAAACCAGCATGGCCTGTTCTTGGAGCTCATGCTGTAGTCAGTGAGTTACAATTACTTCTCCCCCCCCCCCCCTGCCCCATGGCACTGTGACCTGCTTACTAACCCCAGAATGTAGATCTGGGCAAATTGTCTCCAAATGTTGCACAAATACACGGGCCAGAATGGGGTGAAGGAAGGAAAGCCAGAGGTTAGCACAGTTGTCCAGCCAAGAGGTTTGGGGATCTAGGGATAAAATGACAGGGGTGTGATGAGGGAGAAAGGATGCTGTCAAGAGAGGTGAGAATCCAAGGGGACCCGATCCTCTTGCAATCTCTCAGCCCCCAAGCAATCTAAGGATGGCTTTATACAGTGGGTTTGTTTCCCTTGCTAACTGTGTGCTGTGCACTGAATGCTTTTGTATGTCTACCCCCCCCATTCATATGTTGAAGCCTAATGCCCAATAAAAGTATTAGGAGGTAAGGAAGTGATTAGGCCCTGAGCATGGAATGATGGTGAATTGGATTAGGACCCTTATAAAACAGAGGCCCCTTGGGCTGGAGGGATGGCTTTGCGGTTAAGGTGCTTGCCTGCAAAGCCAAAGGACCCAGGTTCAATTCCCCAGGACCCACATTAGCCAGATGCACAAGGGGATACATGCGTCTGGAGTTCATTTGCAGTGGCTGGAGGCCCTGGCATGCCCATTCTCTCTCTCTCTCTAGCTCACCTTCTTTCTCCCTATCAAATAAATAAATAAATAAATCTTAAAAAAAAAAAAGAGGCCCCAGAAGGTTGCCTCGCCCATTCTACCATGTAAGAGTACAGCAAGAAAGTGCCATCTATGAGCCAGAAAGTGGACTGTCACCAGACAGTGAATCTCTTCCATTTCAGATTTCTCAGCCTCTTGACCTGTGAGGACTAAGCTCTGTTATGATCTACCCCCTTGTGGTATTTTGTTATATTTTTTTTGTTCATTTTTATTTATTTATTTGAGAGTGACAGAGAGAGAGAGAGAGAGGCAGATAGAGAGAGAGAGAGAATGGGCATGCCAGGGCTTCCAGCCACTGCAAACGAACTCCAGATGTGTGTGCCCCCTTGTGCATCTGTCTAACGTGGGTCCTGGGGAATTGAGCCTTGAACCGGGGTCCTTAGGCTTCACAGGCAAGCACTTAACCGCTAAGCCATCTCTCCAGCCCTTTTGTTATATTTTATTTAGTTGTTGTTCACAGTGTCTTAACACAAAAGTGTGCCAATAACTGCAGAGTGACTAAGATGTCTTGACACTGGCACTCTTTTTAAAAAAAAATTTATTTATTTGCCAGGTATGTTGGCACCTGCCTTTAATCCCAGCACTCGAGAGGCAGAGGTAGGAGGATCGCCATGAGTTCGAGGCCACCCTGAGACTACATAGTGAATTCCAGGTCAGCCTGGGCTAGAGTGAGACCCAACCTCAAAAAACGCAAAAAAGAATATGTATATATTTATTTATTATGAGAGAGAAGCAGAGAGAAAGAGGCAGACAGAACGAGAGCAAGGGCATGTCAAGGCCTCTTACCACCACAAATAAACTACAGACGCATGCACCACTTTGTGCATCTGGTTTTACATGGGTTCTAGGGAATCGAACTCAGGCCATCAGGTTTTGCAGGAAAGCACCTTTAACCACTGAGTCATCTCTCCAGCCAGACACTGGCACTCTATGTTATGGAATTAGCTGAGTGCCGGCCCAGGTGCTGTGAGGTCAGCTCAACCATTGTGCAGCAAATAGCGATTGGCAAGAAAGGGTAGCTCACTGAAAGATCAATACCAGGGTTCCCTCAGCCCACTCTGCCTGCATACTCAAGCAAGGAGTCCGCCTTCTCTGAGCCCATGAGATGTGATGTCTCTGTCCCAGCTCTTCACATACACCCAAGCCACAGGTCACGGTTCATGTAGAGTGGGGGCAACTCTCAGGGGTCAACGTGACTCACAGGAGTGGGGCCCATGCAAAGGGATGGGCTGTCTAGCCAGAAGGCAATAAATCTGTAAACTCAATTCAGGATATTGGTTGCCTAAGCAACAGAGAGGTTAAAACCACAATAAATTATGGTCAGTCTTATCACCCTGGAGTGATTACTGTTTTATAACAGGGAATTATCACCCTCGTTGTTGGCTGCAAAACACAACCCAGTGTGAAAAAAAATATATCAAGTTCATATCAGAGGAAAACAGAAAGGCTCGACCAAGGTCCAAGGTCCAAGAAGCTAGGCTCCTAATCTCAGTGTAGAAAACAAAAGCCCTGCATCCATCCCAGCCCCAGCTCAGCTCTCATAGCCCGTCACCGCTACCGCAGACCGGCTGGGTAGCTGCTGCCTGTCTGTGAGCCTTGGGCTACACTCCTTACAGAGGTGTGCACGAGGCTCCGTGACCGGACATGCAGTATGCTGAGAAGAGAATGAGAAACAAAGCCATTGAGAGGAGGATGGAGCCAGGGGCAAGTCTATAATCCCAACTACTTGGGAGGCTGAGGCAAGAGGATTGCAAGTTCAAGACCTGCTTGAGCTACCAAGTAAGTTCAAGAGCTGCCTGGGAAGCTTAGTAAGACCCTATCTCTTTAAATGAAAAATGGGTTGGGGGTGCAATTCAATGGCAGAACATGGATCCAGATATCACCAGGCCCCATTGTGCTCCCCACTACCACATACACACTCTCACAGACACACACACATCAGGCAGCTATTGAGTGACAACATCAAAATAAAGAGGCCATATTTGTAATGAATTTTTAAGCACCAGTTTCTGTTAACACTCAATGATCTTTAGAGCTGCTGGTGTTGGAGCTAAGTTAAAATTTGGGGCAGGGTTCTTGGTTGAGAGGCACAATGCTGTAGTCATTTTCCTTGGTCACGGTCCTGTGGTTGATTGATCTTCTAGCACACTGCCTGGATTTAAGTAATTCTTTCTCTCATTCAAAACTTATGCACACATCTCTCTCTCTTTTTTCTCCCCCTTCCTCTCTTCTCTCTCCCCTTTTACACACACACACACTGGTTCCACATGTGGTTCTCTCCAGATTTCTGTCCCTTCTGTCCCTCATTGTCCTTTTATCCTCACAGATTCGGGGCAGAGCACCTGTAGTCCGGTGACATCTGCCTCACATATGCCGAAGTGCTGCTCTGTGCCTCTGTTTCGTGACTTCGGTTAGACAGCCCACTCTTTGAGGAGGGTGGCCCCAGGAGCAGCTTGCTAATCCCGTTTACCCACAGAACCTGGGACTCTACCTTCTGGACCAGGAGTCACTGTCATAGAGGGGGACAAGAATAAAGTAGACACAGAGGCTGTGAGTTTTTGTACCTCTGATATCCCCGTGGGCTAACATGGTTCTGATCCCCCAAACAAGCCTTGAAGGACAGACGGCCGTCTTGCATCTGGAGAGAGTTAAGAACATACACGGATGGGTTATTCAGCAAATGCGAGGATGCGGTGAGGCATGCCGCCCTGCCCGTGGGAGGGCTTCCTCCCATGACGGAAGTGAGTGCGGCTGCATCTCCTCCTCTGTGTAGTCCTGACACACGTGGAGGGCAGAGACAGGTATGCAAAAGACCGAACAGCGGACAGACATGGCCCATCGGAATCTATACCAACCAAGCAGCTGACGTCATTCTTATTCCCGCCCCCAAACAGGGAGAATTCAAAGCCCGACAGTGGTGACCCCTGTGTTCCACCCAGCGAGTCCACCCAGTGACTCTTGCCCACGGGAGACTTCTCGTGCTCCCTGAATTCAGCCTTCCTGAGCTGTGTGTTAATCCCTGCTCCCAAGAACGCTGCTGAGACATCAGAAATCCAGTCTCTGGCCGTGCCACGCTGTATGCACCCAACGCGATCTCCTCTGATCTCACAAGCTAAGCAGGGTTGGGGCTAGGTTAGTGCTTGGATGGGAGAACTGAAATCCGTATTCACATGGAATTGGTTGAATAGTCTCATCTTCAGTTATAATCAAAACAGCCAGTGCACAGATCTTAAATGTTTAGTCTGATCACTTTTGACAATTATATACACCCATGTAACCACCGTGTTAATCAAAACAGATTGAGAACATTCCATCATTCCAGGAAGATTCCATGTGCTTCTTTCCAGGCAAGCCCATCCTCCCCTCCCTACACAGGCATCTGAGATATTACCCTAGTGAAGTTCTGCCTATTTTTATGCCTCACATCAAAGCTATCAATTCACATTCCTTTGGTTCTGGCTTTTGAGCTCAACATAATGCTGTCCACGTTGCATGAATCAGTAGCTTAGTCTCTCTCATTATTGACTAGAAGCCACTGGATGGTCGAACCACAACTTTTTAATCTGTTGGTAAATGACTGGGTTGCTTCCATGTTGTCTGATATTGTGATGGTTTGAATGTGCAGTGTCCCTCATAGCTTCATGTGTTTGTGATTAAGCCTCGTGCTTGATCCCTGCCTGGTGGAGCCTTTGGGAGGTGGAGCCTTGCGGGAGGAGGCGTGTCGCTGCCATCAGAGTTTGGGATTTATCAGCCCAGCCTTGCTGGGTATCCATGGAGCTCACCCTGCTGCTTCCTCCTCACTGATGAGAAGATGTGATGCCTGACTCTTTTCTCCTGCCCCGCTTTCCCTGTCGTGGTGAAACTTCCCCTCCCACCTGAGCCAGCAGCTCCTTCCTTCCATAAGCTGCTTCTAGCTGGGTGTTTTGTCCTAGCAGCCAGAAGGGAATTGCTACATTTATTATTATTTTTTCTTTTTAGAAAGCTGGGCCTGGACAGCTTACTCAGTGGTTAGAGGCACATGCTCGGAAAGCCTGCCATCTTGGGATTCAATTCACAAGCCACCCATGTATAATCCAGATGCAAAAAGTAGCACAAGCCCCTGGCATTGGTTTGCAGTGGCAAGAGGTCCTGGTGCACCACTACACACGCACGCACACACACACACACACACACACACACACACACACACACGCACACAAGGGAAAATAAGTAAATTTATTTTTTAAATGCTATTATTGCAGACATGAACAAATCCTTACGCATACATGTACTTTCACTTCTCAGCTCTATGCATAGCAATGCAATGACTGAATCTAAGGTTACATTGATGCTCATCTTTCCAGGACTCTGTCAACTAGTTCCTGCAAACAGTTGCAGCGTTCTAATGTCCCATCACCAATAAACAAGAACTCCAGCTGCTGTACAATCTTCCTCAAATTCAGTATCATCTGCTTTTCAGGACTGTTTTGTGGGGTTTATTTTATTTATTTGAAAGAACGAGAGAGGGAGAGGCAGACAGAGAGAGAGAGAATGGGCAAGCCAGGGCCTCCAGCCAATGCAAACGAATTCCAGACGCATGCGCCACCTTGTGCATCTGGCTTACTTGGGACCTTCCTGAGGAATCGAACCGAGGTCCTTGGGTTTTTCAGGCAAATGCCTAAACCACTAAGCCATCTCTCCAGCCCTGTTTTGTGGTTTTAAGTGTGTAGGGCAGGTTTGAGATGTTATCTGTTTGTGGGTTTTTTGTTAAAATATTTTATTTATTTATTTATTTGCAAGCAGAGAGAGAGAGAGTATGGACACATCAGGGCCTCTAGCCACTGCAAATGAACTCCAGGTTGTGGATCTGGCTTTATGTGGATACTGGGGAATCGAACCTGAGAAATTCTTTAAGAATAATACATGAGATGTCTTAAAGACTAAAAATTTTTTTAAATGCCTTTTGACTGGGGGAAAAAAAGCAATGGTTAACAAATTTCATTTTCTATGAAAATTTGGGTTGTAAAAATTACTGATTAACAGCTGCTGCCTTTATGTTTTTTAATATTTTATTTATTAACTTAGTGAAAGAGAAGGGGAGAATGGGCATACCAGGGCCTCTAGCCATTACACTTATGTGCCATCCTATGCGTCTATCTGGCTTTTGTGGAATACTGGGGAATCAGACCAGAGTCCTGAGGCTTGGCGGGAAGGCACCTTAGCCACAGTAGCTACTTTTAACAGTGCCCTGCATGTCCCTTCAGATGAAAGCTCTGTAGTCACCTGGGAGCGTGTGAGAGGCCAGTGGTGTGGACTGAGCATTCCTTTATCTTAACATTCGCTCAACGGCCTTTCTCTCGCCCCTGGGGTCTGGAGCCACGCTCATCTGCCCCGGACATAGCTCATGAGCAACGAGCGGAAAGAACCCCGGCTCACACCACGTACTCAGTCAGCACTCCGCTCCCCAGGGAGGGAACTCAGTCCCTTCTTCTCCATTCTGATCCCAAGTAGCCCAGTGGCCTGCACACGAGGAAAGGACCGGAAACCGTCTGGGCTCTGGCATCTGACAAGTGCCTGGAACCCAGCAGAAGTAGAGAAGCACTTCAAAACCAATTCGTCTCCTCTCCAACTCCACCCTACGAGCAAGAAGAGTGTTCTCCAAACGGACGCGAGTCCCCCGGCATCCGAGGTCCTTATCGAAGCACCTGCCGCACGGGGCTTTCCTTTGACTAGTTTTAACCTGACTTCTTCCTGTCCTCTGAAACATGAGAGGTTCTCGTCTGACGCTGAAAGATTAAAAACAAGAACCAGCATCGTTATTTGTTATAAAACTCATTTCCGACGAGGGCAAACTCCCTTCTGGCACCTGAAGTTGCTTGTCTGGTTCTTGAGAGTTATAACACGAAATCCATTCCCAGGTATGAATAAAACCTCCTTCAAGTATTCCTTCTCTCTTGTGCCAGAAACAAAGGTGAGAGCCCAGCCCAGACAAGTTTCTCAGAACGTACTCGACCCTAAAAGAAAAGCTCAGTCTGCCTTATCTTTCTGTTACATAGTGCTATTTTTTTAATGAGAGATTTAGAACGCCAGGTCCTCCAGCCACTGCAACCTGAACTCCAGATGTGTGCATCACCTTGTGTGCATGTACGACCTTGGCCACTTGCATCACCTTGTGTGTCTGCCTTATGTGGGACCTGGAGAGTCGAATGTGGGTCCTTAGCCTTTGCAGGCAAATGCCTTAGCCACCAAGCCACCTCTTTAGCCCAATAGTGCTATTTTTTCTCTAATATATAACCACTTTGCCTGAACCATTTGAAAGTAAGCTTTGAACATCATGAGACTTCACCCTTAATTACATAATCATCTACCTCAAAGGGCATCCCTTTAATCACAGCACTGTTAGCTCACCTAAGAGTCAATATCAATTTAATATCTAATGCATAGACCATATTCAAACTTCCACTAGTCTTTAGAATGTCCCTTATAGCTGGCATGATGGTACATACCTGCATACCCAGCACGTGAGAGGCTGAGGCAGGAGAATTGCAAGTTAAACTACGTAGCATCAACTACACAGCAAGACTCTGCTTCCAAAGAAAGCTATAGTTTGCCGGGCATGGTGGCGCACGCCTTTAATCCCAGCACTTGGGAGGCAGAGGTAGGAGGATCGCCGTGAGTTTGAGGCCACCCTGAGACTACATAGTGAATTCCAGGTCAGCCTGGACTAGAGTGAAACCCTACCTCAAACAAACAAACAAACAAACAAACAAACAAACAAAAAGCTGTAGTTTATAGCTTTAAAAAATATTAAAGTGGGGGCTGGAGAGATTGCTTAGTGGTTAAAGGCCCTTGCTTTCAGAACCTGATGGCCCAGGTTTGATTCTCCAGTACCAACATAAAAGACAGATGCACAAACTGGCAAATGAATCTGGAGTTTGTTTGTAGTGGCAAGAGGCCTGGCATGCTCGTATTCTCTCTCTCTCTCTCTCTCTCTCTCCCTCTCCCTCTCTCCTCTTTTGGTCTCTCTCTCAAATAAACAAAAAATATTTTTTAAAAATGTTAAAGGGAGCCAGGTGTGGTGGTGCACATCTTTAATCCCAGCACTCGGGAGGCAGAGGTAGGAGAATCACTGTGAGTTCGAGGCTACCCTGGGACTACAGAGTGAATTCCAGGTCAGCCTGGACTCGAATGAAACCCTACCTTGAAAAACCAAAAAGAAAAAATAAAATAAAAATATTAAAGGGGTCTAGAGAGATGGTTCAGCAGTTAAAAGCCCAGGCTCAGTTCCCAGTACCCACGTAATGCCCGATGTACAAAGTGGCTCATGTATCTGTAGTTTGTTTGCAGCAGTAGAAAGCCCTGCTTTTCACACTCTCTCTAATAAATAAAAATTTTAAAAATACTAAAGTGGGCTGGAGAGATGGCTCAGCAGTTAAGGCTCTTGCCTGCAAAACCTAAGGACCCAAGTTTGATTCCCCAGTAGCCATGTAGTGCCAGATGTACAGAGTGGCACATGCATCTGGAGTTCCTCTGCATTGTTTAGAGGCCCGGGTACACCCATTCTCTCTCTGTCTCTCTCCCTGTCTGTCTCTTTCTGCTTGCAAATAAATAAAAATACTTTTTTAAAAAATACTAAAGGGCAGTGAAGTGTTTGTCTTGCAAGCATGAGGAACTGAGCTCAGTCTTCAGTGTCCATATAAAAAACCTGGGCAATGTGGCACGTGCTTGCCATCCCAGCGCTGGGGAGGCAGAGACAGGAAGATACCTGGGACTTGCTGGCTAACTAGTCTAGCTGAGTCAGTGAGCTCCAGGCCAGTAAGAGACCCCACCTCGAGAAAAGGTAAACAGTGTTCCCAAGGAATGACAACCAAGGTTGTCCTCTGGTCTTCACATGTACACACACACATGCACTCCCCCCACACATACATGAAGTTCACACACAGATGCGTTAACATACCATGTAAGCGCCCATATTTCCTTTGGTTTTCATGTCTCTTTTAGCATCTGTTTCATATACTCATTTTTCTTAATTTATTTTTTTTATTTTGAGAGAGAATGGGTACACTAGGACCTTCAGCCTGCTGCAAATGAACTCCAGACACGTGTGTCCCCTGTGTGCATGTGTGACATTCCATGCTTGTGTCACTGTGTGTCACTGTGTGGGGTGACATGCCACATGGAAACCAAAACCCTTGGATATTTTTTAAGTCTGCACCAATTGTCTTGTAGAATCTTGCTGGTCCTATGTTTATTTGATTGTACCCCAGTGATCGACTCTGGTTAGGGACATGGGGTTGGAAGCAACACAGGAGAAGGTGTGTATTTACAGTATCATGACTGAAGCAAGCTATGTTAGGGTGTCCACATGGTAAATGTGCTCACTCAGTAGCCAGCTTATTTTTTTAATTTATCTATTTTGAGGGGGGGTGGGGGTTCAAGGTAGTGTTTCACTCTAGCCCAGGCTGACCTGGAATTCACTACATACTCTCAGGGTGGCCTCGAACTCACATCAATCCTCCCACCTCTGCCTCTGGGATTAAAGGCGTGCGCCACCACGCCCAGCCCAATAAATTTAGGGCTGTGGAAATAGCTCAGTGGTGAAGAACATGAGGGTCTGTGAGGGCCTAAGACTGCTTGGATTCAATTACCAGCATGTATGTAAAAAGAATAATAAAGCTGTTTGTGGTCATGCATATCTGTAACCTCAATCTTGGGGTGTGGTGTGGTGAGACCACCGCACAATCACTGACACTTGCTGCTGTCAACAGCAGCTCCGGGTTGAGTGAGAGACGCTGTCTCAAAGAAACATCCAGATGAGCAATAGATGACCCAGTGTACTCCTTTGGCCTGGGCACACCAGTACACGGGGCACATGCATCTGCACACATGTGTGTCTACACTAAACATATATCACATCACATACCACACCTATGAGGCTTTGCAAGCCAGTGCCTTAACCATTAAGCCATCTCCCCAGCACCCCCTTTCATTTTTCAAGGAAGGGGTTGTCACTGAACCTGCCACTCACCCATTAAGCTAGAGTAGCTGACCAAACAAATCCCGATGACCCTCCTGTCCCCACCTCCCCAGCGCTGAGACTGGAGGCTTGGGCCACTGACTTGCATGGACGCTGGGGATGCGGACTCCGGTCCCCATGTGTGTGCAACAGACACTTGACAGACTGAGCCATTGCCTCAGCCCGGCAAAGGAGAGTTGTCAGTGTACTTTTTGTTTTTTGTTTTTTGGGGTTTTTTTTTTTTAAGCAAACCCAACAGACTGGCATTTTTTTTTTTTAATGCAAGAAATTGAACGAAAGAATTGGTGCACCAGACACGTGTACCACCTGGTGTACATGTGTAACCTTGCACACTTGTGTCACCCTATGTGTCCGGCTTATGTGGGACCTGGAGAGTCAAACCTGGGCCCTTAGGCTTCTCAGGCAAGCCCTTCCACCACTAGGCCATCTCTCCAGCCCGTCTGTGTACTTTTGAAATGCGCTTGTTGAAATTTCTGATTTATGGGACGTCTTTCAGGAAAGGAAGCCATTTGTCTGAATAAATCTGAGAGCGCGCACCTTAGGACAGGTAACTTGATCAGCCTTTGCTGTGATTTCGCTTTGCCGTCGCCTCTAGCCACCAGCGGCCCTTCCTAAGCACACGGCCGTTCCACGCAACCTAACGGATCCATCAGTGCCCGCGCCAGCTCGCATGGCTTCTCCTTTGGGAGACTTGTAATGCTGATAAGAAAATGGGTCAAATATTGACTCCATCACAGTTGCGTAGATAAAGTTGCATAAATAAAAATGGTTAAGGCATTTGCCTGCAAAGCCAAAGGACCCAGGTTCAATTCCCCAGGACCCATATAAGCCAGATGCACAAGGGGCACATCCATCTGGAGTTTGTTTGCAGTGGCTGGAGGCCCTGGTGCACCCATTCTCTCTCTCTCTCTCTTTGTGTCTGTCTGCCCCCCCCCAATAAATAAATAAATATATAGCTGTTGAAAAACATTTTCTGATGGCAGCAACCTTCACGAACGTTCGTTGGGGGAAACACCTCAGTAAGTTTGAAATTTGAAAGGAGTGTGTTTGTAAACTCAAGAATCGAAGTTATGGAAGAAGTGACTCAAATGGAAATCTGTTGTCAGCTGCTGGTTCTGTGTTCGAAGTAATGAGCTGTTTGACTCATTGAATTTGGGAGCCTCCTTTTGGTTATGCATCCAACTGCAAAGCAAAGGACAGGCACATACAGGGGAAATGGTGAACAGCCATGTTAAACGCAAGGGGCCCGTCACCTGTGAGCACGAGGCATATATTCCCCGTCAACAATCCCCTTGGCAGTGTCTAAGAACATTCCAGTCTCAAAGCCCATTGAGGCTGTGCCTGGGGAGAGCGAGAGAAAGAGCCGGGTAGGGTCTCCTTTGATAGCATTTCCTCTTGGTTTTGGCACTGCCTGTGAAAATGGTCTTCACGTGACAGAATGAATTAAGAGAGGAGGCCCATGTTTATTTTGCTCAGCTTTGAGTTTGGGGGCAGCTGCGCTGAGTGGTGGTAAATAACGGGGTAATGAAATCGCCTTGTTTGTGCTGCCTTGCGAGAGCCTTGTTTGCTGGGGTTTCAGATTTATTGAGACAGACTACACCCTAGTGTGTAAATCAGTTTGTGAATCAGGCAGTTTTCCATAATTCCTTGAGGCCTCTGGGGTCCAATTTAACACACTAAAACAATGATTTACTGGTAAGTGGGACCCTTGGGGTGGCTTTTTCTTGGGGAATTGTCTTCCCTTTGGAAGGCTCTGATTCATCATGTTTCGGGAAGGAAGTCTCCCTTCTTTCTGTCTGCTCTTGTCATCCTTTGTTTATACCCAAAAGGGAAACGTGCAGGCTCCAGGTTGGAAAGGCTGAAGGTCAGTTCCTGCATTTCTGGCAGGAAGAAGGCATTATCTGTCCTCAGCGATGACAAAACAGCCCCACATAGAGGACACACATCTGTCTTTGCTCTGGGTTTGCCCCCTTCGCCCTGGCACTCAGCCTCCTTGTGAAGTTCAGACTCTCGGCAGTGTTCCTCTTGTACGCTTGGCTTACTTACATTTTCGTTTGATCTAGGGTACGGCCATATTAGTAATGTTCTCATATTTCTGATTTGCAAAACTAACAATGACCAGTCAGTGAGTTCATTTTCAAGATTGCTAAGATGAAGAAGTGGGGCTTGGGGCGCGAAAACCACGCGTTGAAACTTAGACCCACTTAGTGGGTCTATTACGCCCGCTGGCCTCTAGGTACTTACACATTTTCCCATATATTAATGCTCCTCTCACTTTGGGTTAGAGAAGCTTCTCTTTGCAGATGGCAGTGACCACTGGGGAGACTCAAAACTCACCAAAGTGCTGAGAAGTGACAGTGGTGTGCTCAGCACTAAGTGAGACATCTCTAACACACCCTCTAAGCCTCAGGGACCATTGCAGAAGTGGCAGAAAGAACAGGAAGAGCTTAAGAGCCAAAGGAAGGGGAGGAGTGCTTACAATACTGTCCTCCAGACAAAAATCGGCTGTGGTATGTATGACTTCACAGCGGTGGTGCTGCATACACAAGACCTGCAGAATCAGAGGGGAAAATGAGAAATAGCTTAGCAGTTAAGGCCTGCGAATCCTAAGGACCCATGTTCGGCTCCCCAGATCCCATGTTAGGCACACACACAAAGGTAAGGCAAGCTCAAGGTGTCCCGTGTGCCCAATATGGCACACGCATCTGGAGTTCAATTACAGTGGCTGCTGAAGACCCTGGAAAACCAATTCTCTCTCACTCTCTCACAGAAGAAAAGGCCAGTCTTTTGGGCTTGCCTCAAAAAAAAGAGAGAGAGACTTGTTGGAAAGGAGAAGAGATTCAACGGAGGGGGGATTCAGGAGGGAAAGAGAGAGTGTTGGAGTGGGCTATGATCATGATATATTATCTATATGTATGAAAGTTGTCAATAAAATGTTTAAAAAAGAAATTTTAAAAAGACCCATTTAGTAAATGGTGGCTTAAGTTGAATGAAAATGTAAGTAATTACTTTGAGTCTTTGTAATTTTCTTCCTCTTTTCTGGATGCAGATAATTCAACAAACAATGTCATTCAGTGGGACTTAATATTCAAGCCTGGATTTGGGTGATTGTGATTAAAGATGCAACTAAATCACACGCTCGGATAGGCTGCATTATTAACAGCCTCTGAGCAACATTCTTGAATTTCCTTGTTTCTTTCTGCAGCTCTGTGACCTTCCTCCCCATTGGTAACCAGCGGTTTCACTCATAGTGTGACAGCCAATCCCCGACAGCTCTGGAATCCTTTGGCCACACCCACACTCCTCTAGTTCCTTATTCAGTGAACAGGAGTTAAACAACCTTCCTTGCTTCTTTTTCTCTTCCCATGGATCTACTATTTTACTCTTGAATTTAATTTCTTCTAGTACTTTCTCATGTCTCATACCAGCAAGGGACAAGAAAAGAGGACCATGTGGTGCTCTAAGTTCAGGTCTGAATTATAAATTTTTCAAAAAATGATCTTTGCCTAGAATATGCAGAAATCCTGTCCCATCCTATCTGTCCCTGCTTTTGTTTAAAAAAAAATATGAATATGCTACATGTGCTATTTATAACTGGCCAACTTAACTTATTTTATTTATTGATTTGAGAGGGAGAGAGAAAGAGGCACATAGAGACAGACACAGAGAGAATAGGCATGCCAAGGCCTTGGGCCATTGCAAACAAACTCCAGATGCATATGCCACCTTGTGCATCAGCTTATGCTGGGCCTGGGGAAGCAAACTGGGGTCCTTTGGCTTTGCAGGCAAGCGCCTTGACCTCCAAGCCATCTCTCCAGCCCCATTTTAACTTATTATTATCTATTATTTAACTTTTAATTCTGAATGTTTTCTCATGTCATTAAATGCATTCTAATACTTTAAAAAGTACCTTATTTACTTATTTATTTTAAAGAGAAAGAGACAGACAGAATGGGCAAGTCAGGGCCTCTAGCCACTGCAAATCAACTCCAGACACAAGCATCACCTTGTGCATCTGGCTTTATGTGGCTAGTGGGGAACCAAACCCAGGTCCTTAGGCTTTGCAGGCAACTGCCTTAGCTGCAGAGCCATTTTTTCCAGCCCCTCTAATACTTTTCCATGGTTACGTATTATTCAGTCTCGCGGTGGTCCATCATTTCTTAGCCATGTTGGTATTTTCAGTTCTTCCCATTGTAAATAATTCTGTGACGTGTAACTTATGGATGTGCCATGCTCCCTGGTTTTCTGATTTCTTCCTGCATATTGTGGGTTGAAGCACTTCCCCGAGAGAGATGCATGATTCAGCAGTGTTTTACCTCACCAATTAATGGCCTGGGCTTAGAAGCGATCAGAGGAACACCCCACATTTTCAGGTACAGTTGAGGTCTAGAGAAGTTAAGACACTTGCAGAAAGTCTTATGGCTAGTGAACCCTAAGCAGGAACTGTAACTAAGGGCCCCCCAGTACTCATCCCCTCCTACTCCAGCAGAGCCTGAAAGTCACACCTTCCAAATCATGCAAAAAAACACGTGCCTCTACATGCATATTTCTAATTTGAGGAGAATTCAGTGTAACTTACAATCATATTGTCAGTGACTTTAAAATCTCGCCACGGTGCTGCGTGGATGTCACTATAACACGGCAGAGTTCCAGGCCCATCGTTCATGTCTTTGAAAATTCTCCGGGTGAAGCCGGGCATGGTGGCACACGCCTTTAATCACAGCACTTGGGTGGCAGAGGTCGGAGAGTCACCATGCGCTCGAGGCCACCCTAAGACTACATAGTGAATCCCAGGTCAGCCTGAGCTAGGGTGAAGCTCGAGACCCTACAGCTCACTCTCCTGCGGCTATTTTCCACCTCCGTTGGCGGAAGTGACGTCCAGCCTCTGCTCACGCCACGCTTTCCCTGACATCATGGAGCTGTCCCTTGAGACTGTAAGCCAGACTGAAAACTTTCCTCCCATCAGCGGCTTTGGGTCAGGCGTTTTTTGAAATATTTGATTTATTTATTTATTTACTTATTTATTTGCAAGAAGAGAGATAGAATGAATGGGCATGCCAGGCCCTCTGGGCACTGCAAACAAACTCCAGATACATGAGCCACTTTGTGAATCTGGTTTACATGGGATACTGGGGAATCAAAGCCCGGTCCTTAGGCTTTACATTCAAACACCTTAACCGCTGATCCATCTCTCCAGCCCGAGTCAGATGTTTTGTCCAGCAATATGAAAATAACTAAATCAGTCGGGAAAGACATGAAACCAAAAATTAATTTGAGCCAGGCGTGGTGGCTCACACCTTTAATCCCAGCGCTTGGGAGGAGTGCCTTGAGTTCGAGGCCAGCCTGAGACGACAGAGTGAATTCCAGGTCAGCCTGCGCTAGAGCCAGACCCGACCTCCATAAGATAAAAAAAGAAAAAATTTAATTTGAAACCAATGAAGCAATGAAACTAACAATGGTTGCTTCCCGGGCCTTTCATAAGTATCTGTGTCTCTACTACTGTCCCAGGCTCATGGACTGAATCAGCCACAAAATAAGCCTCAATGTCTAAAGTAACCATCAAGTCACTGAGATGCTGCTGGGAGTTAAGGGGTGCAGAGTTAAGGGCCAGAAAGTGTCCGGCGACCTTCAGCATGGAAATCTTATGTCAAAGGTGAGCTCCTTCAGTCCTGGTGGGTTCTCCGTGGGCACCTGCAGTCCTTCCCCCTTCCTCTGAACAGCTATGGCTCGGTGCTCAAGTATTTTCCAAATAATCCCCGGGTGGGGGGGGGGGACCTGGCTCTGCGTGTGGTCTGCGGCCAGCACTAAGGCGACCTCAGTGGGGACGTCGCGCGTGATGACGTCACTCGGCTGGCATCAGCAGGGACTTGTCACGTCGCTGCTTTGGGAAAACAGACGAGCTGGAGTAGACAGATCTGTGAAAGTCTGAATTGCTTTTAGATCTTTGCAAGTGGTTATTGCAAGCCTGGTGTGTTTCAAATATCTAATAATACTGTCGCCCTTTACATAATTGCTTTTCCGAACATTCGTGGCAAACTATAAATAGCCCTCTTAATATGCACAGAAGTGTTTAGATTCCAGATGTTCCCATGATGAAGGGACCCAGGCTATAATTGCCACCTATTTCAGAAGCCCTGGGACAAGCAGATTTTTTCCCCCCCTCCTACAGATTCCCCAGCAGCCCATCGGCCAATCCAGGGCCCAAGAGGACTCCAAATCCCTTCGCTTTGGAACTCCACGACACCCTCAGGGACTCCTGGTCCTTTCTACTCCTTCTGAAAGAAACCTCTAGAGAAACTCCTTGGAAAAAATGGTCAGGCCTGGCCTGGAAAGATGGCTCCGTGTATGAGTACCTGCCTTGGTAAGAATGAGGACCTGAGTTGGGGTCCCTAACACGCACATACAAGTTGGGTGTGGTGATCTGTAATCCCAGCACAGGGCAGGTGCTCTGAGACTTGACTAGCTCTTCCAAACAAACCAGTAGGTCATCTTTCTCTCTCTTACTGTTACAGTCAGGTTCGCATTGCTGGCAGAAATTACCCGACCAAGAGCAGCTTTTTGGGGGGGGGGGAAGGTTTATTTTGGCTTACAGACTGGAGGGGAGACTCCATGATGGCAGGAGGAAACGATGGCATGAGCAGAGGGTGGACATCACCCCCTGGCCAACATACAGTGGACAATAACAACAGGGGAGTGTGCCAGCCACTGGCATGGGGACACTGGCTATAACACCCATGAACCCGCCCCCAGCAATACACCGCCTCCAGGAGGCGTTAGTTCCCAAATCACTATCAGCTGGGAACCTAGCATTCAGAACACCTGAGTTTATAGGGGACACCTGAATCAAACCCCACGCACGCTCTCTCAAATGAATAAAATAAAATCAGAAGAGAAAGGCATTCCTTATGAGCACCCCAGCCCAGGGGCCGTTTGACACTGGTGTTTAACCAGCGTGCTCAAACTCACTGCTGAACTATTCCCATGGAATGGAAGCAGTTTGAGGGCCAAGGTTTTTCAGGCTGAGGTAGATCCGGATACAGTTTTTAAAATCTCTCTTCTTTTGCTTCCCAGCTATAGACAGAGTCCTTGCCTGGGGAGGGGGTGTGCGGGAGAAGCAAGGAAAGGCGTTATGGGAGATGGTGCAAGTGGTGTGCTTTGTCCCCACAATGCTCTGAGAGGTGTTACCTCGGGGTCACAGCTAGCATTTTCACTGGTGTTGAGGAAGGAAGGGGAAATCCTTCTAGCCGGAAGCCTAAGCATAGTTTAGTTGCTTGGCTGTACAATGGAGATGGACCTCGTCAACTTTTTTACATGACAGATATTTTCCATAAATTAACCCCAAGCCTCTAATGTAAAAGCATTTTATCAAAAAGCTCTACTGACAAAAGTATGCTCAAATTAACAGTGTTCAGATCTCTCTAACCCTCCCTTATGACCCTAGGTAAAATAACCTGCTGTATTCTCACTCGTCTTGTCTCTGTGGCTGGTGCCCCGACAGAACAACTTGTGGGAGGAAGAATTTGCTTTGGGTCAGTTTCAGGGGGATTTCAGTTCATCCTAGTCGGAAAGGCACGGCAAAAAGGCTTGCTCTGTGCTGGTGGGAACTAGGAAGCAGATGTGGACTTTCCAAATCTCTGCCTCCGTAGTGACCTACTTCCTCCAGCCAGGCCCCCACCTCCTAAAGTTTCCGTAGCCTTGCCAAACAGCGCCGCGAGCTTGCAAACAGCCTGAGCCTGTAGGGAGAATTTCAGATGCAAGCAGGCACATGTCTAACCTCGGGAATAAATGGGGATCATTAACCATCATTTACTCAATCTCAGTAGAGTCTTTTTCTGCTTCTATTTTCCTAAAATTGAGAAACTAAGTAAGTGTAGTGCCTGAATAACAAATCTCTTATAAATTCAGCGTGTTTCCTCTTTGTAGGAGGATGGAGAGGCTTGTAATAAAATTAGAGGAGGACCTAATTAAGTTGTTAGCAGATAGACTGCTAGAAGTAATTTTGATGATTATTGGAATATTAGGTGATTTTTGGAACATCCATTGAAAGGAGCTAAGAGATGAATACCATTGCTATCGTTGACTGTGTGCCATTTGTTTGTGGCCATAAAGAACTAACATATGTAAAAAATTATACTCCATTATTTATACTGAAAAAAATTCTGTTTAAGAAAAAAATGGGGGCTGGAGAGATGCCTTAGTGGTTAAGGCACTTGCCTGCAAAACCTAAGAGCCTCGGTTCGATTCCCCAGTACCAAAGTAAAGCCAGATGCACAAAGTGGCACATGCATCTGGTGTTCGTTGCAGCAGCAAGAGGCCCTGGCACACCCATATTCATTCTCTCTCTCTCTCCTTGCGAATAAATAAAAAATTTTATGGTTCTAGTGGGAGGAGATTACAATCATGGAATATTGTTTATATTTAGCGATGTTTTCAATAAAAAGTTTATAAAAAGAGTTATGTAACACTTGTGTTTTTTTTAATGTCAATATTTACAACACTCTGAAAAGAAGATCTTAATTATTTATTTATTTTTGAGGTAGAGTCTTGCTCTATCCAGGCTGACCTGGAATTCACTCTGTTAGTCTCAGACTGACCTTGAACTCACAGCAATCCTCCTACCTCAGCCTCCCTAGTGCTGAGATTAAAGGTGTGCACCACCACACCCACGTTCGACTCTCCACATGCCACGTCAGCCAGATGCACGTGGTGACGCAAACGTGCAAGGTTGTAAGTGTGCACAAGGTGGTGCACATGTCTGGAGTTTGACTGCAGTGGCTGGAGGCCCTGGCATGCCAATTCTTTCTCTCTCCTTCTTTCTCACTTTATCTCCCTTTTCTCTCACAAAAATATTTTTATTTATTTATTTGAGAGAGAGAGAAAGTATGAGCAAGCCATATGAGCAAGCCAGGGCCTCCTGCCACAGCAAACGAACTCTAGACACATGTGCTACTTTGTGCATCTGGCTTTATGTGGGTACTGGGAAACTGAACCCAAGCTTTACAAGCAAGTGCCTTTAACCACTGAACAATCTCTCAAGCCCAGAGAAGTAGATATTTTGCAACTATTTTATGACAAAAACTTTTAACATGTGGGTAAGTGTCTAGTTTTCATTGTTTGTCATATAAGCTACAATAGAAAATTCTAAAGTACAGAACTCTAAGACACTCCAACTTGCTGATGTTCATTTAATTACCCACTTTTTCCTGTGTGTCTGTCTACAGGTGGTCTGTCTTGGCAGAAGAGAATTAAGTGTGGTTCAATGTTTCTTTTCCTCCTACCTGGGGGTGTTTAAGCTTGAAATACAATTTAAAGGATATCTTGTGGATCTCAGCTGTTGTTGCTGATATAAAACACCTGGCCAAAAGCAGCAGCTGGGTGAAGGAACATACTTTGGCTCACAGACGTGAGGGGAAGCTCCGTGACGGCACAGGAAAGCATGGCATGAGCAGAGGCTGGGCGTCACCTTTGCCACAGCAGGTGGAAAACAGCAGCAGGAGGCTGAGCTGATATTTGACGAGGGGGAACTGGCTATGACACCCCTAAGCCCACCCCAACAACACACCTCCTCCAGCAACCCCCCCACAAATTGTCACCATCTTGCGACCTAACATTCAGAACACATGAGCTTACGGAGGGCATCTGATTCAAACCACACCACCACTGTTTGAAATTCTTTCTATAGAAGCGTTATTTAAAGCCATGGTGAGACTTGTAATCCCAACACAGTAGAGGTTAGAGGATCGCAAGTTCAAGAGCAGCCTGGGCAGCATAATGCACCCCTGTTTTAAAAGAACAAAAGTAAACACAACAGAATGTGATATGAAAACATAAAGCTTCATAGATAATCCATTGTAGCCTTTATACACTGATTTATTTAAAAAAAAACAAAACTACAAAGCCAGGCATGGTGGCGAACGCCTTTAATCCCAGCACTCGGGAGGCAGAGGTAGGAGGATCACTGAGAGTTCGAGGCCACCCTGACACTACATAGTGAATTCCAGGTCAGCCTGAACCAAAGTGAGACCCTACCTTGAAAAACTAAAAAAAAAAAAAAAAAAAAAAAAAAAAAAAAAACTACAAATCAAAAATAAACCATAGAACTGGAGAGATGCCTTAGCAGTTAAGGCACTTGCCTGCAAAACCAAAGGACCCAGGTTCAATTCCCCAGGACCCATGTAAGCCAGATGCACAAGGTGGCGTATGTGTCTTGAGCTTTTTTGTAGCAGCTGGAGACCCTGTTGCATGCTCTCGCTCTCTCTCTCTCTCTCTTTAGCCCTCCCTCTTTCTGTCCCTCAAATGAATAAATAAATAAAATTTTAAAATAAGCCATAAAACCAATGAAATTAATTTTTTGAGATACACTCTCTGTAGCCCAGCCTGGCCTGAAATTCACCAGTTAGCCCAGGTCAGCCTGGAACTCATAGCAATTCTCCTGCCTCAACTTCACAATGCTAGACTTGCAGGCATGAGTCACCATGCCAAACTAAACTTAATTTCTTTTCTAACAGAGCTGTTGGTATTGTTTACTGAGGCTTAACTGCTCCCTGCAGAATTTGGCACCGATTTTGTGGCAGCCAGTTTTGTTTGGAGTTCTTCTTTTTTCATTTGGCATATCCATATTCAGGTGGAGGTCTTATTAACAACTCAGTCATTTCCTTGGCTTCTCCCTGTTCGGCTCCCTTGGAATTTCTGTGGGGGGTTGGCACGGGGATGCTCCCTGGTCTCCATGTCGAGTGGCCCTCCCTTGCCAGGCTCCACAGCAGCCTCTCAGTGGCCCGGGATGAACCGAGACACAGGACTGCAAACACAGCAGCACAC
This sequence comes from Dipus sagitta, assembly GCA_036346955.1. Lineage (NCBI taxonomy): Eukaryota > Metazoa > Chordata > Mammalia > Rodentia > Dipodidae > Dipus > Dipus sagitta. Next base: position 54,772,302 of record CM070785.1, read on the forward strand.
AAGCCATCCCTGGAGTGGGAGCAACTTGTGAAGTGGACTGCAAATGACCCCAAATCCACTTCCATGCTGATTAAAGTCATTGTCAACAGGAAAATAAGAAGATAAAAAGCTCCCTCGCTGTCTCTCACTCTCTGCCTCTTTCTCTCGCTCACTTGCTTGCTCATAAAAAAAGCATACATGTTACAGAACATTCATGATTTCCATCATTGAGCACTCAGAACTTCACAGACCTAGCTGGACACACACACACACACGCACACACACACACACACACCCCACAGTCCTGGCTGTTACCTGTAACGTGAGCAAGCGCACATCTTACCAGTGTAGACATCGCCAAAAGAGAGGTCACCGTGTGGAATTTTCCAGCTTAGCTCCTCTAAACGACTCAGACTATAAACATCTCAGAATGGCTCATGGTGCCTGGCAAAGGGCCTGGTACTGGCAGTAAACACGGAGTGATTTGTTTGTTAGAGCAATTTGAATAAAGGTGCCAAGGCATCCCACCACTCGGGCTGGGTCTGTGATCATTGGCTTTGTTTCTAAATACCCCAAAGATAGTTTCCTTGAACTTGAGTCTGTAGATCTCAACTGTGCCATCTACAATCAGGCTGCTCTGGTTCTTAAACTTACATATATATATATATATATATATATATATATATATATATATACATATGCACATGCATATACATGTATGCATATAGACACAAACACACATGCATGAATACGTATATGCATGCATAGACATACATTCATATAGACACACATATATGTGTATACATGTGTACACACATATACACATACACGTATGTGTGTAATGACACATGATATAATAAAATACAAAATAAAATGTTTATATTCCACATATGTATGTGGTAAAATTATCATTCACATGTGTCATAGACAGACACAGGAAGAAGAGTGGGTGACTGGGTAGATGGATAAATGAGAGAGATAAAGAGAGACACTAGGATGGAGAAGGGCTTTCACTTTGAACCCTTCCAAGCAAAGCAAACATGAATTGTGTGCGGGCAGAGGGTGTCTGGAGGGAGCAGAAGAGATCAGAGCCACTCTTACTGACTGGTGGGAACTAATCTTTGGGGCTTCTGTTCCCTATGCCCATTGTAGGAGCAGTTTTCACATCCGGTTCTACTATGGAGAAAGAAGTTCTCCTTTTTAGCTTTTTAGGCTTTCTCCAGGTTTCTGATTAATAGGTATTTTCTTTGCTAACAAAAGCTCTCCCCTTAAAGATGTATAGTGCTGGGAATGGAAGTGTGGCTCAGTTGGTAGAGTGCTTGCCAAGTGCTCATAAAGACCTGGGTTCAATCCCCAGCAGCACGTAAAGCAGTCATGGAGGTTCACTTCTACGCCCCAGCGCTGGGGAGTGGCGACAACAGGGTCAGACTGCACAAGGTCATCCTCAGCTACATAGTGAGTTCGAGGCCACCTTGGGCTACCTGAGACCCTGTCTCAGTAAAAGAGATATATCATCCCATCTCATTCCAACTTAGAGGCCAAGAAACAAAATACCTTTTAAAAAACTAATAATGTATTTATTTGGAAGGAGAGAGAGAGGGGTAGAGAGAGAGAATGGGCATACCAGGGCCTCTAGACACTGTAAATGGAGTGCAGATGCACGCGCCACCTTGTGCCTCTGGTTTTACATGGGTACTGGGCAATCAAACCCAGGTCCTTAGGCTTTGCTGGCAAGTGGCTTAACCACTACGCCATCACATATTGATCACAATACTTTTAAAATAAAGTCGCATCTTCCTTACCAGTTTTCAGGACGTAGCTCATTTCCAGCTCCAACATCCTGACGCTCAGCCTTCTCCCAGCTGTGCCGCTGAACATCCCCACAGCTGCGGCAGCCACGGGCTCTGCTCTTTAACAGGCGGGCGGATCCTCAGCGCGTCTCTGTACCACATCCCCCAGCCGCCCCTCCGCTCTCTGCTTAAGAAAATCACTGCACCCTCATAGTCTTCGTTTTCTCATTTCAAAGCGGCTTGTTGAAATAAGTTAGGTGACATGGATAAAGTGAAATTTTAACCCAGCGCCTGCCCCAAAAGAAACATTCCGCAAACAATGCTGCTTTCTCGCCATTTCTTTCTAAGGTGTTAACCCACACATCGCTTTGGGAATAAAGTTGTTTGGATGAGAGTTCCAAGGAATTTATTGCATGTAACTCATTTTCTATAACACCTTCCTAAGCCCTTCTACAACATAGCTCCTTGCTATATATATATGTATATCCATGTACAGTCTCTCATGGCCAGATTTTAGCTGAGCACACTACTGCTCATTCATGAACATTCTGGAATCTGCCCTGTGGGCACTGTGACCGTGTGTGTGTGTGTGTGTGTGTGTGTGTGTGTGTGTGTGTGTATCCATCTGCTTGCCTGTGGGAAGGCGTAGCTAACCTATGGTGGTGGGGGCAGAATGCAGGGTGTCCACACTTCGATGTTTCCCTTGAGTATTCCTTTTTTTTTTTTTAAACCAAAGTCATCTGTACATCAAATTAAAAATCAAATTATATCAGAAGGTTGGTAAGAAATTCCAGCAATCCTTCCCCCCCCCCCACACACACACACTCATTCTCCTAGTTCAGGGCCACCACTTTGACCTTTTAAAAGCTATTGCTTCTGACAAATACTTTGGCATTACTATCTAATGCTTCTGTGTCTAGTCCTTGGTTTATTCCTTGAAGATAATATCTGATGCCTATGATGGATGGCTGTTTTAGAATATATTATGATGACTATAAGAATATTCTGTGTTTTGTTTCGAACCCTGTCAGCCTGCCTTGTCTTTCACCTTGCCCTAGTGATGAAGCACTTTACATAACAGAGATTGCTTCTTCATTGCAGAACCCTTTCTCCCAAGCCTCCAGTCAGTGCTCCCATCTGACTGCTCCATGGGTCTCCAGAGCTCCTGTTCTGGCTGGCTCTCAGGTCTCCTCAAGCCCAACACTCTTCCCTCCGAGATTATTTCTTGGTTTTATTTGTCAAACTTACTTTGCATCATGGGGATCAAACTCAAGCTCTCGACCACTAAGCACATCCCCAGTTTGGGATTACTTCCGGACATTTCCAGGACACAAACTCCACCTGTTTCCGGTGCTGGTGTGAACGGGCCGTAGAGAGGCCGAGTGCTATCATTGCTGAACACCTCTTCTGCCTCACTTCTGCAGAGCGCCAAGGTCAGATTGAGGGCATTTTCTCGAGATGGAGTAGGCGGGGCAAGCCTGCCGTCTACAGCGGACATGGAGAGCTGAGCGCAAAGTCTGTTCGCTTGTTGACCTCCTTAAAAACGTGTCCCACACACCCCTGCAGCGTTGCTGTGCGCAGCAAAGTGCCTCGACAGAGATCTTGTCCTTGTCACGTCCATTGCTCGGCTGTGTCAATGGGAAGGGCTGCCTCCCTTCTAAAATATCTTTTGTGATGTTTTCTCTGTGCACATTTTTTCTGTTTTTCTGTTTGCTTGTTTTTTGTTTTTTTTTTTGTGATGAAACTCCAATCACTCAGATACTGGGCCTGTGACCATCACCTTCCATGTCTCGTCTTTTCTCTCATATTTTCTTTTCATCATCTGTATTAATTTATCCAACTTTATCTACTGATCCCCATGATGAAGACTTTTGTTTGGGCTACTCTGTTTTGTCTTAAATTCCTAAGGGCCCATTTTTAATGCCTACTTATCACTTTTTAAAGTTATTTTATTTATTTGCAAGCAGAGAAAGAGAGAGAATAGGGACTCCAGGGCCTCTTGCCGTTGAAATGCATGCACACTATCTTGTGCATCTGGCTTTAACTGGGTAATGGGGAATCAAACCCATGCCACCAGGCTTTGCAAGCAAGCACCTTTAACCACTGAGTCATCTCTCCAGCTTATCATTTTATAGCATTTTAACCTTTATTTGAAGATTCAAGGCTTTTTTTATTTCTAAGGATAGAATTTTAATTTTTTCAACTATCCCCTTTTTTGTGCATTTGTTTTACTTTGTGGTTATTCTGTGGGGATTCTTCATGTTTGGGGTTCTCCTCACAGATTTGGGGATCCTCAATTGGCTGATATTTACATCCAGAAGAGACTGACTAGCTCTGTGTCTGAGGGTGTCATTTGTTTATGTTTCTTGAGATACTGCCAGATGTCAACTTATGAGTTATTTTATCTGGAATTACTTGGGGTTTCCAAGTGGATGGAATCCTCCCATGCCTGAAGACAGGAGACATACTGTGCATGCTTCATGGGGTGGCCTTCTCAGCACTGTTTAGTAGGCAGTGGCTAATATTGTCTCATTTTTTAAAAATTTATTTATTTACAAGGAGAAAGAGAGAGAGGGAGAAAGAGAGAGAATGAGCACACCAGAGCCTCTTGCAACTGCAAATAAACTCCAAATACATGCGCCACTTTGTGCATTTGGCTTTACATAGGTACTGTGGAATTGAACCCATGGCCATTAGGTTTTGCAAGCAAGTGTTTTTAACCATTCACCTGCCTCTTCAACCCCCATCTCACTTTTGATCTGCAAAATTTCCTTGACCTCTCTTTTCTACTGGTGAACTTTCTTCTACAGTCTCTGTCCTCAGAGTTGATTCATCCTTTATTTATTTGTTTGTTTGTTTTTACTTTCTACTGTCACTTTATCACTAGTGTGAGAAGGAAGAGGTTTTAAATACGCACACTGACTGCACTAGCTTGGCTCCTGGCTTCCTGGTTGTGTTTATGAGTATCAGGACTCCGGTTTGGTTATCAACAATCTTAGCCAGCAGTGGACCCTGGAAGCTTCACAGATGACCAGCCAGGCCAAATGTGCCACCTGGTGCAATTATGGCATGCCTGCTGTGGGGGAAACCAAGTGCTTTCTGATTGGATTTTGGGTCTGCTCCACAGGAGGGAATCTGGGTCTGGAACTGTAAACCTAACCAAAAGCCTATAGCTGGGGAGTTCCTAAGCCCTAGGGGAGAACTACAGCTGTTGCCTGGCTAAATGGATATATTATGCCCAACAAAGTGCCCTGTAAATATTCATGTTTATGCCCATGTATCAATGCTACTCTCGCTTTTAATTAGAGAAGTCTCTTTTCTCAGATGGCCGTGACCACTGGTGCTGACTTAAAACTCAACAAATTGCTGAGAACTGAGAGTGCAGTGTATTCAGCATGAAGTAAGACATCTCTTTCACACCCTCCCAGACTCAGGGTCCATTGCAGAAGAGGTATTGTAAGGGTCTGAGAATTGCTGAAGAAAGACCCCAGACTCAAATAGTATGTAAAAACAAGGAGCGTTTATTCTGCAGAATCAGCCAGCATGCGGGCGTCAACCATTCATACAAAACAGGGGAATTCCAGGCGGGCTAGGTAATATTCTGAGGTGATTGGCTAGGCAAACAGCAGTTACAGTTGTATGTCTCTGATTGGTTGGGGCAAAAGGCATGAAAGGGACATGCTTGGGCATGTTTGGACATGTCTCCAGGAACTGACTCAGCCCCCAGGGCACAAAATGGCAGCTATCTTCCTTGGCCACATGTCAGGGTCACTGTTGATTGACAGCCTGACTTGTTGGTGGTTTTTCCCAGAAGTCTTGCCTACCTGTCCTGGAAACTGAAACTTAGGCCTAGTTAGGGCAGCACCTTACTGAAGCCTGTCGTGGTGTCAGTTTGGTCCCTTCAGTAGCAGAAAGAATATTAAAAGCCAAAGGAAGAGAATGACTACTTACAATACTGTCTTCCAGACACAAAATGGCCCTGATGTTCATGACCTCACAGTGCCTGACACTACCTGCATACTAGGAGGAAAACAATAACGACATCAAAATAGACGAGAAGCTAGATTCGGTGGAGGGGGAATCTAGAAGGGTGGAAAGGGAGGGTCGTGGTGGGAGGGGATTGTGATCATAGTATATTGTTTATATTTATGACAGTTGTCAATAAAGCGTTTTATTTTTTTAAGACTGTGTTGGGGCTTTAGGGGACATTTATAATCATAGCATGCCTACAGCAAGAAGGGAGGTAGGGACAATGGAATCTTCTGGAAGCTAATGGGCCAGCCTGGAAAACAGCAGTGAACAGAGCCGCCTTGCCTTGAACAAGGTATGTGAAAGCCAACACCTGAAAGTTGTGTTCTAAGCTCCAGATGCACATGCCTGCACACACACACACACACACACACACACGCACACAAACAAAAGACCTAGTGTTGTCTCTTGCTCTAGAGAGAAGCTGCCAGCTCCCCTGTTTCTCACAGGGAGGACTTTGCTGGGGACACTCCTCTGCGTCTTTGGAGGCTCGAATTCTCCCCGCTGGCTTTGTTTCTCTTTGGTTTTGCTCCCTTGCCTTTGCTTGCCTGTCTTCTGAGTTTGGTTTGCACATTCTTCTCACATACCTATTTCCTCCACTGCTGCCACAGCCGCCCCCATCTGGAAGTTTCTGAGAGCGCCGGGCCCACGTTCTGGGAGCACAGATGGGAGACACAGGACGCCCCGGGGCACGGTGCAGGGATGTCTTCCGGGATGCGCTCAGAGAGATGTGCAAGTTTCTAGTTCCTTCCTGCAGCCTGGCGGAGGTGAGAAGAGCGTTTCCTGCTCTGCTCGCAGGCAGCGGGCCCACAGGCTTGCGTTTCCCACAGACGAGGCCCTCGGCTTTCAACTCTGCCCTTGCCCAGGCCCTGGCTCCCGCAGGCCTGCATTTCTCGCACTACTCTTTTGCTGTAGTCTGGTGAACTACAGCCACAGCCTGGCTCAGCACAGGGGGTTTTCATTCCACAGAGATTTCTGTTGTTACCTATTTTTCGTTTCCATGAAAATAGTTTCCTACCTCCCCTGTGTCTACCCAGTCCTCCATCACAATTTACTAGAATTCCATGATCATGAAGGAAGGTTCCAGAAAACTGTGCTTTCCTTAACTGACTGATTTGTGGTCCCAGGCCTGAGTCCTTCTCCAAGTTTGTGGTGCTTGATGCCTGAGAGCCCTGTGTAATTTTCATGCCTTAGATACTTGCATTTTGGATGGTGAATATTTGCCTGGCTGTACATATGTGCATAAATAGTCCCCCTTTAACCTTGGGCTTAAATATTAAAGATGACAACCCTTGTTTCTGTTGGGCAGTTCAAGTGAAAAAAAAACTCTCATTTTGTGCACTCAAGCAAATGACTTAATCAACTTCTCCTTGACTTACACAAAGAGAGCTGAGAGTTAAAGTCCAGGCTTTAGAATACATTATAGAGCAGACTTTTCTCCTCCCATACTGCACATCAAACTGACTTTTTATTCAGCTGCTAATGATGGTGGGATCATTAAGATAAGCCTCTGAAACATGGTATGAAGGAAGATAAATAGAAATTCCACCTCTATAGTTAAAAAGAGAAAATTGTCAGTGTGGTTAATTGTCAGTGAATGCATTATGCAACTGCATAGCATTCTAAGTCAGTTATTGGCATGTATTGTCTATATAACAGTTTTCAATTTATTCAGCTCCCAAATGTAGAACAGATTGATTCATCTAAACTAAACAAAACAATCACCACAAAAAAGGGGGGGGGGGAGAAAAGGAAACTTAATTGCAGGTATCCTTGTAGGAACAATGTCCTTTTAAGTTGTAGCTTGTAGTGAAATTAGAGGGTGTTGGGGCTTGCTTTCTGTTATTTTCTTTCTGTTTCTTAAGGGTTATTTAGGGTTTTGACTCTGAAGAATTTCAGCTTTACTATATCTAGATGGCGTGGGAAGTAATTTGGAATCTTGGGAGTGATTGGTGAAAAAGGCAACACAGAAGAGAGGACAGACTCTGAGAAGAAACCCTTCCCCCTGCAGATGGCCCCGGGTCAAGGAAGCCTTCCCACTCGGGCATGGGCTGGCACACCTGCATCTCTGGGAACCCAGTTCTACTGATTTGAGCTCATCTTCAACTCTTCTTACTCTCTGTTAAAGTATTTCATTTATTTGTAATTATTTGAGAGAGATAAAGAAGCAGAGAGAGAGAGAATGAGAATGGGCACACCAGGGCCTCTAGCCACTGAAAACTAACTCCAGTCACATGTGCCACCTTGTGCACCCAGCTTACATGGGTACTGGGGAGTGGAACCCAGGTCCTTAGGCTTTGCAGGCAAGCACCTTAACTGTACAGCCGGCTCTCCAGCCCTCTGTTCATATTTTATTTTATTTTGGATTTTTGAGGTAGGGTTTCACTCTAGCCCAGGCTGACCTGGAATCCACTCTGGAGTCTCAGGGTGGCCTCGAACTCATGGCAATCCTCCTACCTCTGCCTTCTGAGTGCTGGGATTAAAGACGTGCACCACCACGCCTGGCTTTTCTGTTCATATTTTAAAACTATTCTTTCAATGTGAAAAGATGCATTCCATAAATTCAATGTATATTCCCTATCAGAGTGAACTTCCCCAGCCACCCTTATAAAGCTGTATGGGTATTTACAGTGGCAAGAGACCCTGGCATGTGCACATGCATGCATGCAAGTGCACACATACACATGCATACAAATAAAAATAAAGCCGGGCGTGGTGGTGCACGCCTTTAATCCCAGCACTCAGGAGGCAGAGGTAGGAGGATTGCTGTGAGTTCGAGGCCACCCTGGGATGCCATAGTGAATTTCAGGTCAGCCTGGGCTGGAGTGAGACCATACCTCAAAAAACCAAAAGCATAAAATAAAAATTTTTAATTTAAATTTATTAAAATAGTATGTAAACATTGAAAGGTTTTAAGTCTGCTATCTGTTGCTATCTGCCTCTTCTTCATCATATCCTGATCTGATTCTTCATATTCCTTTCTATTTAGAAAGCTTTATTCAAAATCATCCAGACTTGGAAGCCACCAATATGTTCTTCAGTAGGTAAAGGGGAAATAAACCAAAGCACATCTAGACAGTGGAATATTTTTCATTACCAAAGAGAAATAAGCATCAGCACCAAAGCTGTAGCCTCTTGTGATCTTTAATAGTGTGACTTCTTGGAGACCTGGGTTGAATTATATTGTGGTGTTTTTTTTTTTTTGTTTTCCTTCACAGAGGTCATTGGTTTCTGAGAATGACTGGAGGTGCTGCTAACCAAGGGCTTTAATCTAGATTCTGCTTGAAGTTTTCCAGACCACAGTAGTATTGAGTTAAGATAAAATCTTGCATGAGGGATGGATTATGGTTATAAATTTTCAGGGGATTTTTTCCCTTTCTTTCTCCACCTGCAGCAGGGCTTTGAGAAGCAAATTGCTTTGCGATAAATTTCTGTACACTGGGGCTTATGTCTCATTCATATATAGTACAGGTGTGTGCTATACATGGGATCTATTATATCCCCAGCTTGGAGATGCAGGCTTTATCTCCAGTCTCAAACACCCAACACACTTATCAGAGTCAGAGCTAGAGATGTCTAGTGTGGCCAGTTATGGTGGCATGGCCAGTAGAAAATTGCTGAAGAGGCAGAGGCAGGAGGATCAGGAGATGTCTAGAGTGGTTAAAAAAAACTTTGAGTAAACCTGGCTTTGAAATTTGCTAATCTCTCAAGGTTTTGACTTTCCTTTCACTTTTGTGTTTGATGAATTCCTCACTTACGACTATTATTTAAAATATGATTAAAATTTTTATTTGTTCCCATCAGGAGGACCATTCAGTGCACTTAAATGCTTTATTGCTACAGAGAAAGTTATCAGGAACTTTTCAAGCAGAACAGGATTTAAGGAAGGAGCGAAGGCCATCCGCATCTTACTGTCTCAGGTCTAAGGCCTGCAAAGACCATAGAAAACTAATTGTATTAGCAGTAGGTAAAATTCACTTTTCCTACCAGAGGACAGTTTGTACAAGTCATCCTCAAAATGTGTACAACCTAAGAACTACTTGTGCTAGGAAATTAAAGAATTTGTAGAATAATTGAGAAGACATAAGATTAAGCAAAAGATTTGATGAGCATGTTCTGAATTATTTTTAATTGTTTTATTTATTTATTTGCTTGAGAGAGAGAGAGAAAAAAAAGAGGCAGATAGACACAGAGAAAGAATAGGTGCACCAGGGCCTCTTAACCACTGCAAACAAATTCCTGACATATGTGCCACCTTGTGCATCCAGCTTTACATGGGTACTGAGGAATTGAACCTGGCTCCTTAGGCTTCACAGGCAAGTGCCTTAATCACTGAGCCATCACTCCAGCCCCATTATTTTCAATTATGTGTATTATGCATGTGTAGATGTGGATGTATGTGTGTGTGTGTGTGTGTGTGTGTGTGTGTGTGTGTGTATGGATGCATGTGTGCTATGATGTACCTGTGGTGGTCTTAGGACAGCCTTGAGGGGGTTTATCCTCTCCTTACTCTTCCTTGAGAAATGTTTTTTTCTGCTGTATGTGTGCAAATCTAACTGGCTCAGAAGCTTCTGGATTCTCCTGACTCCACCTCCTATCGCCATAACAACATTGGTATTATAGACACATTCATCATTTTGCATCTAGCTTTACGTAGTGCTGGGGAATTGAATTCAGCCTGGCAGGCTTGCCAGAAAGCTCCTTTAAGCACTGAACCATCTTCTCAACAACCCCTTATTTTTTATATTACATAAAATTTAGATAACTCTATTTATTATAATTAAGGCTTAAAATTAGTGCAGAATTAATTTGATGAATTTTAAAATATAGATATCCATATACACTTCTGTTTCACTTACACTACTCTATTTACAAATCTAATATTGTTCATTGGTTGAGCTTAGATTAACCTGTTTAACGCATTTTCCCAATTAAATTGAGTTTGCAAATATAATTACAATCTCTTTAACATGCTTACATATTTATTTTGTTCAAACATCCCCAGTGTCCGAGCAGATTTACAAAACAAAATCTTCCAGCTCTTAAGAAACTTGCAAATTTAATTGAACTTAAAAGCATAGCAGTCAGTTTAGTTAAACACTCAGATACTGTTTATCAATTTAATCAAACCCTCTTAGGGCATTCAAATTAATATCATTAAATCTAATACCTATGAAGTATTTCAAATTGAAATCTCAATATTAAAATATCAGAGGTTCACATATGTTATTTTACCCTTATTTATTATGTAGATTATCCTAATTAGAAAACTCCTTAATCAACTTAACACAAAATATTAATGCTACAGGTGAGTTAACCTTCCCTATCTCTCTACTTGTTTTTGTCAAATATTGGGAGTGGAAAGCCACATAGGTTACAAGACACATCTTTAACATCTGGAGAATCATTGATAATGTTAGAATGAAGTTTGACAACCTGGGAACTGCATAATTGCATGCTGGCTCTACCCAATCATGGCAGAAAGGAAGGAATGAAGGAAGGATGGAAGAAAAGGAGGGAGGGAAGGAAAGAAAGAAATGAGGGAGGGAGGAATGGAGGGGATGGCTCTGTAACACAATGGATAGTGCATTTAACATCTAGTGACTAGAAAGAACGAAAAGAAAGAAAGAAAAAGGCAGGCAAGAAAAAAGAGCCATTAACTCAAAATTAAATTCAGAGGCAATATGTCTACTCAATTGCATGACTTTACAAAGCTCTATGTAATGGTCTAATTCTCATATAACCAAGTCAAAGAAAATAACAATCAGGACAACAAAGTACTCCAGGTCTTTCAAGCGGAGGTGAGGTGATGTAGGGCACTTGTTACACAGAGTTTGGAAAAGCTGAAAGAGCAAGTGGGGGGAGGTGGGGTTCTCCAGGATTGGCACTTACAGGAAATCACTACCCACATCCCACCCCTCACCCCCTGCCAAGAACTGAAGACACAGAAGGAAAAATGACAAATGATATCTATCACCCAATGCCTCAGGTGGCCAGGCTGCTAAGGCTGCTGTTCATAGCAGGAGGAACCCAGAAACCAGGGGCGATGATGTCCCCCCTTCCTCCCTTCCTTCCTCCCTGAATCTCCCCTCTTGGCAGGCACCCAAGGGAAGCCAGCTGGAAGGGATCTGAGAGCTGGAACTTATAGCTTTCCAGCACCCAAGATGGACAGCAGAGCTGAGGAGAGGTGTCCAGAGCCAAGAGCTAATTGTTTCAATTTGTGGTTTTTATCTACAACATTGGAAGGCACAGAGAAGAAACTGGATGATTGGATCTATTTTTATTTATTATGGGTTTTTTATCTTGTTGTTTCTAGGTGGGGTCTCACTCTAGCCCAGGCTGACCTGGAACTCACTGTGTAATCCCAGGCTGGTCTTGAACTCACAGTGATCTTCCTACCTCTGCCTCCTTAGTGCTGGGATTAAAGGTGTGTGCCACCATGCCCAGCTTGGATCTATTTTTTAAAATATTTTGAATGGGCTGTATGGTTTAGTGATTAAGGAATTTGCCTGAAAAGCCAAAGGACCCAGGTTTGATTCCCCAGGAGGACCCACGTTAGCCAGATGCCCAGGGGGTTGCACGCGTCCGGAGTTCATTTGCAGTGGCTGGAGGCCCTGGCGAGCCCCTTCTCTCTCTCTCTCTCTGTCCCTCTTTCTCTGTCAAGTAAATAAATAAACATAAAAAATTAAAATATTTTTATTTATTTTCAAACACAGAGAGACAGACAGAAAGAAAGCCAGAGAGTCAGAGAGAGAATGGGTGCACCAGGGCCTCTAATCACTGCAAACAAACTCCAGATACACGTGCCACTTTGTGCATCTGGCTTTATGTGGGTACTGGGGAATCAAACTCTGGTCATTAGGTTTTGCAGGCAAGCACCTTAACAGCTGAGCCATCGCTCCAGTCCCTTGATCTACTTCAAACAGAGATTTAGTAGAAGGAAGACAATGTCTGACTAAATATAGGAGATTCTTCCTGTGACATTTGGATGTAAAAGGTTCAGCAAGTACATCCGACAATATGCGTCGTCACCATGAATGCACTGGCCACAGTACAGATGGGACCAGTTGACAATGTGAAGACTCAGATGCTCTCACAGCATTGCCAATGCTGGTGAGAGTTTTCCAGGTAGTTTAGTCAAGATTTCATAGTTCAATGCATAAACAAACTCACGTACATTGTTAGAGTATTCAGTGTATATTAAAACCCTTGCCAAAAACTTGATGTTTACTTGTGAAATAGAATTAGGTTTTAGACTTTAATCATTATAAACTTTTGTTTGTTTGGTTTTTCCTTTATCTGCATAAGTATCCATCAGGATCTTCAAAATTAGGCTCTGCGGAGTTTGGTAGAATCACATATGATAGTTTGTTCCCTTACCCTCTAAATGTCATTTACACACCTACCATATGCCCTCATCCTCATCTAATTACAATTGAAAATGTCTCTATAGGGCTGGGCTGTAGCTCGTGCTTGCCTAGAGTTAGGCTGTGAAGCCCTGAGTTAGATCACCAGAACTTTCAAATATAAAAGAGTCTAGGTTGGAGAGAGATGGCTTAGCTGTTTAGGTGCTTTCCTGCAAAGCCAAAGGAGCCAGGTTCAACTCCCCAGGACCCACATAAGCCAGATGCACAAGGGGGCATGCATCTAGAGCTTGTTTGCAGTGTCTGGAGGCCCTGGCATGCCCATTTTCTCTCTCTCTCTCTCCCTCTCTTTCTCTCTCTCTCTCTCTCTCCTTGCCTATTTCTGTATTTCTCTCTCTCTCTCAAATAAATAAATAAATAAATATTTTTAAAAGTATATACAAACATATATATATATATGTACTGGAGTTCAATTGCAGTGGCTGAGGCCCTAGTGTGCCAATTCTCTCTCTCTCTCTCTCTCTCTTGCTCTCTCGAAAATTAAAAAAAATTCAAAATAAAAAGAATATATGAGAAAAATCCATCCAGGTTGCTATGATAGGATAGATCAAGCCAAGTGACTTGGAAACCACAGTAGTTCATTTCTCGCAGATCTGGTGACCTGGTTAGGTCCCTCTTCCTGGTTCATAGATGAGACCTTATTGTGTCTCACATGATTGATGGGATAAGGCAGTGATCTGGTACATCATGGGCACTGGGCTGGAGAGATAGCTTAGTGGTTAAGGTGCTTGCCTGTGAAGCCTGAGGACCCAGGTTCGACTCCCCAGAATCCACATAAGACAGATGCACAAGGTGGCACACGCATCTGGAGTTTATTTGCAGTTGAGACCCTGGCACACCCATTCTCTCTATCGCTTTCTAATAAATAAAAATATATATATAAAACAATAGAACAGCACTAATCCCAGGAGGGAGAGCTCCACCTCATGACCCAACCACTTCCACAAAGCCCACCTCCTAGCACAGTACCTTGGAGGTTAGGATGCCAAGGTAGGAGTTGAGGAGGGAGGGATGGTGGCCACAGCCATTTATCTGTTGTAGTTAACATTGATTTGGCTGTAACGCAAGGGATTGAGAAATGGGTTTTTCCTTTTGTTTTCTCTCTGTTTTTTAAAAAAGTTAAATATTTTAATTTATTTTTGAGGGGAGAGAAAGAGAATGGGCACACTAGGACCTCTGGCCACTGCAAGCGGACTCCAAATGCATCCCCTGATTTGTGCATCTGGTTTTTTGTGAGTCCCGGGGATTCAAAACCTGGTCAACAGGCTTTGCAAGCAAGTGCCTTTAACTGCTGAGCTGTCTCACTAGCCCTTTATGGGTATATTTAATATTATCTCCTGGAGAAACGTTAACGTTTATTTGGGAGACAATCATGATAGGGGACAGTAATGGACAGTAAGTTAAGCCAGTCTTCACCAGGGAGGATGCTGCCTCCTAGGATCTGTCACACCCCAAATCTGTCAACAGGGGTTGGCTGCTTGACAAAAATTCCTCAGACAAGCATTTATTCAATATCTCCCAGAAATGCCACTGTCCCTCCTTATACACAAACCAGTCTGGGAGCTAACCCATGCCAGATGATGAGGGACGCAGTGTATCTTTCTTGGGCAAGTCTTGCTGGTCTGAGCCAGACCATGATGTATTTCGGTCTTTGTGAAAGAAGTTTCCTTAAGATTAGAAGCTCCCTGAACTGACACTTTATGAAGTAAGATATTTTACTGTCATGTTTGTGCCATGTCCCAGCTATAAACTATGACACTGGGAGACCCCCTCTTTCTCAGGTAGGATCACCATTGGCCATCCACAAGCCAAGCCCAGAGGAGGGCATCATTGCAGAGCACTTAGGTGAGGGAACTGTATGTTGGACTTGGACGCTTGTTGAAGGGCTGGAACTGTGAGCACCACCAAGGCAAGTGGAGCAGGATGCTGGGGAGGGAACAGAGTGGGGTGCTGTTGTCCAGTGGTCTGTTTCCCAAATGACTGATCAACGGGCTTTGTTCCAACACAGCCTCGGAGATGTCTAGCATGCTCTGGTCCTTGTGTTTGGATCAATAGGTGGTTGTACCTGAATCTACGTCTCCTAAGCCTGGGCCAAGACCAGGGATGGTTTCCAGATGTGGGCTTCGCATTTGGCCCAGCCATCCAAATGCTGCTTAGTTGATCAAAGATAGGTCCAGACCAGACTGCCAAGTGCTGGTGAGCAGATGAGTGCAGAACCTGGATCCAGGAGAGACAGAGAAGAGGAGAGGGGAGGGGAGGGGAGGGGAGGGGAGGGGAGGGGAGGGGAGGGGAGGGGAGGAGTAGAATGGAGAGGAGAGGAGAGGAAGAGAAAGAAGAGAAGGGAAGGGAAGGGAAGGGAAGGGAAGGGAAGGGAAGGGAAGGGAAGGGAAGGGAAGGGAAGGGAAGGGAAGGGAAGGGAAGGGAAGGGAAGAGAAGGGAAGAGAAGGGAAGAGAAGGGAAGAGAAGGGAAGAGGAGGGAAGAGGAGGAGAAGAGAAGAGAGAAGAGAATGCTGTGTGCCCTGTGATTCTGAGGTGCCATGTGTACCCGGGTCTTCTGCTCTCAGCACGGGTGGCAGCTTCTCTGTGGGATCATGAGAGATGTGGGCATCTGTGTGCAGGCCTACAGCTTCTGTTCCCTCCTCTTTACACCACCAGTATTTTTGAGACGGGCTTTCACATATGCCAGGCTGGTCTCAAACTTACTATGTAACCGAAGGTTATCTTGCACTTCAGATCATCCTGCCTCCACCTCCCAAACTCTTGAATTACAGACATGCACCGTCATACCCAGTTTACTCCGTGCCAAGGACAGAACCCAGGGCTTCCAGCATGCTAGGCAAGTACTTTACCGGTTGAGCTACAATCCCACCCTCTCACATCTTACATCATTGCTTAATTGGTGGGTATTTTTGTTTTAAAATATAGGATTTGGGGGCTGGAGAGATGACTCAGAATGTAAAGCACTTGTTTTCTTTTTTTTTTCTTTTTTTCTTTTTATCTTTTTTTTTTTTTTTTTTTTTGTTTTTCGTTTTTCAAGGTAGGGTCTCACTCTAGCCCAGGCTGACCTGGAATTCACTATGGAGTCTCAGGGTGGCCTCGAACTCACGGCGATCCTCCTACCGCTGCCTCCAGAGTGCTGGGATTAAAGGCGTGACAGTTTCCCATACCCACATAAAGCCAGATGCACAAAGTGACGCATGCATCTGGAATTCACATGCCCATATTCCCCCCTCTCTCTCCCCTTGTAAATAAATAATAAATAAAGATTTATGGGCTAAGGAGAAATCTCAGCAGTTAAAGGCACCTGCTTGCAAATCCTGGTGGCCCAAGTTCAATTCCCCAGTATTCACGAAAAGCCACATGCACAAAGTGGTGCATGCATCGAGAGTTCACTTGCAGTGGTAGGAAGCCTGGTACACCCATACTCACTCTCTGTTTCTGGGTCTGCATCTTTGTCTCTCTCTCAAATAAATAAAATATTTTAAAAGTTAAAAAAAGAAAAAAATATGTAGGATTTTACAACTTTACAGTGTAGTGGGCCCTTTTAGCCCATTGTCTCCACATCTAACCACAGGATTTGAGAATTTCCTCACCTGATGTGGAGAGATCCATGAAGACGCTATGTGGGAGTCATCATTGAGAGAAGCCAAGATTGATGCCCCAATCTACCCATTAAAGACCCAAGTAATGGGCTGGAGAGATGGCTTAGCAGTTAAGGCACTTGCCTGTGAAGTCTAAGGACCTAGGTTCAACTCCCCAGAACCCACATAAGCCAGATGCACGTAGTGGTGCATGTGTCTGGAGTTTGTTTGCAGTGGCTAGAGGCTCTGGCGCACTCATTCTTTGCCCCCCCCCCAAATAAAGAAAATAATTTTTTTTTTTTTTTGGTTTTTCAAGGTAGGGTCTCACTATGGTCCACGTTGACCTGGAATTAACTATGTAGTCTCAGGGTGGCCTTGAACTCATGGCTATCCTTCTACCTCTGCCTCCCGAGTGCTGGGATTAAAGGTGTGCGCCACCATGCCCAGCTCAGAGAAATTGTTTTAATTTAAAAATTTCTTAAAAATAAAATAAAAAAGACCCAAGTAATGTGGCAGGAGAGACAAAGAGAGAAGTTGTCACCAGAGTTTCAGGACAGAAGAAACTAAACATAGACACCTGTCCCAATATACCAATCAAAAACACAGGTGGGGGAAAAACACACACAAGTGGGCTGGAGAGATGGCTTAGCCATTAAGTGGCTTGCCTGGGAAGGACATAAGTCCAATTCCCCAGTACCCACATAAGCCAGATGCCTGTTCTCTCTCTCTCTCTCTCTCTCTCTCTCTCTCTCTCTCTCCCTCTCCCTCTGTCCCTCTCCCTCTGTCCCTCTCTCTCTCCTCTCAAATAAATAAATAAGTAGAATTTTTTAAAATAAAACACAAGCAATGGGGCTGGGCAGATGGCTCAGTGGTTAAACCACTTGCCAAGCATGCATGAGTCTGTGAGTTCTGATCCCCAGAGCCCAGGCAGGAAGCAGCCTGCTGTAGGGGCATCTGTTATCCCAGCATGCCTAGCGCGGGAAAGGAGGTGCAGCAGCCGGCTTGGTGAGCACGTCAGGGCGCAGGAGCTCTCCTGCCTCCAACAGCGGGCGAGGGGAGGGCTGGCGCCCGAGGCCCTCCTCTCACTTCCACGTGCGTCAACGCATGTGCACACCTGCGCTCACGTGCACGCACACACACACACACACGAGCATGGTGACAGGCTGAGAAAGGAGACTCCATCAACATTTTAGGAAGAGAAACAAATAAAGGAGCCAGTGACCCCAAGTTAATATGGGTTGTGCATAAAACAGAAAATTTCCTAGCCATGTTGCATTAGGAAAGTTGTTTAAACTCTCTGGTCTTTTTTTCTTTCTTTCTTTCTTTTTTTTTTTTTTTTTTTTTTTTTTTGAGGGCAGTTAATTATAAATAAGGATTATTGTCCCTTCATTCTGTTGCTGGGAAGAATAAACAAGACCAAAATGTATAGAAAGGATTTACTCATCAAATATTTTTTGAGCACCTATTTTGTGTAAGCACCATTGTATGCTGTGAAAGAGAGAGAGAAATAGAGAGAGAGAGAGAGAGAGAGAGAGAGAGAGGGAGAATATGTTCCTCTTTTTACAGACCTTATATATTCTGGAAAGGGAGAGAGATGAAGAAAAAAAAAGAGAGAGAGCAATTCCAGACTTGTAGTTATGTCCAACCTGCAGCCCAGCATAGCTAAGAATGCGGCCTGACACAAGATGGTAAACTTAAAGCATGAAGAAACCTTGTGTGCAGGCTGACATTTATGTGTGATGCGCATGCGCATGTCTGCATCGTGAGGGCACCCGTGTGGGGCGGGTGCACATGCTCATGTTCAAGTGCATGTGGAGGTCAGAGGCCAATGTCAGGTGACTTCCTGTATCTGCGCTGTCCGCCCTAGCTTTTGGGGTAGGGTCTCTTGCTAAACCTGCAGCTCACTGGTTTAGCTAGACTCGCCCGCCAACCAGCGAGCCCCAGGGGGTGTGTCTCCCGCGCCCCAGCTCTGGGATCGCGGGAGCACGCCCCACCCTGCATTCTAACGGAGCCGGGGATCTGAACGGGCAAGCATTGTGTCCACCGAGGCATGTCCCCAGCCCCATGAGATTCTTCTGGTTTTTTCCCAAATGTTTGTATTTTTATTTATTTGCAAGGAAGGAGATAGAGAGAGAGCCTCTGGCTACTGTAAATGAATTCCAGATGCATGTGCCACTTTGTGCATCTGGCTCTACATGGGGACTGGGGATTTGAATCTGGGTCATCAGGCTTTACAAGCAACTGCCTTTAACTACTGAGTCATCACTCCAGACCCCCCCCTTTTTTTCTTTTACTCTTTTTTTGGGGGCAATTGTGTTTTGTAGCTCAGACTACATGATCTTCAAGCTTGAACTCTGAAGATGAGGTCATGCAGAAATGCCAAAATGGGACACTCCTGTGAGAGGGGAAAGGGGGCCCATGATTCAAATGTCACGTGCTTCATTCACTCACCAGGTCAGGCCTCTGGGTCTGCGTGCAACTCGGGCTGCCTCCCCCCGACCCCCGCCCCCGCCCACTCCTGCGCAAAGGCTCTGAAAGACCGACACACAGAAGCCCGAGACTGGAGCAGTCCTGCTCACTGGCCGAGGACCAGAATTCAGAAGGTTGCTTATGTATGGGATACTGAGCAAGGAAGGAAAATCTGTTTACAAACAAAAAGGAAGGCCGGGCATGGTGGCACACACCTTTAATCCCAGCACTCAGGAAGCAAAGGTAGGAGGATTGATGTGAGTTCAAGGCCACCCTGAGATTACATAGTGAATTCCTGGCCAGCCTGGGCTACAGTGAGACCCTACCTGGAAAAAAAAAAAAAGAAAAGAAAAGAAATTGAAAATTAAAATTTTCAAAAAAAGAGTTTGGCAGTTCCTCAGAAAGTTAAATATAGAGCTATCCTAGGATCCAAGCAGTTACTCAAAAACATTGAAAGCAGGACTCGGGCAGAGCCCTGGGCATGGATGTTCACAACAGCATTACTCACAGAAGCCAATGCACGAGAGAACCCAAGTGCCCATGCACAGCTGACAATTCAACACACACACAGTAGAGTATTATTGAGCCTTTATAAGGGACAGAATTCTGGGGCTGGTGAGAAGGCTTAGCAGTTAAGAGACTTGCATGCAAAGCCCAAGGACCCAGGTTTGAACCCCAGGACCCATATAAGCCAGATGCACAACATGGTGCATGCCTCTGGAGTTTGTTTGCAGTGGCTGGAGGCCCTGATTCACTCTCTCTCTCCCTCTCTCTCTCTCTCTCTAATAAATTAAAAATAAAAATTACTCTTTTAAAAAAAGGAACAGAATTCTGGTGCATGCCAAGCCCAGAGGAACCTTGTAAACATTCTGCTAAATGAAATAAGCCAGTTACAAAGGGACAAATGCTATGTGAGTCCACTTCTATGAAACATCCAGAGAAGACAAAATTATGGAGACAAAGGGCTTCTTCCGGGGCCTGGGAGGGTGGAACTGTGTGGTTCCCTAATGGTTGCCAACTTTGTTTGGAATGATGAAGAAGTTCTAGAAATGGATAACAATGATATTTATGTTAGAGAACAGAATGCCGCTGAATCCTTTTAAATAGGAAGAAATGTGTTGTATGCCATATACATTTACTACAGGAGGGAGGAAGGAGGGAGGGAGGGTGTGAGGGCAGGAGGGGGAAGGGAGACTCGAACCCCTGTTGCTCATAAGGTTCCCTGCCTCTTTCCTTTATAATTGTTCTCCTCAGTGTCCCCTCCTGTCACACTTTCTCCTCTTTAGTTTGGGTAGTAATGAATTGAGACAACGTTGTGTAAGATGAGGACAGAAATGGCCTAAATTCGAGTCCCAAGTTTGCCGCTGCCTAGGTGGGTGGTCTGGGGCAGGTTCCTCCAGCCCTCTGGGTAGGTAAAGGCAGCACCCGTTTCCCAGGGCTTGTGAAGACAGCACGGTGTGATCCTTGTCCGTGCACACTGCCTAGGGGCTGCGGACACACTAAGCGAGGTACTGTGAGGCCACGTCTCTATTCCTTAGGATGATGGCTCTGCCGAGCACTTAGAACCCTTCTGCGTGATTCTTAGAGTGCCAAGACTCTTCTGGAATGTTCCATGCCCCAGCTTCTTAAACTGTGGGTTGCAACCCCATATGGAATCATGTAACGAAATGTGGAGATTGAAAAAAAAAAAAAAAGTGGCAATAGTAAAAGGTTTCTGAACGGACAACAACCAAAAACTTATTCAAAGTCAAATATGTATAGACGCCAAGCTGTTTCTGGCATGACTCACCATGTTGCGTGGCACGACTTCCCCACAGCCTCGGTGCAGAGCACACACATTCGCTGTGCGCCATGCATACCACCATGCCATCCTGCCACGCAGAGCCTTGGTTCAAGGCTAGGGTGTGTTATGAGTTGCAGTGTTTCCACTGTACATACCAAGTTTTCTGTTCTTAGAGAAACATGATGGTTTAATTATAGGAATCAAAGACTCCTAATCTTCTCCTTCTGCCAGCCCTCGGCATGTAAGTATCAAATCAGTGTATCTTTGGATCATGCTGTGTTAGAATGTTTGATTTTTAAAAACTGCTATTTGAGGGGACTTGGAAGATGGTTCAGTGGTTAAAGGCATTTGTTTGCAAAGCCTGCCATTCCAGGGTTCAATTCCCCAGCCACCCATATAAAGCCAGACAGCCATTCAGTTGCAGCAGCAAGAGATCTTGGCATATACACAAGTGAATATTTTAAAATTTTATTTTTGTGTGTGTGATACTAACGAGTTTCATATAAAAAATCATTTAGTGAATCCCTTTAAAATATTTTTATTTATTTATTTACTTAGAGAGAGGTAGAGAGAGAGAGGGACACACGCACACACACACACACACACACACACACACACACACACATATATATATATATATATATATATATATATAGAGAGAGAGAGAGAGAGAGAGAGAGAGAGACAGAAGAGAATGGGCATACCAGGGCTTCTAGCCACTGCACACAAACTCCAGATACATGTACCACCTTCTGCATCTGAATTTATGTGGGTACTGGGGAATCGAACCTGGGATCTTTGGTTTTGCAGGCAAACACCTTAACCACTGAGAAATTTCTCCAGTCCTTTTTAAAAAAAAAAATTATTTATTTACTTGAGAGAGATAAAGAGAGGCAGATAGATTCAGTGAACTTTTGCTTAGGATTAGGACAAAATTCCCAACAGTCTCTAAAATAGACTTAACATACTTCTGTAATTTTTCCCTATAAATTTATACTAAGCAGTATTCTCAGCAATGAAGATTATGAAATCAAAATATTGATCAACTGAAAAACCTCAAAGATGTTCTATGTCCCGCCGCACCCAAGATTCAGGCAAGATTTGAGTCTTTATGTAGAAACAAACACACCTGTTTCATTAATATGAAAATTTTCTTGAATCTTTAATAAATGGTAAGATTTATATGTATGCCAAAGATTTTTTCAATATTTTACTTATTTATTTGCAAGCAGTTAAGTAGGGAGACAGAGGGGCTGGGGAATGGGCACTCCAGGGCCTCTTGCCACTACAAATGAACTCCAGGTGCATATGCCACTTTGTGCATCTGGCTTCATGTGGGTATTGGGGAATACAACCCAGGCAGCCACGCTTTGCAAATAAGTGCCTTTAACCACTGAGTCATCTCTCCAGCCCAAGAATTGTTTTAAAATAAGTCCTTTTACAATTTGCTTGGTTGTCTACCTATTTTATATACTCATATACTCGGTGTTGTGCAAAAGTTTCTCCAGCTAAAAGGGGTCACAAGTGGAAACAGTTTAAGACCCCTTTTCTTTTACTTATTAGAGAGGGAGAGAGAGAGAGAGAAAGAGAGAGAGGATGGGCGCATCAGGACTTCCAGCCACTGCAAACAAACTCCAGATGTATGTGCCACCATGTGCATCTGGCTTACATGGATTCTAGGGAATCAAACCATCGTGCAGATGGCAAAGTCACAGCGAGATATGAGTATCTATTTAGGAACTTCTAGAAAGAGAAGGAAGTAAATGGAGGGACGGAGGAAGAATCCAAGAAATGAATGGCATTCACAGAAAGCAATACTAAAATATGATTTTCACCCCCAAAGAGGCAAAACTCTTAATGTTTAATACCACCCTCTGTTGGCCAATCTAGAAAGATGGGTAGTGTGGCCCACTCATACAAGAGAATGTGTGTTGGCAGGACCGTTAAAGGGGAATTTGATCTCTCTCTTTCCTTTTTTTTTTTTTTTTTTTTTTTTTTTTTTTGGGGGGTTTTCAAGGTAGGGTTTCACTGTAGTCCAGGCTGACGTAGAATTTACTGTGTCGTCTCAGGATGGCCTCGAACTCACAATGATCCTCCCACCTCTGCCTCCCGCATGCTGGGATTAAAGGTGTGTGCCACCACACCTGGTGGGAATTTGATCTTAACTATTAAGATAAAGCACAGATGCATAATTCTACCTCTGGGTACCTATCCTAAAGCTACAGTATGTATGAGAGACGGCGTGACGTGGGTCACTGTGACAGTGTGTGCAGGAGAAGACAATGGAAACAAACAGGTGGCTGCCACACAGACGGGCACTTCCTCATAAAGAACACGAGACGGCCGAGAAAGACTGTGCTGTTAGCACCGGTGTGGAAAGTGCCTCCGCCACCCCATACTGTAAGAGAAACAAGCAAGGCTCAAGACAGAATAGAAGATTGATTTTGTATCAAAATGAGTGGAAGGGCTGGAGAGATGGCTTAGTGGTTAAGGGACTTGCCTGCAAAGCCTAAGCACCCAGGTTCAATTCCCCAGGACCCACTTAAACCAGATGTGCAAGGTGGCACACAAGTCTGGAGTTCATTTGCAGTAACTGGAGCCCCTGGAGCACCTGTTTTCTCCCTTCCCTCTTCTCCCAAATAAATAATTTAAAAAATGGATGAAAGAGAAGAATCCATATCATCTATGTTTGCATTTTCTTGGTTTTATAAAACTAAACAGTGCAGATATAGAAAAGGCTGAGGCTGGAGAGATGGCTCAGCAGTTAAATGTACTTGTTTGCAAGGCCTGACAGCCTTGGTTCAATTCCCTAGTATCCATGTAAAGCAAGATGCAAGGCTGGAGAGATGGCTTAGCAGTTAAGGCACTGGCCTGCAAAGCCTAAGGACCCAGATTCAATTCTCCAGGTCCCATGTAAGCCAGATGCACAAGGTGGCACATGCATCTGGAGTTCGCTTGCAGTGGCTAAAAGCCCTGGCATGCTCGCTCCCTCTCTCTCTCTCTCTCTCTCTCTCTCTCTCTCTCTCTCTCATATGTCTCAAATAAATAAGCAAATAAATCCAGGTACACAAAGTGGTGCATGCATTTAGAGTTCATTTGCAGTGGAAAGAGGCCCTGGTGCACTTACTGATCTCTCCCTGTCTGCCTCTTTCTCTCTGTCTCTCTCAAATAAATAAATTTAGAAATGGCTGATGAAAGAGGTAACCTGTGAGGAATGAGTGGACCCCTGGGGACAGCATTCAGAGAAGACTGTCCCCTGCCCTCTTTCTGCTCCCATTGACTGTTGAATGATAAGCATGCATTCGTTATCAGTTCAAAGCTTCGTCAAACATAGCCTTGCTCCTGGAGGGATGAGGGGGATTCCTGGATACCACCATGGGAGAACAGAATTGTGCTGAGGGCACAATTCAGCGGCAATTTGTCTACTGAGAAGATGGTAACGGCCATGATGTTGATACTGACATGTCTATTGACAGGATGGTGAGTGCGATGACGGTGATGCTTATAGGTTGTTACTCAATGTGGGAGGACCCAGATTTTTGGAACTGAACGCATTAAATGCCCCGCATCAGGGAACTGGCTAGGAACATGGCTCATTCACAGCACACAATAATAAAAAGCTAATAAAAATGTCATCAAGCGCATGTGCTGATATGGAAAGTTAGCCATATGATCTCATAAGGTGACAAAATGAATACGTGTGGATTGGCACAGTGTTCACAATACGTAGGCACACAGGTAAACCCTGCAAAGATTAAACACCAGAATAATGTCAGCGGCAAGAGCTAGGTCATGAACAACCTTGACTTCTTATCTGAGGTTTTACATTTTATATATTGGCACACAGAAACTAATTGAAGGGGCTGGGGGAATGGCTCAGCGGTTTAAAGGCACTTGCTTAAAAAGTCTGGTGATCCAGGTTCAATTCCCCAGTACCCATGGGTGGTGGTTTGATGCGGGTGTCCCCCGTAAACTCAGGTGTTCTGAATGCTAGGTTCCCAGCTGATGGCGATTTGGGAACTAGCGCCTCCTGGAGGCAGTGGATTGTTGGGAGCAGGCTTATGGGTGTTATAGCCAGTGTCCCCTTGCCAGTGTTTGGCACACTCTCCTCTTGCTGTTGTCCACCTGATGTTGGCCAGGGGGTGATGTCCACCCACTGCTCAGGCCATCATTTTTCCTGCCATTATGGAACTTTCCCCATGAGTCTGTAAGCCAAAATAAACCTTTTTTTTCCCCCCCCAAGCTGCTCTTGGTTGGGTGATTTCTACCAGCAATGCGAACCTGACTGCAACACCATGTAAAGCCAGACATGCAAAGTCTGGAGCATGCATCTGGAGTTTGTTCGCAGTAGCAAGAGGTCCTGATGCACCCTTTCTCTTTCTCTTTGTCTCTCTCCTGACAAAAATAAATAAAAAGAAAGTAAAAAAAAAATAAAACCAAACTAATTACAAATAGTCCTCGGGTATATGGCTACATGGGAAATTATTGTGAGTGACGTCATCAGTACATGGATTGTTCAGCCAGCTTTTTCACCTTGAGACTTTGTCACCTCTGTCATTCCATCAACAAGCGCGTCTGCAGTAGCCTGGGTGATGGCACAACAAGGCTTTTGTGTTTCTTTGCTTGTTTTCATTTGAGTCATCTTATTTTTCTATAATCATTAGCATTTATGTAATTAAGAAATAATCAACCACTCACAAAAGAAGCCCTTTGTGGAATAGCTGGTAGTTTTCACAGCTCTTTTTACAGACCATCTGCACACAGTTAACGCAAAAACAGGGAGGTCCAAACACCAAGGGAGAAGTGATTAGTTCGGAGAGGGACCAGAACCAATCCGGTGAGGTTAGGCTCAGACCTCATGTCAGAAACACCCAGGACCGCTCGCTCTGCCTGCACGTGCACAGCTGAGTCAGCCTAGACAGCTGGGATAAAGCTGAGTCACCCTAGACAGCTGGGATAAAGCTGAGTCATCCTAGACGGCTGGGATAAAGCTGAGTCATCCTAGACAGCTGGGATAAAGCTGAGTCACCCTAGACGGCTGGGATAAAGCTGAGTCATCCTAGACAGCTGGGATAAAGCTGAGTCACCCTAGACGGCTGGGATAAAGCTGAGTCACCCTAGACGGCTGGGATAAAGCTGAGTCATCCTAGACGGCTGGGATAAAGCTGAGTCACCCTAGATGGCTGGGATAAAGCTGAGTCACCCTAGACAGCTGGGATAAAGCTGAGTCACCCTAGACAGCTGGGAGCACAGGTTGGTGTCCCTTCCACTAGAAGAGTGGGTGAGGTCATCGGTGACGCTGGGCAAGAGTCCACAGGAGGAAAGACTCGTGCGCAAGAGAAAGACGACCTGGGAAAAGGCTGGTTGGATGATGCTGTGTGGGGTGCATTGACATTCACAAGGGTTCACGATCCACCCCCCACCCCCCAGTGTGCTCGCTACTGACTATGGGAAGACTCACCGAGATTTGTGGAGAGAACGACTTCCAGGAATCATAACAAGAAGCCCCTCGCCTCTGTCTGGCAGTGTCTCCACATCTGGGCAGCAGCCCCTCCAAGCAAGTATATGGATTAAAGACGATTCCCATTTCCACACTTCACAAACTGCTATTAGGGCTGAGAGATGGCTCAGCTGTTAAGGCTCTTGCTTGCACAGCCTAACAACCTGGGCTCAATTCTCCAGTACCCAGCTACCCAGCTAAAGCCAGATGCACAGTGGTGCACACATCCGGAGTTCATTTGCAGTGGCTGGAGGCCCTGGTGTTCCTATTCTCTCTCTCTCTCTCTCTCTCCCTCTCTCTTTCTCTCTCTCTCTCTCTCTCTCTCTCTCTCTCTCTCTCTCTGTTGCAAGTAAATAAATAAAAATTTAAAATGCTATTAAATGCTAAATATGTGCTAGCAGCTTTTTTCCCCCTGCTATGGTGGGCTCTATCCTCTGGAACTCTAAGCCAAATAAAACCCTTTCCCCTCCATTAAAAAAAAAAAGTATTTCAGGGGCTGGAGAGATGGCTTAGCAGTTAAGCACTTGCCTGTGAAACCTAAGGACCCCGGTTCGAGGCTCAATTCCCCAGTATCCATGTAAGCCAGATGCACAAGGGGCACACACATCTGGAGTTCATTTTCAGTAGCTGGAGGACCTGGCATGCCCATTCTCTCTCTCTCTCTCTCTCTCTCTCTCTCTCTCCCTCTTTCTCTCTCTGTCACTCTCAAATAAATAAATACAAATTTAAAAAAATTAAAAATGTATTTCACTTTAGTACTTAGTTCATTATTTAGCCCCAAGGCACTTAGTATGTTTAGCTTGGTTGTGATAAAAGTGGATGAATAAAGCCGGGTGTGTTGGCACACACCTTTAGTCCCAGCACTCAGGAGGTGGATGGAGAAGGATCACGGTGAGTCTGAAGTCACCCTGAGAATACGTAGTGAATTCCAGGTCAGCCTGGGCTAGAGCGAGACCCTACCTCGAAAAAGAATGGATGAATGGGTGGATGGATGGCTAGCTAAGATACATGAATAGAAAGAGGGAAGATAAAAGAGAAGTAAGGAACAAGGGAGGAGTGAAGGGAAGGAGGCAGGTTGGTTGGGATGGAGAAACGATGGTTGACTGACCAGCTGGTTGGCAGGATGTGGTGGGTGAATGAAGGGATAGATTGACACACAGATAGATGGATGAGGCTGAAATCGATATTAGACTATGGTAAGACTCCTGTGAGTATTGTGACCTGTTTAGGGATGGAGGAAGTCCTGACATAGTTCTCTTCCTTTCTAGAAAGGGTGGACTTATTGCAGCTGTTGAAAGCAGCCTCATTAGTAGCTGCCAACACATGACGGTTAATTTCTTGTCAACTTGCCAGAACCTAGAATCACCTGTGAGGAATTATCTCCATTATTATTGCCTCTCGGTGGGTCTGTGAGGGAGTGTGTTGATTAGATCAATTGGCTGGGAAGAGCCACCTTAACGGTGGGCAGCTCCACCGCATAGCTCGGGGTCCTGGGTTGAGTGTAAAGGAGAGGGCTGGCTGCGAGGCAGCATTCCTTACTCTGCTTCTTGGTCACAAGCACAATGTGACCGGCTCCCTCGTGGTCCTTCTGCCTTGCCGTCCCCGCTGTGATGGACTGGAACCCCGACCTGTAGGCTGAAGTCAACCCTTCCCCCCTTAAGTAGCCAGGCATTTGGCCATGGCAATCAGAAAGGAACCAATACAGTGGATATAGTATGCCATCAAAGTGCCCTCTAAATAGCTATGTTTATGCTCATATATTAAAGCTACTCTCACTTTTGGTTAGAGGCGCTTCTCTTTTCGGATGGTGGTGATCACTGGAGTGACTCAAAACTCCCCAAAGTGCTGAGACGTGACAGTGGAGTGTTCAGCACTAAGTGAGGCGTCTCTATCACACCCTCTAAGCCTCGGGGACCATTGCGGAAGAGGTAGCAGGAAGAAAACATAAGAGCCCAAGAAAGGGGAGGAGTGCTTTGCAATACTGTCTTCCAGACACAAAGCGACCTTGATATTCATGGCGTCACAGAGGTTGATACTACCTATACAAGATCTGCACAATAGGAGAAAAAAAAAAAAAAACGGTATCAAAATAGAAGAAAAGCTAGTTGAAAAGAAGGGTTTCAATGGAGAGAGGATTTGGGAGGAGAAAAAGGGAAAGTGGTGGGAGATGATTATGATCATGGTTTATTGTTTATGGAATTTGTAAATAAAAAAGTTAAAGAATGGCCTGGAGAGATGGCTTAAGAGTTAAGGCACTTGCCTGCAAAGCCTAAAGCCCCAGGTTCAAATCCTCAGAACCCATAGTTTATTAGCCGTGGCTAGAGGCCCTGGCACACCCATTCTCCCTCTCTCTCTCTCTCTCATAAGTAAATAAATAAATATTTTTTTAAAAAGAAAGTAGCCAATACAGAGGTAGAACTCTCAGCAGTGATTTTTCCTTCCGAGTGAGAGGACTCTGAGATGAGGAGGAACAAAGGTTAGTATTACTATTTTTCCAAGGAACTGAAATCTCTTTGCAAATAATAAATGTCCAAACTATTAGAGAATGTAGCCGGGCGTGGTGGCGCACGCCTTTAATCCCAGCACCTGGGAGGCAGAGGTAAGAGGATCGCCATGAGTTCAAGGCCACCCTGAGACTACATAGTGAATTCCAGGTCAGCCTGGACTAGAGTGAGACCTTACCTCGAAAAACTAAAAAAAAAAAAAAAAAAAAAAAAAAAAGAGAATGTGCATAATACCACGCATTTAGAAGAAAAATTGGAGACTATAAAAGATGAACAAAGGAAGAGAATGAACAGTCATTAAAGTCATTCTGTGGGCTAGGACAGGTCACCCACCCAGTGTGGTTTTAAGGCCAAGGCTAAATTACAGCGTGCCATGCTATTTGCCCCACGTGCTTCCTGTCACTCTCAAAACCTTTTTGTTCCCAACTTATTTTCAGAGTGCCAAAAGGTGTGTTTCCAATTCTGTTCCTCACTGGTTCTTTTTATAGCACTTGGATTTCGGCAAATAACGGCAGTGTAAAAGTACGTCCTCTATTTTTGTGTTCAGTCAGCAACAAGTTCAAGAACGGCGGCGTCTTGATGCTCCAGGCTCATCATCTGCTGGGTTTGGTGCCCGCTGCACCTGTGTGGTTTGCAGAGCCCACTGCTGCCTGCAGGGCTGCCACCAGGCCTTAGCAATGCCACAGGCAGGTGGCACACGCAGGTGGCTTTAGATGTCATCACTTTAATGTCAGAGAAAAGCCCTCTCTCGCTGTAACCTCTCTCAATGTTTGCCATTGATCTTGGGTTTGGGGTTCAGTTAGAAAGTGCCCCTATGGGGCTGGGAAAGATTGCTTAGTGGTTAGGGCATTTTGCCTGCAAAGCTTAAGGACGCAGGTCCAATCCCCCAGTACCCACTTAAGCCAGATGCACAAAGGTGGCGCATGTCTCTGGAGTTCATTTGCGCTGGCTAGAGGCTCTGGCACACCCATTCTCTCCCTATCTGTCTCTCTCTCGCTTTCTCTCTCTTCCTCTCTCTCTCTCTCTCTCTCTCTCTCTCTCTCTCTCTCTCTCTCTCTCATAAATAAGTAAATCTCTTTACACTTTCCTTAATACTCCCTGTCTCTCCCTTGGCTCTGTCTTCCTATGCATAAACTCTAGCTGTCCCTGCATCATTTCCATTTGGTTGTTCTCAGATACCTGGGACAGTCAAGGACATTAAAATGTCCCCACCTCTGAGCGACCTCCTGCCGTCCCTCTCCATCGGGGGAAACCTGGAGCCTTTCTTCTGTGCACGCACATGGCCTGGCCTCATGCACGTCTCTGAGCATCTCGGAAACTCCCTTTCAGAGCTTATGTGTCTGCTTCATTGACCTGTGAGCCCCTAACACCCCTCAGGTGTGGCCTGGAGCTCGTACCTGCTTGATGAGTGACCATGGAGAGATCGGTCCTCCAACCTCAGCTTCTTTGGAAGTTGTGATGGTTTATGCTGATGACCAACCTGCCCAGAACCAGAATTACCTAGATCAGGTTAGCCTCTGCGCAAGTCTGTGAGGAGTTATCTCGGTTAGGTTAACAGAGGAGGGAAGACCCCGTTCACCGTGGCAGGGCTGGGGTCCTGGGCTGGATAAAACGGAGAGAGCGGGCTGAGCACGAGCAGTCATCACACTTTGCTTCCCCACTGTGCCGAGTGTGACCAGCTGCCACCTGCCACCAGCTCTGCCTCACCATGATGCACTGTGTCCTGGAACTGGAGGCTGAAACGAAGCCTTCCTTCCTTCCTTCCATATGTTGATTTTTGTCAGGTATGTTGTCCTGGCAACGGGGAGGTAACTGATACAGACATTGTCTTTCCGCTTTATCCCATAGCAGTTTGGAAGGTTCGCAGACGCTCATGGTGCAAGAGTGCTTCAATTCTGTCCACGGGATGGCCACATCAAATGCTGGCGGGTGACTGGCTGGAAGGTCTCACCAGCTGGGCGGCACCAGCACAGATAAATGACGAAGCTTACCTCTGCCCTGGCAGCTGGTTGGCCATGACACTGCTGACTGCCTTTGTTCCTTGTGAGTTCAGGGAACAGGTCCATCATCTAGGAATGATTTCAAACTTCCTGAAGCCAGAACAGAGCTGTGTCCCCCGTTTGCTTGGGCGTGCATTGTGCTTAGGAAGGCTCAGAATCGTATGGGGGAGTTGGGAGGTGGCTCTGAAGGTAGTGTTTGCTATGCAAGCATGAGGAATTGAGCTTGACCCCAGCACCCACGCAGAAAAACAACAGGCAGAGCCACATATGCCTGTAACCAGTTCTGGAGGGGCAGGGGGGTGGGGACAAGAAGGTCATTGTTAACTTACTGGTCAGCCAGTCTAGCCAAAGATGAAGAAAAGAAAGAAGAAAAAGGCATTCCGGGTTCAGTGAGAGACTGTGTCTCAGGTAAACATGGCGGATGAGGACACCTAACATCTTCCTCTGGCCTCTGCACACACGCGCGCACATCACACACACGCACACACACACACACACACAACACCACACACGCACACCTGATCATAGGACAAGAAGAAAGTAGCCTGTGTCCAGCTTAGGTGCCCCTGTCTGCTTACACTTTACCATCTCAATTAAACACTCTCTGAGGAAAGTGACCATCCACACGTGTATTCACATGTTCCTATGACCCAACGAGAAGCCCAAAATGTAAGTTTGGATTAAATTTCCACTGACTGGATTTCAAGTTAGAACTAAAAGTTGTACAACGGTAATGCCAGCACTTATGTGGAAGCAGAAGGCTCATCAATCTAAGATCGGAGAATGGCTACGGTTAAGGCGCTTGCCTTCAAAGCCAAAGGACCCAGGTTCGATTCTCCAGGACCCAGATAAGCCAGATGCACAAGGGGGCACACACGTCTAGAGTTCGTTTGCAGCAGCTGGAAGCCCTGGCATGCCCATTCTCTCTCTCGGCCTCTTTCCCTCTCTCAAATAAATAAATAAAAATAAAATACTTTTTAAAAAAATCTTAAAAAAAAATAAGATTGGGGCTATGGTGATGGCTCAGCAGCTAAATGTGCTTGCTTGCAAAGCCTGCCAGCCCAGGTTCAATTCCCCAGTGCCCATAAACTGGTGCATGTGTCTGGAGTTTGTTTATACAGCAAGAGGCTCTGATGTGCTGCTGCTTCTTCTTCTTCTTCTTCTTCTTCTTCTTCTTCTTCTCTCTCTCTCTCTCTCTCTGTCTGCCTCTGTCTCTCTCTCTCCTTGAAAAGCATAATTAATAATTAAATAAAATAAATAAATAGAAATCCAAGACCAACTTCATCTTTATTGTTAACGTGAGGCCAGACTGGGCTACATGAGACCCTCTCAAAAAAATTTTTTTTCTTAAGGTAGGATTAGAGCTAAAGCACTCTGAGTATAAAATATAAGATACCTTAAATACTGGAGTTATTTTATATTGGTTAAGCCATTTTGATTTTTCTTTTTTGCTTGGACATTTCTTGCTACAAATTAAAAGTCTTGGGTTTGCTGTGGTTTTTAGTGATATCAAATAGCTGTCCTTGCCTGCCCCCTAGTGGATAAAAGTGGTATGAGCCTGCTCCCTGATTCTCAAATGTTCCTGGGTTCTCTTACTCTCATTTTTCTCCTTGTTTTTAGTATTATTTGTGACAAAGGCCTTTCTCAAATGTGCACAACCTATGCTTTAAAAATGAAAATAATCCTAAATGTGTTTTTTCTAGAAAGTGTGTGTGTGCAGTCTTAGAGATGCAGGGTGTGGTTAAAGATATAATCGCAGAGGATTTGAAAAGTGATCCCCTCTCCAAGGGAAAGGGCCAGCACCCTTTATGTGGGTCACCAGCTCCTAAAAGGGCTAGATGCTCAGCACCCTGGGAACCTTCCTCCCTCAGGTGCATTCGAGAACTTGGAAGTTCCCGGGTGAGGTGTGAGCTTATCTTTCTCCGCTCGCCCCAAGCCCTTGTGTTGCAGTGAACCCATTCTCATTCCCTCTCTCTCTCTCTCTCTCTCTCTCTCTCTCTCTCTCTCTCTCTCTCCCTCCCCTCCCTCTCTCTTTCTCTTCCCCCACAGGTAAAGCTCAGTGAAAAATAACATGCTTCTAAAGACATGGAAGTAGATTTGATGGACACATGAACTTTTTGTACAGGAAGGCTCATTATCCCTCTAAGCTGTGCATAAATTCAGTGTAATATTGGGGCTTTTTGCCTTTATTTCCTGCAGCTAACCAAGTTAATTACAAAGATCATCTAGGGGGAAAAAAACTAGTCAAAAGTAGGTAAGAAAACCCAGCAATACACATGTAGGAGGGAGAGGCCACCAGATATTAAGACACTCTAAAAGATTTTTACTTAAGATGATGTGATGCTTGTCAATGGAAAAAGAAGTTCAGGGCTGGAGAGATGGCTCAGCAGTTAAGTGCTTGCCTGTAAAGCCTCATGACCCAGGTTTGATTACCCAGTACCCACAAAGGGGCATATGTATCTGGAGTTTGTTTGCAGTGGCTGGAAGTCCTGGTGCACCCATTCTCTCTGTCTGACTCTCTTCTATGTCTCTCTGCTTACAAATAAATACATAATTTTAAAAAAATTTTAAAAGAAATTCAGAAATATCCCAGGCTATACACCGTGTTTACTATATCATAAAGTCATTCTCTCAACTCAATGGAGAAAGTACGGATTTTTAAATAGGTTATATTTGGACAAGGGGATAAGTATATGGGAAAAGAACTGAGTTGAATCTGTCCATTGCATCCTGCTCCAGGATAATCGCTAATGAGTCAGTTGCAAATTAAAAGAGGAAAGGTGAGAAGTTTACTGAATTATCAGGAAGTGGGAGCATGTTTCCAAATCGTAACTCAAAATCCAGAAGTAGCTAAAAAAAAATGGCATTTATAAGCACGACTGTATTTTTTAAACTCTTGCATGGGCAGGGTGTGGTGGTGCATGCCTTTAATCCCAGCACTCAGGAGGCAGAATAGGAGGATCACTGTGTGTTTTGACGCCAGCCTAGGACTACAGAGCGAGTGCCAGGTCAGCCTGGGCTAGAGTGAGGCCCTACCTCAAAAAAACACACAGAAAGAAAGAAAGAAAGAAAGAAAGAAAGAAAGAAGAAAGAAAGAAAGAAAGAAAGAAAGAAAGAAAGAAAGAAAGAAAGGAAGGAAGGAAGGAAGGAAGGAAGGAAGAAAGAAAGAAGAGAGGGAGGGAAGGAAGGAAAAGTCATTATTTTGGGGGGCTGGAGAGATCACTCAGTGGTTCTGTCTCTCTCTCTTTTTAATTATTTATTTAAGAGAGAGGGGCAGACAGGGACAGAGAGAATGTATGTGTGCTCCAGAGCCTCCAGCCACTTCAAACAAACTCCAGACACATGTGCCACCTTGTGCATCTGGCTTACATGGGCGCTGGGGAATTGAACCTGAGTCCTTAGGCTTCGTAGGCAAGCACCTTAACTGCTCAGCCATCTCTCCAGCCTATGGCTCTCTCTCTTTAATAAACAAATAAGTAAAATATTTTTAAATATGATTTAAAAAATCTCTTGCATGATATAAAAAATAACCAAGGGCTGGAGAAATGGCTTGGCGGTTACAGTGTTTGCCTGTGAAGCCAAAGGACCTAGGTTCAATTCCCCAGGACCCATGTAAGCCAGATGCACAAGTGGCACATGCATCTGGAGTTTCTTTGCAGGGGCTTGACCCGTGGCATCCCCATTCTCTCTCTATCTCTCTTATCTCTTTCTCTCTTCTCTCTCTCTCTCTTTACTTGCAAATCAATAAATAAAATTTAAAAAATAACCATATAGGCATGGCAACTTAAAGAATAATAAAGAGATATGCAGAACTCTAGGCCCATAGATTCGGCAATATGAGTAGAAGGGAGTCAGTCCCGGAATGATCCAATCCGCTAAAACTCACATAGAGAAGTAGGACATTGAAATGGCGCTGTATCTATGAAGAAACAATGAGTCGCATCCTGTGTATTGCTGACTGTACTCACAATAGCATGGAAGTAGAACCAACCGAGATGCCCATCAACTGATGACTGGAAGATAAAAATATGGTACTTACACACAGTGAAAATTGATTTGGCTGCAAAAAATAAAATTATGAAATTTGCAAGAAAGTGGATGGACCTGGAAAGTACTAGTATATTAAGCGAGGTAACCCAGATGAAGAGAGACAAGCGGTGTGATCTTAGCTTTTACTTTTTACCCATGTGAGGATGAGTGGGGCATAGGTCACGAGGCCAGAAAAGGACCCCTGAGAAGGGGAGAAATCATGTGACACGACAGTGGGAGGGGATTGGTGCCACTGGAGGAGATACTGGGGTGGGAGATGAGGGAGAAAAGGTAGAGAGTACAATCAACAACAAACAACCTATGGATGAAAATGTGATGATGAAACCTAGTACTGTGTATGCTGTTTAAAAAATAAACTGTCGGGCATGGCAGCACATGCCTTTAATCCCAGCACTCTGGAGGCTGAGACAGGAGGACCGCTGTGAGTTGGAGGCCAGACTAAGACTACACAGTGAATTCCAGGTCAGCCTTGGCTAAGGCAAGATCCTACCTCAAATAAATAAATAAATAAAAACAAATAGAAAAGAAACAGAATAGTAATTAAGAGTCTTGGGCCCACAAGGGTTCTCTCTTTCAAACAAATACTTTTTTAAAGTTGCAATGAACATCCTTATACATAAGCCCCCACCTCTTTCATCTCCACAGTTTGGAACCTGGAGAATGATTGTTGAGCAGGTCATACATTTTTAAGCTTTATATTATGAATTGTCAAGCATGTAGTAATAAGAAGTAAATGTATAATGGCACCTCACAGAACGACTTCTGGTATCTTTGAAATGCTGTATGTTGACTGCGCATCCCTGGTGGAATATCTCCTAAGGACCAGAAAGGACAGCAGAGTCATTTATAACTGACCACAAGAACCATAACTTTAAAGGGTCGCCTCTGATTTAAGTCGGAACAATTTGAGCATTTAAAAGAACAATGGGGGCCTGGAGAGATGGCCTAACAGTTAAGGCGTTTGCCTGCAAAGCCAAAGGATCCTGGTTCAATTCTCCAGGATCCATGTAAGTCAGATGCACAAGGGGGCATATGCATCTGGAGTTCGTTTGCAGTGGCTGGAGGCCCTGGTGTGCCCATTCTCTCTCTCTCTCTCTCTCTCCCTCTTCTCCCTCTCAAATAAATAAATAAAATATATTTTAAAAGTTTTTTTCAAAAGAACAGTGAATGCAATGCACTGAAATGCATGAAGTTCCTAAAGCCATGAATTTAACAGTAACACTAAAAAATTCACTAGTCACCACTGGAAGGTCTACAACACTGCCTCACTCATGGTTCTGAAATTGACACATAAAGAAAAGATGCCGACATTGATTGTGACTTTTCTAGACAAACTGTACTTTTGGGCAACCAAAAACGTCATGAGGGGAGGTTTGTTTTTATGGAAAAAAAAAAAATCCCAGCTCATTGTTTTACGTTTTACAAGAAATGGCTTGCTAGAGAGTCACCATTGTTAATGTCTGTATTAGTTACTTTCTCACTGCTGTGACCAAGTACCCAGTCAGAAGCAACTTAAGGAAGGAGAGACTTGATTGTGGCTTACAGTTTTGAGGGGTACATGCCATCATGGTGGGGAAGGCTGGCTGGTCACATTGCATCCATAAGCAGGAAGCAGAGAGGGCAAACAGGAAGTGTGTGCGATGGGGCTATGAACCCTCAAGGTCTGCTCTCAGTGACCCATTGCTTCCAGCAGGCTCCACATCCTAAAGATTCCACAGCCATGGTGGGTAACCAACTGCTCCTGAATTGGCTAACAGATCTGGTCAGTGGAACAGAACCCATAGCTGGAGCTGGGAAACAAGTCAGAACCATATCCAGAAATGAGCCCGCTCTGCAATATCAAACTCCCACCAATCTTGGGCTACAAGAAGGCCTACACCTATTAAATTCTCTCTGAAATAATAATGGTTATCCCATTTATCTGGTGCTAACTTCACTCTCCGTTGGAGAATTTGCTTCTCTTTTTCAGATGGATGCAGATCCCGAGGAGACAATCAGCCCATCGCACCTCACCAGGGCCCCAGCTGAAATCAAGAGTAATTGGGGAAATGGGCAAGAGTGCTGCTTTCTTGGTGAACCTGGTACCAGCATAAGGGTAAAGGAGATAGACACAGAGAACACTCAAATCCCACCAAACCAGATATCCAAAGACTCAGAGGCTCCCAAGGCCTCATCACTGAAGTAGACCTAAAACAAACCCAACATGGCTCAGGGAAATTCGTGGAAGAGGGGTCAGAAAGATTGTTAGAGTCCCAAGTTGGGTCATTACACACAGAGACATTGCCTCTTCCCCATAACTGATGGCTACCCCCACGATGCACAACCCACATTCCCCAGTGAGGAGGGTCCCTTCAGAGGGGGGAGGATGGGGAGGAAGCTAATGATGGTATCAACATGGCTGTTTACACACTGAGTACATACATAACTAATAAAGAAAAAAGTTAAGTAAATAAAAGGAGGTGGTACACTTCCTTCCAAACCTGGTGGGGGAAAAGAAAAGATTCCACAGCCGTTCCTGAACATGCCACCTGCTGGGGACTAAGAGTTCAATAAACAGGAGCTTATGGGGCCATTTCACATTCAAACCCTTACGACATCAAAAAGCATAGATCCAGGTTCAATTCCTCAGGACCCATGTGAGCTAGATGCACCAGGGATGCATGCATCTGGAGTTCGTTTGCAGTGGCTGGAGGCCCTGGTGTGCCCATTCTCTCTCTCTCTCTCTCTCCCTCTTTCTCCCTCTCAAATAAATAAATAAAATATATTTTTAAAGTTTTTTTCAAAAGAACAGTGAATGCAATGCACTGAAATGCATGAAGTTCCTAAAGCCATGAATTTAACAGTAACACTAAAAAATTCACTAGTCACCACTGGAAGGTCTACAACACTGCCTTCACTCATGGTTCTGAAATTGACACATAAAGAAAAGATGCCGACATTGATTGTGACTTTTCTAGACAAACTGTACTTTTGGGCAACCAAAAACGTCATGAGGGGAGGTTTGTTTTTATGGAAAAAAAAAAATCCCAGCTCATTGTTTTACGTTTTACAAGAAATGGCTTGCTAGAGAGTCACCATTGTTAATGTCTGTATTAGTTACTTTCTCACTGCTGTGACCAAGTACCCAGTCAGAAGCAACTTAAGGAAGGAGAGACTTGATTGTGGCTTACAGTTTTGAGGGGTACATGCCATCATGGTGGGGAAGGCTGGCTGGTCACATTGCATCCATAAGCAGGAAGCAGAGAGGGCAAACAGGAAGTGTGTGTGATGGGGCTATAAACCCTCAAGGTCTGCTCTCAGTGACCCATTGCTTCCAGCAGGCTCCACGTCCTACAGATTCCACAGCCATGGTGGGTGACCAACTGCTCCTGAATTGGCTAACAGATCTGGTCAGTGGAACAGAACCCATAGCTGGAGCTGGGAAACTAGTCAGAACAATATCCAGAAATGAGCCCGCTCTCCAATATCAAACTCCCACCAATCTTGGGCTACAAGAAGGCCTACACCTATTAAATTCTCTCTGAAATAATAATGGTTATCCCATTTATCTGGTGCTAACTTCACTCTCCGTTGGAGAATTTGCTTCTCTTTTTCAGATGGATGCAGATCCCGAGGAGACAATCAGCCCATTGCACCTCACCAGGGCCCCAGCTGAAATCAAGAGTAATTGGGGAAATGAGCAAGAGTGCTGCTTTCTTGGTGAACCTGGTACCAGCATAAGGGTAAAGGAGATAGACACAGAGAACACTCAAATCCCACCAAACCAGATATCCAAAGACTCAGAGGCTCCCAAGGCCTCATCACTGAAGTAGACCTAAAACAAACCCAACATGGCTCAGGGAAATTCGTGGAAGAGGGGTCAGAAAGATTGTTAGAGTCCCAAGTTGGGTCATTACACACAGAGACATTGCCTCTTCCCCATAACTGATGGCTACCCCCACGATGCACAACCCACATTCCCCAGTGAGGAGGGTCCCTTCAGAGGGGGGAGGATGGGGAGGAAGCTAATGATGGTATCAACATGGCTGTTTACACACTGAGTACATACATAACTAATAAAGAAAAAAGTTAAGTAAATAAAAGGAGGTGGTACACTTCCTTCCAAACCTGGTGGGGGAAAAGAAAAGATTCCACAGCCATCCTGAACAGTGCCACCTGCTGGGGACTAAGAGTTCAATAACAGGAGCTTATGGGGCCATTTCACATTCAAACCCTTACGACATCAAAAAGCATAGATCCCAGGTTCAATTCCTCAGGACCCATGTGAGCTAGATGCACCAGGGATGCATGCATCTGGAGTTCATTTGCAGTGGCTAGAGGCCCCGGCATGCCTATTCTCCCAGTGTCTGTCTCAACTCTCTCTCTCTCTCCTTGCCAATAAATAAATATTTTTTTAAAAAAACTTACAAAATTATATTTTAAAAAAAAGCACAGATCTTGGCTGCACCTTTAGTAGACACCTGGGGGACGTTGATGGGGAATTTGGGCTGTACAACGTGACCTCCTCTGAACCCATGACTCAACACTAGCAATCTCTCTGGATGTGTACGCAGTGAATACATGTCTATATGAACACAGAGGCCCACGGGAGTATACGGATATTAGAAAGCTTAGGAAAGTGCTGTGCAGATGGCTCAGCAGTTAAAGGCACTTGCTTGCAAAGCCTACCAACGCAGGTTCAATTCCCCAACACCCAAAGATGCAAAGTGGTGCATGTGTCTGCCGTTCATTTGCAGCAGCAAGAGACCCTGTCATGCCCATTCTCTCTCTCCACCCTCCCCCCTCTCTCTGCAAATAAATGAATGAAATAAATGAAAATTTTTAGAAAGTTTAGGAAAGACCAGCCCTAGCTTAATGTGAGTTACCTGGAGCAGAGGGCTGGGTGGTGCCATTCTGCTACATAAGGCCACGTGTGTGCGAGAGGAATGAGAGAGAGGTCACTGATAATGGCCTGTGCTCAGACAGTTCCAGCCCATAGCAACGACCTAGGCTCTCTAGCATAGAACTGTGCTGAATCCCAAAGTGGCTTTCCCACAAGAAGACCCGATGCCCATGCCAATGAGTAATGCTTGGCACAGGTAAGTGTTTTGAAGGTTTCTGTGACACCGTCTGGTTCACCAGGAACTGGCATCGCACAGCCATCAGGCCCAGAGGAAACCAGATGCCAATCTAGTCGTGGGAACCCAGGTCAACTATAAACACCTCTTCAGGCCGAGTGGGGGGTTATCCAAGTGTCAGGTAAACTGTGATAAGGTAACTAGAGGATGTCTGTCCTCAGCAGATAAGTGCAGGGAAAGTCTCACTGTCAGGCGCCCTCCAGAGCAGAAGCTTCAGGGATCCAGTAAGGCAGACGTGGTTCCGAGCGCAGATCAATTTGCGTCCGTCTTCAGACTCTAATGATTTGCAGAGACGGTAACAGTAACTTCCTCGGGGCCGAGACAAAACACCCAACCAGAAACAGCTTACGGAAGGAAAGGGTTGATTTCAGCTTACAGTTTCGAAAGGAAATCTCATCATGTCGCGGGAGGGGGCCGGGAAGTCTGGCAGGAGCAGACAGCCGGGCGTCGGGTGTTCACATGAGCAGGGGAGACGGGCAAGAGCGAGCTGAGCTGAGTGCCGAAAGCGGGGCCGCGCTCTTATACCCCTAAGCCTGTCGCCGCCCCCCAGCCAGAGACTTCCTCCAGCAAGGCTCCACCTCCCAAAGGCTCCACTACCTTCCCAAACAGAACCGCCAACTGGGGATTCAGTTCTCAAACCCATAAGGCTATGAGAAGAGGGTGATGTTTTACATTCAAACCACCATAGAGGTGGTGGCATGCGCTTCAGAAACTGCAGGGCACGCCACCATTATCCTCTTGGCACTAAGATGCCTCTAACTCTTGACTTGGCGAACACAAACCAGTGCCAGTCTCTAACCACAGGTCGGTCATGCCATCTGGGATCACTGCTCCTGGGAGATTCGATTTCAGTGGGTAAGAAAATCCTGCCAAAGAAGAATGAGGCAAGAAGGGCAACGGTGCGAGGAGCCCTGAGACGCCCATGCTGCTGGGGGCACCGGCGTGTGCTGGGATGGGAAAGCCCGGGAGAGCAAAGCAAGTGACATGTTCTCACAGGCTGAGGCCCAGGGGTGAATTCGTTCCCTCTAATGGGAGAGGCAGGCCTAGGGCACCGGTGTGTTGGCTGGTTGTTCCCGCGTCCCCACGTCTGAGGGACGGCTGGAGGAGCTCTTCAAGGAGTCACTCTTCCACACAGAAATGGAGGTCACCCAGGTCTGCCTTCATCCTCCAGTCACTCGCCAGGTCCCCCACAAGGCTGCCTCTGGTGCCCAGCCAGAAGTAGCTTCTGGGTCCTGCCTGGGAAGATTACTTGGGGTGTGTGTGTGTGTACACGTGTGTGGGGGGATGTGTGGTAGTTTGTATATAGGTCCCCCAATAGGCTCAGGTGTTTTATTCAAGCTTGGATCTCCAGCTGCCAGGCTGGAAGAGGTGTGTCACGGGGTGGGGGGCGGGGGTGGATCCTGGGGTCCAGCACTAAGGTGCGTTTGGGGGCGGGTCTGAATTCCAGCCTAAAGGTGTGCAGAGCGGTCTGAGCCCTGCTGTTTGCTGTCTAGTGTGCTGGCTTGTGGTGCTGGCTGCCTCGTGGTGGCTCTCCGCCTGGGTTTTTGAACGGGAGCCAGCTTCTTCTGCCATTTGATGGAACGTCCCCTGGATCTGTAAGCTTGATATAAACCCCTTTCCTCCCATAAACTGCGTCTGTTTGGAAGTTCATCCCAGCAGCGAGGAGCTGACTGCAGCAGTTTGCATGTACTTGCAGGTGAGCATGGCATGTGGTGGTCAGGCAGTAACCTTCTCCGGTGTGATGCCTCAGGCACCTTTCAACTTTTGTTTTTCCTTCCTGGTGTGGAACTGACCAGTTAGGCCAGACTATCAGTCCAGTCCATCAGGGCCCAAGAATCCTCCTGTTTTTCCCTCCCCGGTGCTGAAATTCCACTACACTCAGCTTTTGAATGGATTCCGGGGATGGAACTCAGGTTTTCATGTGCTTTGTGATGTGTGGTGCTTTGACTGCAAATGGCCCATATCCTCGAGCATTTTTTAAAAAATTTTATTTTAGAGAGAGAGGAGAGAGAATTGGTGTGTCAGGATGTCAGCTGCTGCAATTGAACTCCGGGCGCTTGCACCATCTAGTGGGCATGTGCGACCTTGCGCTTGCCTCACCTTTGTGCATCTGGCTTGCATGGGATCTGGAGAGTCAAACATGGGTCCTCAGGCTTCTCAGGAAAGCGCATTGACTGCTTTTCACTTAGTCTGCTTCAGGCCGAGCCCTGGTGGAGGAGGCGTGGCACTGGAGGAGGCGTGGATCTTAAGTCCAACCCTGTGTGCTGTCTCTCTGCTGTGGGCATATGATGAAGTGAGCCAGTTCTTCCGCACAAGCTGCCCCTTGAACCTGTAAGCCTGAAATAAACCCAATCCCCCCATAAGCCGCGTCTGTCCGGTGGGGTGTTTGTCCCAGCAAGGAGAAGGTGACTGTGGCATCGTGCCAGCATGGGACCACAGCTCTCTCTCTCTCTCTCTCTGTCTCTCTCTCTCTCTCGCCCAGCTGCTTGTCCTTCTACTGTCCTGCTTTGGTGCCCTTGTGGCGCTGGTGTCATTTTCTAACTGTTGGCCTGTCCCTGTCACTTCCTTCACGGATGTGGCTTGTGAGAGGGAGCAGTTCGCCCACCAGTGCCGAGGCCTCACCCGGGGCCGGCACCATTTCACGGCGGCGGCTGCCCGGGCTGGCCTCTCGGCTCCCGAAGCCCCTGAGGTGACCTCATCTGTCAGAACCCGTTAGGCTGTGAGTAATTACTGTCCTGGTTTGCAGGGCAGTGTTCAGTGGGGTCCCTGAGTTCCTTCCTCAACAGAGGTTGGGGGAAAAAAACACAACCACATCGTTGGTATTTTTTCCTCAGTGCTCTTCACCGAGGCTGAGAAGAAACAGCAGGCCAGGCCCCACGCCCAGGCCCACTGCCTCCCAGTGTCTGGGACTCTCTGAAAGCTCACCAACGGAGGACTGTCAGCCCTCATGTGACAAACCCCTGGGAAACTGGTTCTCGGTGGCCCTGCAGTGCTATTTAGGAAACCACAATCATCCTTGTTTCCCAGAGTGGCTGCTTCAGAAAAGCACCAGCCACTTCCTCTCACTCCCTTATCTGCCTTGATCTGCTCCCTCCCAGCACTGGCCAGCTCCAGCAGGGCTCTGGGCTCCACCCTGCGCCTTGTCCCCAGGCCTGGCTTCCTTCTGGAACTTTCTCTGAATGCCTAGAGGACTCTTGGTACAGCTGCCTTTGCACCTGTCCCTAGCCCTTCTTCCTGCCTCACCTCACTGAGGGGTGGCATCACCACTTGAACTTGGAAACACACTCCTCTTACCTCACCCTCACCTCTGACCTGTCCCTCCCTCTGTGGCCCCAGAAATGCTGGCTTGAGGACCATAGAGACCCAAGTGAGAGCTTCAGCGCTAGGCCCTTTCACACATCTCTTCCCTGTGCTCAGATCACCTCCAGGCACTATTACTCAGGGAACCGGAGTTCACCTTTTAAGGGCTCTCAGTCTCATTGGTAAAATAAACTTAAAACAGACTCAGAAGGAAGCTCATGGACCATTTTGCTGGAGTTTGAGAGAAACAACAGGGCAGACAAGCCGCACACTTTGGCAGCTGCCAGGCGGCTGGAGACAGAGAAAGGAAAAATCACGCCTTGTGAGTTAGGGTCAGCGGTGGAGGTGTGCACGCAGCTGTAGAAAGGGGGTGTGGGGCCGGGGTCCTCAGGGAAAACAGTGAGCCAGCCCAGAGCGTCAGGGCAAGAATGCTCTGGATGGTGGCCAGGACCGGAAGAAGAGACAGAAAGGGAAGAAGAGACAGCAAGGCTTGTGACTGAGAACTCAGCAAAGCGGGCATGATGAGCAGTGAAGATCTGGACGGGGGCTGGGGCCATGGCTCAGTGGGTAAAGCCACCTGCTTGCAAAGCCTGACAGCCACCCACGAAAAGTCAGATGCACAGAGGTGTGCACGCATCTGCGCTTTGCAGTGGCAAGAGGCCCTGGCGTGCCTATTCTCTCTCTCTCTCTCTCTCAAGTAAATAAATAAAATAGTTTTTAAAAAATATCTACGAGGGCTGGAGAGATGACCTAGTGATTAAGGCACTTGCCTGCAAAGCCAAAGGACCCAGGTTTGATTCCCCAGGACCCACATAAGCCAGATGCACAAGGTGGTGCATGCATCTGGAGTTTGTTTGCAGTGCTGGAGGTCCTGGTGTGCCCATTTTCTCTCTCACTCTGTGCTTCTCTCTCTCTCAAATAAATAAATATCTACCAGCAACCTCACTGAAGGAGCTTATGGGGCACAAGTGTATTACCTCATTACAGATGATAATTATTCCCCCACCTCCTTCCCAATGTTTTCAGGTGAGTTAGCTTTCTTGAGGGGTGGTCTCCTAGTCAGGTGATTGACATGCCTGG
Organism: Dipus sagitta; assembly: GCA_036346955.1. Taxonomy (NCBI): domain Eukaryota; kingdom Metazoa; phylum Chordata; class Mammalia; order Rodentia; family Dipodidae; genus Dipus; species Dipus sagitta. The sequence continues at coordinate 54,816,908 of CM070785.1, forward strand.
TTGAATTAACTCTTCAGGGAGGGACAAAGGTATACCTTTATAATCTTTTAAAAAATATTATTTATTTATTTATTTGAGAGTGACAGAGAGAGAAAGAGGCACAGAGAGAGTGAAAATGGGCATGCCAGGGCCTCCAGCCACTGCAAACGAACTCCAGATGCATGCGCCACCTTGTGCATCAAGCTTACGTGGGTCCTGGGGAATCAAACCAGGGTCCTTTGGCTTTGCAGGCAAGCGCTTAACCGCTGAGCCATCTCTCCAGCCCACCTTTATAATCTTTTTTTTTTAATGTATTTTATTTATTTATTAGCAGAGAGAAAGAGAAAGGTACAAAGAGAGAGAGGGGGAATGGGTATGCCAGAGCTTTCTGCCACTGCACACGAACTCCAGACACATGTGCCACTTTGTGCACCTGGCTTTACGTGGGTGCTAGGGAATCAAACCCCAGCGGTCACGTTTGTCAAGCAAGTGCCTTTAGCTGCTGAATGATCTCTCCAGCCCCCTACCTTTCTAATCTCATATTTTGGGGAGCTCAGAATGTCACGTCTCCATCCAGGACCAGAACTAAAACCCCAAACTATTGTTTTGACGCAGGGAAGCAGCTTCCCCTTAATGCACACAGCCCTGACCTCCGCACCCCTCCCTGCCATACAGCACTGTAATCTTTGGGAAGACATCCCCGCCGCTTCTTTTTCTTAACACGGGCATTACCAGGGAATTGGATGCAGAGTTCAAAGCTGATTATGAGGGAGAGGCCCATCCTTGTGCCTCCCGCAGGCTGTCAATGCCTGTCTAGCCGCTGGACAGTATCAATGCCTGCTGCCTAGGACTCTCAGCTTCTGTGAGTTTCTTCTGAAACGCGGAAGTTCCTTTTCTGCCTCCATCTCAGATCCCCCTCATGTCTGGGGTTGGGCCGCATGAAGGGTCACAAGAACCCCACAGGAAAAGGTTCAGACTGTTGCAAAAGTATGGTGGGTGACGTCTGAGCATCTCCCTGGTGACCACAGGGCACCCTTGTCAGCCTGCTCCGGTGGACCCCACTTGAGTCCTTTCCTTTCCAGCACCCTCCCCGCCAGATTTCCTATCTGTCCATGGGGAGTAGAAGAATATGTTGAGCCAGGGAGCTTGGTTCCCAGCACCCTCGGGCTGATCTGGGGACTTGCCCCCCCCCCCGTGCGCGGCCCTGATATGTCCTTGTGGTTGACATGCACGGGAGTCTGCACAGGTCTTAGGAAAAACGGTCAGCTCAGGACACCGGCTAAATTGATGGCCTCTAAAAAGTAATGGTTCAGGGCTGGAGAGATGGCTCAGCGGTTAAGCGCTTGCCTGTGAAGCCTAAGGACCCCGGTTTGAGGCTCGATTCCCCAGGACCCACATTAGTCACATGCACAAGGGGGCGCACGTGTCTGGAGTTCATTTGCAGTGACTGGAGGCCCTGGCGCACCCGTTCTCTCTCTCTATCTGCCTCTTTCTCTCTCTGTCTGTTGCTCTCAAATAAATAAATAAAAATAAACAAAAAAATTAAAAAATAAATGCAAAAAAAAAGTAATGGTTCAAATCCAGAATCTCTACTCAATCCTACAGTGCCCACACCTCAGCATCCCACAGGGTTCTCCAGTTATTTCTTTTTTGAAACATTTTTATTTACTTGTCTATTTGTTTGGGAGAGAAAGAGGGAGAGGGAGAGAGAAATAGGGGCTTACCAGGGCCTCCTGCCATTGCAAACAAAGTCCAAAGGCATGTGCCACTTTGTGCATCTGGCTTTATGTGGGCACTGGGAAATCTAACGTGGACCATCAGGCTTTAACCACAGTCATGTCTCTACGCCACCCTGCGGTTATTTATAAGAGCAATCGAGCGTTACCACAGAAGTGCCTTCACTTCACTCTACACCTCCCATTGTCCCTCCCCTAGTGTCACAGAAAGCGACTTTCCTTGGAATCAGAGCTATTCCCCTATGAATTCAACAGATGAAGTCATACTGGACTAGGGTGGGGTCCCCATCCTGTAAGAGCACTGCCCTTATTGAAAAGGGGACGTTGGACACAGAGGCCCACACAGGGAGAAGGCGATGTGAGGATGAAGGCAGAGGACTGGAGAGATGGCTTAACGGTTAAGGCGCTGGCCTGCGAAGCCTAAGGACCCAGGTTCAACTCTCCAGATCCCACGTAAGCCAGACCCACAAAAGGCGAGGCAAGAGCAAGGTCACACATACCCACTAGGTGGCACAAGCGTCTGGAGTTCAATTGCGGTGGCTGGCATGCCAACTCACTTAGGCCCTGGTGATTTAACTCTCTCTCTTGTGTGCGCGCTCTCTCTACATCAATCAATCAATAAAATAAATAAATAAAAACAAAAATATTTAAGATGAAGGCAGAGAGCAGGATGATGCTTCTGCCAGCCAAGGACCACCAGCCTGCCGGCAACCTGCCGAAGCCAGGGGAGAGCCCTGGCACACAGCTTCCTCGTGGTCCTCAGAAGAACCCATCCTGCCGGTACCTTGAAGAACTGTGGTTTGATAACTGCGTGTTGTCTCAGCCCCTCACTCTGATTCTTTGTTCCAGTTGCCCAAGAAACCGATGCAAGCCTCGTGCTGTTCCTGCCAGGCCCTCCGCCCACGCGCCCTTCCATCCCTCTGGTCATGTTCTGTTGTCCTCACAAGTCCCTTGCTTGCTTAGGCTCACAACCTCCCTTTGCCAGTGCCAGCCTGTCCCCTTTCCCTCTAAGTCCTTCCGCTGGAGCACCCAGGTCACGGGCACTGCAGGAGAGACTTCTGGGCTCAACCAGCAGCTCTTTTGAGGCCTGGAGCAGTTCTGGAAACAACGGCTCCGCGTGTCCCCGTGGTGGTGACTGTTATGTTATGCCTTAAGTCTAGAATGTCCCCGACAGGCTCATCTATTTGAACATTTGCATCCAAGCTACAGCGTTGTTGTTCTGGGAGGTTGTCGCACCTGAGCGTTGGAAGAGAGTTTTGGGGGTGGCCCTTTGAGGGTTACAGCCAACCACACTTCAGGTTCTGCCCTCTGCCTCCTAATGCCCCAAGATGTGAGGAGCCTCCGTTCCACTCTCCTTTGGCGACAGTGGCTGCCAGCGCAGACCTCTGTCGGGCACTTTGTCGCAGCAGTGAGCAGCCTGATTCACTACCCATGCCTTCTGGAACCCAGCCCAACGCCGCGAGACTGATCGAGGGTTCCCCTCCTACCGGCTCATGCTTCTGGATCCACGTGTCTTACCAGGGCTCCAGCCTCATCTGCACCACGCAGTGACCGTCCCCTGTTTGCCAGACAGACTGTACAAGACTCCGCGGCCCAATTTGAGGAGCTGGGGACAGGGTTGTTCAGTGGGTAGAGCGCTTGCTGCTGAAGCTGGAGCCTCTGACCTTGACCCCCGGGCCTCCCTTCACAGAGCCGGACGCGGCGGGCTTCTGCAGTGTTAGGTCTCTGACAGCGGGTGATGGGACAGGGCAGGGCGAGGGCTGGAGAGAGGAGAACTTCCTGGAAGCTCTCAGCAAGGGCAGCCAAAAGACCAATGACAGCGGAGTGAGGTTAGGAGAAACCCTGATGACCCCCCCCCCCCGCGAAAAAACACATTACAGGCCATTGCTGAGGCCCATGGTTTCCCACCAGGAATAGAGATAAGACCTCATTGCTGAAGGCTCTATATATTTGGGCTGTAAGGTCACTGAGAAGTCCTGTTAGAACTGGGTTGAAAACCTCCTCGGTGTAGATCAGCTAACAGAAAGCTGGAAAAAGCTATGCTGCATGCAGCTCCACGGGAGAGAGGAGTCACCAGTGGAGATAAACAACAATGGACCCTGCAAGCCTTAAGTTGGACCACCAAACCAAATGAGCCAACAGGTTCAATAATGGCATTCTGTTATGTGGGAAACCAGCTGCTCTCTAATTGGACTGGAGGCTTACTCCATGGGAGGGAATACATGCCTGATACGAAAAACCTACGACACAGGAAATCATGAGCCCTAGGGGTATAACACCTTCTGGTGTCTGGCTAAATACATATATTATGTTCACCAAGCTGCACTATAAGCAGTTCTTTTAATGTTCATACCTATATATTAATGCTACTCCCACTTTTGGTTAGAGAAGCTTCTCTTTTCAGATGGCAATGACCTCTGGGATGACTCAAAAGACACCATAGTACTGAGATGAAGTGACAGAGATGTGCTCAGCACTGAAACATCTCTATCACACCTTCCAAGGCTCAGGGTCCAGTGCAGAAGAGGTGGTGGAAAGAATGTAAGAACCAAAGGATGGGTAGGGCTCCTTACAATGCAACTGTCCAGACAGAACTTGGCCTGGATATCCATGACCTCGCAGTGCCTGGCACTACCTACACAAGACCATCATAATAGGAGAAAAAAATGATGATGTCAAAATAAAAGAGAGACTGATTGAGAGGGGGAGGGGATATGATGGCGAGTGAAGTTGTGAAGGGGAGAGCGGGGGGAGGGAGGGAATTATCATGGCATATTGTCTATAATTATGGAAGTTGTCAATAAGAAAAAAATTTTTAAAAAAGAGAAACCCTGCCTCAAATGAGATGCTAAAAGTTGTCCTCTGACCTTCATATGCACACATACAAACACTACACACAGGTACACACACACATTCATTAGTTAAAAGGGAAAGTCCAATTTGGTCCTTTCTTGGTGCTTGGGATCACTGTGTATTAAATGACACAACATAGGACATCATCAGTGCACATCATTTTGAAAGGAGGGACCAAGTTGGTTAGTGACCCCTAGAAGCCCATTGTCCACCCAGAGCCTGAGAATGAAACCGTAGGTGGGAATCAGGTCCTTGCAGATGGAATCAAGGCCCTACTGACAGAGAGAGACCGGGAGCAAGGTGGCCTTCTTTTGCAGGTAGCTGAATAAGGGAACAGGCCTGAAAGAACAGAAATGTCATCCTGCCCAGGCAAGAGTAGACAGCAGCTCCTCTCCGAAACCAGTGTCTCATCGAGATGGAGATTAGGAGAAGCCTTCTGCACAGGCAGCTTTGTGCCGCTGAGAAGAACCTCCAGGCCAGACCCAGTTTATGGGAGGAATGGGGATTATCTCAGGCTGACAGATCCAGGGTGAGTCCCATAATGGTGGAGGAAGCTGGCCCCCTTTCACAGGTCGACGCAGAGAGACAAGCCACCACCAGCTCCACAAGCAAGAGCAAAACTGACAGCCAAACAGGAGGGAACCCAGCGGAACTCACTCTGCCTACCTAAGGCTGGAGTTCAGGTCCCCTCGTGACACCTCCACCAGCCAGGTGGCTGGAACTCCAAGTTACAAACTTTAATAAAACATCTGAGTCTGTTGGGGGACAGACATCCAAACTATCACAGCTTCTGTTCTCTTTGCTTCCTGGTTTTCCTCCTTCTTGGAACATTTTGGCAGGCTCTTTCTGAGTCTGCATCCTTCTCCCTGACACATCAACCAATCATGGTCCTCCATGTACATTTAAGCTTAGCTTAACCAGTAAAATTCATCCCAACTTGGAATTTCCATATGAGCAAAGAACAGACTCATCCTCAGTACATAAAATCCTCTATCCAATGGCCACCCATTTTTTTGGGACCCCTTTTTGTCATGGGGATTTTTCCTTCACTTTTTTTTTTTTTTTTTTGGAGGTAGGGTCTTGCTCTAGCCCAGGCTGGCCTATGTAGACTCAGGATGGCCTTGAACTCACAGCAATCCTCTGACTTCAGCCTCCCCAGTGCTGGGATTAAAAGCGTGTGCCACCACTTTCAATAAAACATTTTTTTTTTATTTGCAAGCAGAGAGAGATAGAGAAAATAGAGAGAGAGGGAGAGAGAGAATGGACACACTAGGGCCTCCAGCCACTGCAAACAAACTCCAGATGCATGTGCCACTTTGTGCATTTGGCTTTACATGGGTACTGGGGAATCGAACTTGGGTCATTAGCCTTTGCAAGCAAACACCTTAACTACTAAGCCATCTCTCCAGCCCACTTCCAATAAAATCTTGCTTGCTTATACTTCTTTGACTGTCTGCATTTATCATTCTTCGTGATCATAAGACAACAAACTCAACTCAGACCCAGAAAACAAGTCACAACTGGATTCGAGTGGACTGTAAGCCCAAGACAACCAGCATCCTGACGAGAGAAAACTCTGTGCCTGGAATCACAGACTCACTTGGAAGAAGCGATGTGATAATGGATAGGAATTGGGGTGAGTTGTTTACAAGGCAAGGAACCCCGCTGTTGGTCTCAGTCCTCCAGAGCTAGGAAGGGTTCTCCCAGAATCACAGAGGGAGTGTGGCGGCTGACAGTTGGTTTTGGATTTCGAGACACCAGGCCTGTGTGGGAAGCCACCAGTTTTGTGTTGCTCTGTCACAGAAGCTCTAGATGAGAAGTGAGCTCACACTGTCCCTCCTTGGTGGATGGATGTGGTCCCGCCACTGCCCCATGGGCTCTGATGGACTGTGCTGAGAAAGGAGCTTGTATGGAGAATTGCTTGATATCGATACACACTCACCTGCAGGTACTAGTGAGTGTGTGGGAATATGAGCACGAGAAATTCAATCTGTGTGAGACTGCTCCCAGTATTACCCGGGAAAGGAATGCTGTGTGGGACCAGAGAGAAGCCTCCACATTTCTTCTACATACATGCGCTCAGTTTATTCCATGGTCTCCTGCAGCAAAGAGGCTCTTCACGTCTGGGTTGGAGGTGGATTTTGTACTAGATTAAAGTCTATAGTAGCAGCACATGCAGGGGTTAGCCTATTGAGACAAAAAGCACCCCCAGCAGTGTTTAGGGTTCAGTGTATTCCACCAAGATTTCAAACCCCTTAGAGCTGAGTGTCAGTCATGGTAGAGGATGTGGGAGGAGGGAGAGAAAGAAGGAAGGAGAGGGGTAGAGAGGAGAGAGACAGAGAATTTAGTAAGCCTAAGCCTTTAGTTATATCTAGAGCCTTGACTGCAGACAGGAATTCTCCAGTGACCTTTTCCAGGTTATTTCCTTAGCACGGTCTTCAGCAAGTCCTGGTGGAAGGGCCGGTGAGTCAGAGCAAGCCCAGCATTATTAGCTCACCACAGAGCCATAAAAATGACAAATCCTCATGAGCTCAAACACGCCGGATATCCCAGTGTAGCCACGCATGGATGGGGCAGTGAGAAGCACACGCTTTCTTAAGTCCCCCCAGCCTCCTGGGAACAAGAGCCACGGCGCATTGTGGACGCTCAGCTCGGGTCCAGGGACATTCGGCTCTGCGCAGGGCAGGCATTTTTGCAAGTGCCCTGAGCTTGCTGTCGCACGCAGCTGCACGTCTGTGGGAAATAACGGCGTGACTCATCTTAATGCCGCCAGCTTCAATATTTGACATACATTCTGTCAACATTGCCTTGTCTGCTTCAGCTCCTGCCTCTAATATTTAATTGCAATGTATTGTGGTTACAACAAGCTGAATCCATTGAGATTGAAAAATGAGATGTGAAAAAAAAAAAGTGGGAAAAACACATCCTTTGTGGTGAATATTCATCTTGCAAAGGATTTTTTTTTTCTTCCGCAAGGAAAGCTGCCAAGCGCGAGAGTGGGGGAGACAGTGAGGATCAAAGTGACTCACTGTACCAGCAGCCTCAAGAGCTCAGGAGGAGGAGAGGGAACCGGCCTTGACGACTGCTTGGCACGGAGAACTGTCAAAGGTTGGGGGCTGGAGGCCACGCACAGCTGCGTTCCGTGAGACTTGAGCAGGCGAGCGCTCAGGCCAGGTGGTGAAGCTGGGCCACCGCTACGATGGAGGAGCTTGCCCTCCACACCACGGCTCCCTACAGGCCACCTTCCCTTTCCCGGATGAGCTTCCTGCCCTCAGAGAACATTCCCAGACCCCTTGAGCCAACCACCTCTTCCAGGCTGAACAATTCTTGATGCACTGGTTACCATCTCGTTGCTGGCACAAAGCACCCAGCCAAAGGCAGCCCGATGGGAGGAAAAGGTTTGATTTGGCTTATAGTCTCCAAGGGAAGCTCCACGGTGGCAGGGAAACAAGGCTGGAGCAGAGGCTGGACATCACCTGTGCTATAGCGGGTGGAGACTCGCAGCAGGAGAGCGAGCCAACTAACACTGGTCAACCACCAAGGCCCGGTCCCAGCGACACGCCTCCTCCAGCAAGGCTCCACCTCCTGAACGGCCACCGGCTGGAGATTAGGTGTTCAGGACACATGAGTCTCTGGGGGACACCCAACTCAGACCATCCCAACTGGTCTTCCACACGAGATGGCTGAGAAGTAGTGTCTGTCGTTAGCCACGATGGCTGTGTGGCCTCTGCTCAGTCAGAACCCTGGGGTCTGTGGGATCACGCACTTACTTCATGAAACCGAGATGAAGGAAACTGAGTGACATGGCCTAAACCAAGCCCTTCTCTCCTGCCCACCAACCTTTCTCAAAGAGTCTGGCGGCGGTGGGGCTTCCTTTCGAAAAAGGCATCCTTAGACAGGCTTATCATTGTGTGAACACCGTGGATCCTTATACAAAGAGGCATGGCTGTCATGTCACCAGGAGTCAGTATCTTATAGGGCCACCTGACACATACCCTTCTTTACCAACCATTGAGGTAGGGTCTCACTGTAGCCCAGGCTCACCTGGGATTCACTATATAGTTTCAAGATGGCCTCAAACTCTTGGCAATCTATCCTCCCACCTCTGCCTCCCGAGTGCTGGGATTAAATGCCTGTGCCACCACGCCTGGCAATGTTGTACTCATGTCCTGGAATTATTCTGAGCCCTTGTGCATCGGGCTTTGCATGGATACTGGAGAATTGAACCTGGGTCCTTTGGCTTTGCTGGCAAGCGCCTTAACCAGTAAGCCATCTCTCCAGCCCTGATTCTGAGCACTTTGTGATACTCTCTTACCCTTACTTCCTGGCCTTCCAAAAATCTTAACAAACAAAAACCTTAACAAAGGAGCAGAAGTTATTTACGGACCCATCTGACACTTGTTACCTGTCACTGTTCATAGTGTTCCGATGCTTCCAGACAAGACTCACGTGAAACTTAAAACATAAGAAGAAAGACAGTGAGCACGGAGTACATAAATAGGAGGGTTTTAATGCTGTGCAGAAACTCAAACACAGCAGCGTGGACCAGGTGATGGCGGGGGGGGGGGGGCACAGCAAGGAAGGTCAAGGAGGACACTTCCGAGTAGCAGGAGTCTGAACGGGGAGGAAGCCAGACAGGAGCCCCCCCACCCGCACCAGAGGAAGAACGTCAGGAGACGGAGCTGCCAACACAAGGACCCAAATGGGGAAAAAAAGCTTGGTTCAGTTCAACAGGAAGGAAGCTAGTGAGACTAGACCAGCGGCTGGCAACCAGAGGTGACTTTGTCCCTCAGGGGATATTTGGCAATGCGTGGAAACTTTTTTTTCTTGTCACAAGTGTGGGACACTGGCAGCTAGTGAGGATGGGCTTGAGGTGGCACTAAACATCCCCCAAGACACAGGACAGCTGCCCATAACAGAATGATCTGGAACAAAGTGTCACTAGTGCTGACACTATGAGTCCCTGGGCCCAGGGTGTGAGTGGTGAGTGGGGGAGAGTGGGTGCGCCTGTACATGCTGAGGTTCATGGGTCATATAGGACCAGGTAGACCCTGGTGAGGACCCTGGGTTTTGTTCCAAGATGTTGGAAGGCCATTGGAGAGTTTCCCTCAGGAGCCTAGCATTGTCTTCTATATTTAAAATGATGGGCCTGATGGGAAACAGATGGAAGTGGATACCGTAATGGGACCTCTTTTTATCCCTGTGTATGTAGTGTGTGTGTGTATGTATGTGTGTGTGTGTGTGTGTGTGTGTGTGTACACGCCCATGTGGAGACCAGAGGTTGATGGGTGTCTTCCTCGATTACTCTTCACATTTTTATCCTTATTTTTGAAGATTTTTATTCCTTTGCACTGAATCTAGAGCGTGGCCAGACGAGCTTTCCAGCAACCTCCTGCCTCCGTATTCCTAGTGCTGGGTTTACAAGAGTGTGCTGCCATGCCTGTCATTTAAAAAAACATTTATTTATGTATTTATTTATTTATTTATTTATTTATTTATTTGAGAGAGAGAGAAAGAGGGAGAGGGAGAGAATGGATGCACTAGGGCCTCTGGCCACTGCAAACGAACTCCAGACACATGTGCCACCATGTGCATCTGGCTTACATGGGTTTTGGTGAGTTGAACCTGAGTTCTTAGGTTTCTCAGGCAAGCGCCTTAACTGCAAAGCCACCTCTCCAGCCCATGCCTGGCATCTTAAGTGGGCACTGAGAATCCTACCTCAGGTTCTTATGCATGTGCAGCAAACACTTTCCCACGGAGCCACGCCTCCAGCTCTCTTACAGGAGTCCAAATGGGAGATCATGACATCTTAGACCAGCAAGCAGTACTGATGGGCAGAGTGGATGGTCTGGAACATGGCTTAGAGATGAAATAAAGCTGTTGACGAACTGGCCTTACAGGATGGTGAACCAAAAAACAATGAATGGAGGATGTATCTTGTGGTAGTGATGAAAGTTGGATGGTAAAGGTGATGCTTACTATAGAAAGACAGTTTGGGGCAGACAACCAGAAATTCTTCATTAGACAGGATGCACTTGTAATGCACAGTAGATTTCTGCATACAGAGACCCAGTGGGAAGAGGAGGATCACCACGTACTTAAAAGAGATACTGCTCAGTGTGGTTGGTGCATACCTATAATTCCAACAGGTGGAAACTGTAAGTTGGAGGCTAGCATGGGATACATAGGGAGATACTGTCCTAACAAAATAGAGAGGGACTGGAGAGATGGCTTAGTGGTTAAGGCGCTTGCCTGCGAAGCCTAAGGACCCATGTTTGACTCTCCAGATCCCACGTAAGCCAATTGCACAAAGGTGAGGCAAGCGCAAGGTCACACATGCCCACTAGGTGGCACAAGCATCTGGAGTTCAATTGCAGTGACTGAGGCCTTGGCACACCAATTCTCCCTCTCTCTCTCTCTCTCTTGCCCTCTCTAAAAAATGAAAATAGGGCTGGAGAGATGGCTTAGTGGTTAAGGTGCTTGTCTGCAAAGCCAAAGGACCTAGGTTTGATTCCCCAGGATCCATGTAAGCCAGATGCACAAGGTGGTGCATGCATCTGAGTTTGTTTGCGGAGGCTGGAGGCGCTGGTGCACCCATTCTCTTTACCTGCACCCCTCTCTTTCAAATAAATAAATAAAAATAAAAAATATTAAAAAGTAAATAAAGGGGCTGGGGAAATGGCTTAATAGTTAGGTGTCTACCTGTGAAGCCTAAGGATAAGCCTCAGCCACAACCATAGGAGGTTATGGGTGGTGGTGTGGGGTGGGGGGCAATCCTACATTCAAACTACCATGACTGGTTCTCAATGGCCACATTGTAGGGCTGGGATTTAGTCAGTTTGGAACTGTAGGTTTCAATATGTTTGGGTCAAGTTTTAAAGTCTTTTCCCTGCCCCACGTATCTCCACTCTGTGGTAATTAGAATGCATGGCCCCACAGACTCCAGTGTTTTATTGAGTTAGTAGGGCTGGAGAGATGGCTTAGTGGTTAATGCGTTTGCCTGAAAAGCCATAGGACCTCCCGGTTTGATTCCCCAGGACCCACATAAGCCAGATTCACAAGGGGGCACATGCGTCTGGAATTCGTTTGCGGTGGCTGGAGGTCCTGGCGCACCCGTTCTCTCTCTCCCTCGCTCTGCCTCTTTCTCTCTCAAATAAATAAATAAAAATAAAGTTTTTTAAAAAATTGAGTCTGTAGCTTTAGCCCCTAGCAGGCCGACTCCTGCTGCAGGAGACGCGTCCCTGGGGGTGGATCTGAATACCAGCCCACAGGTACGCAGAGAGTGTTGAGCTCTGGAGGCCCCCCACCCGCCCCGCCGCCACTGCTTGCTGCTTCTTAGTGTGCTGGCTGCTGCTGGTGGCCTGTCTGCCTGGATTTATGAATGGGAGCCAGCTTCTTTTGCCATTGATGGAACTCCTCCTGGGCCTGTAATCTTGAAATAAATCCCTTGCCCCCATGAAGCTGTATTTGGTTAGATGTTTGTCCCAGCAAAGGGAAGCTGTCTACTACGCACTGTTTGGATATACGACTTTCCAGTGTATTTAAATGTGCTTTACTCTATTCATCTCTGGGGGCCTCCCTCGAGCTCAACTCACTCCAGTACATGCTGTGGCTCCTCTGCAGGGAGTGCCCCACTGACTCCCACAGGGCCTGGGCGCTCATGAAGGGGGTCCTTGGACCTCAAGCAGAAAGAAACAAAAAGCTGCGCAGAAGCAGGAAGCAGGTGCATGCCTGAGATCATGTCCACCCGCATGCCGACTGCACAGGGACAGAACAGCCCTTGGGTCCTTTCTCTTTCCTAACAGCCCATCTCGTCCTTACGATGCCTGTGAAGGATCCAGAAGGAGCAACACAGAACCCAAAGCCTCGTAATCAGAGGGATCAGTGGTGGGATTGAAATCGGATAGTTTGCTGAGATTTATATGCAGAGCGTATGCAGGTGGCATGGTAATTCGTGCTCAAGGTTCTTAAGGAAAAACAAAAAAACATCTTCATGGACTCACCTGTGAGGGGCGGGAGCCTGTTTTGGTCTGAGGAAGTTTGGCTTCCTGTACCGAGGGAGCAGAATGCAATCAGGTTAAAATACGAACTACTTTCAGCCTACCGAGGGACGCCAGGGGTGGCCCATTAAAAGTATTATAGATAGGGCAAATAAAAGATAAAAATCTGGACTAGAGAGATGGCTTAGCGGTTAAGCGCTTGCCTGTGAATCCTAAGGACCCCGGTTCGAGGCTCGATTGCCCAGGACCCATGTTAGCCAGATGCACAAGGGGGTGTACACATCTGGAGTTCGTTTGCAGTGGCTGGAGGCCCTCACGCGCCCATTCTCTCTCTCTCTCTGTTGCTCTCAAATAAATAAATAAAAAAAAAACAAAAAGAATTTTAAAAAAAGATTAAAATCTTGTTTAACTTATTCCTGTCCTCCAGCATCATTTCTTTTTGTTTGTGTTTTGAAATAGGGTGTCAGTCTAGCCTACGCTGACCTATAACTCATTCTGTAGCCCCAGCCTGTACTTGAACTCACAGCAATCCTCCTACCTCAGCCTCTCAAGTGCTGGGGCTAAAGGCGAGCACCAATGCCTGGCTTCCAGCACAGTTTCTGCTAAGAGGAAATTGCTTTAAGCACCTCCAAATGTTATTTGGGGAGTTTTCTCAAAGCCTCTGAAAAGCAACTGTGGATGAATCCAAGGAAAGTCAAGGGCTGGAGGTGGCATGACATTTAAGAACACTGGCTCAGCTGCCATTTTAATGTCCTGTCCATAGATAGGACAGGCCATGAGGGGAAGTGCAAGCTTACTTGTGAGGAATTCCAGTATGAAGCCAGCATTCACCTCCCTGTCGTTAGAAACTGGGAATGACGCGGAATTCTAGTCATAAGCAGATGGGAGAAAATTCTCCAAGCGTTCAGTTAGCTTCCCCCCTCAAACAGGGTAGAACATTGTGTTCTGATTTAGAATAAAGTGAAGGGACTAATGAGCCGAAGTCCAACAAGTGCGGCATTTGTTTATGGGTTAATTCAGGGCAGAGGACAGCGTGCCATGGCTCAACCATTCAATCCAGAACGTGGAAGCTGGCTCGGGGGTCAGTTACCCATTTCCTCTTCACAGGTGTTCACCCAGAGCCTCCGAGAAGGGAGGGGCGGTCTGCAGGGACACCACGCTGGCTTGAGGCGTCTGTCTAGGGCTTTGATCCCCTTACACTGGCTTAGACACTCGTGACCTCTTGAGGTCAGCGGTCAGTGCGGCCACCATCATCCCCCAGCCAGACATCACAAGGCCTAGCATGGTGTCCAGAACCAGGTACGGGTTCTTCCTGGCCAAGGCTGAGCGAACACGTGAATCAGGTGATGCGGGGGGCTGTGGTGCCCCCTTTCCAATGTCTTGCTTGCCCGGGGCGGGTAGCTCCTACTTCACGTAACTGTGCAGGGCAATAGGTTTGCCAAACTATGTCTGAACTTTGTTCCACTCTTCATACTAGGGGGGGCGAGGGCTAGAAAAAAATAAAAGAGTTTCAAATTTCAAACCGATAGCAACAAGCATGAGCTCATCAGATCAGTGACAACATGAAAACAAAGTCGGCCTGTGTTTATTAGCATGAAACATGGTGCCGCACGCCTTTAATCCCAGCACTCGGGAGGCAGAGGTAGGAGGCTCTCGCCGTTGAGTTCGAGGCCACTGAAACTACATAGTGAGTTCCAGGTCAGCATGGACCAGAGTGAAAGCCTACCTCGAAAATTAAAAAACAACAACAAAAAAAGTGATTTCAGGAGATGAACGGAATGAAAAGGCGAAATTCAATGCCAAGAAATGACAGAAGCCTACTTTTCCTACCTGCAGCTTCTTTTCTTCCAATAGATGTTTCTCTGTTTTCCATTTAAAAAAGATATTTTCTGCTGTGACCTCAATCATTCTCTGACCAGCCCATTCTGTGTTTACACATAAGTGTGTATACATAAGCAAGTCTTTACTGAACTACTGCCCATACGTTATCTGAGTCAAACACGGGGAGGTAGGTACGGCGAATACCACAGCCCCTCACTGCATAGACACGTCGTCTTCTTTGGGCTCGAGAGATGGCTCAGTGGTTAAGGGTGCTTGCTTGCAAAATCTAAGAGCCGGAGTTGGATTCCCTACCACCTACATAAAGCCAGATGCACACAGTGGCACGCATATAGTCTGTAGCTTGTTTGCAGATATGAGAAGCCCTGGTGCACCCACTCTCAATCTCTCTCTTTCTGTTTGTAAATTTTAAAAATGTTTTTTTTTTTTTAAAAAAAAACGAAATGGTGAGCTGGGAGTGGTCGTGCACTCCTTTAATCCCAACACTCGGGAGGCAGAGGTAGGAGGATCGTCATGAGTTCAAGGCCAGCCTGAGAATACATAGTGAATTCCAGGTCAGCTTGGGCTAGAGTGAAACCCTACCTCAAAAAAAAAAAAAAAAAAAAAAAAAAAACCCAAAAAATAAAATAAAATAAAATAGGTGTCTTCTGATATGGGTCATGGGCAGAGAGAGTCAAAAGACCATCTGATGAATGTTCACATGCGCGTCAACATAACTGAATCTGAATGGCAGTTACACTTTTTCTCCCAACCGGTCAGGCGCAACAGGAACGCTGTAGATGTGTCCTGTAAGACTCAAAGCCTGTTACAGATGGTTGTTTGCCTTTCTTTCCTAACTCCAGGGAGTGAGGAATTGTGAATTGGATGGATGATGCAGTTACACTTCTTTATGATTCTGGTTACCTTTCCTGGTATTTCTTCTACATGTTAATTTCCCATGGGAGGCAGTGCCCATTACAGAGATCGGCTCTCATCAATTACACAAGCTCACAAAGTGGAAACCAACACAGTGAACATGAGGATTTAATAGATGCTGTGCTACACTTAATTAGTGATGAGGATTGCTTTCCATCATGTGTCTAGGAAAACGGTCAAACATAAACAGTTTCCTCTAGAAGAGGATTGAAAAGAAAAGGAAAAAAAAAAAGTCAAGCCTGTTTCCACCCGCAGGCTGAACCCACCAGTAGGTGGCGATGTGACAAAAGTGATCAAAAGAAAGCAGGTCACAGGTTGGGTCTGTGGCCCCAGAGGATGGCTTGGAGGCCCCTCACTAGTGGGCACGAAGTTTGTGAAAGCTTTGAGGGCCCAGACAAGGCAGCCCAGCCCCAAGCAGCACTGAGGAGCCTCAGTCAGGGCTTTTATTCTACTAGTCGAAGCATGGCTTGGTCATCCTCTCTGACTTCCGTGGGGTGGAGGGGGAGTGATATCTAGATTTTGCCCCAGGAAGCAGGGAATACAACGGGCAGGGAGCACATCAACCCTAACATCCTGCAGATGTGGCTCCAGAAGTCTTCAAGTATAAGCTCTTTAATATTCAAAACTCACTTCAGTGTTAAAAGCAGCTATGAGAAGGTATCTTCGTGAACAGATGAAAAAAAAAAAAAAAACTCCTTAAAACGTAGCTGGGGGGAGCTGGGCGTGGTGACAGACAATCTCAGCACTTGGAGGCAGAGGTAGGAGGATCGCCATGAGTTCAAGGCCACCCTGAGGCTACATAGTCAATTCAAGGTCAGCCTGGGTTACAGTGAGACCCTACCTCGGAAAACCAAAAATAAACAAAAAATAAATAAAGAAAAGGCAACTGGGGAGACACCTATGTTAAGAGTCAATCACTGGACATACTCTTCACAAGAGAATCTTTCCACCCCCGAGGTGTCCTGTGTCCCACACACCCCCTTGTACTGCCGGCGTCACCTTCTATGTCGTGCAGGAACATGGGACGATGATGGAATGGACTCAACCAGGGACTCGTTAGAACACCAGCTCTGTCTCCACTTCTTCTCCCACATCCGTCTCCACGTGAGGTCTGTGCTGAGCCTGGTGGCTTCCCTGGGCGCACGAGTGGCTGTGCGACGCGTCACGGAGTCCCAAAGAACTCGCAGAGTCCAATGACCACGCTCCACAGGTTCTGACCCCTCGGGAAGTGAGCGGGAGAAAAGCCCTAAGACTAGCCTTGCCCACTCCTGCAAAGGCGACAATGGGGGAACCCTGGCCTTGGGGATGGTGGGGTCAGGGGAAGTCAGCGAGCCAGCTCAGTGCTAGCAGGGAGTGAGGCGGCGGGGAGCCGGAGTCTCACATGGTCGCTCCCACCCACGGGCCGCGTGAAGCAGGGAAGGAGGGGCTGCAGACTGGCATGGGGCAGGGCTCCTGAGATGAACCCACTTTAGTCTGGGGGACAAAGCTCTGCTGCTCTGGGGAAACCCAGTTCCCTTTGCCACTGGGTCCTGCTCTGGGCTACAATGAGGTGATGCTACTTAGATAGCTTTAGAAGTTCCCCAAGGGCAGGGTGTGCCGCGCAGCCTGAACAGAAATGCAGTCATCACCAGAGGGACAGACACCCTGCCCCAAGTCGACAGGTGGAGGATTAAGACCTGCCGCGTCTTGCTGAGGAGATCTGAAGGGAGAAAGGGGTCGTGGTTGGCTCACCTGAGACGCAGATGGCAAGTGTCTTTTCCACACCTAGCTCAGCACAGGGTGGGGCCGACTGTTAAGTGCCAGAGGAGTCAGCTAGGAAGGCTGGGTTCCTTGAGCACACTCACTGTGCCCACACTCTTTTTGCTGGGGTACAGGGAGGCAGCAGGCTCCGCTCATGTGATCTAGGGGCCCCCGGGAACACTGAAGGCTAACCTGACCTTGCAGAATACAAGGTTTGCGGGGACCTCTTCTATGCAACCTCTATGTATTCGCTTGTCAACAGGGCAGTTAGGAGACAGGATATATCACGCCAGCCCTGTGTACTGCTAACTAACTGGAAGGTCAGTCTCACTGACTGTAGCTGAACCTGTGGGTGTATTTACCTTAAAAAACAAAACCCAAGTCAACAGTGCCTGATCACCTCAACATTACATCAATTTCTTCCAGACCCGAGCTGGTGTGATTGTGAGTCTGAGACAAAGGCAGACGGGCCCAATACGTGTAAATTTCATATTTATTATAACAAAAATCGTGACACGTCCATTTGTGCATTCTGCTTTGACAGAACTGGGTATGCAGACGGTCTAATGGACTCTACAGTCATGCTCGTTGCGGCAGCAGTAAACACAGTCAAAGAGTGTCTGCAAAGTCACAGGCCGGGCAGGGGCAGGAAAGAAAAAGGTTCTGGGTTTCCCAGTGCAGGCTCTTGCCTAGTGACCGCAGGGCCACTTCCCTGCACAGAGCACGCTGGCCAATGGCCACACTGATGGTGAGCAAGGTAGGGACTGGACAGAGAAGGCAGAGAAGCCAGTTATTTAGATTTGTGTCCTTATGCCAAGACTACAAAACATTTTAAGCCTCACTATGTAACACTGAGCTATTTACAATAGAAATTTCTCAATCAACTGTTCTCTCAGAGAAAATTAGTGACTCCCAGTGACTTAAGTCACCTGACAGAGTAAAGCAACTCCTAGGAGTTAGTCTCCATAGTCTACAAATGTCGATCATTTTCAAGACAAAAAAAGCCTCCCCCCCCAAAGAAATACAGAATTATAATATTATTAAATCATTTAGCAATGGCGACCTGCCCTGCCTTCCAAACAAACAAAAAGCCATTTTTAAAAATATTACATTATTAACTGTTTCTCTGTAATATATTAAACCTTTTGTTCTTTGTCTTTACACATCTGATACGTTAGGGAAAGAAGTTAACAAATTTAAATCATATTGGTAAAGGGTCACTAGAAGAAAAGTGGTAATTATTAAAAAATAACCAATAGAAAGAGGACCTACAGGCGAGCTGCAGAGACAGGCAAGTCTGGGAGTAAAACCCTTGGTTGACTGTGAGCCCGGGAGCCTCTCGCCCTCTCGGCGGGTTGGTTTATTTTTGAATCAGCGCTCAGGCTGGGTCATAGCGGCGTGTCGTCATAGTCTGGCAGCTGGTCCATCGGGAACGGCCGCTGTGTCAGCTGCTGGGGCAGGGGCGGGGGCACTGGCTGCTGCTGCTGCTCCTGGTGGTGCTTCATGATCTCTTTGACCTCCTCTTCCAGCTCCGGGGGGATAATGAACTGGTCATCAGGATCAGGCTGAGCTGGGGCAGCAAAATAGCCTCCAGGCTTTCGGAGCGGCGCGTCTGTGGCCACCTCGATCACATTGTGGCTCCTTTCCTGGGGTGCCACGGAGCCATTGGCCCTGCGCCTTCCGATGGTCCCCACGGCAGAGAAGTCTGCCTTCCGGGGCAGACCTGGCTCGTCCTCGTTGGCACTGATGACGATGCCCTCGTCGCTGGCCTCGGCCGGCACCTGCAGCTGGTGCCGCTGCCTCTCCTTCTCCTTGGCCCGGCCACAGTGGATGTCCACCTCCACCTCCACCCGGCTGCCGTTGCTGAAGACGCCCTCGATGGGCTCCTCGTCGTCGCTGTCAAGGCCGTTGTCCGAGAAGGCGCTGGAGAAGGTGGCACTGGACAGCTGGCGCTGGAAGGAGTTGGGCAGGCAGACCGGGTGCAGCGTGCAGCGCGGCTCGCTGGGGTAGGCGGGGTTGCCCTCGCTCGCGACTGCAGGCGGGGGCTCGTCGGAGGCCGTGGAGCCCACCTCACTGCTCATCTCCGAGGTGGACAGCTCACTGCTGACCTCCGAGGCCATGCCGCTGCTGGAGGACGGCACGCCCAGCCCGTCTGAGGGCCGGTCCTTGATCACCATGTTGACGGAGGGCGGGAAGATGCCCGGGCTGGGTGGCGGCGCGCTCCCACCCGCACCGAGATCACAGCAGCAGAAGCTGTCCTCGGTGACACTGAGCTGCACCACCACGGCGCTGATGCTGTCATGGCAGCCGTAGCTCTGGGCCAACGTGCACAGTTTCTTGGCGGCAGCCAGGGCATCGGGCACATTGCGCACGGCCTCCACGGCCTCCTCGATGGACAGGCTGTCCCACAGGCCCTTGCTGCCCAGGATGAAGAACTCATCGTGAGGGGTCAGGAGCACCGACTGCACGTGGGGGCGGGGCACCACGCTGGGGTGCAGGAAGGCGTACCCCAAGATGCGCGTGGACTCCGTCACTCCATTCACCTTGCCGTCCTGGAAGAAAGGGTCCAGAGACAGTGAGCACAGGGCACCTGTGGTCGCCGCCCAGCCGCCCTCGGTACCCGACTGGGGGCCACTGGGAAGTGCCGGGTGGTCCACAGAGGAGCCTCGGCTCAGCCTGAAGGTCTGAGCAAGGAAGGAGCAGTAGGGACAAGATGAAAATACTGAACTATTCCCTTCCTGGACCCATGTTCACACTGGGTGGGGAGACCTGTCCATTTTTTAATTTTTAAATTGAATTTAATTTTTACTCATTTTTAAATTGTTATTTATTTGTTTGAGAAAGCAATAGAGGGAAAGAGGCAGAAACACACACACACACACACACACACACACACACACACACACAGAGAGAGAGAGAGAGAGAGAGAGACAGAATGGGTGCATCAGGGCCTCCAGCCACTGCAAACGAACTCCAGGTGCATGCGCCCCCTTGTGCATCTGGCTTATGTAGGGTCCTGGGGAATTGAACCAAGGTCCTTTGGCTTTGCAGGTAAATGCCTTAACCACAAAGCCATCTCTCCCACAACACACATGCTCGCTCGTTCCTCAGGTAGGTCAGCCAGCTGGAGAAACGAGGGAGGCGAGGGCACGTCAGCCCCTCAGTTCTCTAGTTACAAGGGTGGTGGCAGAGTCTAAGGGTCAGGAAAGGGACAGGTGCGCCGTCAGTAGAAGGACCACACGCGGTTCTGGGGGTGCCGTCATGCCAGTAAGAAAAGGCTCGAAGCCTCCTGTAGGCAGATGTGTAACTGTGGTGAACACTTACAGCAGCGTGGGGTGGTTTTCGGGTAATGGAAGGTGACTGCTACAAGAAGCGAAGCAGGAAGAAGAGCTGGGGGCAAGTGTGGAGTTTTGCTAGAAATGAGTCCCGTTATACTGTTACTCACGGTCTCTTCCTAGCAGTACTACTGTCAGCTTCTGGCCAGGTACGTCTCTACTGCGGGGATGGCCCCCACACTGTAGGATGTTAAGTCATGTTCCCAGCTTCCACCACTATTTGCTAACAGCACTGTCCTCCCACTCTTTGTTGGGGTGTGTGTGTGTGTGTGTGTATGGGATCCGTGGTGTGTACATACGCATGCGGAGGCCAGAGGAGAGCATCAGGTGTCGTCCTTGCGATGGTCTCTCTCACCCCAGAGCTGCCCTTTCCACCCGTCTCTGGCCCTGCAGGACTGTGGTTACGGCTGTGCAGGGCCTTGCGATGGTCTCTCTCACCCCAGAGCTGCCCTTTCCATCCGTCTCTGCCCCTGCAGGGCTGTGGTTACGGCTGTGCAGGGCCACACGCAGGGTTTACACGTGTGCGGGGCAGGACTCCGGTGGCCCGCAGGCCCTCAAGTTTGTGCAGCAAGCACTCTTAACCACTGAGCTATCTCCCCAGCCCCCTTTCCACCTACTTTTGACGAGAAGGTATGTCTCTAGAACTTGCCACAGGACTACGGAGAACAAAAGCACCTCCCACATGAGTACTACTCAAATGAGCATGAGGCCGAAAACAAAGTAACCGTGACAGTTACAGACACCCATAGTTTAGGAGTCAGACTTGTCTTGTATGAAGGGTGGATAGATACCGCTCTCGCTTTACAGAGAGAAAACGAGGTGTAGCAAGAAGGTTTAAAGGTTAGACCCTAAAAGCGGCAGAGCCAATGCAGGAAAACCGGAGTCCTCAGAACCAAACCGGTGTCTTTGTGAACTAGCCGTCAAGATCAAATGCAAAAATACTCATGAAGCACTCTGAAAATTTAGCAACTGATAATGTTTTATTATCCTATAATAAAGGTAGAGTTCTTATACAATACCTGTAGACTTATCATCAGGGAATGTACTTTGTGACACTGGATTTGCAATACTAATTTTGGACTGACTTCAAAAACTTCCTCTGAGGATCAGTGTCCCCTTCTGGGTTTCTGCCATGACCTGCCTCTGCTCACCTCAGTGATAATGGCCTTGTGCTGCTTAATTCTCCTCAGCTCCTCTTCACAGCTCATGACATAAGATCTGGACAAAGGCAGCGGCTTCCCATTTCGACAGAGAACTGTTTGGCACTTGCCCACGTTAGCAGAGGTCAAGGTAAAGGACCCTCCTGGGTCCATAGGGTCGTGTTTGATATGACACAGGACTGCAGCCCCTCCAAGTTTCTGCCCAGCAGTTCCAAGTTTCCTGAAATCCCAAGAGAAGGGGTGAAAACTCACTGTGTCACACAAGTCTGTTCACTCAGCAGCCAGACTGTACCAATGACCAGGGCCAGGGAGAGACTCAGGGACTGGACAGCCCCATCCATCAAAGCCCCTTAGCTGCTGGAAGGGAGAGACGCTGGAATCTGACACAACACAACCACACTGAGAGCACAGTGCTCACTGGGGGAAAGCGTTACTTTTCCAGTCAAAGCCTCATTTGCTGGTCTCAAAAGAGGGCGATCTTGGCCTGCTATACCCATGACAGTCATACTGCCCTATCAGAACATTCCAAAAGTAGCAAGAAATGATCACTTCTTTTTCCATCCCTTTCTCTGAGTCTCCTTTGCTCCCAGGAAGGAACACTGAAGTGACCTCATGACTAGAGCAGGTATGAACACGCAATGTCCCAGACACCCTGCAGACCAGCCTTTGCCACCTTCTCTCTTCTGAGGGACACCTGCTGCCCATCTCACCCTGTGCAGCCAAGGCTTCCTTAGCCAGTAGTACTCATTCTAGAACATTCTGACAACCAAATACTGAATGTTTACGATTTATCCTTTTATTCATGACCATCACTCCTCATACATACTGGTCATTCCAAGCACTGGAAAATACTGACGACAAAATGGGGCAAAAAACTCTGGTCACAAGCCCCACAAACGGCCCTCCCTTCGAGGCCTCTGTGCGGAGTCTGACAGTTACTAGCACTAGGGCAGGGCAGGGCAAGGCAAAGCAGGTCCTTGGGCATTGGTAGCTCCTGACAGGTCTGAGCTTGGCATCTGGCAACAGCAGCAGTGGACACCTGGACTGCCTGGCTGCTTACAGTAGGAGACCAGACTCCATGGACATTCAGTTCCTCTAAGGACCGAAAGCTCTTCACAGTCCTGCACGATGTTCACAGATGCAGTCGAGTCACACAAGAGACCCTGGAAACTGACCTCCCATTTGGATTCTAGGTTTGCACATGTGGACGTCCAGGAACAGATTCGACTCGGGGCCCTTGAACGGCAGCACTACGTTCTCTCAAAGGCACAGAAACCGTGGAGAGGGGCGAGCAACCGGTTTGGGGTTCCCAGTTTTTCATTCTCACCCCAGTCTTGTGAAGGGTGTGTGTCTGTGTGGGTGACACATGCTTTATTCTCTAGGGGAAACCAGTGGATGAAGACAGAAGAGCTGCTGGGCCTGGCGGCTGGAGCAGCCCTGGAGTCTCACTGCAGGGGGACCAGGATCCTGGCTGCACTGCCCACCGGCCCTCGGGGCCCTGTGCCTCACCTCTCTGTCCCTCAGTCTCATTCATGAAGGAGGACGAACAGCAATACCTCTCTCTCTGGGGGGCTAACCACTGTGCCCAACTGCTATTCGCGCCCCCTGGGAATCTGGCAGACACGTGTCTGGCGGCAAGGACCCCAACCAGACCCACCTACCCTAACTCTGCAGGCCACTGGGAAGAGCATTCTCCAGCAGACACCTGGGCTGCCGTGCGGTGTGTGTGTGTTGGGGGGGGGCAGAGGTGGAGTGCAGCACCTGTGGCTGACATGATCTCTGAGGTACTGACCCTGTCGCACAAGGGACAGGGCCTGCAATGCAGTGTTTATAGCTAGGCAATTCCCTTGTAATCCACAGAGCCCTTAGGAATGGTCCATTCTTTGACTAAGGGGGTCCTTACAACGTCTGGCCCTGGGTGCTCCAACAATACCCCACCCCTGCAGCTCTATCTCACAGCAGTGGGGTCCTCTCCTGGAGTGTGGTGGAGATAGCAGGGCAGGAGGTCTAAGGAACACATGGAGCTCCTGGGACTGGGGGCCCTGGGTGGTGCTGTAAACCACGAAACTCTAACCAGACAGAAGCAAAGGCTACCTGACAATCCAGCAGCCAGAGCCCAGAGGCGCCAAGATGGCTGAGCACTGGGTTCTATAACGCCCCCCCCCCCGTGTGTGTGTGTGTGTGTGTGTGTGTGTGCGTGCGCGCGCGAGCGAGTGAGCGCACGCACGCACGCACGCAGGCACGCACATGTCACTTGCCACTGCAAACAAGCTGTCCGTGGGCAGTGAGGAACAGAACTTGGGCTGGCAGGCTCTACAAGCAAAGCGCCCCTAGGTGCTGAGCGATTTCCCCAGCTCTGAGCCCTGGACGCCAGCGAGACAACAAGTTCAAGGCCAGCGTGGGCCACACAGGAGGGGGGGAGGACGCACACCGAGCAGGGGCGTCCTGCGTTACCTCTGCATCACTATGAACGTGTTGACCATGTACTCTTCCTCACTCCTCGTCTTCTGGAGCTCTTCGGCCAGGATGTCACTCATGGTGCACTGCAGAAGGTAGGGCACCTCCACGTTCCGGTCCCCTTCAAACACACCATAGAGGGCTTCTCGGTTGTCACGGAAGTTGTTCACAGACAAGGCTGCGACACACAGTCTGCAGAACAAGAAATGCTGTGAAGAGTCTACAGGTCTCCTCTCTACAGCTAACTCAACTCTGTTTTTTTGTTTGTTTGTTTTTAAGAACACACCAGTTTGTCTCTTTCTTCTTGGCTCCAGAACAATTGTAGAGTCTAGAAAATTTGTATCAACCAATTTCACACACAGAAGAAAATGATTCACATTCATAATGCTTACCAGCTGCCTCTGCCGCCTTCTCTTCTGATTTATTCAATGAGGCGCGGTCTGGCTGTGCAGCCATGGCTGGCTTAGAACTCGCTATGGAGATCCACCTGCTCCTGCCTCCCTAGCGCTAACTACACCTAGCTCTGATTTTTATTTATGTATTTATCTATTTACTTATTTATGAGAGAGAGAGTGAATGGGCACACCAGGGCCTTTAGCTACTGCAAACGAATTCCAGATGCATGTGCTACCTTGTGCATCTGGCTTACCTGGGTACTGGGGAATCAAATTTGGGTCCTTAGGCTTGGCAGGGAGGTGTCTTAACCACTAAGCCATTTCTCCAGCCTTATTTATTTATTTTTAATGGCAATGAAAGAAGGGGAATAAGAGACATGAGAAATAATATTAGATCGTGAATTTGGGGCTGGAGAGATGGCTTAGCAGTTAAGGGCTTGCCTGTGAAGCCTAAATACCCAGATTTGATTCCTCAGTACCCACCCAAGCCAGATGCACATGCCTGGAGTTCGTTTGCACTGGTTGGAAGGTCTGGTATGCCATTCTCTCTATCTGCTTCTCTCTCTCAAATAAATAAAAGAATGAATTCGTAGCTTCATGTATCCAATAAATAGTTATTAAGGAGACCCTCTACCACTGGCCAAATCAGAGAGACCACTCAAACACTGCAGTAAAACAGAAAACATGAAAATATATCTTAAAAAGGGTCCTCATCACTGTTACCCATCGAGGAGATTTCACTACAGGTCTAGTCTACGACCCACGTGCGGTGGGCGGATTCAGGTGTTCCCCATAAACTTAGGTGTTCCAAATAACCATGTCCCCAGCTGCTGCCAATTTAGAAATTAAAGCCTCCTACCTAGAGGCTGTGTATTGTTGGGGGCGGGCTTATGGGTGTTATAACCAGGTTCCTCTTGCCAGTGTTTGGCATACTCTCCTGTTGCTGTGGTCCATCTGATGTTGCTCATGCCATCGTTTTCCCCTGCCATCATGGAGCTTCCCCTCAAGTCTGTAAGCCAAAATAAACCTTTTTGTTTTCCCCCCTCAAGCTGCTCTTGGTTGGGTGATTTCCGGCAGCAATGCGAACCTGACTGCAACACCGGAACAACCTAATCACTCCCAAATTCAAACTGTCTTATTGTTTTCCACGTGTTACCTACTGGGATGGTTAATAGTGACTGCTGGAAAGATCTAGAATCACCTAGGAAACAAACCTCTGGGAATGTCTGTGAGGGAGTTTCTAGATGGGGCTACCTGAGATGGGAAGAACCAGCCTACCCTGTGGGCAGGACCAGCCCATGGGCTGGGGTTGCAGCCTGAATCAGAGAGAGGAAGCAAGCTGAGCACCATAGCATCGCTCTGCTCCTGCCTATGCGTGCGCCGTGGCCAGCCGCCCCACGCTCCTGCCACCGAACCTTCCCTGCGCTCTCCCACTGTGAGCTGGGCGAAACCATCCCTTCCTTAACAAACAGCAGCAAAACCCACAAGGTCACTCGGCCACTGGATAGAGCCTGGTGTGCACCCTGCCGGGGCCCGGCAAAGTGCAAAGCGGGAGCAAAGCAGGAGGCTGAGAGAGGGCGAGGGCGAGGGCGAGGGCAGGGTGTGTGTGAATGTGTGCGTGCTGTGCGTGTGTGTGTGCGGGGGGGCGGATGCTCTCAGCCAAGCAGTACTGATGGCAGAATCACTCCACTCGGGCTGGCTCGGCAGAATCCATTTCCAGGTAACTGACCCATGTCCCAGAAACTATGCGAAATGAAGCAGAGAAGCCACGACGGTGGCACCCCCCCCCCCCCCAAATCCTAGCACTCTGGAGGCTGAAGTGGGAGAATTAGAGGCTCAAGGCCGGCTTGGGCTATATGGTGAAACCATGTCTCTAAAACCCACAAACAGAACAAACAAAAACAGAGAAGAGAAGGCTATGAAAGGGGGGAAGGGCATCAGCGAGTGGTGGGACAGGCCGAACAGTTTAATATGCAGTGCCTGGGAATCTTGAAAGAGGAGAGACAGCGAAAAATTAAGAATCTATGGCTAAAATTTCAAATCTGACCATTATAAACTTACAACAAGCCCCACACACTGCCGATAAGAGACATATGAACCAAAACCTCCCGGAGGCACATGGAACACCTACTGCTAAAACCTAGGAAGAAAGGGGGGAGGCTGGAGTGGGTGCACAGCCATGAATGGCAGCTGGCTTCTCGGGGACAGGCAGATGACTGTGAAGAGTACCTTCCAGGTACTGACAGAAAAAGATGAGAAGGCAGTCTAGACTTTTTAGCCAGTAAATACAGCTTTGAAAAGTTAAGGCTTGTGACATTTTCAGATGTATAAATACAAGAATTTACTACTGGGAGGGCGGCACTGCAAGAAATGGAAAGGAAGAACATGGAAATTCTAGTGGAATCTAGTCTGCACAGGAGAAGGAGGCGCATCGCGCGAGGCGCATGGCAGACATCTTGTACTGTCGTGATGGGGGCGGGGAGACAGCACATTGGCAGGAGACACGTTCAACACCCCACAGTGCACACGCTGACAGTCTTCTCCCCCATCCCCTGACAGCAAGGACTTACCTGGCTCAAAAGGGCCACAGTTTATTGGTGTTAGCAAATACAATACCCCAGTGTGAGGGCCTCAGTGTGGACCCCTCAAACTCATGTGCGTCCCAGACGTGCCAGTGCACGCCTGTAATCCCAGCTCTCGGGAGATGGAGAAGGGGGATCCTGGGGCAAGCTGGCCAAATGCGTGAGCTCCGGGATCAGTGAGGGATCCTGCCTCAGTCAATAAGGTGGACAGTGATCGAGAGACGCCTGACGCTGACCTCTGGCTCCCATATGCACACACACATACAAGCACACCCACACCATCAGGCACGCATATCATACACATACAGCTGATCAAAAGTAACATACTAAAAAATACTAGTAACATGTTCTGTAATCTATAATGACTAAAACACAAGACAACAATGGCAAAAAGATGGAGAAAGGAGAAGTTGTGGTGCATATTTGTAAAGTGCTGATATGTGAAGTCATATGTTATTTGGAGATTAGCTAGATCCTAAATGTTTAATCAAAATTCATAGACCAAGAAACGAATTCAGTAATTCACAAAAACCATCAACAGAAAGTCAGTATAGATATCTAACTCAGCTGCATCAATAATGTTAATCTGACATGAAAGCATTCTTTGTCCAAATGCACATAGAATTTTAAGTAAGAAAGGTCATATTTAAAATTTTTTTTTGTTTATTTTTATTTATTTACTTGAGAGTGACAGACAGAGAAAGAGGCAGATAGAGAGAGAGAGAGAATGGGCATACCAGGGCTTCCAGCCACTGTAAACGAACTTCAGATGTGTGCACCCCCTTGTGCATCTGGCTAACGTGGGTCCTGGGGAATTGAGCCTCGAACTGGGGTCCTTAGGCTTCACAGGCAAGCGCTTAACCGCTAAGCCATCTCTCCAGCCCAAGAAAGATCATATTATGAGCCAAAAATCAAGCCCAGTAAACTTAAAGGATTCAAGTCAAACAAAACACTGCTAAGAAACTGCTCAGAAGGAAATTAGCAACCCTCTATGATAATATTATGAGAAGGGTCTGAAATAAAAATAAGAAGTGACTAGAAACACAAAAAAATCATAAAAATCAATTAATCAAAACATGAGTTCTTTAAGAATATCAGTAAATCACCAGGCGTGGTGGTACACACCTTTAATCCCAGCACTCGGGAGGCAGAGGTAGGAGGATTGCCGTGAGTTCAAGGCCAGCCTGAGACTACATAGTGAATTCCAGGTCAGCCTGAGCTAGAGTGAGACCCTACCTCGAAAAACAAAACAAAACAAAAAGAGCATCAGTACGCTAACAAGCCTAAAATCAGGGAAATTTTTTTTTAAAAAGCGGTATCATGAATCAGAGGGGGAACATCATTGTATGTTCTACAGATACTAAAAGCATAAGATAAGCTACTATCAAGAAGTTTGGGCTGATAAATCTCATAACTAGATGAAACAAATTCCATGAAACATACAAATTAGTGACTTCACTTAAGATGAGATAATCCTTTGCTAAACAAACTTACGATTAGTTAAAAACTCGAGAAAACTCCAGGCCCAATGACTTTACTGGTAAATTCCTTCAAGCTTTAAAGGAATATGTAAAAATCGGTTCTACACAAACTCTGAAAACACAAGCAAAGGAAAGCTCTGTAACTCAGTCTGTGAGGCCAACATACACTTGACACCACACCAAATGAAGACACTGTAAGAAACTGCAGGTCAGTGTCCATCAAGGAACACAGTCATCCTCAACAATTCACCAGCAAATAGACCTGCAGCATAAAAAAGACAAATCACCACACCCACGTGGAGTTTATCCTGGGAATGCAAACCTGAGCCCACATCTTAAACACAATCTGCATAACCTACCTTACCACAGGCTGAAGACAAAAATTATATCATCTCCCTTATGCAGCAAAAGCTTATATTAAAATGTGGTATCATTTGTCATAAGAACGTTTCGCAGACTAGATATAAAAGAGAAATTTTCTTAAATTGATAAAGGGTGCCTAAAAATACCTTTGAAAAATCAAAGCAGTCCCTCTCCAATTAGGAGTGAGATGAGGACGCCTACTTCCTCCACTCTCCTATTGAGAGCTCTAAGTCTCAGATGCAGCAGCAACATGACAAGCACACACAGAGGAAAGGAAGAGGTCAAACTGTCCCCATTTGTAGAAGATATGAGACCACAGACTCCCTGGAAAACTCTCAGAACTGCCAACGTGCTTCCAGCAAAGCACCACACACCGGCAGCTTTCCTGTGCCCGAGCGAGGAACGCGTCAGCAAGAAAAACCGAAAAACCCCCTCTCAGCGCCTTCACCCCCAACCCCTAACAACAGGCTTACCAAAAATAGTGAAAAATTTCTATAATGAAAACTCTAAGACACTTAGCAAAGAAACTGAAGGCACCATTAGATGAGAAGACCTTGCATACCTCTGGATTGGCAGAATTAACACTGTGAAAATGGCTATAGTATCAAAAGCAATTTATAGACCAAATGCAATTCCTAGCAATAGTCAAAAGACATTCTTGAACCACCAACTTTCTAACAGTGAGTGGACTACGCAAGCAAGTCACCAGCACTCAAAAGACATTCTCTTAGAACTTGATTGACATACATATATGTAGACACACACACACACACTCACACACACACTTGTGAATAAAAACCATGGAGGACTGTGTTAAAAAGAATGAACTCAGCCAACTGCAGATGGTCTCTCTCTGCTGTACTTGTTCGGTACTTGCTATGCACCACAGCAAATAGCAGAGGTAGAAATTTGAAAATATAAACCCAACCCTTAAGGACTGGAGGGATAAATAATGATCATGAAACATGCCTCACTGAAAACCAACACTAATTAACAGTAGCTAACACTTAAATGTCCTCGGTACACCCCCCCCCCTTTACTCATCTTATCCTTACAGCAGATGAAGAAATTAAGCTCCCTGAGCTAGTGAGGGCAGACCCTGGGTTCAGATCCAGGCAGCTGCTTCTCATCTCAGTACCCGAAACTCTTGACTCCATTTTCTAAGAGAGCAAGTTATCCCAAATGGGGCACTTCCTGTCTCTAGCTTCTTGATCCAAGCGGTGGCCTCAGGCACGGTCACTTTAGGACCCGACCACTACTTACCTCTGTGTATTTCGACATAATAAAAGTTAGACCAGGTAAGAAAAACCCAAGTCTAAATGCTTGCTTGCTTAATTCACAGAGATAACCAGTTTAATTAAGATCACACCAGTGTCGGAATTAGAAGAGCCTCACATACTGCAGAAAGACGCGGCTCCTTTAATTAAAATGCAGCTGCTCCAGACAGGAATCACCTGGGAGGTTTGAAAACATTCTTATTCGGGGGGGGGGGGTGTTGGCTTTGGGGGACAGTCTCACTATGTATCCCAGGCTAGCCTGGCATTTGCAATTCTCCTGCCTCTGCCTCCTGAAGGCTAGGACGAGCGTCTTTCTGGGCTGGTCGAATGTGCACGGGGGCTGAATACTCCATGGAGTTATGGCTGCCTCGCCTTCCACTTTCGGCCTTTCCCTCTCAGAGCTGGGCGTTCTCACACCCTCGCTGATGACCGGCGAGTCTGCTTTTCCATCAGCACCTCCTCTTACAATGTAGGAAGTCCGAGAAGCTTGACTGCCTTTCTCAGGAGAACCAACATTGTGTCTAGGAGAGGAGGAATGGTGAAAATAGGGAAGAAAGGTAAATTCTGACAAACACTCCTGGTGGTGTGGAGAGGGACCTTGAACTCTGCCAAGCTCCTTTAGACGGCAGACAGCTCCGTGGTCACTGGTGTAAGTGACCTTGAATAGGGACTCTCAAAGCTACTGCCTTTAATACTACCCCTGTTTTGGTTGGTAAACAGGCTTCAGAGGAAGATAAAGGGGCTTTTCAAAGGAGCAGGGATACATTTCAATACTCAGTCCTTTTCCAAACACTGGAGCCTTGCACAGATATAATATGTCAGTTACACTGTCTCCTAGCAACGTCTCTCACAAGAGGAGAATACGTGATGGCAGGCTGGCCCTTGGCGTGGTGTTTAAAGCTAAGTTAGGAGGGGACATGCCAGGGAATGTTCCCAGGAGGCAGGGATGCGCCCCCGAGTCTCTCTTCCCGGCCAGACCAGAGGCGGGCTTACTTGTTTTTCACTCCTGAGGCCTCCGTGTAGCCATGGCTCCACACCGCGGGGGCTCCGGGTGCATCTCCCGCCGAAGGCTGATCAATCTTGAAGCAGCGGATGTTGCTAAGGAGAGAACACGGCGAGGGAGCCGTTAGAGCCCAGGATGTGCGACTCGCTACCTGGCAAAAATGAAGGGCACCCGCGGACTGAGCGGCTACCGACAGCAACATCGTCCCGGAAACGGGGGAACACGGACACAGCCTGAGCAATAGTCTTCACAATCTTTACAAGGCAGCAGGTAGACACTGTCCCATGCACTGGATGTCTCCATGTGTCTACTCTCTAAACGCAAGAATGACAGGTCTCAGCCCTGGCACGAGAAGACAAAACTCAAGTATTAGCTCTAGGTGTTTTCTAAGTGAGGAAACAAGTCCTAGTGTGGACAGGCGACGGCGAGAGAATCCGGAAGCACTCACCTCCAAACCCGGCCTCTCCACATCAGCCCTTCAACTGCCTCACCTGTGAAACTGAGCAGGGCAGCCCTAGACCTTCCAGCTCTTTCCTCGCATGTTACCAGCCGTCCACACCAAGACTGCCCTCACACAGTGGGACTTTCAACACCATGTGTTCTCAAGTTCTCATGCAGGTCTTAAGGTGGGGGGCGGGGCCCAAACAAAAACACGAAAGAAAGGGTTGAAAAAGTAAACTCTCATTTTTTTTTGAGGCAAGCCCAACACACTGGCCCTATATTTTTTTTATGTGTGTGTGAGAGAGAAAACTGGCACGCCAGGGCCTCTAGCCACTGCAATCAAACTCCGGACGCCGTGCCACCTTGTGTGCTTGCGTCACCATGTGGGTTTGCCTTACGTGGGACCTGGAGAATCAAATATGGGTCCTTACGATTCACAGGCAAGCGCCTTAACCACTAAGCCATCTCTCCAGCCTTCAATTTGTTCTTAAAACAGCCTCCACTAGCATGCACCCTGTGTCCCTGGACAGGAAGTCGTGAAAAGGAGTCTACAGAAAGATGGGACACAAGTGTCATTGGGTTCCCCCTCATACTACTTAAAGAAAAATAGTGCACATATCATTTCTTGACAACTTAAATCCTAAATACTCTGTCACTACCCTAGTGACTATAAGTATCTGTTGGCATTCATTAATTTCTGAATCAAACTCTGAACCCTACTCCTGAGAACTGTGGATGTAAATCAACATCTAACTAGTACTCTGGTCACAGAAACAGCTGGTTAAAGAAGAGATTCTATTCTCAATTACAGTAGTCATGTTCTCCCCCCCCCCTGGGAAATCTGAAAGACATGTACTCCATAGAGGGCATCCACCTAAGATGTCTAACCCTGTTAATATGCCATTTTACAGTAGGCTATCGATCCTTTTTAAAGTTTTCAATCCTATCAATACAAGAGAGGCAGTAAGAGAGTCTGCTATTATGCGCTCTCTGAGATGACACTAAACCGGATCTCTCTCAAGTGGTCAGTTAGGCTTCCACAGTTGAAGTTGAGGCTCTCATTACACTGGATAAGGAAAAGAGAAGGTTCAGCTCTGGAGAGATGGATGATTTTTATAGACTAAAGAGTTTTCAAAGAAATAATTCTATTTCGTAGCTTGATTATTAAAGGAAAAAATAATCCTTAATGTCCCTGCCCTATTCAATAACCCTTTCTAGTGAAGTAGCCATTTGTCCTCCTCTGGCCTAAGTGGACAATGTGTCTGAGTAGACATCTGAAGGGGGGGACGTGCTGACTCGGATATCAAGTGAAGGGTGTTTGGTCCCACATGAAACACCCTGGCTCCTGCAGAACAGATCGCTCAGTCCTAAAGCTATGAGTAACATATGAGCGCTCCCTACTCAGAGTCACTAAGAACACACACCCTTCTGGATGTCAGACAAAAGGGAACATTTTCACTATGATTATCTATGTCTTTTTTTTTTTTTTTTTTTGGCTTTTTGAGATAGGGTCTTCCCTCTAGCCCAGGCTGACCTGGAATTCACTATGTAGTCTTAAGTTGGCCTCAAACTTAGAGCAATCTTCCTACGTCAGCCTCCTGAGTGCTGGGATTAAGGAAGTGTGCCATCACACAAGGCTTTTGTTTTTTAAACATGTAAGCACCATGCCCTCACCACAGGACTTCAACTCCTCCCGTAATACACACCTCGGATGGGGACAGATTTCATGTATACATGTATGCTGCTGGGACTGTCTTCCTATCCACACCGATCATTTGACTGCTTGATCCATTTGAAGCTGTGCACCTTTTTTCCTCATGTATCATGAATATTTTCTCAAATTGGTTTATATTCTTTCCAAATATAATTGGAAATATCTTGATAATTATCTCTGTGCTTAATATAAACAGCATATTTCTAATATTTTAAAAAATAACTTTTTGCTACGCTATACAGAAACCAAGTGTATGAATGCTTTTAAAAACCTGACATGGAGTTTGCCAGCTGCTTGTGAGGGAAAGCTATACCGAGTTAGGTGCCTCTTGAAGCACTAATCTGGAGTGTTGTTTGAATACATGGCATTTAAAAAATATTAATAAGGTTGAAAATGTTTTCATGTAACTATTTGTTCTTCTTTTGTTAAGTGCTAATGTCCTTGGCTCATTCTCTGTTTGAATAAGAACTTTTCTTACTGACATAAAAATGTACTTTTTTGCCAGGCGTGGTGGCACACGCCTTTAATCCCAGCACTCAGTAGGAGGATCACCAGTAGGAGGATCACCGTGAGTTCGAGGCCACCCTGAGAGTACATAGTGAATTCCAGGTCAGCCTGGGCTAGAGCGAGACCCTACCTTGAAAAACCAAAAAAAGAGCACTTTTATTAAGAACATTAATGCTTTTAATTTTTCATGCTCATCTATGTTTCCTTCCAGTTGTTTTCCTTTTAGATTTACTCTTAATAGTTTTTGGAATATTTAAAACTTCCATGTGTAAACTTCATTCATAAATAGACATAATATAAGTATTAATATCAGTCTGAATATTCAGATTTCTTTTCTAAAAACTATTTGAGAGAGAGAGAACATGAATGATGCACCATGTCCTCTTGTCACTGCAAACCAACTCTAGACACAAGTGCCATTTTGTGCACCTGGCTTTACATGGGTATTGGGGACTTGAACCCAAGCCAGAAGGCTTTACAAGCAAGTGCTTAAACCACGAAGCCATCTCCCCTGCCTCTAATTTCTTTTATTGAGACTTTTTCAACCCCCTCTTTCCCTTTTTTTTCGAGGTAGGGTCTCACTCTAGCCCAGGCTGACCTGGAATTTACTATGTAGTCTCAGGGTGGCCTCAAACTCACAGTGATCCTCCTACCTCTGCCTCCCAAGTGCTGGGATTAAAGGCTGCGCCACCACGCCCGGCTTTCTCCTCCTCCTCCTTTTTTTTTTTTTTTTTTGAGGTAGGATCTCACTCTACCTCTAAGCTAGTCCAGGCTGACCTGGAACTTTCTCTATAGTCCCAAGCTGGCCTCAAGCTCACACTGATCCTCCTACCTCTGCCTCCCGAGTGCTGGGATTAACAAAATGTGCCACAATGCCCATCATCTCAACTCTGTGTTGGCTTAAAGTATCCTTTCTAGCTTATGAATATTTTTAGATGATTTTAATTTATAGATTGTTATAGATTTAATTACTCTTTAATATACCTGGAATTGATTTTGTTATAACTTTTCTCTAAATGTGAGTTTCATCTACTATCAAATCTTCATAGAATTCTTTGGTTTGTTTGTTTTTGAGGGTCTCACTCTGTAGCCTAGCCTGACGTGGAATTCACTCTGGCTCACCAGGCTGGCCTCCAACTTATGGCCACCATCCTGCTTCAACCTCCTGCGTGTTGGAATTACAGGCATGAGCAGGCCCAGCGCTGGTACATTCCTTAATATACAACTTTCCTATCTTATTTGTTTAAAAAGACTCACTAAGATGGAAATAATTCCAATGATTCATGATACTCTTAAGTCTGGAAAAGCACCTAGAAGGGCTCAGCAGTTAAGGTGCTTGCCTGATAAGTACCTAGAAATCATGTCAAGCAGCCCTCTCAGTTTTACAGGGGATGAAATAACTAAGGTCTGGACAGACCGAGGGGTTTAGGTTAAATTTTTATATAATCCAGAAACAGTGGAAGGAACCTAGGCTGTGTGTCTCCGTAGGATACCAGTTTAGACTCTGCTCTTCAACTGCACACCAAATCCATTTTTCCACCAGGAGCTTAAAATGTCACAAGCAGACCAGCATGAAGCCGGTTCTCACCTGAAATCCCTATAAATGTTCAAGGCTTGGTTTGTACTAAGACAAACAGAGTATTAATGTACCACTGGCTAAAAGTCACCTTCTCAGTTTTTACCTAAGATATGGAGAGAGATTTTCAACAACACAGGATCAGTATGTACGAAAGACACAATGACCAAGTGGGCCAACGTTCAAGAAAGACCTTGATTTCAAACAGACTGTGAAAAGTGAGGACTCAGAAGTCTAAAGAAGAAAACAAAGTCCATCCTTTTACCCACAGAGCAATATTACTTTAATTATTTTTTTTTAAATTTTTATCTATTTTGTTATTTGACAGAGAAAGAGGGGAAGAAAGAGAGAACGGGTATTCCAGGGCTTCCAGCCACTGCAAACGAACTCCAGATGTGTGCGCCCCCTTGTGCATCTGGCTAATGTGGGTCCTGGGGAACAGAACCTGGGTCCTTTGGCTTTGCAGGCAAACGCCTTAACCACCAAGCCATCCCTCCAGCCCATAATTTTTTAAATTATATGTCCTTTAGGCATGTTTTAGGTACGCACACATGTATGATGCACATGCTTACTTTGCAAAAAATGGGATTGTATGTATACAAATATCTATGTAAGCTTTCTTTTAACACTATGCTGTAGAGACTCTTCCAATTAGTAGCATAGCTCTATATCATGATTTTAATGTGTATATAATATTCAAGAGTAGAACACAGTTGATATTAACAGGCATTTGGCACGTTTGGTGATAAACAGCACATAATGTCGTCTTTTCTACTGACGCTGTAAACAGCTTTAACGTGCCATGCTTAGTCAACAACCAGGATGCCCACCAGTGACGCAAACAGGAAGAGCCCTTGAGCAGGATCTACCTTGAGCCCCATGCCCAGTTTTGTTCAAGTAACCCGGAACTTACTTTCCAATTAAGTCCCCTCACGTCCTCCCCTCTCAGCACCTGACCCTCACACCTGCCTTAGGCGCCACCACCCCCACCGCTAACTACCGGCTTTACGCCTGCGTCTGGGCTGCGGCTCCCCTGTGTTCTCACTGTCCATCTCAGGTGGTCCACTACCTTCTGCAGCCCACTGCCAGGGAGCTCTGACGGGGCCGCGGAGCTTTACCAAGTACTCACTTCAGCAGCTCTAGGGTTTTGTGGTCCAGGGCAAGGCGGGGGTTTCCAGTCAGGTCGAGCTCCTGCAGTTTGGGTGGCAGATTTTCTGGTAGGGTGACTTCACTTAGCTCGTTACAGCTCAGGTCCACACACTGAAGGACAGACACATGGACACAAGGAAGAGGATCTGTCAGTGCCACGTCCCATGCTCTGCAGGCACACCGGCCTGACCAGTTACTACTGCAACATAAACAGGAAGCTCCCTTGTCACTCTGCTACGCACATTTAAACGACTTTGCGAAATAAATTCTTTATACTCTCATTGAATAACAGAAAACCCACCTTCAATCTTTTTGTGATTTTGGGATACATCCATTTTATTTATCTTCTATATTTATTAAATTATGAACAAATCACATGTTGGTAATATTCCCACTGGATTATACTCTTATGCCTGCTCTCCTTAACCCCATTCCACGAGGGCCCTCCTCAGCGGGCTTACCGGAGTTCCCCATAAAGTCAGTCTTGGCTCGGGTCACTCCTTCCCACCCTGAGGCTCTCACAACCTTTCTGGGCCTCTTCTGCAATGCCCCTGAGCCCTGGCGAGTGTGCTGCAAGACAACTTTAGTGTTGAGCTCTCCGCAACCTCAAGTTTCTGCTTTGATGAGTTTTGACGTCCTCAGTGTCCAATGCCACCTCCCTGGAGCTGCTGTCCGGCCAGCAGTGAGAGCAGCAGTTGTGTTTAAATCGTCACTTCCTCTGTAAGATCTCCTGGGCCCTGGGGCATGGGGCAGAGTTAGGCTGTCTTGTGCTAGGCACTCAGCTTTCTTTTCATGCCCTATTGGTGGAGCTTAGTTCTGGGTTTTGCTGCCATCTGGCCTTGAATGTCTGGTGCTACTCACTGCCTGGTGTTCTGGATTGAGGTCTGCCCAGGGACCCTCCTGTGGGCTACAGAGGACCTTGTATGGGCTGAGGTCTATTTCAGAGTCCCTTCTGAGGCTGCAGCCAAGTCACTGTTGTCTTCCACAGCCATCCTCCTTCGTCGCTTTTTTGTTTTCCTTTTTCTTTTATTTTCTCTTTCTTGTCTTGATTCTTGCTTTTGCAAGGCTGGTATGTGTGGGAGAATCCTTTTCCAGTAGATCTGCCGTTGCTGGCTAAGGCAGGGCTGAGCCTGGCAAGTAGACACATTTCCTAGAGGCCACTGGCTGGACCTGAATCCTCGCTGGTCGTGTGGTTGCTGGAAGCTCCTGATCCCTCCCTGCTTCTCTGCCAGGGTCTCCCCTAGGTTAATAATTTCTTACACACATTCACTTTTTGGTAGAAGAGTGTGCTGTGTGTTTTCTTGTCTGCTTTTCCCCCAGGGTTCCTTGGTGTGGCTCTTAATATGCCATCTTCACCAGAGGTCCCTCCACCTTCAATCTTTTCTATTTAAGATCATCTCTATATTTAGCTATACTTAAAATAAAGCATTAACTGAGAAACTCTCAGGGTAGGAGCTTTTCCTAGTGCTTATGAAATCTCTGTGACGACTGTGGCCATAAGGTTACAGTTCCAATATTAAAATGAAGCTTCAAGAGCCTTCGCAAAACAAATTTAAAATAACAGCTATAGATGTCGCACTGTGGTTGAGCACTTGCCCCGCATGTACAAGACCTGGGATTCTATCCCCATCACCACAAAAAATTAACAAAGCCTGAATGAGGACAATTCGAGGAACACACACTCAAAATGAGAAGATAAATGGAAAAAAAATTAAAGTTTTTATTCAGAAGGAGACTTGAAAACCAATTTAGAGGTGATTCCGAGCTGTCTTCCACATTTTTTGGCAAACAAACACCATTCCCTGGGGTATTTAAGAGGACCAGTCGTGTACACCTCTCCACAGGGCATCTCTGCCCAGGGCCTCCAATGCGCACAGGGAGCTCACAGACACTAGGGGTTATCTGCTCTCTAAAGTGGAGGTAACCATTTGGTTTGGTTGGAAAGAACAGAGTTTTGAATTTGACTTAGGGCAACTAGAATTTTAAAAACAAACAAAAACATGGGGGCTGGGGAGATGGTTCAATCAATAAAGCACCTGCCTTATAAGCATGAGGCCCCATGCTCGATCCCAGGAGCACACATATGAGCCAGGTGTGGCCATGCACACTTGTAATCCCAGCACCGGGGAAGGAGGCAGGCAGACCCCTGCGGCTCGCTGGCCGGCCAGCCCAGCCTTCTTGGCAAGCTCCAGGCCAATGAGAGGCTATGTGTCAAAGCCACGGGCAGTGTCTGGGGAACAACACCTGAGGCCGTCCTCCGGCACCGGCATGCAAGTACACCTGCCCCCACACAAGCCAGCCCCGTAACTGGTCGGTCTGCAAGCAGTGTCCGAGTCCCGGTCTCCCGGCTGCTCTGTTCGTGGCGGGAAGGAGTGGGTGGCTCCAGCCTGCAGACATGGCTCCCTCTTCCCTGCGCCCTCCTGAACGACCATTACTCTGACTCCAGGACCAGGATGACCGCTCCGGCTTCTGCCGTTGGCCGGTGCTACAGGGGCCTTGCTGACGATGATGTCATTGACTCCGCCTAACTGAGACCCGCGGGGGTCAGGTCCTCTTTCCTCTTTTCCAGTACGAGCTTGCCAGAGAATAGTCCTGCTCTCCCACCACCAGGGCAGCCTCCCCACGGCCCCTGTGCGGGTGCCGGGCTCACGCTCTCACTGCGCTTCAAGTCAAGGGCAGCAAACAGCCTGCCGGCTTCAGCTAGGCCGGGCCTGGCCTACATGGCGGTGGCACTGAGAGAAGATCTGTGTTCACAAGAAGTCTGTCTTATTTTTGTTTTCACCTTCTTACAGCCATTACCCTTAAAAGCATGACACATCTCAAGTAACTTATGCTCCATGCTCAGTTAAACATGTTTTAGAAATGAACTCACACAATGTATCCAAGAACTTTACCAGTTTCCCACCCCCATGAAAAAGACCTTCTGAGGCGAGGTAGAAAACAGATTCAAGAGTCAAGAAGTCACAGGAACATGAAAATCTGGCAAGAAGCCACTGCTAACAGTGATAAATTCCACCCAAGTTTTATTCACTATGTTCCCACCACAGCAAACACACCTCACCTGAATTCAAAATGATTACAGGAAGTCACTAGTAACTGGAACTCTGGGTCT
Organism: Dipus sagitta; assembly: GCA_036346955.1. NCBI lineage: Eukaryota > Metazoa > Chordata > Mammalia > Rodentia > Dipodidae > Dipus > Dipus sagitta. Next base: position 54,856,522 of record CM070785.1, read on the forward strand.
TGTAGCAAAAGCACTATATTATTAACATAGTTTCTAAACAGTTCCATCAAAGGCCTCAAAGGACAACCAAATGCCACCCCCACGGCCATCTTGGCTTGGTCAACACTACTGGCAGAGGGGACTCAGTCGTAGGTCAGCCAAGCCAAGCCTCATGTCAGTTCACTGGAAGAATAAATTCTTTTTTTCAATAAATTGAATAACTTGAAAAACAAACTGGCACCCAGGGGGAGGTTGGTCTGTTCTAGAGATTCTTGCCTCTGCAACATCACTCCATGTAAGGAGTAAAACTCAGGGTCTTACACATGCCAGCAAACGCCTGCTCCCCATGACACAGATTTCTATTTTGTCTATTTTAGAACACCACCAGGATGATGCCTGCCCTGGGAATACGAGGCTGATGGTAGGCATCTGGAAGATTAATTTAAGAGAGACAAGCAAAATGAAGACAATAAAATTAAGAACTTGGGTCTACTTAGACTCACCGGAAAGTTCTGAAAATATTTTATCTGAGATCAGCAGCTGTTATGGTATCTCAGGGGTATATGAATAACAACATGATCATGTCTACTTTAGCTTATTCTTTTAAACGACGACTGCTTTGAAAGCCTTTGTAACAATGCAGTGACTAAACACTTTCCTTCAATGTCTGAGAAGGTATGACTGCTTGGAGAGAATTACCTAATTAAACAGACTATGACTGCACACTTTTAAACTGTTATCTGCTGAGATTTTATAACTGCAGGGATCTTAACACCTTTGTGAGGCATGTTACAACCTATTTGCCCTTTATTCTCAAGAAGCAGCACAAACTTTAGAAGTACTAACAGTAATGACATTTTAACATAAGCTGAAATGTTTCAGCGTAGATGTAAACTTATTCTTTCTGCATAGGATTTCTTGTTCATTTTGTAAATGAAGATTTTCATGGGTATATGTATCGTTTGAAACACACAATTTCTATAGGGCATTTTGTGAAAAGCTTAAATGTATAAATACACTGCAACTTAAAATATTCTTTTTAAAAATTTGCTCAGTGTGTTTTACATGGTGGTTTAGGGGAAAATATTCTTATATAAGAAACTACAGCTGGGCATGGTGGTGCACGCCTTTAATCCCAGCACTTGGGAAGCAGAGGTAGGAGGATCACCATGAGTTCGAGGCCACCCTGAGACTACATAGTAAATTCCAGGTCAGCCTGAGCTAGAGTGAGACCCTACCTTGGTGGGGGGGGGAACCCTAAAAACTAATATAGTAATTTAGAGTTATAAGACAAAACCACTACTATTTTTTCAATAATACTACCTGTCCAGAGCTATAAAGTCTATATTTTGAACAGAAAAACAAGCACTTACACAAACTCCAGCATCCCCCATATCCTGTACCTATTTTTAAAAAAATATTTATTTATTTATTAGAGAGAGAGAGAATGGGCATGCCAGGGCCTATAGACACTGCAAATAAACTCCAGACGAATGCACCACCTTGTGCATCTGGCTTTACATGAATACTGGGGAACTGAACCTGGGTCCTTTGCCTTTGCAAGCAAGTTCTTAACTGCTAAGCCATCTCTTCAGCCCTGAACCTTTGCTTTTCTTTTTGGTAGAGAGAGACCCTACTCAAAAAACCAAAACAGTACAGTTTTTAATGTAGTGATACCCAATACTTTTTCTTCATTTCTTTCTCCCATAAAGCTATCCTATATTCTTTTTTGGTTGCTGTACAATTTTTTTTCAAGTTAGGGTCTTGCTCTTTAGCTCAGGCTGACCTGGAATTAGTCTCAGGGTGGCCTCAAACTCACGGCAATCCTCCTACCTCTGCCTCCGAAGAGCTGGGATTAAAGGTGTGCATCGCCACACCCAGCTGTTTTGTCACGAAGGGAAGCCTGGTCTCCAACTCTCTTTGTAGCAGAGACTGGCCTTGAAGCTCTCCTGACCCTCCTGCCTCCACCGCCCGAGGGCTGAGATGACAAGCACGCACCACCATGTCCCGATCCATAGCTTTACTGAACGGCCAGTCATTTCATTTTAGCAGTTATAGTAGCACTTGTCTGTGACCCAGCAGTTGGAGGGTCTGAAGCAGGAGGATCTGACGTTGAGGCCAGCCTGGGCTACAAAGTGGCACCTTTTCTCTAAATAAGTAAATCAATGAATAAATAAGTAAACTTCTTTTTCTCAGATACTCAGTGAAAGGAGCCAGAGTACCTGGGTTCAAATGTCTGTGGCTGCTGCTTGCTAGCTGTAGTACACTGGGCAAGTGACTTCACCTCTCCCAGCCTCAGTTTCCACAGGCCTCAAAACCCCTGTACCTATTTTAATGAAAAGACTTGATATGAAAAATGCTATGATATAATAAACTGGAGGGAAATTTATCAAAGGATAAAGGAATGGAAACCATTTATAAAACAGTACCAGGAGGAACTGTGAAACATGGTTAGAGAGAAGACCACAGGAGAAAGAACTCAACAGAAATAGAAAAGGCTGGTTCTAGAATTCAGACATCTAAGCAAAGATGGCTTTCATGCAGTGAGATCTTATTCTGTGAAATATAGTTAAAACCTGAAATTTCAAATGTCTATTTCGCTTTCTTCATATAGATATTTTTTTTGGCACTAAGGATTTAACTAGGGGCTTCATACATGTCATTTATTTGTATTTTTTAAATATACTTAAAAATAAAAGGTCCAAACAAAAACTGAAGTGATCGGCTGAAGAGTTCTGATTCAGAACAAGCACAGGAGGGTAATCTCGAGTCCCGGCTGCTCCCAGAGCTGGCAAGTCCCCCTGTGTGCTACTAGAGAAAGGCGCCACACCATAGCCACCGCCATGCCAAAGAAGAGGAAGCTTGTTGGCCCCCTGAAGACATAGCGGCCACCCTCCTTGTCCAAGGCAGAGGCACGTGCTGCAGTGATGAACCTCCTGGGCTCTGCTGACCTTCCGACAAGCAGGTGCTCCTGAGATGTGACTCACGGGAGAGGTGACACAGGGCTCTCTACTCAGATGCTTTCCCTGTGCCATTTCACGTCACCCTTGCACCAAGCGTAAAGACAGTGACGGAGTCTTCGGCTGGGGTCCGTTCTCAGAGTGTGCTCTTTCGTTTGGTGAAAGGTACTGGAGAGAGTTAAGGGGCTTCCTGCAACTTGGAAGTAGACAGTCTGAAATGCCATGGAGACCCATATGGCAGCAGATCAGAAAAACACCTCCTCATGGCTGAAAGCGCATACCTTTACACACTTAGAAATGTTGTGCCCGTGCCTTAACCAAATCAATGTGTACAACTGCAATGATGAGCGATTACAGATGCTATTAGAAGTCCATGCAAACGTCTACAGTGTCTTAACCTAATACGCAAGGCTCATGTCAGAAAGCCCCTGGAGGAGGACTACCTTCGTTCCTAGGCAACAGATCAGGTATGCCCACGTCAATCACCACTTGGGTGCTTCTTTTATTAAGCACAAAACTGATGATTAGAAGTGCTAAGGCATAAATGCAAAAGTGACATTATGTCAAAGTGTAGGGCTAGAACTGGTAGCACCACGTGCTCTCACGGCTGCCTGAGTCACGCCCTGTGCTGACTATTTCTGGAAGCAGTGAGACAGGCATCACTCGTCAAGGCAGTAGCGTGGATGGCTGTGTGCCGAGATGCCTGCCACTGCGGCCGCTGGACGCAGAGAGCAGGAGCAGGAGCACCGCTTTCTGAGCATCTGCATCAGTGTTTTAACTGCTGACAACAGTGCAGCCCCTGAAGCAGGGAATGAACATCGGCTGCCGGAGCCTTCATTCTGTGTTAAACTCAACCAAGGGACCACGATCTTGACTGAGGGAATTAACTGGGAAGTCCCTCTGCCAACTTGTAGCCTGGAAGTTAGGGAAGCACCCACACACCTTGATTTCGGGGAGCTGCATGACCTCGGGGAAGACCTCGATGCAGCTGGAGTGGGCCATCACGGTGTGCATGCGCCTGCAGCTCAGGATTGTGGTCGGCACGGCTCTCAGCTTATTCCCGCTGATATCGATTTCCTCCAGTTCCTCCAGCTTTGCCATTTTACTAAAAAAAAAAAACAGGAAATGGATAGGGAAAGGAATTATAAGGAAATTTCAATAGATACACAGTGTAAACAAAAATAAGAAATTACTCTGGCTTTAAAATATTCACTTTAAATAGTAATTTTTATAACTTTTTCATTAATGGTTTTAAGTACCAAAGTATGTTATCACTTCTTTTCCTGTTATAGAACAAAAACTTATGCTCAACAAGCTCAACTCCTCAAACGGTTAACAAGAAGGAAAATGGAGGCTCCTTTTTGCTTAAAAATTCTGTGTTAAGTTACCCTGACAGTCATCAGTTTGCTACATAGCTTAAGCTCCAGTGGAAATTCTACTTAAACAGGTCAAAAGCCAGCACTGATCCAGCATACTGCCTTCAGAGAGCTTGGTTTGAGAGCATGAGCTCTCCAAATCGGCAGTGAGAACTCAAGGGGATGCAAGGGAGAAGGCAGGAACTACTGTGTGGTAGGCTTTCTTCCTCGGACCCGCGCCCCACGCCCACCAGACACCACTCATGACTACAGGGTGGTGATCGGGCAGGGTAGGTTGCAAGACTCAGTTCACGCCTTGGCAGAACGTAAATCCAAACAGGGCCCCAAAGAACCTGCTCTCTACTCTTGCTCAACACCTATGTCAATGGAAACTCTTAACTTTAATGGCCTGTTCTAATGTGATGCATATTTGCATACAAGAAGGTTTTTTATTATTCAAACATAATCTGTAATTTTAATAATTAAAGTACGGAAAAACTTCAGAACTACAACTTCTGCCTTCTCTGTCCTGGAGGCTGGAACAACTTCTCGCTTCTGTTCCGATCTGCCTTCTACCTGGGGAAAGGAGGGACTTCCGGGATTGCGGGATTCCTAGTGACTGTCATCTGAGTTCCTAAGCTTACACACACTAAAATCTTTTCTACTTGTCATGGCTTCATTTGTTACAATACTTTCAAAAAAATTTATATTCTATTACTTCTCAAATATTATAGGTTTTCTTATTTCTCTTGAAATAAATATATGCCTAAGATATAACCAGAGCTAAGTTTAAATTTATGAAATCAGGTCTTTGGCTATATCATAAAAAACATTCAATAGGCTGTCAGGATATGTTGCAAATAACATTATTACACAGGCTATGAAGTATTCCATCTACAGTAGCCTATGAATATTATTTGAATATGGTATCTCCCTATTTTGAAAGGCATGTGGAGAAATCAGTGGGCTACGAGGCCCAAAAATGATGGAAAGTGCAGAAAGCAGGCTGGCGAAGGGACAAGCTGAAGAGGTCCCCATTTCTCCACACACAAGGAAGGCGTCCTGACGATGGCCAGGCTGATGAAATGCTACCCACACCCTTTGGATGGCGGTCTGCTTTGAAGGAGACAAGAGCACCCTGTGGAGCTCAGGTTTCTAGGGGAGCTACCATAGCACACAGCACCCAGGGAGGAGATGACACCCACACATGTTGTACCAAGTGCACAGAAACCTCTGCTGTCTGAGTGGTGATTTACAGCTGGCATGGGAAGCCAAGATCCTCAGAGCTAGCGATCATTTTTCATGCAGGGTTTAGACAGCTGTCATCTGAAATCGGACAAGATTGTGTAGTTGCTATAGTCCCCCTCCCCACCAAAGTGTTCTCCCTGTGTTCCACAGTAGTGTACAAATCCACAGAAGTTACTAACAGTTTAATCGTCAACATCGAAGGACAGAAACAAGGGAGGAAACACTGCCCAACGCGACACAATGCCAGGAGCCCCGCAGCCTCTGCAAAGGCTTCCGGAGTCTGCTCAGGGGCCCGGCGGCAGGTGTTTGGTCCCTGTCTCAGCTGCAGAGACCGGCAGAAACCGGGGGTGGGGGGATCAGTGTTCATACTCTGATTGTGTGTGTGTGTGTGTGTGTGTGTGTGTGTGTGTGTTCCAAGTCCTGACCTGTAAGGTGGATAACTGCCAAAGGACGTACAGTTAACCTTCGTGGCAGGCCCCGTCTGTCTGGATTCCTGTGAGCTGACACCATGCCTCTACTCTCTGGACAGAAATTAAAGTGAAGACACGTGAAAATGTGGCATCTGGAAGCTGTGATTTGCCATGTCTCACAGTCTCTGTGTTTCTGCGTTAAAATGTCCTTGCTGGGGTGCGAGGAACAGAACCCAAGGTCTTCTGCACAGTGAGCCAGGCATCGACTCTAGGCTACGTGCCCACTTCCCCACTGCTCTTTACACCAAGAACATGAATAAAAACACTCAAAACTGGCTGACATTCCAATCCTCAAATACCACAATTGGTTTTGTAAAAATCAGTTTGGCTAATTAAAGAGAAACAATAGAAAAAATTTACCTACTAAAAACCATACTTTATTTCAAAATCTTAAGGACATTAGAAGAACCAATACAGTTCTCTTTAGGGGCCATTTGCTGAGGGGAGAAACAAGCACACAGACTTAATGGAATAACATTTCTGCGCTGACCCTCTGCCCTCCATGACAGCATTTGCAGAAATGCAGCTCTGAACATCACTCGGACAAGCGCTATTACCTTGCTGGGAAGCTCTGAAGTCTGTTGTAGGCCATGTGAAGGATCTTCAGATGGGGGTGTCCCGTTAGCAAGGGCACACATTTATCCGTGAGGCGGTTATTCGTCAGATACAGCTCCTGCAGGACACTGCTCGACTCCTCCGACAGCGCTGCTGGAGGGAGGGTTTCCAGCTTGTTTGCGGATGCGTTCAGGAACCTCAGGCTGCAGAGACAGTGAACGCACTGCTAAGTCAGGTCTGCAGATCAGAGCCCCGCAAAGCCCGGGCTGCCCGACACCCTGACCACGCCCTGAACGGAGCACCATTTCTCGCTCCCTCCATATCTCCTTTGACGGAAATTCAGAACTAAGAGAACACAATTATTTTTAGACAGTGTATGGGTTAAGCTCACCAACTGGGAGTAAGGAAGAGTAGCAGCCTGGGTTTGAAGGCGCTCTCACAGTCAGGAATGACATGGGTTAGGTCACACAGTGTAACGACACTCGTGGTGACAAGGTCCTTTCAGTGTGATTTCTGGGCCACATTTAAATTGCTTTTTTCTTCTCCACGTGATGTATGTGTTGCATATGCATGTATGCAGGATTGTATGTAATGGCTGAGTACCTGGGCATGTGGAGGCCAGAGGTCCACCTAAGGGGGTCTTCCTCAGTTGTTATTTAAGACAAGGTCTCTCACTAAACCTAGAGCTCACCAAACTGTCTAGACTAGCTAGCCAATTAGCTCAGGGGCTCCTGTCTCCACCTTCCCGCACTGGGACTACAGGTGCATGCCAGCATGCCTGGCATTTTACATGGCTACTGGGGATTCAAACTCAGGTACTGATGCTTGCACAGGAAGCACTTTGCCCACCAAGCCATCTCCCCAGCCCCTGAATTACAGTCTTGAACTTTCACAACTATATGAGATAATCTACTCCGTAGTAAAGCGGATTACTATGTAGCAATGAAAATGATATTTCCAACTAAAGTGCCAATGAGTCCCACAAACACACACTATGTGAGAAGACAGACTTGGCAGGACACACGGATCCAACCCACAGCCGCCATGAAGCCACACTCTGCGGGACACACTGATCCATCCCTTCAGACTTTGAAAGGTAAAACATGGAATGTAAAGTAGTCTTTTGTGTGTGTGTGTGTGTGTGTTTTGGTTTTTCGAGGTAGGGTCTCACTCTCGCACAGGCTGACCTGGAATTCACTATGTAGTCTCAGGGTGGCCTCAAACTCACAGTGATTCTCTGACCTCTGCCTCCCAAGTGCTGCATTAAAGGCGTGCACCACCTCGTCCGGCTTGGTAGTAGTTATTTTTAATCTTTCATAAAAACAAGGCTTTATACTAGGCACCCTCCCTAGGACTATCACTTCAAGATCTCAATTTACTAATTGAACACTCTTATTTTGCACCCCCACACACTTACACACGCCTAATTCTACAACTTAAATGAGGAAAAGCAGCTTTTCACAAATAGAATGTTTTCCATTAAAGAAATGCACATTCTGTTGACATTTAAAAGGGGTGGCTAGAGATGGGCAGCAGAGACCATAAACGGTCACGGGAGATTATAGCCGTGTGTGCTAAGGAGAAGAAAATGAAAGGCCGCTCATACAGTTTCTGCACTGGTCTTGAGGAAGGAAGCCAGTTTCAGCACGAGAATTCTCCATTTTTGACTCTTGTTTCCTTAGACTCCATTTCCTGACTTTAATACACTGGCTAAGAATTTCCTCAGTGCAGAATTAGAATAGATTAAAATGTAAGAAATACATTTCTATTGCTTGTAAACATCATGCGCTCAGGTTGGTTGGGACGCCATCTGACAACCTCATTAAAATACAATTCTCTAGGAAATATGCAGTTAAAGTCACATAAAAGAGACAGAATAAATTCAGGAATATTTGCATATTTAGGCCAGAAAAAGGGAAAAATGTTGTTTTAAAAACACTGATACATCAATGCTCATCTAGAAAGCTGCGAAAGGGATTTAAACAGTCCTCACAGCTCTCAGTGAAGGACAGGGATTTCTACAAAGGTTTCTCTCATCCTGAAACTTCTTAGTACTTACACTAGATGCTGTAAAACTTTAAGTGGGTGTGCGGGGGGGGGGGGGGCATCCTGCGCACGTTCCTCCAGGAAATCAAAGCACGTTAGCTGACACCACGTGGGGAACGCCAGCAGAAGTCGCCGGAGACACACAAAGTGCCACCCCGCTAGCGGTCAAAGAACAGGACTGACACTACCATGGTTCCAGGTACTTCATTAAATCTCATCCTCTGAAAACACTGTTTCTACAATTCCAGGGCTGGAGAGCTGGCTTAGTGGTTAAAGTGCTTGCCTGCAATGTCAAAGAACCCAGGTTTGACTCCCCAGTACCACGTAACCACGTAAGCCAGATGCACATGGTGATGCATGCATCTGGAGTTAGTTTGCAGTGGCTAGAGGCCCTGACATACGCATTCTCTCTGTATCTGCCTCTTTCTCTCATAGATAAATACAATTCCATAACGTTTCAGCAGGACACAAATACTGTAACTTAATGGTCTAGGGCCCTTCCACCAGAAACAAGCAGTTTAGCTGTGTAAAAGCTCTCAGGCACAGAGAGCAGTGTCCTCAGGCATGGGTGGGACAACCCCACTTCCTGCCTCCCCCCAGTCCGAGAGCCGCCTTCTCACAGCACCTATAAGGCCATCACTATGATGTGATGACTACCGTTCAGTATCACCCGTACAGACTTTTGTAATAACTGTACAAAACATTGCTTAATGTGCCAAGATCCATTTACGCCTTCTCACCACACAATCTTCTTCTCATTAAAGACACAGCAATAAATGCCACCAGTGCTTTCTCCTTACTGGTAAGCTTCTCTATGGTAACCACAGAGCTCCTATTTTCCAGCTCCCTAGATCCTCCCAGTACTCCCAGGCACCCCTCATATGTCTTAAAAGACAGAAAATTAGCTGAGACAGTCAAATTGCTTGGCAATAGTGAACTAGTGACTAGTGGCACAAACAGGAATAAAACATACAATCAATTTCGAAGGTGCATTACGCTAACATCTCTCTAGAATTCAAATGTGAAAAACAGTAAGAAAACCTTCTCCACGGAACACAATTACAGGCCCCTTTCTCCAAAGAGATGCTGCGGGTGGGCCGGGGCGTGTACAGAGAGTGTGTGCAGACGCCTCCCGTCTACGTCTACGGCTGCAGCCCAGAGCACAAAGCTTACAAGGGCTCTCACAGCAGAGAATGCAACAGGCACAGAGAAAGCGTCACAGATGTGCTATGCCCAGGAACCCTCGGGGGCCACCCACTACAGCGGGGACAGGAACCCACTGTGTACTTCAGGAGCACTGCTTCACTCCTTGTAGGCATGTGGCTGCTCCGCTGCTCACTGTGCTTGCTTGCTTTTCAGAAACTTCCATATGCCCTTAAAGGTCACAGATTGTGTCCCCATAATGGAGCCTAGGACTTGGTACCTTAGTAATCTTACCTTGTTGTGGCATTTAAATCCTTTTTCTGCAGATTAGTGCTATGACTTAGATTCCACTTAAAACTCAGTGAAGACTGTATAGACCTTAGTAAAACTCTTCTACTTTTAGGCAATTACTTAATTTCTGCGCCCAAGATGTTTCAGAAATATCAATCTCAATTTCTTATTACTGCTTATTTTTTAATTTCATCTATAAGGCTGATAACAGCTTTTAAAACAGAGCTTTCCAACATTAAAAAAGTTATTTTTATTTGCAAGCAGAGAGAGATAGAGACAAGAAAGTCAGACAGAACGGGTGCAACAGGGCTTCCAGCCACTCACACAAACTCTAGATGCATACGCTACTTTGCATATCTGGCTTTATGTGGGTGCTGGGGAATCAACCCTGGGCCGTTAGGCTTTGCAGGCAAGCACCTTAACCACTGAGCCATCTCTCCAGCCCTCCTTTCCAACATTTTTAATGGCAACACAAAACTACAAAGTGCACTTTACATGACCAGCTAGTACGCATGCTACAGGTATGCCAAGACCACTTTTTTATGAGGAGGCGAGGTGATGGCTTAGTTGATGCTTGCCACCCAACCATGAGTACCAGTACTTGGATCCCCAGCACCCACATAAATGTTGGGTATGACAATTCACTCTTATAATCCCAGCGCTCCAGAGGTGGAGACAGGTGGATTCCTGGGACAAGATGGCTAGCGAGACTAGATTTGCTTCTGGAGGTCAACAAGAGACCTGTTTCAATAAATACAATGGAGAGCTATTCAAGAAGGCATCTGACATGGACCTCTGGCCTCTACACACACATGGAAATAGCATGTAACCTTACTCTGTGACACACACTGAATTATTTCATTTTAGGCTTTATGAGATAGGGTCTCACTGTGTGGCTCAGGCTGGCTGGTACTCACTCTGCAGCCTAAGCTGGCCGCAGACTAGAGAGCCTCCTGCCTGAGTCCCGAGTGCCTGAGACCACACATGCCACCTGGCCTTCCTGGCAGCGCTGGCTCCGAAGCGCTCACCATGGCTCAGCGTGTACACGTTAGACCCACACACTGGCTTGGGAACTGAGCACACTGGTGTCTAGGGCCACCACCTAACAGCCAGGAACCCACGTGAAGAAGAAGTGTGAGCAATCCAAGCTGTTTTGGAAGGTGTCTAAGGACAAGCCTGGGTGAGGCAATCTACAGAGAACAGAAGTCACAAAGATTTAGGAGGGTAAGACAATAACTCAGGCCAGAATTAATTAGTGCTGATACAATACTAAATGTTAACTTACAAACTTAATCCTTCCTGTACCAAGTATCCTACTGTGTTCTGTGGGTCAGGGCCCCACACCACAGTTTGCCGTGATCCGCAGTCTCTACTCATCAGTTCTGTTGATTTAAACACTGCCTGTGAGCCTGTCACTCTGAGGCAGCTAAAGAAACGGCATTTCTCATAGGACGCCCTTGGTTAGCGGCTCACAATCTGGCTGTGCCTCAGCGTCCCAGGAGCTCCCATTAGAGCAGGTTCTCATCTGCAGCCCTCACTTCCCCTTGGCAAGAGGTCAGAGGGTGCAAAAAACACCTGAGGGAATTCTGGCCAACTTGAGATTCATGGTTCTGCGCAACTCCCTGTCTGGATGCATCCTGGTGGTTTCCTAAGGACAGACACTGCACGCACGCACACCACCACGAGTCTCAACCCTTTGGGAAGCACTGGGGAGGTGGTGGTAGAAGTTACCAGTCTAGCCTCTCTCCACAAGACCATTCTGGATGGTGCATTTCTGGCCAGTGGCCACAGCCACTTTCAGTAGTGCCTGGACTCTGTAAAGCCTTCTGGTTCATTCTGGTTAACACTTGGTGGAGTTTGTCAGCGGAACAGTGGCCCTGTCAAGGTCCCATACTTGGCCGCTCTCCCATGTTCTACCCTTCCCTTGCCCAGGACTAAGGGAACTCTTGTGAACTGTTAATGTCTTCACAGTTTTCTAAACATCATTCATGGAGTTCTGAAAGACTGGCTAGTTGATTTTAACGTTACTACTAATCACCCTAAAGGAAAGCCTATGCCTCAAAATGTTCTGGAGAAACACAACAATAACGATGTGAGACCTATTTGCTATCCTGAGGTGTCACTAGACACCCATTCTGTCTCGGTGTGTGAAATCACCTTGAGCTCTCAGTGTGTGCACTACGGACACCATGCACTAAAGCCACAAGGTGACCTTGTTAAAAATGCCAATTCCCAAGCCTGCCCTCTAAGATCTTCATGGTAGACCTGAGATAAGTTGAAGGAATCTGCATGCCTGGTATGTTCTCTAGAGGACTCTGAAGACACACTTTTACAAGGACTTTTAGTACACCACTCTCAAAATACCAGCACTTCACAGAAGTTTAGGCAACTGAGCTCTTCCAAATGCCAGAAATATCTGTCTTTGCCAAAGGCACCAGTTGTCGTGGTCAATTGATCACACTCTTCTAAATTTTCTGTTCTCTTATAGTTCCTTTGATATTTACACATACTCTATCTGAGTCACTAAAACTTATGGTTTATGATATGACTCATACTCTGGGGAGAGTTAATAAGAACAAATGAGCAATTACCATGAATCTCATTTATACATATACAGCCCCTTCTTTCTTGCCCCTGAAAGTACCTGGGTCTATACCAACCAGGGATAAAAACAGACCTGGGTACCACCCACTACTAGGACCTACAACTCTCCTTTCAAAGTATGGGCCCTGGCTTTGTTAATCACGCCAACCCCTTAGGAGAAGCTGCCTGCCATCTCGTGTGCACGCAGAGGCTCGGCGGACACAGTCAGTCACCCGTGAGCTCTGGGGAGGGACAGACGGCGGTGGCCCTTCTGTGGTGACGCATACACTCCATGACCCATAGGGACCTACCTTCCTCCCCTGTCTGTCGACGACAACTGGTTATCTGAAACTACTTTGCTGTTCCCATCAAAACATTCTCAACATGAAGCAAAGCGAGGGATGCTTTCCAGCAAGACCCAGAGTAGAGCACCTGCCAGGTTTTTCCACAGAACCAAGTCCTGCCCTAACCTAAGGTGAGAATCGCGGTCTATTTCTCAACAACTCGTGGCCCATCCTAGTTCACCTCTGTCTAGCCGGTCTGAGCTGTGAGGTGCTTTTTTATTTATTTATTTTTACCACTTTTTAAAAATTTAATTAATTAATTTGACAAAGTAAAAGGAAGAGAGAGAGAATGGGTGTGCCAGGGCCTCCAGCCACTACAAACGAACTCCAGATGCATGCACCCCCTTGTGTATCTGGCTAACATGGGTCCTGGGGAATTGAACCTGGGTCCTTTGGCTTTGCAGGCAAGTGCCTTAACCACTAAGCCATCCCTCCAGCTCCTTACTGTTTATTTTTATTTTAAAGTATGTATTGATGTGTAGTTGTAAGTACATATATTTATGTAGTTTAGTGTGGCATCCAGTCTAGGCATAGAGTATAGGGAACTGTAATTCATGGAAAGCAAGTCAAAATAAATAAACTCAAAAGAGATGAAAGTGGAGAGTAAACCATATAAACTGAAACTGCTAACTGAAGTCCTGGACACTAATAAAATGGGCCTCACATTTCCAAAATCAAGGGAGATCTTCCAAACGTCATCTCACTGAAACTCATTTGGTTACCAGATACCTTCCTGCTACCAGGAAGGGCAGACTAACATACTATCCTAAAGCTGTAATTTTTTTTTTTTTTTTTTTTTGGTTTTTCGAGGTAGGGTTTCACTCTAGCCCAGGCTGACCTGGAATTCACTATGGAGTCTCAGGGTGGCCTCGAACTCACAGCAATACTCCTACCTCTGCCTCCCGAGTGCTGGGATTAAAGGCATGCGCCACCACGCCCAGCTTCTAAAGCTGTAATATTTTATTGACAATGCCATGCAAGGAAAATCATAAGATTAATTTTAGCTGGCAAAATTCATAGCCAATAAAAGAAAGAGTCAAAATGTGGTATCCCGGGCTGGAGAAATGAAAGCACTTGCCTGCAAAGCCTAAGGACTGGGTTTGATTCCCTGGTACCCACATAAAGACAGATGCACAAAGTGGCACATATGTCTAGAGTTTGTTTGCAGTGGCTAGAGGCCCAGCATGCTCATTCTCTCTCTCTGTCTCTCTCTCTCTACCTCTATGTCTCTTTTTCTCTCATAAATAAATTAAATATTTTATAAAATGTGGTATTCCATTCTATGCCCAATAAAAAGTATAATAAGCACAAGTTCTAGCCACTTTAACTACAAAGGCGTGCATTCAAGCCCCTTCCTCAGTTCTACAATGCAATACAGAGCTAGCTGGTAAGAGTAACTTATCACAAAAGCATTTAAAAAGGAACAACCGTATATTTTAAAGGTTTGTATGTGGCGCAAACTGAATGGAAGAGGAATTGCAGCAATGATTCATTAATGCCAAAAAATACATGTTACACACTGAGTTCATTCTGTCACATAACTGCAGTGTCCTTCCTCATAGCATGAGCCTCAGTCAGGCCGACTGGACACCGAGTTCATTCTGTCACATAACTGCAGTGTCCTTCCTCATAGCACGAGCCTCAGTCAGGCCGACTGGACACCGAGTTCATTCTGTCACATAACTGCAGTGTCCTTCCTCATAGCATGAGCCTCAGTCAGGCCGACTGGACACCGAGTTCATTCTGTCACATAACTGCAGTGTCCTTCCTCATAGCACGAGCCTCAGTCAGGCCGACTGGACACCGAGTTCATTCTGTCACATAACTGCAGTGTCCTTCCTCATAGCACAAGCCTCAGTCAGGCCGACTGGACACCGAGTTCATTCTGTCACATAACTGCAGTGTCCTTCCTCATAGTACGAGCCTCAGTCAGGCTGACTAGCCCTCCAGCAAAAGAAAGGAAAGGAAAGAAGAGGAAAGACAAGACCCTCTACAGGTCAGCTAAGTTCACCTAACACTAGCCCCTAATTTCCAACATGCACTGGGTCTAGAGAGGACAGTCCTGTAACTCAACTATGGGGATTTCTGCCTAAATTTTTTGCTGGATACTAACAGTTCAGCTTGTACTGCTCCCGACAATGACATCTTTTCAGTGACTCACTTAGAATGTCCGTGTGGCTTACTAGAAAAATCCCAGCTCACAGCATCATCCCTTTTCCAATGACCAGGTCCCTTTGGGAATGACACAAAGTAAGCACAGTGAGACACTGAGGCCGAGTTGGCATGGGGTCCCAGAGTCTGCACAAGTGGCTGCGCTCAGCGTTGGGTGTCATTGGGAGCCCTGGGAACATCTGGCAGTGCCTCGGCCCTGGCCTGCCCCCGTTCAAACGTCTCCGTGGACGATGTAGCCGTTTCCCCTGACTGCAGGCCGGGGACGCGACGCACGTCCTCCCTGGCGTCGAGCCCTCCACACTGCTGCCCGGCCCAGGAAAGCGCCCTTCTAAAGCCACACCAGGAGTAAATGCAGAGGAACTACCAGCTGCTGGCGTTTCTCTTTCTAAAATTATTTTAAAATATTTTATTTCTTTATTTGAGAGAGAGAGAGGAGGAGGCAGAGAGAAAGAGAGAATGGGCGCGCCAGGGCCTCCAGCCACTACAAACGAACTCCATGCACCCCCTTGTGCATCTGGCTTACGTGGGTCCTGGGGAGTCAAACCGGGGTCCTTAGGCTTTCCAGGCAAACGCCTTAACTGCTAAGCTGCTGGCATTTCTAGAACTATTCTGCTGCCTGTCCCAGGAAAGTGCCCTTCTAAAGCAACACCAGGAGTGAATGAAGAGTAAGTAACTTATTCATGGGTTAGTCCCGAGCTTATGACATGTGGCCAGCTTTGGAAGTACTTTTCTCTCACTCAAGTACCCCGAGAACCTGAACCCATCAAGACAGCTGGTTCTTCAGACACTGCGCAGAACTCTGGGGAACAAGTGAATTTTCATTACAAAGCTGCACTCCAAATTTTGCCTGGTTTAACCTTAGGAAGGAAAAACAAGGTTCCAACATACATATTTCTCTCTGGCGGAAGAAATCGAACACTGCAGTGCTCACAACCACCTTACAGCACACTTTAGTTCTGCACGAGCCAGCTGTCACACTTTGTGTGAGTGTGAAAACTAATATTAAAGACATTGCTCTTTAGAGGTCAGAAAAATGACATGGCACAGATCAATGATAATATGACAACTGTATTTTTCTCATAATTTCATTAGTTTAAAATTATTACAATCGGAGTTCACTGTAACTTACATAAGCACACTGGGCTTTTTCTTTTCTTTAAAGGAAAACAGAACAGAAGGAAAAGGCAATGTTTGAAACGCTCCACCTTGATCTAAGTAACGATGAGAGGAAGAGGAAAAGGGAGAGAATGGGAAATTCACTGAGCAATATGCTTAACAACTGTACAATTTACTAATTATAGGCTATACTTTGGTAGGATTTTTTTTTTTTTTTTTTTGAGGCAGGGTCTTACTCTAGCCCAAGATGACCTGGGATCCACTATGTAGACTCAGACTGGCCTTGAACCCACAGCGATCTTCCTACCTCTGCCTCCCAAGTGCTAGGATTAAAAGTGTACTCCACCATGTCCAGTTTTCTTTTCTTTAAGGAAAGAGAGACAAAGATAGGGTTAAGGGTAGTATTTCTATTTTCATTAAACAAAAGTTTGTGGAGTACCTTCCTTTATTCTAGACATAATAAAAGGCATAAAGTGTATGACAGTAATTTAGACACAGTCATCAGCTTTATAGTGCTGATAAAACTAATGGTTGAGAGGCAAGTGAACAAGAAATCACACTGCAGTGTGTGATGAGCATTGTGACAAGAGTGACACTGGGACTGGGAAGCCAGGGTGAGATAACTAAGTCAGTTAGACTCTCTGGAGCTTTTGTTTATTTTTATTTATTTAAGAGAGATAAAGAGGTAGATAGAGGATGGATGCACCAGGGCCTCCAGCCACTGCAAACAAACTCCAGATGCATGCGCTACCTTGTGCATCTGACTTACATGGGTCCTGGGGAATCGAACTTGGGTCCTTACGCTTCATAGGCAAGCACCTTAGCATCTAAGCCATCTCTCTAGCCCCTCTGGAGCTCTCAGATGGTCATTTCATCCATACAACGAGCTGAAACAGGCTATACTTTATTATTAAGGTCAAAATATCCATTTGCTTCTCCACACTACCAGAAGGACAACAAATGTGAAAACGTCTCCATCATGAGACACGCGAGGACCTTCCACAGGGTGTCCGTAACAGTCACTTCCTGAGAACCACAGTGAGCCGAGGTCCACGGGGTTCGGTCTGTGGGGTACCTTAGCGCGCTGCAAAGGGCTCTGAAGGGAGCCAGCGAGGCAAAGGAGGCCGAGAACCATGGGCACTTCAAGCTGCCCTTAGACAACAGGCAGCTCTTCACAGAAAGTAAATCAGTTAATCTTTAATTAATCCCTCATCAAAACAAGTCCTCAGAGGCTGGGGAGATGGCTCAGTAGTTAAAAGCACGTGCTTGTAAAGCCTACCAGCCTGTATTTTATTCCCCAGCACCCACATAAAGCCAGATGCATAGAGTGGTATGTGTTCATTTGCAGTAGAATGAGGCCCTGGCACACTGATACTCACTTTCTAATTCTCAGCCTATCTCTAGTGATACAAAATAAAAATATTAAAAAACAAAATGCTTCCCCTAAGGGGGGAAAAACAGCTTCTTCAAATGCTTAGTGTGTGATAGAAGTCATTCAGGAAAAAAAAAATGCTCAAAAGAAAAAAAATGTACTTAAAGATGAGAAGGAACCGTGATGAAGAAAGACATCCTAAGAATGGGGTAAGTGCACTCTAAGAAACCCCCTGTTCCACGCAGTCACGGCACGAGCAGGCAGGGACAGCAAACGACCAGCGACCAAGTTAGGCCCTGAGCGGCCGCACACATCTTGCCGGAGTGGCAACCCCGCGGTGCCACCTCTCCCCGCATGGCACGCAGCATGCAGGACAGCCCTGGCTCCACACCTACAAAACGGTCGGAGACGTGCACAGCAAATAAACTTAGGCAATCAGAAAGGGCCCACAAATGGGCTCAGATCACAGGCAGTGCAGACCCGTGTGAGGGGGGCGGCCCAGGCTAAGAGAACACCCCACGCCCTCTACCTGTCGGCCTTCAGGAAGAGGCTGGGCGGGAGCTCCGTCAGCTGGTTGTGCTGCACGTCCAAGACCTCCACCGACGTCCTCTCCAGCCTTTCAGGCAGCCTGGCTAACTGGTTGTGGCCTGCCAGCAACTTCCGGAGACTGCTGTTACAGAACAAGCTACAGAACAGGGACAGAAGACAGAGGACCGCTTAGAACTAGTTTGGGATGAAGACTACAGTATTTAAATCGGTCTCTCCAAAACTCATACATGAATTCTGAACCACCACAGGGTCATTTTGATATAAACCAGGAGCTGTTTTTTATCTTAATACTGTCTGTATTTTAAAAGAGTATGGGAAAAGCCATGAAAAAGGACTTTGTGCACGGAAGATGAATTTAGTGAAAAAACAACTTCCTAGACATCAGTGCTGATGGGCTCGGTTCTGTTGGGTCCACTGGCAAGCTTTTCAAGGAGGCATGCTTCCCCAGCCATGCAGTCTGAGCAAACACAGCTGAACAATCTTGCTACCATAAAGGAGGCGTCTACCCAACCAAGCTTTTATAACTACAACCAAGAAGATGTGACAGTTTACTTCAGTTGTATCTGACAATCTTAATCATTTTTACCCTCAGTACCTATACAGTTTTGGGTTGTCTAGTTTAATCCTACACTAAACCACACACTCCCTCCTAAAGGGAGCAAAATGCCCTGAATCCAGTCTTCTTGAGTATGAATGATTGGCTGCAGTTGTTTTTTTTTCGTAAGGGTTATCGGAATTGTAACACATGTTGCACACTGATTAATCTCATGACAATCTCCTTTACAATCACTTCTGAAGGCTGCAAAAACAGTAAGGAATAAAACAGGGCCTGCACTTAAACATGGGTATCTGGGGGCTATGAATAAGGCTGGGATACAGCTTACATCACTAGTCACTTTAAGACTTCATTTACATTACTTAACAAAATTAAGCTTCCTTGCCAACTTCTCATGTTCTACTATACATATACTTGTATGCGGTGTACAACACGACATTTTGCTATACACGTTACAGAACGGCTGAGTTAGGGTAACTCACATGTGCATTATTTGAGGTATCTATCATTTTTTGGTAGCGAGAACTTGAAAGTACTATTAATAACTTTCAAGAATATGGCTTCATTAATTCTAGTCACCACATTTACAAAGACCTTTTGAGCTTGTTTCCTGCCTAATGGACACTCTGTGTCTGTCTGTTAAGCCACAATTATTGGCACATCATTATTCAAGTTAAACATCAGAACTAAGTTCTTAGCCAGGCATGATGGCACACAGCAACAATCTCACTACTTAGGAGGCCGAGGCAGGAGGACTACATGCCAGCCTAGGCTACGTAGTAAGAACTTGTCTTAAAAAAAAAAATCCAGTCTTTGCTCACAAAGATGCTGGCACCCTGTCTCCGTCACTGATGTCATGGGTCGCACCATTCAAGGTAATGTGACTGTAGGTTTAGAGGCTGATGGGACAGATGACACAGGACAGCTGTGCGTCACAGGCAGCCTGTCGTGACCTCTTCATCCCAGTAATTCAGCATTTTGTTCATTATCTATCTTTATGTTTTATCCTTAACATTTAGAAAACTTAAAGATGAAAACGTTAAAGGTGAAAAAATGTTACCTTGATCTTTCAATAAAAACTTGTCAAAGTAGGTTTGAGCAACTAGAGGATGAACAGCAAATGCTAATCAGATGCCATTCAATACTTCTGGATGCACCCACGCATTCAAATATTCTTTCCCTTTAACACATTTCCACCTCTAAATAATAATAATTTCATTAAATCCACTACACACCCACTTCTCGGACAATACAGCACTTGGCATTTGCTTTGAATTTGTTTAGATCTCCCCCAAAGTATATACTGGCAAAGAGCCAATCTAAGATTAATGGACTTTGGGGAAAATTGGTAAAATATAGTTATCTTGTTTGTATGTAAATGGGAAGTCTTTGTACCCTCCAGTGAGGCAATGGTTTTAGTCACTAATGAGCTATTCGTTTGGACTGGTGGATCAGAAAGAGGAAGAGAGAAAACAGAAAAATAGAAAGGTAATGGTAATTTTTTTTCCCAATTATTATCCCACTAACAGTAGCCCATTTTTATTCTCAGTTTTTCTCTATTAAAAGCACTGGGCAAAGTTCTGTGCCTATTTTTCGTTCCTTCTATCTGTCTGCTTCTTTTAAAATCTCTCTTTCTCTCTCTCTGATGGGCCACATAAAGGTCACCTAAATGTTCTGTTAACATAAATGCAGACGGTATCTACAATTGGGTCAAATTTACAGGTAGTATGCATGGTTAAGGAACAAAGAGAAAATAAGTGATCTTTTGAGGGACTGAAGGTCTGTCTTAGAGCTCTTTATGAGGTGAATTCTAACACAGTGTTGTGTTACCAAACACAACGTACAATACATATGTAATCTTAAACTCTCTAGTAGTCAATCTATTACTTGACTAGCTGCACCTAAAATACTTTATAATTTATATCATTAATAGTTTGCATGCAGTATATATTTCATGTTTACGAAACCTCCTAATGAGAGCCAGTCACATCCCAGGGGCTCCACAGGCATGTGGCTAATGCTGAGTGATAACTACCTCAAGTCTAATGCCTCTACTAGGCTATCAAGCATGCACAGCTCACAATCCTGGTTCCTTCAAGAAAGCAGAGGAATATCTATCTTATACTTAGAGAGAATGGGCATGCCAGGTCCTCAAGCCACTGCAAACAAGCTCCAGACACATGTATCACCCTGTGCATCTGGTACTGGAGACTGAAACCTGGGTCCTCAGGCCTCACAGGCAAGCACCTTAACTGCTAAGCCATCTCTCTAGCCCCTATCCTATACTTTCAAGGATCATGTAAAAGTAACCTGAAAGTTTCAAATAAAATTTACTTCAAAATGGTAACATGTCATTGATATTTAGCAGTGTATTGTCAAGAATGACTCTCATTTTTTTTTCTGTGAGTGGTTAAAAATGTTGGAAATAACTAGACCTAAATTACAGTAGCCACTGAGCATAAATGACTTAAATTAGATGGATTAAAAGTAGATGAAACGAAAGCTATGCTCCCTGGACAGAAGAGCCACATCTGCAGTGTCAGCAATTGGTCCCTCAGAGATGGAGCCTTGAGCCATCACAGAGGGGTCACGGGACAGCCGGGAACTCCTCCTCTGGTTAGTAACTGCCTGGCTATCCACTGCTCCAGTAATATTTTGTGCTACAATTAGTCAACTTGAAAAAAAGATTTCTGTATCTATGGTTACTAGAACTCAGCACATGGCACCTTTGAAAATCCTGCCATGAAAAAGAAAATTGTGAAAAAATAACAACAAACTTTAGGAGAAAGAAGGAAGGAGTTGGACCTATTCCAAATTTCAAACTAAGGAAGAAAATGAAAAAAGAAAATCAACTTTGGTCTTTACCAGTTTAATGACCAAACATTCTCTACTGCCTTGTACCCTACCTCTACCCAACTTTTATTCTAGAGAAAATAAAAATGATTTATGTGCAAGGTAGACATGTTACGTCAGCAGACAGAACAGAAGCGTGTGGGAGCATTAAGACCTCGAAGGTAAGCCTCTCAGTGTTGGGATGGTTTCTTCTGGTCATGTACAACCCTCCACCGCAGACCGCCGGCGAGTCTCTGCAGTCAGCCTAGGAGTCGGCGGCTCACTTTGCTCTACGGCCCATGAAGACACACGGGTAAGGAATACCTACTCAGAGCGTTATGTAACAAGCCAGCAACATGCCAATCAGCAGCTTTCACTGTTCATTTACTGTGAGCTTCTCTCACGTGAACTACAACACTTACCGGGCAGGAAGTTCACATATTTGATTATGGCCAATATCCAAAACTTCTAATTTTCGGCTTTCGCATACCCACTCAGGCACATTTTCTAAGCAGTTCCTAAATGTAAAAAATATGAAATTACTTTTTTTAAAATTTGACAACAAATGTGGTTCTATGCTGAAAATAATTACAAAGAAGAACTGAAATTTTCAACAAAATACAATAAACACAAATCACCAGGGGATGTGCAATCACTTTATTTCTAAAAGCAAGAAGAATTATGAGAGAAGAAATAAAAATAAAAAAAAAAAGACCATAGACACAGCATTACGTCATCTCTAAACTCTAAAAAGAATTCTAAATCTCCAATTACTTCCTAGTAAGTCCAAAGACAGGTTTAGGGAGAGGATGTTTTCTACTGGGGAAAAAACCCTAAGCCATACATAGACTTCCAGTTAAGTCAAATAATCAAATGAGCTGGGCGTGGTAGTGCACGCCTTTAATCCCAGCACTTTGAAGGCAGAGGTAGGAGGATTGCTATGAGTTTAAGGCCAGCCTGAGACTACATACTGAATTCCAGGTCAGCCAGGGCTAGAGCAAGAGCCTACCTTAAAAAAAAAAAAAAAGATTGAATGATATAGCTTTAGGTTTCAAATTTACATTTTCATCATTAACACTAAGATATGTCCCAGGTCTACTTGGCATCATGCAAAGAGACAAACAAGAAGAGTAAGAACTGAAAAGATGCATCGACAGTTAAAACTTAAGAGTTGTTTGAAACCTTTACTTGGATATTTGATATAACTAGAGTTGCTAGAAACAAGCAAACTAAACTACTGGACTGTATTAGATGATCTTCCTATCAGACAAAGTATATTTGAAAGTGTCCCTAGTCAAACATAAGTAGCCTTTCACCTTCTTTTTAAAGTAGGCATAAAGAAAAAATGGCCTGTGTACTATGATTAAAACCTAGCCCATACATATGCCAGGCAATCACCTAACTACTGAGCTACACCTTCCCTCTTGATGTCTTAATGCACAAATAGACAATTCTGCTTGGGGCAAGGATGGTAAGATATTAAAGAAAAAAGGAAAATAGTCATGATGTTTGGGTGGTGGAATTGTACACAACTTGAAGATCAAGTTCTATAATTTTGTTACAATTAAAAAAACTTTTAAATCTATTTATTAGAAAGACAGAAAGGGGGGCTGGAGAGATGACTTAGTGGTTAAGGTGCTTGCCTGTGAAGCTTAAGGACTCATGTTTGACTTTCCAGGTCCCATGTAAGCCAGACACACAATGACACAAGTGTGCAAGGTTGCACATACACACAAGGGGCCTCATGCATCTGGAGTTTGATTGCAATGGCTAGAGGCCCTGGTGTACCAATTTCTCTTTCTCACAAATATACATAAAAAACACAGTCTGTAGCTTTGCCAAAAAAAAAAATTGAAAAGGTGGGGGGGAGGCAGAGAGAATGGGTACTCCATGGCCTCTAGTCAATGCAAACAAACTCCAGATGTGCATCTGTCTTATGTGGGTACTGGGGAAATGAACCTGGGTCCTTAGGGTTTACAGGCAAGTGCCTTAACCACCAAGCCATCTCCCTAGCCCTTGTTACAAAATTTTTTATTGGAATATAGAAATAGGAAACATTATATTCAGCTTATCATCTATCTAGGCACATGCTGTTCTGACCCAAAAAGTTAACACTATTTTATTTCATAGTAGTTAGCTCCTAAAGCATCTTAAGTTAGGACAGAAAGTACTCCTTTATAAGGGAAGCCATTCAAGTCTGTCCTAGAGGTTTCGATGAGTACCATTTACCAGTGACATATGAAAAAAACAGACATACTCTATGGCCAGTTCTCTGAAAGAAGTCTGTACAAGGTTTGTACCCCTCTACACAAATCCTTTATTTTATTTTATTTAAAAGGCAAAACCCACAAGAACTTAAGGAAGTAATGTCTGTTAAATAAACTGGGAGAAATTTAATAGAAAATGCATGAAGCAATTCAAAGAATTTTATAGCTAAGCTTTATTAAAATTATAATTGTAATAATTCTCCTAATAGCTGAGAACTGTCAGGACAGCCTTACAAAATTACAATTGATATATTATTAAAGCCTCTAAAGCAGTATTTCATGCTGAAAGTTAAAATTCCCTATCACACTGTAGTTGTGATTTGAGTACAGTGACTGTTAAGGAACACACCAGAAACCACATGCTAAATGACTTAACTAACAGCTGTCCCCTTCACAGCCAGATGCTCTCAAGTGTTCTGAAATTTTGGGTACTTCCTTTGGTATTTCCTTAAAATGAGTTTCAATTTTAGTATGTGGTGGTTTGAATGTGAATATATGTCCCCCATTGCCTCGGGGAGTTTTGATTCAGCTTAAATTTGCAACTTGAGTCTCCAATGGGTGGAGCCCTGCTGGCGAAGAGATAAAGAGGTGTATTACTGGGGGCAGATCTTGTAGCCCAGCCCTCCTAAAGAGTGTAGACAGAAGCAGCTTGAACTCTGGCTGTTGGTTCTGGTGGCTGCTTGCTGGTCTCTGTTATGCCATCTACAGAAGTGAGCCAGCTTCTCCCACCACTGATGGTGTTCCTCTGGATTCTGTAAGCCTGAAATAAACTTTCCTTCCCAGAAGCTGCTTCTTGTCAGGTGTTTGTCCCAGAAATGCAAAAAGTCACTGCAACAATGTGTTAGAATCACTGGCTTAATATGTGTGGCTGTAGACAGCCATATCTCTGCATTATAATACTGGTGGGAACTGGGGTAAACAGGACCTACTGAAGAAAAATCTACATAAAAGATAAGAGGGTCTACCTATTTGAAAATGAGCTAAAAACACAAAAGATTTTCTAAGAGTTCTTGGTGTACACACACAAACAAAAAAATATAGTACTCTTAAAAAAGTAATTAGTTAGGGGAAGGGATGGAGGCGAGGAGTGGTGGGAGGAGGGTTCGTTAAAATGAAAGATGCTATCAGCAAGCCACATGGAATAAGCCCACTTCTTCCTATCTAACTGCTGGGGTGGGTAATGCTGTATGCAGAAGTCATAGATCACTACAAGAAAATTTCAGTGACAGGTGTGGAATACCTTTCAACAAGTTATTGGTCAGGAGACCCCTGACGCCCTAAAACATTACAGACAATTACCAAGGCTCTGGGTTGCCACCAGAACTAGATGGTAACACCCTATTACTAAAGACATCTTGTGCTTGGGATACAGGACACAAGAAATCAAGCTGGAGCTGAGCTAAAAGGCTTCTTTCTCCCTGTTGACCAGCAGCCATCGTGTTGAAAACTATGCAGCCTGTTGGGAGAGAAAAGTCACCAACCATCTTAACCAACAGCGGACCATACAAGCTTCATGGCTGGCCAGCCAGGCCAAATGCACCAATTGGTGCAATGGTGGCACGTCTGTTATGGGGGAAACCAATGGCTGTCTGATTGGATGTGAGAGCCACTTGGTGGGAAGGAATTTCTACCTGATACTGAAAATCTAATCAAAAGCCTATGGCTGGGGAGGTCATAAGCCCTGGAAGGAAACTACTACTGTTGTCTGGCTAAATTGATAAATTATGCCCACCAAAATGCCCTCTAAATACTTGTGGTTATGCCCATGTATCAATGCTACTCTCACTTTTAGTTAGAGAAGCTTCTCTTTTCAAATGGCAGTGAGCACTAGGGTGACTCAAAAGCTCATCAAGGTGCTAAGGAGAAGTGACAGTGGGGTGCTCAGCACAAAGTGAGACACCTCGATCACATCCTCCCAGGCTCAGGAACCACTGCACAGGAGGCAGTGGACAGAATCTAAGAGCCAAAGGAAGGGGAGCCGTGCTCTGCAGTACTGTCTTCCAGACACAAAGTGGCCACGGTATTCAAGATCTCACAGTGGCTGGTGCTACCTACACAAGACCTGCATAATATGGGTGTGGGGATGATGACACCAAAATAGAAGAGAGACTGGCTGGAAAGAGAAGACTCAGTGGAAGTGTTATGGGTAGGGGAAAAATGGAAGGTGCTAAGAGGGGGATTATGATTATGGCATATTGTCTATATGTATGAAGGTTATCAATAAAAAGTTAACATAAAACACATTTATACAATTAAGGAATCATTGGACCTTCAAGTCACCCATAATTTGCCAGTCTTTCAGGCCCAAGTCTGGTGTCCAAATTGGTTCCAGGGCTGAGAGTGTAGCTTGGTGGTAGAAAGCTTGCCTAGCTTTCAGGATGCCCTCCATTTGATCTCCAACTCAGGAAAAACAAAAACAAAAAAGGTATCCCAAAGACACTTTGTTCTTGTATGAACCACAGTATACATGTATTTTAGTGGACTAGAGTAAATACATTTTTAGAGGGTAAGACTATTTAATTTTTATTTGCCTTCAAAATCTATAAAGTCTTATGCATAGGTTTAGACAAAATCACGTAAATAGACCTTAAGCAGATTTAAAAGCTCTCTAGAACTTTTCTTACCTCGAAACATCCATGTATGAAAGAAAATTCGGAACTGGGTAAACATCAAGTTGAACAAGTTCTGGGGGGAAGGGAAACAAACCCATAATAACATTACTATCCAAATGACATTCTCTGTATGTAGAAAACATTACTATCTGAGTGACGTTCTCAATATGTAGAACGCATTACTATCCAAATGACATTCTCTGTATGCAGAAAGCATTACTATCTGAGTGACCTTCCCTGTGTGCAGAAAGCATTACTATCTGAGTGGTGTTCTCTGTGTGTAGAAAGCATTACTATCTGAGTGGTGTTCTCTGTGTGTAGAAAGCATTACTGTCTGAGTGGTGTTCTCTGTATATAGAAAGCATTACTATCTGAGTGGTGTTCTCTGTGTGTAGAAAGCATTACTGTCTGAGTGGTGTTCTCTGTATGTAGAAAGCATTACTATCTGAGTGGTGTTCTCTGTGTGTAGAAAGCATTACTGTCTGAGTGGTGTTCTCTGTATGTAGAAAGCATAACTAGGCACCACTTCCTGGATGCAGCATTCTGTCATGGTGCTTTTTCTTCCACTCTTCGTTCGGCATAGGAAGTATGAAGCCCTGCCCTGGGGGCATCATGGAATGCGTATTCCTCACTCTACTGACACAGTGCTCTAGAGTCACGGATCAGGTCCTCTGATCAGATCTGAAAACTCTTCCCAGGTATATGACTTTGATCTGTGGACAAAGCAGGTCCTAAATGCCCTGCTGTGCTAAACACTTGCCAAGTACTTCACAGGCTTAGCGCTTGTCTGGTTACCCACTGTGGTCCCTGCTAACTGGGAGGGCTTTAGAGTTATCTTCCAGTTACCTTATTTCCTAGATCCAGGAACCCGCCCTGGAGAAGAGGAGTTACAGACTCCGCACCTGTCTGCAGGTTCCAGTAGCTCCCATGCAGCCCCTCCCCAGAGCCTGGAGGAGGAGGGGCTTCCCTCACCCCTGTGCCATCAATGCCTCCCTCCCACCGCACATCTGCTCTCCTAAGACTCCCTTGGCTCTCTGTAGCTTACTGTTCAAGGGGCAACACTTCACTTGATGCAGTACATCCCATTATTACATCTAGAGGTTCAGAATTCCCTGTTTTCTCTGAATAGCTGAACAGATCACATTCAGATTTTTCCTCCGTGTTCATACAGGCTAGCTATTTGAATCCATGAATACCTCGTGCTTAGCCAAATTGACTGCACTGGAATCTGTCTACTTCAGGTCTGAATAAATATTCAGTGAGATGCAAGAAGTACATTAAACAATTCCTTTTTTAAAACCCATGAGTTATGCTATGCACAAAGCAAGTGCTTTATAAACACTGGTACATCCCATAGTAGTAAATTCTTGTTTATTTTTAAAAAATATTTATTTATTTATTTATTTATTTATGACAGAGAAAAAAGCAGAGGGAGAGTATGGGCATATCAGGGCTTCCTGCCACCACAAACAAACCCCAGACTCATGCACCCCTTTGTGCATCTGGCTTTATGTGAACCAAGGCCATCAAGCTTTGCAAGCAAGTACATTTAACTGCTGAGCCATCTCCCCAGCTCATAAATTCTTGTTGCATTCTGTCTACTAACTGCTGGGGACTGAGATCGTCACTCTTGTAAACGTATGCCTATATGGCCTTTTCTCTTCAGGTCCACCATGATTTTTAAGTTTGAAGGAAGAGATCTTATCACATGATTGAGATTCTTGCTTTTATGGTGTTCTTGTGGATAAGTAATTCAGATTTATCTTCAAGTAATTCCTTTGTTAGTAGAACATGAAACTGCAGGTCATGAATGGAGTTCACCATGGGTGTACCTCTCTCCCTCCAGTATTTAACCCTAAGGAAGCCCATGAAGCAGCTCATTTCTCTCCCTTATTTTAAGCAGAAGAAACAAACCAACAGTGGGAGTTATTTATCCAAATATCATACTATGAGACAAACAAGTTAGGAAGCATAAAATCTTCCTTTTTGATTCCTGCAAATACCAAGCCAAGATTGTTCTTTTACAACTTTTAGCATGGCAATATTCACCACTTACTTTACTAACTATGTGAGGAAAGAAAACCTGGGGAGGCAGGGGGCACGCAGCACTGGGCAGCTAGACCAGCTTTGATGTAATCCACGGTACATACCGTTACAAGAAGCATAAAGTGCTTTTAGGAAATAGCCACAAATGTTTAATGTCACCAACTGATTCCTTTCACAGTGCAGAACTTCAATATTATTGAAAATCGTAGCATCGAGTTCACAGAGTTTATTGTCTCGTAGATCAAGCTGAGTGACGTGCTGCAGGAAGTCCACTTCATCGGCAACAAGCTTCCTAATGACGTTCAGCCTTGAGGGGATAGGACATGGACAGAGATGACAATTAGCATAGCTATGAACAAATGCCCACAGTCTAATCTGGTGGGGAAATGAGAGAGGGCTCAAGCTTCACTGTATTACACTCTGTAGGACTTCTTTTCCTCAGCATCTGGCTCTGCCTAGCTGGCTAGATCCACTCAGTATTTTTACTTACAACACCAAGAAATCTGAGCCTTCAACAATGCATCTGAAGCACAATGTAAGCCATGAAAGGTGGACTGAGGACAAGCATATGGATAACTTAGTGAACTTCAGGAGGGCTGGACGGAGCGCAAGCATATTTATATCTTCATGCACGTGGGGGGGGGGGAACCACTCATACGATGACTTCTAAAGAATTAGGTTGTGAAAGTACTGATACCATACTGGAAAGAAAGCAGAAAACAAACCCAGAGCCAGCCATGGAACATACCACAGCTGCAATGAGTACTGGAGTCTCATGAGAGAATACATGAGCAGGTAGACGGGTGGTCAGTATAAAAAGGACAAACTTGGGCTGGACAGAAGGCTCACTGGCTAAAGGCATTTGCTTGCCAAGCCTGACCACCTGGGTTCTGTTCCCCAGTACCCATGTAAATTCAGATGTATAAACGGGTGCATACATCTGGAGTTTGTTTGCAGTCGCCAGAGGCCCTGGTATGGCCATTCTCTGTCTCCCCTCTTACCTCTTGTGGTTAAGCCACTTGCCTGCAAAGCCTAACGACTCAGGTTTGATTCCCCAGTACCCACGTAAAGCCAGGTGCACAGTGGTGCAAGCATCTGGAGTTTGTTTGAGGCGCCAGGAGGCCCTGGCACACCCATTCTCTCTTTCTCTCTCTCTCTCTGCTTGTGAATAAACACAATTTTTTTTTAAAGGACAAGCTAAGAAGTGAGTGTAGGAAAAAAGATAATGAATGCAAGTGACAGACTAGATGGGAGCATCAGAGACGGCAAGGCAAGGCTGAGGATTCTCACCTCCTCAGGTCAGCACAGACAACAAGCTATTTCCCTTATGGAAGATGAAATCAGAGAGCAGAAAATACTGAAAACGCAACTAGGAGGCATTGAGAAATAAGTAACCTGAGGGCAACAATGGAGATAACTCTCAGAAGGAATGAGGCACAGGAAAAGTTGGCAGAACATCACACTGTAACAACTATTTGGCTGCCTGAAGCTGTCAGACAAGCAGTGATGGGCCAGTCTGAGAAAGCTGTAGTACTGAACCAACATGACCATGACACAGTCAGCCCGGGAAAGCTGTAGTACTGAACCAACATGACCACGACACAGTCAGCCTGGGAAAGCTGTAGTACTGAACCAACATGACCACGACACAGTCAGCCCGGGAAAGCTGTAGTACTGAACCAACATGACCACGACACAGTCAGCCCGGGAAAGCTGTAGTACTGAACCAACATGACCACGACACAGTCAGCCTGGGAAAGCTGTGGTACTGAACCAACATGACCACGACACAGTCAGCCCGGGAAAGCTGT
Organism: Dipus sagitta; assembly: GCA_036346955.1. Classification (NCBI taxonomy): domain Eukaryota; kingdom Metazoa; phylum Chordata; class Mammalia; order Rodentia; family Dipodidae; genus Dipus; species Dipus sagitta. Next base: position 54,886,829 of record CM070785.1, read on the forward strand.
GGTACTGAACCAACATGACCACGACACAGTCAGCCTGGGAAAGCTGTGGTACTGAACCAACATGACCACGATAAAGTTAGCTTCCAAGGCAAGACATTGTTGAAAATGTTACTTCCAGACTCTGTAGGCTATAATTCATTCCTCTGAAAACAAACAACACAAGCCGCTCTTCATTACTTTGTGATGCCAAGGAAAGTGCTACAAGCATGCCCCGAATCAGAGGAGCACTGATGTTAAGGACAGTTTAAGACCAAATATTCCTTGTAGTGAATTTCTGCCCTTTAGAGAAGATCATAAAGTCACCAAAGCACAAGGATGAGTGACAGTACAGAGCTAGGATTTGTCAACATGCAAGTACAACATATGGTCTCTTCAAATGTCCTCAAGATGATGTTTTTGGTCCCTCTCATTTTTTGTTCTAGGTTGTGAGATTTAAAAATTGGCCTCCATCCAGCAACTCGCCTATTTCCAAATGTTCACTGGGTTACAAGAATGTGTAAAGTGAATAAAAAGAGAAAAACAAATCTCATCTTAGAAACAACAGGCCATAGGAATTTTAAAAATGTTCCATGTTCCCCCCAAATCATACTCTGAATATCTTTCATAATACCATTATCATCTTCATTCCAAATGACCACCCACCCACCCAACACAAGGCCATTATATTAGTGCTGAAATAATAAAAGCTTTGGTTTGATGAGGAAACAAAAGAAAGTCTATGAGAAAAGTTAACATTCCCACGTGTGGCAGAGCACACTGAAGGAGTGCCATCTTCTGTTCCCTGCTGGCTGCTCCACAGTGATCCATCTGTGCCAGTTCTTTAAGCCTGAGGGCCATGGTCAGGAGGGCACTGTGATGACCCAGAGCTCTGTGGTGGTTAGAGGTGAACACAGTGAAATGTTCCTTATAGCCTGCCACAGTCTAGTGGGGACAATCAGATGCATGTGCAAGTCTGTGTGTGTGTGTGTGTGTGTGTGTGAGAGAGAGAGAGAGAGAGAGAGAGAGAGAGAGATAGAGAGGAGAAGAGAGAGGGAGTGTGTGCATATGTGTACGCAGACATGTGGGGGGGTGAGAGGGAGGAAGAGTGGGAGAGAAAGTGGGTGTGTCTGTGTGTGTGAGAGAGAGAGGAGGGGAGCGAGGGAGTGTGTGTGTGTGCGCACGCGCATGCATGTGTGTGGAGAGAGAGAGAGAGGAGAGGGGGGAGGGAGGGAGTGTGTGTGCGTGTGTCTGTGTACACACACGCATACTGAGGCCAGAGGTCAACGTCAGCGTGTCTGCCTCAATTACTTTCCACCTTGTGTTCTTCCTCTCACTGAACCTGAAGCTCCAATTCCGCTGGACGAGCTGACAAGTGCGAAGGATCCTCCCATCTCCACCTCCTCAGCACTGGGATTACAGGCATGTGCCACCTTGCCCAGCTTTTATGTGGGTTCTGGGAGCTAAACTCGGGTCTTCATGCTTGTGAGGTAAGCACTTTATGGAATGAGCCACCTCCTCAGCCCCCAGATATGCCTTAAAAAATTTAAACTTCAAGAAAGTTTATTAGCCTATTAATAACTGTTAAGGGCTATATCTACTACATGCTAACCCTCAGGGCACCATGCCCACTAAGTGCTAATGCTGGGAGCTCTATTGCTTTTAAACGCTAACCCCTGAGGCTCTATACCTACTGAACGCTACAGTGGGGTTCCAGGGCAGGAAGAGCATTGTGCAGAATGCCTGTGTGAGGGACCCATTTCCTAAACATCTATGTAATCACAGACCCGGTATACCATCCTGTGGCCAACATACAGTATCCAGTTCCTATCACACACAACTTGCCATGCCAGTCTGACAATGCATATACTAGTTGATTACCTGCCCAGTAAGATGAGTCTATCATCAAGGACGTGGATATTGTGGCAATGTTAAATAACTATACATTGAGTCTTACCTATGAGTGTTAACCTCTATACATATCTCACTGGGTGTGGAGATTTGACAGATGTTTTGTATACTGGGTCCTCATCTGGGGCGATTTGGGAAGGTTGTGGAGTCTTGCTGGAAGAGGTATGCTGCTGGGGTAGGCTTTGGGCTAATATATACCAGCTTCAAGGGCAGTCCTTAGAGCTATTTCCATGTGGAAATGTGACCCAGGCTTCCCACTCAGGCCTGTCATGCTTTCCCGGCCATGATGAATGACAACGTGTGTTCTGTGAGTGTGAGACAGCCGAAGTCGGTTCCCTGCATGACTGACAACGTGTGTGCTGTGGGTGTGAGACAGCCGAAGTCGGTTCCCTGCATGACTGACAACGTGTGTGGTGTGGGTGTGAGACAGCCGAAGTCAGTTCCCTGCATGACTGACAACGTGTGTGCTGTGGGTGTGAGACAGCCGAAGTCAGTTCCCTGCATGACTGACAACGTGTGTGCTGTGGGTGTGAGACAGCCGAAGTCAGTTCCCTGTATGACTGACAACGTGTGTGCTGTGGGTGTGAGACAGCCGAAGTCAGTTCCCTGCATGACTGACAACGTGTGTGCTGTGGGTGTGAGACAGCCGAAGTCAGTTCCCTGCATGACTGACAACGTGTGTGCTGTGGGTGTGAGACAGCCGAAGTCAGTTCCCTGCATGACTGACAACGTGTGTGCTGTGGGTGTGAGACAGTCGAAGTCAGTTCCCTGCATGGCTGACAACGTGTGTGCTGTGGGTGTGAGACAGCCGAAGTCAGTTCCCTGCATGGCTGACAACGTGTGTGCTGTGGGTGTGAGACAGCCGAAGTCAAGTTCCCTGCATGACTGACAACGTGTGTGCTGTGGGTGTGAGACAGCCGAAGTCAGTTCCCTGCATGACTGACAACGTGTGTGCTGTGGGTGTGAGACAGCCGAAGTCAGTTCCCTGCATGACTGACAACGTGTGTGCTGTGGGTGTGAGACAGCCGAAGTCAGTTCCCTGCATGGCTGACAACGTGTGTGCTGTGGGTGTGAGACAGCCGAAGTCAGTTCCCTGCATGGCTGACAACGTGTGTGCTGTGGGTGTGAGACAGCCGAAGTCAGTTCTTTACATGGCTCTAGATTAGATTCTGTTACTAACTGCACAGTACAGGCAAGAACAGAGATGAACCTGCCCAAGACTGAATGCGGCTCTCAGTGGCCTCCAACCTTTCGTTAATGGGACTGATTTTAGTTGAGAAAATAACCAAACTGGGCAAGTTAGCATTAAGGACTAACACTTGTATGTTGCTTTATAAAACTCAAATCCATGATAAGCTGTTTTGTCTTTTACGAATTTCTTCCTTGTGCAATAGTTCCCTTTTGTTAGAAATGAGCAGATTCTTAATTATCAGGGATGAGGGCTGAGCATCCATCAAGTAGCAAGGGTTGGGCCAGAAGCAACTGGCTGAAGTTGAGTGTGCTCAGATGCAGAAGACAGGTTCTCCATTTGTGCAGGCGTCAGAGGGGCGGCTGTAGCCACGTGTGGGTCTGGAAGGAGATTTGTGGCAAGCATGGCAAGCTGACGTAAGAGCCACTGGCATGGAAGAATGGGAACCTGAAGGGATTTAAGTAATGAGTGCATTAACGTAAGGAAGTAATGGCGTCAAGGGGAGATGATCAATGAGGAGTGCCTCAGGATAAGAAAAAGATGAGGAAGACGAGGAGCACAAGCCCCACCTTGCTCTCCACTCAATGCAAAGACGTCCAGCCACGCAGTGAAAAGTTAGTGCAAGCTTACAAACAAAGGTAAGGTCTTTAAGACTTACGGTCAAATTCGTCAATAAGAACTTTTTAAAAACAAGCTTTAGGGAAGAGCAAACTCTCTTATTAATCATTTTTCTTCCCTCAAGGTACTAGTTCACCTAAACATCCTGTTGTTCAGCTAATCTCACCAAAATGACTCCAGCCTTCTCCAGAAATCTAAGCTGGCCATTTCAACAGGTGTATTTCTCAAAAACACTTACCTGAGGTCCACATGCTTAATGTGAGGCAATCTTCTTAAAGCCTGCAGCCTGAGTGTCTCCAAACGGTTTCCAGACATGCACAATTTGTCCACAGCAGCCAGCTTCTCCAGGACCTCGGGAATGTCAGTGAACTCGTTGAAGGAAAGACTCAGGTAGCTGAGCTGCCGCAGGTTCTCCAGCTCAGCAGGAAGGGACTGCAGAAAATTCCCATCCAGCAAAAATGTCTGCAAGCTATTAAAGAGAACACAAGGGTTACACAGACACGCTAACATTTCCCATGTTCCTGTCAACACACAAGTTTCATAAATAAAGATCATGGTGTTAGAAAATGTGCTGCTCTTTGCAAAACGTGCAAAGACAGGGCTGAAACAATAATGGGCAAGGAGGGAAGATCAGAATTGAGCACTGCACTGTTTATTAAAAATGGAATCCCTGGGGTTGGAGAGATGGCTCAGAGTTGTCAAGGGCCTTGCCTGCAAAGCCAAAGGACCCAAGTTCATTCCACAGTACCCATGTAAAGCCAGAAGCACAAAGGTAACACATGCATCTGGAGTTTGTTTACAATGGCTAGAGGCCCTGGTGCAACCATTCACACATGCGCTTTCTCTTTCCGCCTCTGTCTCTTTCAAATAAATAAATATGGAATTACCACTGCTGGGTGTGGCGCACGCCTTTAATGCCAGCAATCGGGAGGCAGAGGTAGGAGGATCGCTGTGAGTTCGAAGCCACCCTGAGACTACATAGTGAATTCCAGGTCAGCCTGGACTAAGTGAAACCCTACCTCAAAAAACAAACAAACAAAAAACAAAAGACAAAACAACAAAAAAAGGAATTACCAATTTTCTCAAGTTGGATAGGCATAAATAGGGAAAACCAGCTAACTACAAGTGAACCAGCTCAATTATCCATCCTTCTTTATTGTATCTTGTACCTAAGTTCCATGTCTTAAAAGTCAATTTAACCTGGAAAACAAGAAAAGCCACTCTTCCCCCACAATTAGGTATACCGTCCACTGGGAACTTCAGTTAAAAACAATGGTCATTCAATTTTTACAAGACTCTAGAGTCTCCGTGCTGACACGCGGGCTCCACACAGAACACACGATGCTGATGGCTAGATGTGAAGCCAAGTCTTGCATGACCAGCACCGCACGCTGACTAACGTAACGTGCGGCGGCGGCGCCCCACGGAGGGTCGAGAGCACGCACTTGGGCATGGCTCCGGCAGCCGCTGGCACCGCACGCTGACTAATGTAACGTGCGGCGGCGGCGCCCCACGGAGGGTCGAGAGCACGCACTTGGGCATGGCTCCGGCAGCCGCTGGCACCGCACGCTGACTAACGTAACGTGCGGCGGCGCCCCACGGAGGGTCGAGAGCACGCACTTGGGCATGGCTCCGGCAGCCGCTGGCACCGCACGCTGACTAACGTAACGTGCGGCGGCGCCCCACGGAGGGTCGAGAGCACGCACTTGGGCATGGCTCCGGCAGCCGCTGGCACCGCACGCTGACTAATGTAACGTGCGGCGGCGCCCCACGGAGGGTCGAGAGCACGCACTTGGGCATGGCTCCGGCAGCCGCTGGCACCGCACGCTGACTAATGTAACGTGCGGCGGCGCCCCACGGAGGGTTGAGAGCACGCACTTGGGCATGGCTCCGGCAGCCGCTGGCACCGCACGCTGACTAACGTAACGTGCGGCGGCGCCCCACGGAGGGTCGAGAGCACGCACTTGGGCATGGCTCCGGCAGCCGCTGGCACCGCACGCTGACTAACGTAACGTGCGGCGGCGGCGCCCCACGGAGGGTCGAGAGCACGCACTTGGGCATGGCTCCGGCAGCCGCTGGCACTTCTCGCAGGGCGTTGCACGACACGTTCAGCTCGGTCAGGGTTGGGATGCTGCAGACTGCTAGCGGGAAGTCCCCCAGGTGATTGTTGGAAAGGTTGAGGCTCTTCAGCTTGGTGAACCTATCATAACAAAACAAAAGGGGAGCAGAAACAAGAGTGAGGAAAGGGAACAGCACAGAGCTTCAGCCGACTTCCGCTCCCGCGTACTGAGAGCGCAGGCGGCACAGCCAGAGCGCATCTGCTCCAGCGCCGGGCTCTGCCCGAACTGCACGTTTGCAGATGCGCTGCTCTGACGTCAGCTTGAGCATCGGCGGAGGCACGTTCTGAGAGAAACATTTTTGCTATGCTGCAGCCCGCAGGCTTCGCACACTGAGAAACGGTCCTGTCCTTGCGAGGACGGCTAGGGCGTGGGTAGAGCTGGGACAGCTCCAGTGGCCCAGACAAGACAAAACTTCGGCTCCCGTCTCTCAAGCCAAACCGGGAGGACGTGTGGAAGCAGCGCAGCACTCTCCTGGACAGTGGACAGCCAGGGCTTGGTGGCTTTCAAACTGAAGAACCAGTCACCACCCCGTCTCACCTCAGACCAGCCCGGGTGGCGGGCCTCACCCTTCCTGAGAAGAAGCCCCGTGACCCCATCTCACCTCAGTCCTGCAAGATTTACCCTTGGTCTGCCTTGGAAGTCTCCTGAACACTCTCCATCCAATCCAAGCGGTCTTGCTCAGGAGTCCAAAGGCAGACTTTCCTAACTCTTTATCCCAGCCCAGCATCTCCTTCCATCTGTCCTGTTTTCTCAGTTGCCCAAGCAACTCAAGAGACAGCAGACGCTACCTTCCATGGACAGCTCTCTGAGCACTAGAACACGTGCGACCTGTGCATTTCTACAAGATGACATCAGATGGGATCAGTCTTGCAGACTGGCCCAGCCAGGCACTCTGCACTCTGCCCAGGGTGACACACACATTGTCACAAGACCTATTTATTTACTAAAATAAAATGTTAAGCTTCATTCTAAAAAGGTGAAGAAAGCTGACAGTGCACCTACTTGACAACGTGTAATTTTACTTTCATTTTTTAAAACTTTTTACTGGCAACAAGTAAGAGTGTGTGTGAGTGAATGCTGGCACGCCAGGGCCCCTCGCTGCTGCCAACAAACCCCACTTTGTGCATCTGGCTTTACCTGGGTACTAAGGAATCAAACCCAGGCTGGCAGGTTTTGCATGCAAGTGCCTTTAACTGCTGAGCCACTTCCCCAGCTCCATTTCCATTTTTTGACATCAGCTGTTTGCTTGGATGGATGAAGATAGACCTACTAGCATTTTAAATTGGGGAAAAAAGAGGAAAGAATTATTACTTAACATCAATCATCCTTTTTAAGTTGCTTGCTTTCTAGTGTGTGTGTGTGCACTGTTTGTGTATGTATGAGTATGTGAGTGCCATGGTGCATGTGTGGAGGTCAGAGGACAACCTTGTGTGTGTGTTTGGGCATGTGTGTGCCATGGCGCATGCGTGGGAGGTCAGAGGACAACTCTGGCCGTGGGCCCTCCTGCTCCACCTGTGTGAGACAGGATCTCTCTTGTTTACAACTGAAGTGCTGGCAGGCTTGCTGGCTCCTGACCTTCCAGACCCACATGCTACTGCACGCAGCTTTACCTGGGTCCTGGGGACTGGAACTCCAGTTGTCAGGCTTGGAGAATCCTTAGTTTTTCTTTGGTAACTTTACCCATTTGACCTGATTAAAAGCAAAGACTTTACCCTGTACCTTATCTATGACCCCTGAGACGCAGGTGGGAGCAAACCTGCAGGCAGCGCGGCGGAGGCCTTTTCTCCACTGGCTGGAAAGAACGGAGCCCCGCTCCCCTGCACCAAAGTCAGGGAGACGACAGCGAAACACGCCGACGCTCGCACACTGTTCCCTCCCGGCCTGGCCTGTGTCACTGTGACGTGTGCTGGGTTTTCTGCCTTTCTTAGTACTTAGTCACTCTATCCACTCTCAAATACATGTTCAACATTGTGGTTTCTTTTAAATTAAGTTATGCAATGTGGCTGTATATACTAGTGTATGTTCAGGAAATAAAACCAAGTAAGCAGTGTGATAACTACCTGAGCTTTAGCTGCATTTAATATTTAGCTATTTTTCCTCCATGAACCGGAAGTATATATGAAGGAAGTTTCTGTTTCAGTTGGTTTTGGTGCTGGAGAATGAACCTAGGACCTTGGTCCTATTAATTACAAGCACTACAACTGGGTCATAATGTTCACCCTGGCCGTTCTACAGTGCAAGCATATTCCAAGTGATCTCAAAATGAGTGTCACAATGATACCTAAGAAGAGGAAACCATTACTTGTTTTAGTCAATGAGTCAAAGAAAAATCACTACTATTTTCTTGAACTATTATTATTATTTTAGCAGCACTGGAGACTGAACCTAGAGCCTTGCACACACAGGCAAGTGCTACATCCCCAGCCCATTTACTTAAGTGAATTACTATTCACCAAAAGAAGGTCAATTTAAAAAGATGCTCCAAGTAAAAAGACTTTTATTTCAGAATAACAGTCCCTGTTTAACTTCTGTTTTCCCTGTAGGAGAACAGGCTAATAGACTGGAAATTAGGAGGCCTCGGGTACTGAGTCATGAAGGAGCGACTTGAAGACTGAGCTAAGCCTCGCCCTGGGCTGCGTCCTCACTGCGGTCAGTTAGGAAAAGCACAGTGGCCCCCGCCACTGGGGAGTCGCCAGGCAGCCGCAGCCAAGAGTTCACTGAATCTGCTCCCATGAGGAGACTGCTGTTATTACACACCAAAATAACGCATGCTCATTTCAGCAAGTCAAAACAGGCGTGTAGAGAAAAAGGAAGAGTCTCCCCAACTTCCTGACAATTCCTACTCATGCATGTTGATATTTTAGTTATTTATTGGTGCGTATTGGTGCTTTATCCATTGTGAAAACCAAAAGGTCCTGACAAAAATGAAAAGCTTTTACAATAACTTGGCGGCAAATCTGACCTAAACTGATTTGAATATTCACTTGTTCTCCTAGAGACTTAAAGCTGTTTATCAGCTGCAGCCCTAAGCCGGCCGGCAGGGTTACAGTGTACACACAGTGTGATCTTCACATAAGCGGAACAACCCTGAAATATGAATACAACTGGCTTTACAAGTTGTGGGAAAGGAACTTGAACTTGTATTTCTAAAAGTGTAGCTGGGGCTGAAGACAGGGCTCAGCAGCTAAAGGTACTTGCTTGCAAAGCTTGGTAGCCCAGGGTTCAATTCCCCACTACCCAAAGTACAGCCAGACACACGGCAGACACAGTGGCATATGCATCTGGAGTTCACAAGGCCGACATAGTGGCATGTGCATCTGGAATTCATTTGCAACACCAGAGGTCCTAGTGCTCCCATACTCACTCTTTCCCTCAAATAAATAAAATAAAAATCATTTTTAAAAAGTCATATACAAAAATTATATTTTCAAACAGTGCAAAACTCAAAAAACAATGGTGTACATATCCAATCTCCCAACAGCCACAGGAGAGGGTCCCCTTCCCTGAGTATTGGCAATGCTTCATTTGTTTCCCAGTTCATGGACAAAACAAGGTGGTGGCCGGTCATTTGCATTCATCTCTTTTCAGTGGAGGAATGGTACTGCAGGTCTGCTTTGGCACACACATCTGCATCACCTGCCCACTTTCCTTCTGGGCTCCTGAAGGCTAGCAGCACACACGGCTGTGTCCTGCATGCGACCCCCCCCCCCCGCCCATTTAGCTTTCCCTCTCTTACTTGTGCCATACACTGATTTTGAGTTCTTTACTGAATTAAGTTTGGCAATCTTCCTTATGGGCTTTAGTTTTTAATCTTATTTACAAAGAAAGTGTTCTTATTGTACCCCAAAGTGGCACCAAGTACTTACATTCTCTTCTAAGATTTACATTGTTTATGAGTGACATCTTTAACTGCCAAGCCATCTCTCCAGCCTGACATTTTTTAATCTTAATTCTGTCTTACATTTAGGTTCTATTAGCTTTTTCAGTTAGTGAACAAAACAGTGTGTTTCCTCACGACATTTTCGTAGCTGTCCTCCTTGCGTGTAGCCCGCATGCGCCCGGCCCTCCGCCAGCGCCCGTCTGCTCTCATGGGCTTCACTTCTCGCAGGCTGACTCCTCCTGGACGGTAAGTACGTAAGCATCATGCACTAAATCATCTTCTGACGGCTGTTCGGGTGGTTGTTTTTTTTTTTTTAATTTTTTAAATATTTATTTGAGAGAAAGGGGAAATTGGCACACCAGGGTCTCCAGCCACTGTGAAGGAACTCCAGGCACATGAGTCACCTTGTGCATCTGGCTTATGGGGTCCTGGGGAATCAAGCTTGGGTCCTTAGGCTTCGCAGGCAAGCGCCTTAATCGCTGAGCCACCCCTCCAGCCCAGGCTGTCCAGTTTTCAAACACTGACTCATTGCGCGGATGAGCAAAGCTTCCTAAGGCAGAGGAGCTGGTAGGCTTGGATAAAGGTCGGTGACATCCCTTCCCTCCTCTCTCCAGGAGAGCTCCGCACCATCTCTGCTGCGGCTCCCCGAGCCCACCAGCAGCTCTGGGATCACCTTATAGTTCTGAGCTGGTCAATGCTTCAAGATTATCAGCCTCACAGAAAACCTTTTTCTCTTTAAAAGGATCGGTTTTGGGAAAATGAAGATTTTTTTTATCATATCTATTAAGTGCACCTGACCCTAAGAAACAATCCTTAGGTAAATGAGAGACGTCTTCACACTGCCTCTTCTCCTGTGGCATGGTATTGGCTTGTGAACTTAGTCCTGTGACTTCACATTTCTGTTCTATGCAGGTGTGACACACAGCAACACACACATGCTACAAAATGTATGCCAGAAGGTAGGCAAGAGGGAAGAGAGGAGGCAGAGGTCAGCTCCGCAGATGAGAAGGGAAGAAGAAATGCCCTCCCCTCACTTCTACTTGGCCGGTGTGGTGCGGGCACGGGGAACCCCGGCTTCTCTGGGTCAAGCCTGGGCGCCACTGGGCCACCCACTCCTCAGCAGGCGCGTCAGCTCCTTAGGGTTCCGGCTCTGCTCCCTGCAGCCGGCACGCCTGCCCCGTCACTGAACTCAGCTCTTCTGTTCCCAGCGCTGCGCTTTTCCAGGCACTTCTTCACAGCCTCTGAAGCGACCCCCCCCCCCCGAACGGATGCGCGTCCATCTGTTCCAAGGACTCAGCAGCCCACTGGCTTCATTCAGTTCACTCGCAGGGAGCATCCGCCAGTCTTGCCAGGCAGCGCACAAATGCTAACGTGGCACACGACCAGCTTCTCAAGGCTGGAGCCAAGATAAACAGAAACCGCCCTATCCTAAATCTTATCGCCATAAATGAGGCCTGGTGCAAGTGAAATAAACACACCTTCTCATCTGGCTAGAAAGCAAAAACAAACACATGCATATTTTGCTTGGGCTACAATTTAAATTTACAGCTACAAGAGGATTTCATCAAAAACAGCAAAAGAATTTCTATAGATGCTAAAAATTACAGTAAGTATACCAGGGCTAAAACACACAAACCAGTGTAAGTATACCACGTCTAAAACCACACTACATGCCCTGTGTGTATTAGACCCTGAACTCGAGTGTACCACATCTAAAACCACTGTCCATGTCCTGCGTGTATTAGACCCTGAACTCGAGTGTACCACGTCTAAAACCAGAGTACATGTCCTGTGTGCATTAGGCCCTCAGCTCAAGTGTACCACGTCTGGAACCAGAGTCCATGTCCTGTGTGCTTTAGACCCTGAGCTCAAGTGTACCATGTCAGAAACCACAGTACATGTCCTGTGTGCTTTAGACCCTGAGCTCAAGTGTACCATGTCTGAAACCACAGCACATGCCCTGTGTGCATTAGACCCTGACCTCAAGTGTACCACGTCTGAAACCAGAGTCCATGTCCTGTGTGCTTTAGACCCTGACCTCAAGTGTACCACATCTAAAACCAGAGTACATGCCCTGCGTGCATTAGACCCTCAACTCACGTGTACCACATGTGAAACCAGAGTACATGCCCTGTGTGCACTAAACCCTGAGCTCAAGTGTACCACATCTAACCACAGTCCATGCTCTGTGTCTGTTAGACCCTGAACTCAGGCATACTACGTCTGAAACCAGAGTACAGGCCCAGCATGCATTAGACCTGGAGCTCAAGTCCCAGATCAAAAACCTCACAGGCATAATTTTTCTGAAGTCACTCCCCAAAATTAAGAACACTCAGTGCTAACAATAATTACAACGGACTTACTACTGTAATGGCAAATTCATCTCCAAAGAGAGAAACTTTTATTTTAATCCCTTTTGAATATTTTATTTTTATTTAGGGACAGGGCTTCCAGATGCTGCAATCAAACTCCAGGCATGTGCCACCTTGTGCATCTGGCTTACAGGGGTCTTGGGGAATCGAACCTAGGTCCTTAGGCTTTGCAGGCAAGCACCTTAACCACTAAGCCACCTCTCCAGCCCTTAATCCCTCTTTTCATATAATTCAAACAAGAAAGTATGCACTGGTCACTTTCTGTGTGAGTGCCCAGGCTAGGTTAACTGATCCACACAACTGAGAGCACGACACAGCTACCAGTCATGGGACGGGGGGAGGAGGACAGGCTTGCTCACAAGAAGCCGGTGAGCGTATCATATAGAAGCCACTCTGAATAATAAGACAGCCATTATGTGGAAATAGCAGTTATTACATCCCTAAGTATGTCATTTTCTGGTTCTTTTACAAATTGGCAATGAAGACTCAAAAGAGGAACAAGAAGTGTGTTCATATTACACTTAAACACACCTCTTATGAGATGGCTTCTGTCCTCCATTATCTGTGAGCACGTCTTTTCACTTCTTTCCTCAATAGATCTGCCCATAATTAGCAAACTTAAATGCCAACAGTACTCAGGGATGGTTCACATTAACCACTGCTCTGGTAGGACAAATAGCAGTGTTCAAAGATTTCTGGACAAGACAGAACACAGATCACCATCTCTACTTGAGATGTCTTGAAGCAGAAACATGCAGATGCACACACACGCTTGATGAGGGCCCAGGCGACTCATCCAATAAACCACAGCACTGAGAAGCAGAGAGTTTCTGTATCAAGGGCATCACATCACCTACCAAAGGAATGAGAACGCGAACAAGAGCAGAGGCAGAGGGAACCACCATGTCAAGGAAGCACGATGTCGGACATGAGCACCTTCAGCTCCACGTCATGAGGAGGCCAAGCACAGTTCATAATAAGGCAAGAAAAACCCAACACCGCAACGTTTGCTGTGGATCAAGTCTAATGCTGGCACTGAACCATGCATCCACTAAACGTTTCCCCGGTTCTTAGTGTCTGCAGCAAACATGAAATAGATATGATTTTACCACCCTCCCCAAACAGGAACTTGAAATGGTATGAGAAGTAAAGCTGCTTACAGGTTGGTAGTAAAAGAAAGGAATGTCACGAACACGCATGGAGGAAAAGACTGACTTTCAACTGAACAGATATGAGCAAAAATTGACAGGCAGATGGTGACTGGAAGACAGCCTGACTGCAATGTTGATGTGAGATTCTTGGGGTCCAGGGAGGGATGAGATGTCCATGAAGATGCAGGAGACCCCAGTCCCATGGACCCTAACTTTGGGTCCTTGTCCAAGTAATCAAGGAATTGAAGACACAGATTCAAAGAACGTAAATTCTGCATTATGAGACTTATTTTAGGGAGAGTTAGGATCCAGTGGGAAGGCAAGGAGGAAGGCTCAAGCTAAAAGATTCCCCCTTGCACAGGGGTCCCAGAAGTCTAAGAGACAGTAAGGGGCTCAGACCTCAAACAGAGGTCAAATATGTAGGAAAGCACCTGGGGAGAGAGAGTCTGCCCCTCCCAGGGGAGGACAGGAGGGGAAACTGAGGACATCCCCTCATGTTGGGAAAGAGGCACAAGCTTGCCAAAGGGGCCGAGAGGCTTCCCACGATGTCAGGCCCATTTCCACGCATCAGCCATGCAAAGAGGATGAGTCTCAGCATCAGAGGCAGGTGTGTAAGGGAGAGACTGGATTGGTACGCTCAAGCGGCTGACTCAGGAAGGGCCAGCCTACAGCTGTGCTAAGCCTGAAGAAGCAGGAAGTGCTGCTGGAGAGCGGGGCCTGCAGCCTTCTTGGGTAAGATGGACAAGAAGAGGGTTCTAGTCTTACCAGAGCAGGCAAGGGAGCAGTCATGTACATACCAGGAAAAAGGCTACCTTGCTCCTAACCAGTGTCACTGCTAAGCTGAGGATCCCTGGGCCCTGCCAGCAGAGGTTCTGATTGAGCAGGCCTGGTATTCATGATTTCCGTACATATCCATGCCATCCCAGTGCAGGTATGAAATACTGATCTAGAGGGCTTAAACTATAAGGTATGCTTAGGAAATATTGTGCTTGTAAAGGCTGCTCAAAGCCTAATCACAGAGCACTTGGAAACGAAGACATGGGTATTACCCTAAAAGCTTCAAATTAAATGAAACAAAAATAACACTTCCCTTTCCTCTGCATGGGGGGGAGGGAGAGCAAGGGAGAGAAGAAGGGAGGAGAGGGGAGAGAGAAGGGGAGATGAGAGAAATTTAAAGCTGGGGGACAGAACGAGATGGGTGTGCCCTGTTTTGAAAGTCCCCTATCAAATCCTGCCAGCTGAGGTGTCAGCATCCCAGCCCTCCCACGGAAAGTAACACCGCACGTGAGATGCCTCCGTTCACAGGATGGGATATGGTGAGTACCATCAAAATTATAGTTGTTCAGGAAAACGAGCAGCTCTCATGGCTCTTTAGTTTACAAAAGTTACACACGTGCCTTGCTTGAATGATCTGGAGAATTACATGTGTGTATATTTGACGTGAGGCAGACAGAGCAGGGCAGAGATGAGACAGAGAAGCATCGGTTAGTGGTGATTTCACACTGACCACCACGGAATTATTTCACAACTCATCAGTTATGATGCTAACCTTGTTTCTCAGTCCCGAGTTAGGATGCTGTTCATTATAAACAGCCACAAAATAAACATCTGCTGGCCCTCAAACATGACTCAGCCATGTCCCCTAGGAGATGTAGAGTGAGAAGTTGATTACTGGGCAGAATAGCAAACCTCTATAAACACTGTGTTTAGAATTAAACTCTTGGAATTAGGTTAAAGCTTAGAGAATATAGCCAAGAGTTTAATTAAAGGCACAGGAAAATGGAACCGGGCAGAATAAAACATCCAAATTAGAATTAAACCGAAGCTTTTAAAGACGTCACTTCCCACATACGTTTATGCGTGAGGAGAAGTTAAAGAGCATCTTAAACGATTCCAAGGAGCCAACAGGACATTGTGCAATTTTACAGGGCCTGGACGATACATAAAATCTTTTGTTTTCCTTTGAGCGCCTCTTCAAAAACCTGGTGAGGGAGGGAACACGAGAACGGCCAGCATTGCCAGGAACGACGCTGGCAGCATAAGCTCAGAGAACAAAGGCCAGGCCATCTGGAGCCCCAAGCACTGTGCACAGGTTCCCTTTGATGCAGGGAAATGGGAATCCTATGCAGTGGAATGCTCCCAAGAGGATCCGAATTCCATCTGCGAAATGCAGCTGGGTAAGAACTTCCAGTGTTGGGAACAAGGGACATTCCATACATTCCATGACATTCCTTCATCATTTGGCCAACATCCCCAAATCCCAGTATTGGAAACCTCTTCCCAAGGTCAGCTCCCCCCTACTCCAGCATCACCCTGAGCTGGCTGGTTGCAGGGACCAGTCCTTTCTTCAGCAGCGAGCAGGCCCTCTACTCCACGGGAGGGCTGTCCTAAGCTCCGTGGTCTTGAGGGGCACGCAGCTCCTCATTCCACTGTGAGGACGGGTTATCACTTGTCACTAAAACAAGTCTTCAGAAAGCCCTGACGGAACAACTGAATCCCTCATCCAACACAAGTCTGCAAATATGCACGTGTGGTCAGGTTAAGTCATTAACATTAATCTCTTTCTAGCATTGGAATGCCATGATTCCCAAAAGAACAGAGCAGAAGATAAGCTCATTTGTTTCCGAGTCCATGGGAACTAAAAATGTAGAAATGTGAGCTTTTGGAGAGAAAGGTACTTGATCAAGACCAGGCATAATTACGAGTATCTCACTGCTCGTTTCCCTGTAACTGTCATCCTACAACACACGTGTTTTGACAGTCAACTTCATCTCATCTTTCATTCTTTTCAGCTAACACACACTTTACATTTCACAGGGCTGAACTCACTTCTCTCCTTTTGATTCCCTCCCTCTTTCACCCCCAGGTACTCTCTCTCTAGTTGACACACACTCTCTTGTACCGCTGCCTCTAAGTTACACTACCTAGTTCAATGAACTTGATCTTTAAATGACAGGCAATGTCACGTAAGAGATCACCAAGTACCCTAAAGGACCTCTGTCCCCTTCAAACAGTTGCTTGGGCGACACCTACATGTCCCACTGCTCAAGGCACTAGAGGCTTTCCTCTCAGCCTATGACCATATTCTTCTGGTCACCCTTTGTGGCAGGAAAGCCAACTCAATTCAATCAAAATGCATGTATCTTATATGTATGTGGGTCTCAATCCCTAGGCTGATCATGGAGGGAATATACCGGCCAGGAATTTCCATATCTATGGTCAAGAAAGTTCTAGATCAATATAATTTGAGAAATTTCCAAATATTGACTATAAAAGGAATACCTACCAAGCAACCATAAAGACAGATTCAAAAAAGGGGACGATCACATAGGATGGAAATAACCCAAAGCTTCCAGAAACAGCATCCTTGCAATACGCTTTGAAGCTCAGGCAGGACACACTTGGGCCCGAGCTTGGAGGGTGGGGAAGGCTACAAGGGGTGCCACTTTCTTGTCAGGGGAATGGCGAGAGAATGGGGGTATTTTAAAGAATGGTGATTTTTTTTTTCTTTTTCATTTTGGCTAGAGAGTTCAATACCACACTGTCCATTTTAAACTTAATGCCTCCTTTCCCAAGCTATCAACCCTTTGTTACAAATCTCTTTCCATGTAATGTTTCCTGAGCCTTCTCAGTGTTCAGTCTCCCCGTCAGGCTTACAGCTGAAGAAAATCAGAATGACAAATCACCAGCCTCACTTCCCCTCCAAGCTGCTACAAATACCTGTTGCACTGGAGTATGATTAACACCTGAGTGAGTGAAGGAACGTGATTCACTGACAGTGAGCATACGCAGTGACCTGGCAAGCAGGCAACCAGCCCTCGGGGGGGGGGGGGGGAACAGATGCCTTCCTTCTAGGAATTGAAAGCCAGATATAGCAAGAGGTGACAAAGTCAATTCTGCCCTATGGCATGCATCATGTAAGTCTCTAAGGTCAAAACGGAATGTAGTCAAATGTTTAAATAAGGCAATACTACTACTCCTGTGAATTAATACCTTTACCGAAAACAAAAAGTTCCTTTTAAAAGCACTGCATGGACGCTGTGAAGCAGGACAGCAGCAAAATCATTATTAAGAGGAAAATGTTTCTAAAAAGCTGACGTGGGTCCAAGAAGATGGCTCAGCAGTTACAAACACTTGCATGTAAAGCCTGCTCACCTGAGTTCAATTCCCCCCAGCACCCACAGGTAAAGTGGCGTGTGCATCTGAGATGCCCGTGTATCAAATCCAATGCTTACGGGCCAGCTAGACTGGTGCTGGTGGGCAGCAGCAGAGACCCGGTCTCAAAGGTGGAAGCCAGGCGTGCTGGCGCACGCCTTTAATCCCAGCACTTGGGAAGCAGGTAGAGGGAGGAAGATCCCTGTGAATTTCAGACCACTGTGAGACTATAGTGAATTCCAGGTCAGCCAGGCTAGAGTGAGACCCTACGTTGAAAAACCAAAAGAGAGAGAGAGGGAGGGAGGGAGGCAGAAGAAGAGCATAGACACCTCAAGGTCGTCCTCTGACCGCTGCACATGTGCCATGGTACGTGCAATAAACAGCTCACGGAGCTGACGGCACACTTGTTTTGTGTGTTCAATGTTGTATACAGTAAAAAGCACATTACAAGCCACACAGGAACCAAGTCATTGAAAATACCAATTTCTAGTGACATTATAGTCCTCTCCCTTGTAACAGGAACTGTACTCCTGGAAATGGGCCCTTCCAGCTGCCTAGCTACTTTTCTTTGTTTCAATTTACCTACAAATAACAATAGACAGACAATTCATACCAGTTGTGGTGGTGCATGCTGACAGGAAATTGCTGAAGAGGTAGAGGCAGGAGGACCAGGAGTTTGAGGCCAGCCTGGGCTACACATTTGAGATAGTAAGAAAGAGACAGAAGGAGGGAAGGAGGGAAGGAGGAAGAAAGGGAAGGAAGGAAGGAAGGGGAAGGGAAGAAAGTTCACATCCTTTATTAATGGCAGTGATAAACGATAAAAACCAAAATCAAGTGAAACATTTTATTATGATTTTTATTCAATGAATGACCCACATCCAGAATTAAAAAATTTAAGTGTCTATAAATGATCATTAATTTGTCAAGGATTTACTAAACATAGGCTCATCTCTAAAAATGTTAAGTAGAAATTATTTAGTACATGAAAATATTCTCAAATAAAGGTACTTCAATTTTAAAAATTTACAAGTCCTATGGGCAAAGGAACCAGAAACGAGCGCCCATCAGTGATCACCAGCCGCCGCGGGCCTCCCCACACTCCTGCTCCTCAGCACTCAGGCCATCACGGCAAGCACAGGCTGACTCATCCCGTTAGGAAGGAGAGCAGGATGTCAACTTCAAAATATGCCTCTTGAGCAGAAGGGTTATTTTGAGCTAAAGAAAAACTGTAGGCATAAGAAGAGCTCTCTTTTTTCCTTTCTTTTTTTTTTTTTTTTTTGTGGTTTTTCAAGGTAGAGTCTCACTCTAGTCCAGGCTGACCTGGAATTCAGGGTGGCCTTGAACTCACAGCGATCCTCCTACCTCTGCCTCCCGAGTGCTGGGATTAAAGGTGTGCGCCACCATGCCCAGCTTTTTTTCCTTTCTGAAAGCGAGAGAGGAAACTCCTGTGACAGCCACTCTCCGCATGCGCAGAGGAAAGCAGCACCTCCTCTCTCTGGGTGGGGATCAAGGCTGAGAGCATTAAAGAGACCTAGCACAGCAATTGCTGTCTCTCTCTGCCCCCCCTTTTTTACTTATTTTCCACAGATGATTCCCTCTGTTGGACCAACGATAAAAGCACCTGGATTTCCCTGGGACCTTTCATTTTCCTGCGGGGCTCCTGTGGACATGGAGTAAGGTGCGTGGTTACCCTAGAAGACACACGCGAGGCTCTGACCCCACACCCGCCCCCCCCAGGTCCTCAAACCAGACCTTTCAAACATCCCATCCACTTTAGTACATAGTAATCAGTACAATTTTAAAAACTGATGAAAGGGAACTGGAGAGAGGGCTCAGTGGTTAAAGGCACTTGCTTATAAAACCTGCTGCTTGGGGTTGAATCCCCAGTACCTACAAAAAGCCAGAGGCACAAAGTGGCATATGCATCTGGAGTTCATTTGCAGTGATAAGAGGCCCTGGCATGCTCATTCTCTCTCTTTCTCTCATATTTGAACACCAGTAAGATTTAGTATGATACATAAAATGATAAAAATGAAATAAAAGATAAAAATAGTTATTGGTACCATATAATATTTGAACAGCAATACAACCCAGTGCAAGTAAGTGCTTGAAGCTTTTGTAACCCAATGAAAACAGTCAATTAAGCCATGGGAAGAAAAGTTGGAGCTCTTGCTTTTAAACCAGCAAAAAGTTCTCTTCCGTATAAAGAAACATTGCATTTCATTAAAATCATTTGGTATGGCAAGTAATAATTATCTTGTGTTAAGACCATTTGGGTCATCTAAATGGAGATACAGTGGGCCACAAATGAAGTGTTACTAATACAACAGAAAGAAACAATGTGTTAAATACAATCAGGAAAGAAACTGCTAAGACCAGCGAAGTACTCTGAAGTCGTCTTCTCCTCTACAATAAACCCGAAGTTGAAGAGTTTTGGCGCCAATAAAGGAAAAGCAAACAGTGGCAAGTCCAAGAACAATGTTTCCCCGAACTGCTGACTGGTGTGTGTGCATGAGCGCACACATTTCCAGATTTAGACCGCTGGCACCAATGCCAATTAAATGTTCTCTGAAAACATATAATTTGTTTAAGGTGAAAATTTACAGTTAGAAGAAAAATTAAGAAGGCATATTGTACTATAAAGAGAACTCTGACTTACTATACCTGCATTATACTTAAAATTTCTCTATGAAATTCTAAAATTAGAAATCTGACCTAATTCTAATCTAAAATGAATATATTTAGACATAGATAGAAATATAAATTACCCTGCTGCTGGGGAGATGGCTCAGTGGTTCCACGTACGTTAGCACCTGCAAGCCTCTTGCCTGGGTTCTACTCGGGAACAGCAGCTAAAACCGGACCCGAGCCGGAGCAGGCGTCTGCTTTCCCAATGCGCCCTGGCAACGAGGCACAGCCGGGACAGCCGGGAGCTTACAGGCAGCTACGCTGGCACATAGCAGTGGCAAAGGAACAAGGGAGACACTGTCTTAACGAGGAGGTGAAAAGACGAGACACATGTGCCACGGTCGTCTTCCGGCCTCCACACACTGTGGCACATGCACCTATACACGGCCCCCCCGGGCATTATGCACATAAACACACACACACACGCACGCACGCACGCACGCAATTAAAATATTTCTAAAATAAATGACATTTTGATACCTCTCTGCCAGGTTCCCTGTGAAATATACACTAGAAATTTATTATAATTAAGCAATTTACAACATCTCAAAGCCTGTACAACCGCGATGGACATCAATATGGAGATTCCCGCAAAGGATGAAGAGAGAGCTTACTGCCAGACCCAGTCATTCCCTTACTGGGCGTTTATCCTAAATGCCCCATGTTTCATTCACTACAGAGGTATCTGTTCAACCATGTTTACAGCTGTTCAATTCATAATAGCTAAGAACTGGAATCAACCCAGGTGCCTGTCACTGGGTGAATGGATAAGGAAGTTGTGGTACCTTTACACAGTGGAATTGTACTCAGCAGTAAGAAAAAAGTGATATGATTAAATTTGTAAAAAAAAAATGGACAGACTTAGACCAGATCATACTCAGCGAACTCACACAATCACAGAAAGGCAAACGCCACATGGTCTCGCTCACCTGTGCTTCCTAACCAGGGCCAACTCAAGTTGCTGACATACCTGACAGGCAACAGGCCCAGACAATAGGGTTGGATGGGTTTGAGGGGAGGGGAAAGGGAAGGTGGGGGAAAACAAACACAAAACTAAATCCAAAATGAACTGGTGCCATAGAAACTTTTCTCCTTGGAGATGAAGGAAGGGGGAGGGGGAGGGAAGAAGGAGGAGAGAAGGGGAGGAAGAGGGGAGAAGAAAGGAAAGAAGGAAGGAAAAAGAAAGAAGAAAGGAGGGAGGAAGAGAGAAAAAGAAAAGAAAGGAAGGAAGGAAGAATAAATCACAGTACAAGCTGAAATAATACTGTTTTTTTAAATAAAGAAACATAGGTGAAAAAAGCCAGTGACATGCACACACAGTGTGATCCATTTATATCAGGTACATAGACAGTAAAGCCACAGCCCACGGAGTCAGGGCCATCTTTGGGGTAGCAGGAAGGGCAGAGAGAGGGCTTCTAGGGTGCTGGCAATACTCTACTTCTCAATACAAGTACTCAGTGCATGGGTGTGTACACTTAGTAGAAATGTAGCAGGAAGCACACTCAGATTTGTGCCTGTACTATGTTTTTCTTATACTTCTATAAAAATATGATTTTCAGGTGCTTATATAAGGAGAAGTTGGAACTGAGATCTCCCCAGTTGCAGCTGATGACTTTGTTCCCAGAAGAAACTGGACCAGAGAGTTACTGGCTCAAAGACATCAGACACGGGGAAATACAGTACTCTGGAAACTAGGAGACCACATAAAAATCCACACACTGAACTGTGAGGTTTCGGCTCTCTTCCCACTTGGTTCCCTGAATCCTGGCATCATCCCCGACGCAGAAGGCCCAAAGATTCTCTCAAGCAAAGCTGACACACCCTAGGGACAAGATGCGCCACCTGCCTGGGCAGTGTGGCAGGCAAGAGAGAAATGCCACACTGGCTCGAGGACGGAGCCATCGCCAAGAACAAGGTGTTGAGAAGAAAGTGTGCTGTTGGGAGCTTCCAAGTACTAAGGAAAAGGAAAAGAAAGAGCTATTATCATGTGGCCCCAAGCATGTAAGCACTGTGCTTAAGGACCTTAGCTGTGAACAACAATTAAGAGGAGGGAGAAGGAAGTTCGTGCCTGCAGTGTGAGGAGGGAGGAGATAACCCAAGGAGCCAAACCCTTTTTATGCTGATAAATGAATATATAATGCCAGTGATGAAATACCCAAATCCAGCAGTACCTATATAATATTTAGGAAGACAACAGAAAACGGGAGAAAGAGCCAGAAGACTCAAAAGTGGCTTACTTGCAAGCAGGACTTAGGTGGAGGATATAATGAAAATTTGTGCAACACTTAAACTTTGTCATTTATTAAGGTTTTTCAAAGTCTATATGACATTTTATTTTAATGAGAAAAACATTTGTGCCTTGTACAGTGCAAAACAAAACCAGGAACCGTATCAAACAGCAGACAAGAACACAGGCTGAGCTGCAGTGGGGGAATAAACGTAATCATTCTCCAAAGAACCCCAGGGGTTTGGAAGCCAAGGAAGGCTGTTCATCATGACAGCGAGGGAGAGGCTGTGCGCGGTAAGAGCGTGGAGAGGAGGGGGAAGGATGGCTTCAAAAGGTATCGCTAGATGCGGGGAGGCAACGAGGTAATCCTGAAAGGTGTAACGGCCTGCAAGGCAGCGCTGACTGCTGCAGCCAAGTCCCTCCGTCAGATGCTCATGTATTTCCCCAGTTCCGGCCTGAGCAGCCTCACACTTTCCTACGTGATAAGAAGCACACAAGCAGTCTTTGAAGTTTTAGATTATTATAAAACACTCAGAAAAAGCACAGCGAGAGAGCAATCGTCCCTGTGTCTACCTTCAGCTTTTTCAAGTGCTACCATTTTCTCCATATTTGTCACTATTTTTTGAGCCATGACAGGAGGGCTGGAGCGATGGCTCAGTGGTTAAATGCGGTTCATGCACAACCATAACGGCCTGAGGTGCCCTGAAACCGCCCCAGTTCCAGTCTATAAGTCCCATGTAAACAGCTGGGTATGGCCACATGCACTTGGCACCCCAGTTCTGCATAGGGGAGCAGAGACCTGGGAATCTTCCAGGCTCTCAAAGAACAGCAGACTCCAGTATCAGCAAGATTCTGGTTCAAATGAGGGCAGGCGGGTGAAGAGCAATGAAGTGAAGCCCTGGGGATTACCGCAGCCACCACAAGCAGACCCCACCACGAGGGCCATGAGGGTATAGACACACTTGTATGTACCACCCAACACACACACACAGAAGAAGGAATAAAGAAATAACCAGGGACGGAGAAATAGCTTAGCAGATAAGGCACTTGCCTGTGGAGCCCAAGGACCCAGGTTCCATTGTCCAGAACCCACATAAGCCAGATGTACAAGGTGGTGCAAGCATCTGGAGTCCATTTACAGTGGCTAGAGGTCCTAGTGTGCCTATTCTCTCACTCTCTAACAATAACTAACTAAATAAATAAACATTAGAAAAAAGAACCAGAGCCCTGCATGGACTGCATTTTGACACCTGTCTCCACTGTTCTCAGCCAACAAGTCCCGGACTCCGAGGAAAAGCTGAAAAGCTCACTGCTCTGAACAGAAGGGCAGACGGCTAATCTGTTTCTGTGGACCACACGAGAACACTTCCAAATGATTTCAAACTCAAATGATAAAGTAATGATGTACCTTTCCGCATCAAAGAGAAATCATATTAAATGCGTTGTACACGTGCCAGAGCCCTGTGAAGACCGACCACATGCATGCCTCACTCCAGCATCTCCTGCGCTCTGCTTTGTATCCAGCCTCTGCAGGGACACTGAGGAGCTGTCTGAGCACTGGGTCCTTTCTGGAGTCCCTACTACATAAATTACTCTGTGTAGTGTCCAACCTCCCGGGGGTCACTCACTATCTCTTCTATGCCAAGCAATCCCTGTAAAAGCATTCTTTGTGAACACTTCTAATGCTGGTTTCCCTACTCCATGATGCGAGTGTCATTTCCATTACATCTCATCCCTAGACGGATACCTGTTTATTTTCAGGTGCATACTGAAGTCTGACGGTTAACTTAAGGACAACTCTGGTATGATGATTTGTGAGCCCAACTAGTCACTATCCATGGAATAACATTTTCACTCGACATAACAGCTGACAATCCATCACTATTCACATCTGGGTACCTGGCGCACACTAGTCTCAGAGACCTCAGGAAAAACAACTCATGAAAAGGTTTTCTGCAGCAAACTTGTCAACTGCCCAAAACTTTCCTGAAAAGATCAGGGGTGACACCAACAATACTTTCCTGACAAGGCCAGAGGTGATATCCACAAGTGTGAACTCTTGATACAATGAAATGTGTTACTATTTGGAAATCTGCAATACACACACACACACACACACACGTGCGCGCACACACCCCAAACCAGCATTTTCCAAATGATTGCTAACTCCTCCATGCAATAAGGTGGGGCGTGGGTGAAGCTCATTCAAAGCGCAGACAGCCCAGTAGAGCTTAGAGTTCAACGAAAGTTAACTGTAAGTTTTACCTGACATTTAAGAAATAACCACTTGTCAAATTATAGCAGAGTATAAAATATCCACAATTATCTGAAAGACAACTTAAATACTCTCTTTGGAAAAAGCAGGCACAGGGAGGAAAGGAGCAGTAGAAAAGGAGAACCAAGTGTAACACTAATATATGAAAATGTCAGCATGAAGACCATGAATTTCACCATAAATTTTACAGTATGTATGTGCGTTAAAAACCATAATAAACAGGGCTGGAGAGTTAGCTTAGCGGTTAAAGGGACCCAGGTTCAATTCCCCAGTACCCACATAAGCCAGATGCACAGGGTGACCCATATGTCTGGAGTTTGTTTGCAGTGGCTGGACACCCTGACATGTCCATTCTCTTTCTCTCTCTCCTCTCTGATAAATAAAGATAAAATAAAACATTTTTTTAAAAACCCATAAACATAGTCACATTGACTAATTACTAGTCATATCTCTAAACATATCATTAAGAACAAATGAACTACTCAATTATTTAAAATGTATACTTTTCCAGTTTTGGTCTCATATATTTGCAGCAAGCAGATATGCATCAGGGTCGTAATAACCACAGAATCAAAAGTGGTCATTGTTCCAAAAAAGGAAGTAAGTGCATATGGTAAACTCTTAGATCTCTATTAGAGATATCTCTACATTTAATGGGCACATGTGACTCTTGAATTCTACACACTAACATCCAGGTGACAGCATTATGCATTTATACCTTGGTCTTAAATTTCTATGACAATGTATTTTCATGAAAAACAAGAACAAGACAAAACAAAGCAAAACAAAAACAAAAGTCTTTTCATGGTGGGAAAAGATGCTCTATAAATTTCAAAAGAATAATTCAATCTAAATAAATTCTTGAAGTTAGAAGAAACACACCAAATGTTACTTAACTGTTCACAAAAGTATTTGCCAATAGCTTAGGGAATAAAAATTTAAAGAGAATCCTTACATAAATCATATAAGAACTATTCACAAATGATAATTTCAAAGTAAAAACTTAGGGTAAATTTTTAAATAAAAATTGATACTGTCCTCACTAAAAAACAGAGTCCTATTGTCCAGGCTTCTGAGAAAGAAGGTTTGTGCACTGTACCCCTTGTGGTCAGGTGCTCAAGAATAGTGAGAATGCTGGTCATGCACTGACAGGTGTGTCCCTCCCAAAGATCCCAGCATTTCTGGGTCTCACCTCTGCAGTTCGCTGAGCCCCCGTGCAGCTGGGAGGTTGGGGTTTTGCCTCAGGAAGTTCTGTTTTAAGTTGAGATGCGTCAGGTCCTGGCTGTAGAAGAGATTGGCAGGCAGATGTTCCAAGCTACAGCACGAGAGGTCCACTGAACTTATGCGTTGGGATGCAATCTAGAAACACATAAGAACAAATGCAGTTTTAAAACCTCTCACTGATCCTATGACTACTGTCCATGGACAGAATTAACATATCCACTCACTGGCCCTGTGACTACTGTCCGTAGACAGAAATAAGGTTCCCAGTTGGGAAGCCAGACACACTGTAAAGCGGCACTACTGGTCCAAGCTTAAAGCAGCCGAGGCTGCACCTGGCACAGGGAGGAGCTGCTGCGGTGGCCGTGCCAGGGGCACCAGAGCCACGAGCGTGGGCAGCGCTCCAGGTAGCACAGGTGATCTCAGCCGTCTCCTCGGACACTGGAGGTTCTGTTCCTGAAAACATCAAGGAAAGAAAGGCAGGCTGTCCAAGAGAGAATGCACAGCTGGGAGACAGACCCTGAGCTCTAAACAGAATCGGCAAAAGCATTTAAATACTGACTTAAAAGAGCACAAATAAAGCAAAGGACCATTGATGGCCTTGTATGCACTATAATGACATGTCATTTTTAATCACATACGATTCTACTGCCTGCCTGCTGTAAACATCTCAGGGTGTCACTCCACAGAGTTTCATTAAAATGCTCCTAAATTCATTGTACTTTCTTTCATGTAGACGCTCTATTTGTATCTAGATGCTTATCTCCTCGGTCAAAGCCAGCCTGGTCAAATAACTCCGTCTATGGCCAGGGCACCAGGCCACAGACAAGCATGCATGATGGAGACAGAAAAAGCACGGAGTGGCTTGTATTTCTTGTGTGTTCTCCTCAATATTCCAGGAGACACAATGTCGATTATAATAAAGCCCCAGGCTGCAGCCACTCCAAGTACCCTGGCTCTTCAGCCCTTGCAAAGGCTTGGAGGATGCAGTTCTAGCCTCCGCTCCATTCGGCTCTTCGTCTTCAGCGCACAGCGTTCAGGGTCATGTCGCAGCAGCACCCAGGAGCTGAGACGAGGCGCGCAGTTCACTGATCTCCAGAGCCCTGGCTTTCACTCTGTGTAGCAGGTATAAACGTGATGCCTCGTTCTACCTGGGCAGCACTGAAAAGGCATTATACAAATGCTACTTTCATTTGTATTGCTATTAATACAAAATCGAATTATTTGCATTTTATATCCAGTGGAATCCAACTTTTCCTGATGCTATGATTCAGTGAACACACATAAAATACATCCTGTGAACAACGTATTTGAGGTTGAACGAAACCACAGTGCACATATGAAAGCATATGGGGACTCATCCAGTGTTCTTAGAGAGGACTTCTGCTGTAGACAGTTTCACGTTTCTGGGACGACCATCCAAACCAGACACAGCTTATGGGAGGAAGGGGTTTATTTCAAACCTACAGATCCAGGGGATGCTCATCTACGGCAGAAGACGCTGCCTCCCATTCATATATCCACACAGAGAGAGTCCACCAGCCAGCAGACACCAAAACCACAAGCAGACGGGCAGCAAGCCGCAGGGTCCCCACCACAGCTCACACTGCTCTGCGCACCTCTGTGCTGGAAAGCAGACCTGCACCTAAATGTACCTTAGGCTGGGACCCCAAGATCTGTCCCCATTGGCACCTCCAGGTGGCCAGAGACCCAAGCTACAAGCTTTACACCTGAATCTGTGGGAGACACACAAACAACCACTAAGTTTGAGGTGGCATTTCAGTCATTTTGTCTTTCCTTGAATTTTCACCATTAGCAGAAAAAAAAAAAAAAATCCAGACCAGGGAGATGCTCACAGTTAAAGGCACAGCATCCTGGCCTGAGTTCTCCCCCAAGTACCCACAGCACGCCAGACACACAGACTGCTGCATGTGTCCTGAGTTTGTTCACAGTGACGGGGCCCCTGGTATGTCCATGTTCACTCGTGCTCTCAAATCAATAAATAAATTTTTTAAAAAATTAAAAAAAGAAAATTCAGAAAAAAAGAAAACAAAAAAGACAAAAAAACAGAACAAAAGAAAAAAAATAAAGAAAAAGAAAAAAGAAGAAAATTCCAAATAGCGTCAAACTATGCATAGAGACAAAAGATTTGGAGTGGGTAGGGAGGGCAGGGATAGACTTTAATGTGCCTAGAAGGCTAAGTGTAAAAACCCTGAGCCACAATGGGTGGGAATCAAAGAGGAACCTGTGAGTAGAAAATAGGCTGAAAGTTCTATAGTCATTGAAACCACTCATTCAAAACTAAATGCTGAGCAGCTAAGGTATGTCAGACACTGAGTGGCCTCAGACAGCAGTGAAACATGACAGACGCAATCTCCACTGGAGCAGTCGATATCAAGAGAGAAGGGCACTCAGTAAAGTACCTGCAACTATTACAGTACTGCTGGTACAAAGGCTCAGAACACAATCTGAGGTCAGGAAAGGCTTCCCAGGGGACATGAGATTCAAGCCCAAACCTGAAACTCACGCGAAATCTGTTCTTGGAATGCCCTGATTCCTTTCCACACGGGATTCCTCTGTAGCAGTCCACACGCAGACACGTAACTCTAAGTGCCAGGCATATTCCGACACGGTGGTGCCTACACGGCGGGCGTGAGCAGCCCCGGTGACCGGCTGCCAATCCTACAGATGGCCTGGGCCCAGCAGGTGCTGGCACAGGACCCAACTGGGCTCACCAAAGGCCTGTGTTGCGATTTAGATATTCTGAAGCCAGACACACAGACGTAGGGCTGCAGTAAAATGAGTGACTACAATTGTATGGATCAGACTGAGTTGATGAGAAAAAATAAAACAGCAAGCTATAGCATTCTCCATATAGTGTACCGTTTCTGGAAAATGTGTTAACAAAATACTCCATATACTATGCAAGAATAGTGACATGTCAACAAACCAGAGGGGTCATATGCTGAACTACGAACGGTGACTGCGTCTAGGTAGGCTGAGGGAACGGAAGACGGGAGACGCCTAGTTTCTCTCCAGCGTCCACTTTCACACACGAGAGATGTCCGAAGATCACAGGGCAACTGTCAGTCAGTGTGCCAACAACTGGGGAAGGAGGCACATGGAAATCATATTTTTTTCCTTTTTTTTTTGGAAGTGCCAGGGATTAAATCTAGGACCTTGCATGCTGAGCAAGTGCTCTGCCACTGAGCCATGCCCCAGCCCAGAAGCCATAATTTTATGTTTTATACTCTTCCGTATGTATCTGTGTACACATAGGTATTTCTTGTTTTAAAAATTAATTTCTGTGAAAATGAGAACAAAAGGACTGGGGTGCTGGCTGTATTGGTCAAAGCACTTGCTGTGTAAGTGAGAAGGCTCAGCACCCATGCACAGGCCGAGTGGGTGTGGGGGCCGACCCACCTGTAATCCCAGGCCTTGGCAAGCAGATCTTGGACCAGGGCAAGCTAGCGAGCTAAGCCGGTCAGAATGGTGAGCCCTGGATTCAACTGAGCCCTGCCTCAGCAAATAATGTTGAGGGAGACCGAGACAGACAACTACTGTCAACTCCTGGCCCCACACACAGGCACACACATGTCACATGTGCCCACATACACCTGACACTTCTACATATATACACGCACACTCACTACACACCTATACACACATGCACTCACTAAACACCTATACGCACATGCACACTCACTACACACCTGTACACACATGCACACTCACTACACACCTATACACACATGCACACTACACACCTATACACACGAAGTGACACTTGTACATACATACGTGCACACTCACTACACACCTATACACACATGCACACTCACTACACACCTATACACACTCACTACACACCTATATACACATGAAGTGACACTTGTACATACATACATGGATACTCACTACACACCTATGCGCACATGCACACACTCACTGCACACCTACACACATGAAGAAGAAAAAGAAAAACGAGCAAAGAGACGAGAGCAGCCTTTTGGCTTTCTTCTACTGTGTTCTACTAGCTGGCATGAACCTGGGACATTTCTTCCTCCTACAATAATGCCTGTAGCCCGGCAGAGGCAATCCACACTCCCATGCTACTCCCCAGAGTCTAAGATATGGCAAATGAGTGACTGCGACCTCATTGCCGAAGACGTGGTTCAGTTAAGAGACTGACAGGAGCAACTGTCCTGTGGCATCCAGATGGGTCCCAAATACAAGCCGACAGCAGAGGGAGGACACTGTGGTGTCACCGTGGAGGCGGCCGCAGCGTGGGGCTTAGAAGCAGAGTTCTCGAGAAGCGGGAAAAGCCAAGGACTGGATTCCCCTAGAGCCTTCAAGGAGGCAAGGTCCCGACACATCTGGATTTTGGATTTCTGGCCTCCAGAATTGGAGAGACTAAGCTTCTGTTGCCCAAAGCCATCGAGGCTTTGCTAATTGTCAGCACCCACGGGAAACTGGAAACTAGTAATCCTGACATTTCCATAGCACTTGTCACTTTCATTCACTGGTGTTTACTGAATACCAAACTATGTGCCAACTGTGTTCTAAGCAAGCACTATAGGAAGATCCCTGTTCCCATCAAACTTATTTTTACAAGCAGGTATATTAAAAGCTGATAGGTAGGCCTGGTGGTAGACTTGTAATTGTGCCCATATAGGAGGTTGAGGCAGGAGGATCACTGGTTGAAGGGCTACCTGGGCTACAGTCTACAGATCAAGGGCAGCCTGTGTAATTCAGCAAGATTTTATCATAAAATTTAAAGGGGGAGCTGGAGAGATGGCTTAGCAGTTAAGCGCTTGCCTGTGAAGCCTAAGGACCCGGTTCACGGCTCAATTCCCCAGAACCCACACTAGCCAGATGCACAAGGGGGCGCACGCATCTGGAGTTTGTTTGCACTGGCTGGAGTCCCTGGCTCGCCCATTCTCTCTCTCTCTGCCTCTTTCTCTGTCTGTCACTCTCAAATAAATAAACATAAAAAAAAATTAAATGGGGCAGAGGGAGTAGGGCTGTAGCTTATGGTAGAATTCATGGCTATCACACATAAAGATCTTAGTTCTAACCCCAGCACCCCCTCCCTCAAAAGGTTAAATGCTACTTTTTAACAAAGGATCAGGGTAAGCATTATTGAAAGGTCATATTATGACATGAGAAATATAAGGCAAGGAATTTATCTGGGGGATAATATTCCAGGCAGAGGAAGTGGTCAGGAGCCAGAGTAAAAGCCCTGACAAGGAGTGCTTCCCAGTATATCTGAAAAATAAAAGAAAGGAACAGTGTGGGACAATGAAGTCACATATAAAGGGGTAGGACCACTGCAAAACCTAGAAGACCTTTCAGACCAGGATTTTGGCTTTTAATCACCATGAGAAGACAAGCTTGAAGGAAGGTCTGTGTGAGACATGGGGCATGGTCATCACTGGTCACCATCAGCACACTATGTAGATTTCTTATCTTTCACCTCTCCCTGAGGGTAAGGACTGTTCTGTCTTTGGCACTGAAGTGACTATGCTCAGATCCCAGTGCGATCCTCAGGATGGCTTGCAGGAAGGAGGGCCACTGGGCGGCCTTCCTGTTCCAGTCTGCCTCTGACCTGCCTCACGCCTGCCTCACGCCCTGTTTCAGCTGGAGTCTGCTGAAGACGCCGGTTCTACTTCCACAGAAGTGTCTCACTAAATGCTCCCTGTGGACGGCTGAGAGAAAACGAAACACTCCTTCCTCCTTCGGGACCACAAACTGCCCTTGCTGGAAGCAGGGATACGTAGTCTAGTGTGGTCTCGTGGGAACCACAGAGGAGTAGGAACATCTTTGGGGAGAAGATAAATTCAACATGTCGTGACAGCCATGAGGCCGTGAGCTGCCGGCGTGACCGCAAAGGCCACGGTAAGTCTCTGCTCTGCCCAGCCCTACATCCTGGCGCCAAAACAGGAGACATGTCTCCACCCACACCAGCGGGGCACGCAGGGTCCACTGCAAAGACAGAAAAGCACTCTCACCAGAGGTCTGCCTGATGCCAGGGAGACGCTGAGCATCCAAAGACGCTGAAACTGCCTACACAGCACAGCGGCTGTGAAGCCAAGGTTCTTCTCGGAGTCAGACAGACGTGCACACGGGATGTACCCACAGCACGCAGCCTTCAGTGCCAGCTGTCCTGTAATGGTACCGCAAGAGCAGGCAACAGGCCTAAAGCGTGTCCCTGCTGACAGGGACTCTTCTGAGGGCTGACAACAGCACGTTCAGTTCACGCTTCAACACACTCAGTGTCATGAGGACTCGCTCTTATCTTAAAAATCAAGGTTGGGCTGGAGGGATGGCTTAGCAGTTAAGGTGCTTGCCTGTGAACCTAAGGTGCTTGCCTAAGGACCCAGGTCCAATTCTCCAGGTCCCACGTAAACCAGATGCACATAGTGGCACATGCATCTGGAATTCGTTTGTAGTGGCTAAAGGCCCTGGCATGCCCATTTGTGCATGATCGCTCTTTCTCTCTCTCTGTCTAATAAATAAATAAACAAGATAAAATCTTAAAAAAAAAAAAGATCAAGGTTAAACTCAGTCTGGAGCCCAGGGCCACAGAGCTAACCAGAACAAGGGTCTGAACAAGAGCCTGTGCTACTCACTCCATCGCTAGGTCCAGGCCTGAACCACAGTTAGATGTCACCAGAAAGGGGAGGGTGCACTCCTCTGACTGCCAGGCCAGGGAATAACATAACTAGATAATGGAAAGTGGTCTCTATGAGAAGTTTATGCTGAAGACAGAGAGCACGCCTCTCTCTCTTCTAGCAAAACACAGGGGCCAGCTGCTGCCAACACAAGACTCCACGGAAGGGGCAGAGCCATACCTACGGGGCCACCACTCCTTGAC
This sequence comes from Dipus sagitta, assembly GCA_036346955.1. Taxonomy (NCBI): domain Eukaryota; kingdom Metazoa; phylum Chordata; class Mammalia; order Rodentia; family Dipodidae; genus Dipus; species Dipus sagitta. Next base: position 54,919,489 of record CM070785.1, read on the forward strand.
ATCATGGGCTCCACCCACATCAACTCTACCAAGTTTGTCCAACTCTGCAACAGTGACTCCCAGTGAACTACTAGTAACAATCAAACATTGGAGGTTATAGGAAAAGTGTGAAAGGTTACAGACATCCAGAGAGTAAAAGAACCTGTCACCTGTGAGAAATGCCTCAAATCGTTGTCATAAAAAGGACTTCTCAGCCAGGCGTGATGGCACACACCTTTAATCCCACCACTCAGGAGGCAGAGGTAGAAGGATTGCCATGAGTTCAATGCCAGCCTGAGACTACACAGTGAATTCCAGGTCAGCCTGGACTACTAGAGTGAGGTCCTACCTCAAAAAGACAGTACAAAACACAAAGCCAGGGCTCAATTACAGACTTCATAATACACAATGTGTGTGTGGATAATTCTACTAAATGCAGTCATGTGTGTCCTTCATTCCCTCACCCCAAAGTGGTATCATAGGCACGTGCCTGATAACTCAGAAAGTTCCTGCAATGATATTTCTCTTGTCTTAAAAACCAGAAAACGCTCTGTAGCTTAGCAATCCCTGGACCATGACACCAGCCACCAGGACCACAAACCTGTAAGACAGACTGTGCTGTATAGGCTGCTGCTCCTGCCATGGTGCAGTTACAAAGATAACATGTGATCAAATTTCCCCATGGTCCATCTTACTTTGTAAAGTCTACATATGAATGAACTCAAGTTTTAGGTCACTTCACAATAACTGTGACTTTAAGAGGTTAGTTCTAATCTGTATTGATCACAATAAAAAACGTAGGGCCCATAATTTAGAATTAGAAGTGACAGACTCGGGGACCTATACATGTGAATCCTAACTGCCTGTTCCAGCTCTCTTCTTTTCCAGTTGACTTGTAAACACATATGGTTTAAGAAATAAATAAATAAATAAATAAATAAATAAGCTCCTTCAGCTCTCAAGTATTTTCCCTACACAGTACTGTGGGGTAAAAATAAAAGTGCAACAATGAAAACACTAACAATTTCACACTCTTCCTGGGCTTGCACACATTTTCTAGCACACTTTCCGCTTGCCATCCGACATTGTTTCTGTGCCACCCTTAGGACACGTAAGCCAGAAAGTGATTCTACTCCGAGTCTTGGCACTGCCTGTCCCATCCCTGACTGACCTCTCCCATGCTTTCTAAACCAGCAGGGCCTCGCTCTCCTCCTCACAGGACGCCCAACCGCTCACGAGGTGAGGGACCATCCTTCTCAGGCACGGAGAGGTCACAGCCACATTCACGTGGCACTGTACGTCTGTGCTTTAGCCAGCCTGAGTCTATCCCTGCGTGCAGACAGGCTCACACGCAAGCCAGGTGACTGTGTTCAAAGCGGTGACAAGGGCACAAGGGATTCTGCCTATAAAGTAAGAAAAACTGAACTGCATCATGTGTCATTAACTGTTCAGGCACAGCCTTCAGTGGCTTGGGAAATTATGCCCCTGACTAAAAGGACAGTCTCTGGAGAGTCCAATACACTTTGGTAAACAATTCTTAACCTCAAGTGACCTAGTTTTAACCTCACTCAATGCTTTAGGAAGGCATGAGGTACACTATAAATTTAAAATCCATTGATATCTACCAGCCAAGCAGGCTACAAACTTAATTGTTTCAACTACATCTTTACCAACATAAAAATTTTAGTGTTAGTTTTCATTGCTCCATAACATGAAATCTTTTTTTTTTTTTTTTTTCATTTTGGTTTTTCAAGGCAGGGTCTTGCTGTAGCTCAGGCTGACCTGGAATTCACTCTGTAGTCTCAGGGTGACCTCGAACTCTCAGCAATCCTCCTACCTCTGCCTCCCGAGTGCTGGGATTAAAGGTGTGTGTCACCACGCCTGGCAGAATCACTTTTCATGTATGTGTGCAGTGCGGAGGGGCTGCACTGGGTGTACAGACACACACATGCACAGGGCATGCACGGAGGCTAGAGGAGAACACCAGGTACCCTCCCCTATCTCCCATGAGCACGTTTCCTTGCCCAGCCTCTCACTGAAGGCAGAGCTGCCATTTTCCATCAGATGGGCTGACCAGCAAGTAAGTTCCAGAGATTTCTGTTGTCTGCTCCCACAGGAGTCGGCTTACAGGTGTGTGTGGCAGGCTACTTACATGGATGCTGGGGAGCCAAGCTCGAGGTGAACCAGCCCTCTCAGGCCCACGCCTGGGTGGCCTGCCCTCTTACCTTAATAAAGTCCTCAGAGAAACATATATGCTATCCATTTTGGAGTTAGTAAATTCTACCTGGTATTCTGGTATTTTAACATTTCTTTTCCTTACAAAGTTAAATGATGGGGGGCCATACACAAAACACAAGGGTCATATTGTTCAAGTAACAGACTACCGCAGGATAGAAAAGACAATATAGAGAAACCCAGACAATGTGCGCCTCCCTGATGTTCATTCCTGCCTCTCTCTGTCAGGGAAGGAGAGTGGACGGGGATGCGGTGGAGGCATCTTCACACTATCCGTCTCCCCTGAGTCGATCACTGCATACATGCACCTCATTTCTCTTCATAAACCAGGCACTTCACACACATCAATTATTTTTCTTCATAAACCAGGCACTGCACACACATCAATTATTTCTCTTCATAAACCAGGCACTGCACACACAGTGCATCACTTCTCATCAACCAGGCACTGCACACGCAGTGCGTCACTTCTCATCAACCAGGCACTGCACACGCAGTGCGTCACTTCTCATCAACCAGGCACTGCACACTCAGTGCGTCGCTTCTCATCAACCAGGCACTGCACACGCAGTGCGTCACTTCTCATCAACCAGGCACTGCACACGCAGTGCGTCACTTCTCATCAACCAGGCACTGCACACGCAGTGCGTCACTTCTCATCAACCAGGCACTGCACACTCAGTGCGTCACTTGTCTTCAACCAGGCACTGCACACGCAGTGCGTCACTTCTCATCAACCAGGCACTGCACACGCAGTGCGTCACTTGTCTTCAACCAGGCACTGCACACGCAGTGCGTCACTTCTCATCAACCAGGCACTGCACACGCAGTGCGTCACTTGTCTTCAACCAGGCACTGCACACGCAGTGCGTCACTTGTCTTCAACCAGGCACTGCACACTCAGTGCGTCACTTCTCATCAACCAGGCACTGCACACACATGCGTCACTTCTCATCAACCAGGCACTGCACACACAGTGCGTCACTTCTCATCAACTAGGCACTGCACACGCAGTGCGTCACTTCTCATCAACTAGGCACTGCACACGCAGTGCGTCACTTCTCATCAACCAGGCACTGCACACGCAGTGCGTCACTTCTCATCAACCAGGCACTGCACACGCAGTGCGTCACTTCTCATCAACTAGGCACTGCACACGCAGTGCGTCACTTGTCTTCAACCAGGCACTGCACACGCAGTGCGTCACTTGTCTTCAACCAGGCACTGCACACGCAGTGCGTCACTTGTCTTCAACCAGGCACTGCACACACATGCGTCACTTCTCATCAACCAGGCACTGCACACACATGCGTCACTTCTCATCAACCAGGCACTGCACACACATGCGTCACTTCTCATCAACCAGGCACTGCACACACATGCGTCACTTCTCATCAACCAGGCACTGCACACACATGCGTCACTTCTCATCAACCAGGCACTGCACACACGTGTGTCACTTCTCATCAAGCAGGCACTGCACACACGTGTGTCACTTCTCATCAAGCAGGCACTGCACACACGTGCGTCACTTCTCATCAACCAGGCACTGCACACACACATGCGTCACTTCTCATCAACCAGGCACTGCACACACGTGCGTCACTTCTCATCAAGCAGGCACTGCACACACATGCGTCACTTCTCATCAAGCAGGCACTGCACACACATGCGTCACTTCTCATCAACCAGGCACTGCACACACGTGCGTCACTTCTCATCAACCAGGCACTGCACACACACATGCGTCACTTCTCATCAACCAGGCACTGCACACACATGCGTCACTTCTCATCAACCAGGCACTGCACACACGTGTGTCACTTCTCATCAAGCAGGCACTGCACACACGTGCGTCACTTCTCATCAACCAGGCACTGCACACACGTGCGTCACTTCTCATCAAGCAGGCACTGCACACACATGCGTCACTTCTCATCAACCAGGCACTGCACACACATGCGTCACTTCTCATCAACCAGGCACTGCACACACACATGCGTCACTTCTCATCAACCAGGCACTGCACACACATGCGTCACTTCTCATCAACCAGGCACTGCACACACGTGCGTCACTTCTCATCAACCAGGCACTGCACACACACATGCGTCACTTCTCATCAACCAGGCACTGCACACACGTGCGTCACTTCTCATCAAGCAGGCACTGCACACACATGCGTCACTTCTCATCAAGCAGGCACTGCACACACATGCGTCACTTCTCATCAACCAGGCACTGCACACACACATGCGTCACTTCTCATCAACCAGGCACTGCACACACGTGCGTCACTTCTCATCAAGCAGGCACTGCACACACATGCGTCACTTCTCATCAACTAGGCACTGCACACTCAGTGCGTCACTTCTCATCAACCAGGCACTGCACACACATGCGTCACTTCTCATCAACCAGGCACTGCACACACGTGCGTCACTTCTCATCAAGCAGGCACTGCACACACATGCGTCACTTCTCATCAACCAGGCACTGCACACACGTGTGTCACTTCTCATCAACTAGGCACTGCACACGCAGTGCGTCACTTCTCATCAACCAGGCACTGCACACACATGCGTCACTTCTCATCAACCAGGCACTGCACACACATGCGTCACTTCTCATCAACCAGGCACTGCACACACGTGTGTCACTTCTCATCAAGCAGGCACTGCACACACGTGTGTCACTTCTCATCAACCAGGCACTGCACACACGTGCGTCACTTCTCATCAACCAGGCACTGCACACGCAGTGCGTCGCTTCTCATCAACCAGGCACTGCACACACGTGCGTCACTTCTCATCAACCAGGCACTGCACACGCAGTGCGTCACTTCTCATCAACCAGGCACTGCACACACATGCGTCACTTCTCATCAACCAGGCACTGCACACTCAGTGCGTCACTTCTCATCAACCAGGCACTGCACACACATGCGTCACTTCTCATCAACCAGGCACTGCACACACATGCGTCACTTCTCATCAACCAGGCACTGCACACACATGCGTCACTTCTCATCAACCAGGCACTGCACACACATGCGTCACTTCTCATCAACCAGGCACTGCACACTCAGTGCGTCACTTCTCATCAACCAGGCACTGCACACACGTGTGTCACTTCTCATCAAGCAGGCACTGCACACACGTGTGTCACTTCTCATCAAGCAGGCACTGCACACACGTGTGTCACTTCTCATCAACCAGGCACTGCACACACACATGCGTCACTTCTCATCAACCAGGCACTGCACACACATGCGTCACTTCTCATCAACCAGGCACTGCACACACGTGTGTCACTTCTCATCAAGCAGGCACTGCACACACGTGTGTCACTTCTCATCAAGCAGGCACTGCACACACGTGTGTCACTTCTCATCAAGCAGGCACTGCACACACGTGTGTCACTTCTCATCAAGCAGGCACTGCACACACGTGTGTCACTTCTCATCAACCAGGCACTGCACACGCAGTGCGTCACTTCTCATCAAGCAGGCACTGCACACACGTGTGTCACTTCTCATCAACCAGGCACTGCACACGCAGTGCATCGCTTCTCATCAACCAGGCACTGCACACACGTGCGTCACTTCTCATCAACCAGGCACTGCACACACGTGCGTCACTTCTCATCAACCAGGCACTGCACACTCAGTGCGTCACTTCTCATCAACCAGGCACTGCACACACGTGTGTCACTTCTCATCAACCAGGCACTGGGCCTCTTATGGGTCAATACTGCACTAGAGATACAGTTTTGCCTTCAAAGGCTTCATTCAGTCATGTCTGAGCGAGAAGCAATGACAGCATGCCTAGAGCAGAGGACAGAGAACTCAGAGTTCCTGGCGGCAGTGCCAGCCACCAACAGGGAGTCCTTTCACGGACAGAATGACCGTCCAGGTCACAGGCACTTCTGTCACTTGTCCACTGAGCTCACTGCACAACCTCAACTGAACTGTGGACCTGGCCCTTCACACTTTGTGGGTCAGAACCAGCTGGCTGGGGTCAGCAGAGATGCACCAAGCCTTCCAAAATTCCAGTGTCAAACTAACAGCTGTCTCCACCCTGCACTACACACAAGCTCCACTGTGCGTCTCAGAACAGAGAGAGAGAGAGAGAAGAAGAAGAGAGCTTGGCATGGGTGGAGATCAATCCTGAGCTCAGAGTTCCTTCCCCATTTTGTTACTGGCAAAGCATGTGTAAACAATGTCCTGAGAATGTTTCTGAGAGCAGCATCCCTCCGCCCAGCCCCCATGACGGCACCTTCTTGAGGAAGAAGACAAACCACCTCGCACTCCAACTCTGGCTTTATCTACGTGCATGACACAGAAACAGTCCAACTCACAGGTAAACTGTTTGCCTTACATTAGCATACCAAAAAAAGGTTTTTAGTTCCAAGTCTACTATGTAATTCCAGCATGTTTCATAGAGTTTACAGGTTCCTTCATAATTATCCCATTATTTCCTGCTTTATAATTATGAATTAGACCAAGGAGGAGAAGAACTTCTCTTCATTAGAGCTGGAGAAATTCAATACTTTGGGTTAAAAATACTGGGGACTAAAAAGATAAGTAAGCATAGACCTGGAACTAAGCTATTAAGAATAAATATGTATTTAAATCATTTAAGTCATATTAAAAGGTTTCAATTCCAAAACCAAATATGACTAGACACATCATAAGTCTGGTGAATCCTACATACTATAGTGATGCTGATACTCTGACCAATTCTAAAAGAATCAAACAACAGTAGCTACCTCAACACTGAGCTCAACATAACCGGCCATAGCTGACTCTGAGTGCATCCTACAGCTTCCAGACTATATCCTGCTGAGCATTTGTGACGACGCGTGGCCGGCGCAGAGTGGCATGCTCACGCACCCTCTGTGGCATGTTCCCATCACAGGCTGCTTGGGCACTCACCACCTGCCACCCCACCACTGCTCAGCTCTGTGATGGAGCTTGTGGTCAATCTTAGTTGCTATTGGAATGTCAATTTTGGGCCCTCAGGTCACTTTTGTAAAACACTGGAAATACAGATAAATAAAAAGAGTAAGATGGTACTGGTTAAACACATACACTTCTGTACCTTTACTTAAAAATGGAGGTGACACCCTCAAGAGATACAACCTCATGGAACTGTTACAAACAGGCTACGCAACTTGTCAGGAGGACCTCAGAGGACTACCATAAATAGTAAGCGGGAGTGTCACCATGGTAACAGTTAACAAGCCAGTCAACACTGTGCACTGTACACATTACACATTTATCTACGCGAGAGCTTCAGGTCACTATAAGAGACCATTGTATTAACTCGGATGTCCTCACGGAATCTCCACACACCCATCAGTGCACCGCGGAGCACTCGGATGTCCACATGGCATCTCCACATACCTGTCAACACAGTGCAGAACACTTGGATGCCCACATGGCATCTCCACACACCCGTCAGTGCACAGTTGAGCACTCAGAAGGGGAGCTGCCGCATACGGGATCTGAGCACCAAGGCACAGAGGGAATGAATGGGCTTAAGTGCCAGAGATGCTTCTCCCAAATGCAGACTGCTAGGGAAGGGCTAAGTTTGGGCAGGGACGTGAAGACCATGGTAAGTCTACAATCCTTAGCTGTCAGCAAATGGGAGAGGGAGCTGAATTACCTTCTATTATTCTATAGAACAAAAGGGCAATCACTCAGTCAAGGCTATAGGAATAAAGACTTCCAAGAAAGAACCACCTCATCAGGTACTGCAATCATTTGGAAAACTATGGGCAGTCTTTTTAATTGCAGACAGGGCTGTTCTAGGAGTCTGCAAGATCTTTTTGGTGGTTGTGTGTGCGGATGTAGCATGTGTACATGCACGTTTGTGTGCAAATGCCTGTGAACAAATATGCACACGTACAGAGGCCTTAGGAAGATGTTGGGTGTCCTCCTCCACTGCGCTTCTGCCTTATGGCCTTGAGAGAAAGCCTCTCATGGAACCTGAACCTACTGTTTTGTCTGGTTAGAACGGCTGACCAGTGAGGCCCAGAGACTCTTCTGTCTTTGCCCCCTCAGAGCTGTAGTTCGTAGCTGCATGCGTACATGACCATGCCCAGCTTTTTATGTATTTAATAGGGGTCCAACTGAGGTCTGTGCTTACACATCAATCACTCTCACCTACAGAGCCATCTAACCAGACCTTACAAAGGTCTCTTAAATCTTGAATTCGAAGCCTGTGAACTTCGTGCTATTTGATATGGCTAGAATTCAAAGTCAAGGAATGTTTACATACAACATGCCAAATAATTGTTACAGCAATTGTTTTAAGGAATTACAATTAATGTTATCTTCTTGGCAACTACTGTTCAAGAGGCTTCCTAATCTTAAAATAACACGTAGTAATTTTAAAATGTAACTTTAAATTCCTTCCTTAAAATTTATTCATTTTATTATACACACACACAATTTTTTTTTTTCTTTTTTTGAGGCAGTGCTTCCCTTTAGCCTGGGCTGACCTGGAATTTACGCTGCAGCCCAGGCTGACCTTGAACTCAAAATAATCTTCCTACCTCGGTTTCTGGGATGCTTGAATTATAGGTGTAACCTACCTTGCCCAGCTACAGAATGTAATAGCAATATAAAATTACATAGACAAAATCAACATGTATTGTAAAGCACTAGTTAAAGTAGTACAGATCACAACTATAAAAATGTGACAGGAAAATGTGTCCAGAGTTCCACCGAGAACACGCAGGGCACATTTCCACTTGCGATACTGAACGTCCAGGTAGACGCAAAGAATTCAAGTAAGCTCAAGAAAGGAGCACTGTGCTCTCTGCTGGGCAGTGCAAACCGCAGGGCCAACCCCAATGCCAAGGTCACTGAAGAAAGAACACGGGGAGGGTAGAGAAGGCAGGAGGGAGGAAGCCAGAGGACCACGGTGAGGGTGTGGAGATGAGGGCCTGAAGCAACACGCGGAGGCGCCGCCTTCTTTTGCTACGATGAAGCACACAAGTGAGCAGGCTGCTACTGGTAGCAAACTGGATTCTAAAACGCTAAAGAAATGTAAGTAGGGCTGGAGAGGTGGCTTAGCAGTAAAGCGCTTGCCTGTGAAGCCTAAGGACCCTGGTTCGAGGCTCGACTCCCCAGGACCCACGTTAGCCAGATGCACAAGGGGGCGCATGCGTCTGGAGTTCGTTTGCAGTGGCTGGAGGCCCTGGCGCGCCCATTCTCTCTCTCTCTCTCTCTATCTGCCTCTTTCTCTCTCTGTCTGTCACTCTCAAATAAATAAATAAAAATAACAAAAAAAATTAAAAAAAAAAAAGAAATGTAAGTAGCTTTTAGGCTGAAATGACTTACAGCTGAAGTGAAGACCTTTCCTCAGGGACACATTAACTAAATTTTAGAAACAAAAGTCACCACTGGGGGTGGGGAGAAGGGATTCGCCTGGGGGATGAGGAGCATATGAAGCATAATTATAACTATTCAGAAATAATAATGCTATTAACTCAATCATAATTTTACATGTAACAACAAAATTTAATACAATCCAAAATATTTCATATTCGACCTAAATTGAAAGGAGAATGGCTGAGTTCCTAATTCCTAGGTTCCCTAAATTCCTGATTATATCTGTAATAAAAGACTCCATAACATGCATTTTTCTATAATAAAAACATTACTGTATTGGAAAGTTAATTACAGTATTTGTTAACTCACAGTCAGATTTCCACAAGAAAACCAAGCCAGACTAGCAGGGAACAATCCACACGGCCAGGCCTCTTGTCCTCAAGCATCTACTCTGTTGCTCACCGTTCCAAACCCACAGCCAGCCCAATCTCTGCGTGATGCCAGCTGAGCCTTGGCAAGCACGCCACTTCCTTTCTGTGGTGAGCTCTAAGTGACCCCCGAGACCTGGCTTGCTCATTTCCTCACTCAGATTTCTGCCCAAGGACGTCACATGCTACATGTCTGGTCCGTCCCAACACCATCACTGCAGAAGTGGGAGAAGAACAATCTCCTGAGGACATCATCAGGTCTCCACACCCATCAGACTCTAATCCCACTGCAGATTCTACTACAGGACTGGCAGGTTGTCCTTGATCCCAGGCCCTTGATTCTTTACCTAGAATGCGTGGAAGATGTAAAGTGAGAGTCCCTGGGCACCTTGGCAGTACCAAACCACAGACACAGTCCCTACAGCACAAGGGACAGGCCATGCAGACAAGCAGCAGCCTGCTCCCCATGACACTCACGGTAAGAGGTCTGAGTCACACGAAAGGGTCCAGTGCAACTACCTATACTGACACGACCCTCCCTTGGGCTACTGCATGAGAGTGACTTGTCGGCTCAGGGTTCTTTACGTCTGGACAGTAGAGCAGTTTCAAGGGCATGCTCTGAAGTTCCGTTGTGACTCACCATGGGTCTAGTTCCTAATTAAGGGGGAGGGTCACCTGCTTATCATTGCATGTGATCTTCAATTCAGCATGAAGTCTGGCCCTGAGCTTCATAGCCATGGCTTTCTTTCTCAAACGAGCAGTCTAGAATTAAAATTACAATTTGAGGCTGAGGAGATGGCTCAGTAGTTAAAAGTGCTTGCTTGTAAAGCCTGTAGGCCTAGGTTCAATTACCCAACTACCCATATAAAGCCAGATGGGCACTGGTTTGTAGTGGCAAGACATCTTAGTGTGCGTGTGTGCTCATGTGTACACACAGACACACAAACACACACAGACACAAATAAGTGAATAAAAACTAGCTGGGCATGGTGGCACACACCTTTGATCCCAGCACTTGGGAGGCAGAAGTAGGAGGACTGCTCTGAGTTCAAGGCTGGCCTGGAACTACAGAGTGAGTTTAAGGTCAACTTGGGCTAGAATGAGACCCTACCTCTAAAAACAAAACAAACAACAACAGCACAACAAAAATGATTTCATTTCGAGTTACACACCAGGAGTGGTAATAACAATGACAGACACAGTCCACTTCCAACTGTGACATACCAGCTGTTGACCAGCACAAAGAACACAAAGACAAGCTATAGGGACCTAATGAGGCTGGAAATTATAACACTGAGTGGGTCCTTACCATGTTGTAATCAATTAACCTAGCCTGGCTTGACATCCCCAAGGCCCTCAGAAAAGATCAGTCTTTTCCTTGTGCCCACAGCACAGAGGCAGGGACAGTGGTCTTGTTAGATACAGCACAGGCCAACCTGAAATGACACAGTGTGAAGTGTGTGTGTGTGTGTGTGTGAGAGAGAGAGAGAGAGAGAGATCACAAGTGAAAAATTCCACACAGGACCTTATGTGATGGGTAGCAACCCAAAATACAAGAGCACTAAATATATTGTATGAAATTAACACCAGGTTACATGAGTGTGTTGTATATAAAACATAAATAAGTTCTGGGTTTACAAGGCATGTCATTTATGTATGTGCAAATATTCCAAAATCAGAAATATCCAAAACATTTTTACTCTCTAGCATTTCCAGTTACTTAATCTATATTGATAACTCTAGGATTCCATCACTTTCAAGTTGTTCATTTTAGTATTCAAATTCAAATATGCCAAACAGTACATTACTTTCAACTTCATTTAGCTAATCGATACTTAAAGCATGCAATCTGTCTCATAAACACTTGAAAGAGCGACTTGTAATACACCCATTTCTACAGCTGCTGTATATTCTTGCTGGTACCATGTGTTACATTATTTAGGGAAGAAGATACTTGAAAGAGTGAAAGAGTTGTAACACTGATTGTAAATGCATGAAGTGCATGTGCATGGGGGGTTTGCAGAGATAGAGAAAGAGGGTGCCCGTACAGGGGAAACCTCAGTGGCCACAAATTGCTCACTGGGCAACCAGGTAAGAGAGAAAGTCATGTGACAATACTATTACCTCTTCTGAATATTTAACACCTAAGGAAAAGCTAAAAAGACAAAACTAGATATGGCTCACATCTGCAAACACTTGGGCAACCAAAGTAGGATGACTGCCATAAATCTGGGGCCAGCCTGGAGCAGCACAGTACACATAAGCTAGCCTCAGCAACACAGCAAGACCCGATCTTAAAAAAAAGAACAAAAACAAAAGTTAAAAACACATGTATACAATGCTAAACCAGTTACCAAAATCCAATTTTAAGCTTCCATGAAATAAACAGATTTTGAACGGTTATTATTGTCACAGAAGTGACTAAGACATAAATTAAAAATTAGACATAAGCCAGAGAAAGATTCACAGGACAGACCAACTTTGAAGACAGGACCAATCAGCTTTCTCCAGAGACCACGCTCTCAGCACTGGAGCCCACGCGTGGTCAGGCAGCCTGGCAGGTCCACACAGCACCTGTCTGCTGTAGGGCCTGGGCAACCCTGCTCCCCCTCACCCACCCTCCGCAGGCACGTCACATCACCACGCTTCAGCCAAGCAGACAGCGTCTACATACACACACCTATCTAGAACAAGCTGCAGACAGAAAACAGGAGGGTTACTGGATTTTTTGAGCACGTGGCATGTTAGTATTTTAGGAATGACTTCAAACCCAACATGGTAATCCTCCCAAAGGAGCTCCTCCTAACATCTGCCGCTGACCACACCCAACACAGTGACCTGACAGAAAGGTCCTGACCCACACCCAGCACATGGACCTGACAGAAAGGTCCTGACCCACACCAAGCACAGAGACCTGACGGAAAGGTCCTGACACACACCCAGCACAGGGACCTGACAGAACAGTCCTGACCCACACCCAGCACAGGGACCTGACAGAACAGTCCTGACCCACACCCAGCACAGGGACCTGACAGAACAGTCCTGACCCATACCCAGCAAAGGGACCTGACAGAACAGTCCTGACCCACACCCAGCACAGGGACCTGACAGAACAGTCCTGACCCACACCCAGCAAAGGGACCTGACAGAACAGTCCTGACCCACACCCAACACAGTGACCTGACAGAATAGTCCTGACACACACCCAGCACAGGGACCTGACAGATCAGTCGTGACCCATACCCAGCACAGGGACCTGACAGAACAGTCCTGACACACACCCAGCACAGGGACCTGACAGAACAGTCCTGACCCACACCCAGCACAGTGACCTGACAGAACAGTCCTGACCCACACCCAGCACAGTGACCTGACAGAACAGTCCTGACCCATACCCAGCACAGGGACCTGACAGAACAGTCCTGACACACACCCAGCACAGGGACCTGACAGAACAGTCCTGACACACACCCAGCACAGTGACCTGACAGAACAGTCCTGACCCACACCCAACACAGTGACCTGACAGAACAGTCCTGACCCACACCCAGCACAGGGACCTGACAGAACAGTCCTGACCCATACCCAGCACAGGGACCTGACAGAACAGTCCTGACCCACACCCAGCACAGGGACCTGACAGAACAGTCCTGACCCACACCCAACACAGTGACCTGACAGAATAGTCCTGACCTACACCCAACACAGTGACCTGACAGAACAGTCCTGACCCACACCCAGCACAGTGACCTGACAGAACAGTCCTGACCCACACCCAGCACAGTGACCTGACAGAACAGTCCTGACACACACCCAGCACAGGGACCTGACAGAATAGTCCTGACCCACACCCAGCAGAGTCACCCTGACAGCCTTAAGTACTAAGACCAAATCTTAAAGATAACAAGCTTCTTTTGGTAAAACATATCTAATTAATAGTTTTATTTTACAATTTTTCCCAAAACCAAATGAACCAATAGCACACTTCTCTTGAAGCCAAAATCCAGACACACATGCTTAAAAAAAGGACTTTCCTTTGAAAATTACGTATCTAGTTTATTTTGATTTTTTTAAAAATGTTGTTTTGGTCTAGATGCCCTACTAATATGACTAGGATGGGGATGGTCATTTAAATCTGAAATTCAGGGTTTTTTTTTTTGTTTGTTTCTCACTTGTTTTTCTTTCAAATCTCTTCCTTCACTCCCTTCTCCTACTGGCCCTCTTAAACTGTTTACTCTTCATTGCTATCACACATATTTTCACACAGACTCATTTCTTTAGAAAAAAAAAATTTTTTTTTGCAGCATTGGATCTCTAACCCAAGACCTCAACTACTGTGGTCCAGTGATCTACTTCTGAGCTACACCCTTCGTCATTGTAAAAATTTTTGAAGTATGTATTTGGCTTTTAAGATTACAGAAAGAAAAAACATTGCATCTAGACTTTTTCTTGTAAAATGTTCTCTCTTCTGTTCTCCACCCACTTTCTCAGGAGAAAAAAAAATCTATCCCTTTCCCAAAAAGCCTGCAGGCATAGAAGCCACAGAAGGCTCCTGCTCAGATAAACTAAGCCTACGTTCCCTTGCTGCTGAAAACCATCAGACAAGTAGATAATACTTTTTTAAAAAGACTGCGGATCACTCAATGGTGGCATACAATCATTTTACTTCTCTCTCATCGTTTACATACACACAGATACACATCTACTCACTATGCTAGTGTAACCCATTCCTTGTGCATTTCATATAAGCCATAAAGGGAATGAAAAGCTTCAGGTTTGAAAACTCAGGGACAGCCACAGAGCCAGATGGTGGCAGAATCACACATGCCTTCCTGATACTCAGTGATTTATGCCCACACTGTACAGCTACTCCAAACAATCAGAGCCTTTCTGAAGGAACAGACATTAAAGCTCTCATTTTCATTAATTCTAATTAATAATAATCCAAGGCAATTAATTCAAGTTCCTCCTCTCTCCTGAAGACGCTGTTTGCTGTACATATAACTGTTAATGTTTGGGCTGGGAAGACGCTCAGCGGGCTGAGAACATTTGCTTCGCCAGCACGAGGACCTGCACCTGACCCTGAGCAGCCTAGAAAAAGCCAGGCAGGAGGCCGCCTGCAGTCAACTTTAGGTGTGACTATCAGAGGAAGGCCCATGTGGCTTCTACTAAAGTGCAAACCCCTAAGCCTGTTCTACCACCCAAGACCCTGCCTCCCTGACCCCTCCTTTTTTTAATGGCTTGCCCTTACAATAGTACTAAAATCCAAACTCCCAACCTTGACCCCTGCCTGTCCTGAACTCTCTGCCTTTCTCTGACTTGACACTCAGTGTTGGAAGTCTTGGGGCTTCTAAACTCCTCACCCTCTACCAGGAGAGCGTGTCCGCCCAGATCCTCAAATGATCGCCTTCTTCCGTTCAAGGTTCTGTTTAAATGTCACTTCGCCCCCCGCCCCAGGTCACTTCCTAGTACCTTGGACTACATGTGAGTGCTTGATCGTGTCTTTCTTGTCTATTTACTTTCCAGGAGAAAAAGGATCTTTTCTTGACCATCCCATATGTCTTATTATGAGTACCTATAATTTCTTTCTTGTCTGTACTGATTTAACCGCATTCATATTAACCTGGGGGCAGGCGGGTGGGGGTGGGAGCTGGTTCTATGCTAATCCCTAGTGCACAGCACACAGACCCCCAGAAGGAGCTCAGGGAAGTCAGGGTTATCACCTCCTGGCTGTAACTCAGTAACTGCTTGCTGACTTTAAAATAACACAGAACTCTTCATTTCTCTGCTGTAACTGTTCCAAAAAGAAACTGCCACATTTCACCTGTCACCCTTCCTTACCCTGGTTGTTTAGGAATCAATGCCTCTGACTGACTTTTAAGAGAACGGAAAGCAGCTGACACCTTGCCTACAATGTGTTGCTCTGAATTTCGTCTACAAGATGAAAAGCATTTCCATATAGAACATTCTATAACTCACAAAGATTCCTGAAAACTGAAATGGTTATGAAAAATAAACTAAACATCACACACAGCAGAGAAGACAAGACAGATATAAAGACCACAGGCCACCTTAAATGAGACAATGGAACAGAAAAGCAAGTAGTGCGATGCAAGGAAGTCCAGGGCTCGGTCCGGAGTAACAGTACTAGAAGTGCTGATTTCTCGGTTTTGACAAATATGTTCTGGAAATGTGTTTAAGGACCCTAATAAGGAGTGCCAGGAACTCTATATGTCTTTATACTTTTCTGAAAATACAGAATTACTCCAAAACAATAAAATTTATTTAAAAACCAATCAGGGGCCCTGTGGAGATGGCTTAGTGGTTACAGGCGCTTACTTTCAAAGCCTGCCAGCCTGGGTTCAATTTCCCAGTGCCCACAGAAAGCCAAACAAGCACTCCACTACAGTAGGAAGCCCTGGTGCTCCCATTCACATCCACATATACATGCACATGCATGTACACTTGCATGCACATACATACATACATTTTTTTTTAAATCAGGAGACTGGGAGGGCTGGAGAGATGGATCAGTAGTTAAGATATTTGCCTGCAAAGCCAAAGGACCTTGGTTCGATTCCCCAGAACCCACGTAAGCCAGATACACAAAGGGGAACATGTATCTGGAGTTCATGTGCAGTGGCTAGAGGCCCTGGCATGCCCATTCTCTCTCTCCCTCTTCCTCTCTCTCAAATAAATAAATAAAAATAAAGTTAAAAAAGTCAGGAGACTGGGACAATGACTCAGTGGTTAAAGGTGCTTGTTTACAAAGCCTACCAACCCCAGTACTCATGTGATCCCAGACGCACAAAGTGATATATGTGTGGAGAGTTCATTTGCAATGACAAGAGGCCCTGACATACCTATCCATGCTCACCTGCTCTCACTCTCTCAGATGGATAGATACACACATACACACATACGTACAGTACACACATACATACATACGTAGTACATACGCATGCATACATGAATGCATACACACATATACATTTTTAAGTCAGTATCTTGGGCTTGGGACATGGCTCAATGGGTAAAGCATTTGTTTTGCAAGTGCTGTGACCTGAGTTCACATCCTGGTACCTACATGAAGTCAGACACAGCGGTGAGTGTCTGCGATCCCAGCCCTCCTATGGCAAGAAGGGAGGCAAAGGCAGGAGAATCCTGCAAGCTCGAGGGCTGGCCAGCCTGTGTTCACAGCAGTGAACAAGAGACCCAGTCTAAAATAAGAAGGAAGGCAAGGATCGACACTTGGGATTTGGTCTCTGACCTCACGAATACATACACAGGTAACAATAAAAAAATTTTTTATCTCTACATAGCCTCTCTATATCTCTGTATCTCTCTATATAGTCTCTACATAGCAAGACATTTTTGTTCTTGACAGTATTTTAGTGTTTTATTCTGAATAAACCAGGATGTCAGCAGCTGGTTTACCACTAATAATGAGCACATACAAAAGCACAACCAGTCAGTAAAATGCTAGCTAGCTGAGGATCTGAGTTCAGATTCTCAGCACCCCTGTGCTAAGTGCAAAGCTGGGCCCAGTGGTTTCCCCTGTAATTCGACAACTAGGTAGGCCAAGATAGGAGGATCCTTAGGGCTTGCTGGAAAATTTGTCAAGCTGAATTGGAGGGATCCAGACTCTCCCAAAATGAGGTAGAGTATGATTAAGTATGATTAAGGAAGCCCCTGACATGCTGACCTCCTGGCCTCTACACACATGCGCACGCACGTGCGCGCGCGCACACACACACACACACACACACACACGCACGCACGCACGCACAGACACGCACACACGTGCGCGGCATGGTCACTTAAATACGAAAGCACA
This sequence comes from Dipus sagitta, assembly GCA_036346955.1. Taxonomy (NCBI): domain Eukaryota; kingdom Metazoa; phylum Chordata; class Mammalia; order Rodentia; family Dipodidae; genus Dipus; species Dipus sagitta. The sequence goes on from CM070785.1 coordinate 54,937,310, forward strand.
TCATCTCATACTTGTCTCTAATATCTGTAACCACAAGATGTATTTCCGAAACAACGAGGCAGATATACTTGTTTCTTCCACCCGAGCCTGAAGGGAAGATGCTGGCGTGCTCATCCCCACTCCCATTGTCACCGCCTCTTTTCCAGAAGGGAGGAACTACTGCCCCAAGTGAGGTCACATCATCAGAGAACAGGTTTCAGCTGCTAATGCAAAGCAGTCCCTACTGCAGAAAGACTTTCTAGACATTATACTCTACTCTACTAGTATCTCTTACTCCCTTGAGAAGATCACACAGCAACATGAAGCCTACTGACTTGGGAAGCAAATGAATTCCAAATTCAAAAAGATGAACATGAATCCTGTTGTAATGCTCCTGCACGCCAGCGAGGTCTCATTATTTAAAAAACACACCCCAAAACAAAGCTCTCTGAGCAGCTTCCCACCACATCACTGCACACATAGTATGAGATGCAAAAATATGGTCTCGCATAGTATCTGAAAGTCAGCATTTATTCACTTTCCTTACAATGTTATTCTGTCATGCACACATGTTCGTACACATGTACACACACAAAGGTGCATTATTCTGTGAGACATAATTGTCTGAGGTGATCAGAGAAATATGCACTGGCTAAAATAAGATACAAATAAAATCATTCAGTGAGGCAGAATAAAGGCTAAAGGGAAATGGTAGTTACCCAGCTGATCTGGAGCGGGAGGGAGCTCCGCAACAATTCTAAGGGTATTCTGTGGTACTTGCCCTCCCCTTAGTCTGCATCTCACGTTGTTTATCTGCCACGGTTCAGTCTAGTCACTGAATTCTTTTAAGGATTAGCCAAACCTGGCAAATAATACAGCCATTTTAAAAGGCTCTTTTTCAGCCATACTTAGCTTTAACACTGGCAACTCCTCAGTAGTATCAGGGGCAGAGGGGATGAAAGGATGTTTGCCAACCACTGGGGCCCAGAGAAGCGGGTGTGCCCCGAGGTTTTGGAAGCGCGAGGGCCCTGTACCTTGGAGACCTGCCGCAGCCAGCGCAGGTACTCGGTGAAGGTGTCCAGGCAGATGTAGTACGTCTGGCTCGAGGGGCCCGCGGAGCTGAGCGCGAGGCAGTGCTGCTGCCGCTTCACCTCCTCCACCTGCGAGAAGAGCAGAGGACAAGCCAGTGAGGGGCCGAGGCATCGCCCTCCCCACGCGCGGGCAGCGCACAGGGCTGCCTCTCCCACGTACGCCCCTCCGCTACTCACGACCCTGCATCTGACCAGCTAGCGTGAGTTATTAGGAAGTCAAAAGAGGAGTTTCCACGCCATTGGGTTTCCCCAGCACGGGGAAATCCTCTTTTTTCTGTTGAAGTACACTACAGACTCCCTTTCTTATTTTGTATGTAGATTACCTCACAATAAGGGGTCTTGCTTCCTGTTAGTAGGGCTTTTATTTCATAAGAGACTTTTATATTACTCTGAACTGATTTTTTAAACTTATTTTAAACAAAATTTAAAAATTAATAAATGTGAAAAAAATCTCTATCACAAAAACTTTTGAGTTATAATAATGTGGTAACGTAGTTAATAAATAAATTATCACTCCCAGTAATTCTTCAATAGGAAGAAAAATATCTAAATAATAAAATAACCTGTTATTACACAAACTCCTATTATTTCCTTCACTAAAATGACCATAAGCTAATGTCACGATACATGTATAAAAAGTCCAAAAGATCATTATCACACAAGCTCTATTCTCAGACCAAAACATAATTAAATTAGAAAACAATAATAAAAATTAGCCGGTGTTGTGGCACATGCCTTTAATCCCAGCACTCGAGAAGCAGAGGTAGGAGGATCACCATGAGTTCGAGGCCACCCTGAGACTATGGAGGGAATTCTAGGTCAGCCTGGGCTAGAGTGAGACCCTACCTCGAAAAATCTTAAAACCAAAAGAAAAAAAATAAAAATCCATGTATGTTTAGAAAATTAACAGTATACTTCTAAATGACATCTCTTTCTTTCCCTAGTCCTGAGGCTTGATCTAAGCACGTGCTAAGCTGTGCTCTACCTCTGAACTTACAAGTCTAGCCCCCATCAATGATATACTTTTATTAAATACAGACTTATAAACATCTCATGGGTAAAAAAAATACAATCTACAAATCCTGGACAAGCTGTAAAATATCACATGTCAAAATCTGTGCGATGGAGCAGGAAAGGCTCAGCAGCTGAAGGTGCTTGTGGGGCCTGTGGCCTGGGATTCAATTCCCAAGTCACCTACATAAGCCTGGTGTAAAAAGGGGGCCAGGTTTATCGGGTGCTCATTTGCACTAGCAAGAGACCCTGGCATGCCCACATCTACACATATACAAATAAATAACATTTTTAAAAATTTCATACAACAAAAGCAGATAGATTTGTATATTTTAGTACTTATATTAAAAATGAAAGCAGAAAATTAATTTGCATAGCACGAATGTTAACAACCTGAAGAAAAAAATCAAAACTCAAAACTGAATATACTCAAAGCCAAATGAAAGTAATGACAAAAAGCAGAAACTGGTGGTAAAAGCCACACAGCAGAAAACAACACAAAGACTGGTGATTCTTGGAAAACATTAAAAAATGTAAATCAGGCGGGCATGGTGGCACATGCCTTTAATCCTAGCACTCGGGAGGCAGAGGTAGGAGGATCGCCATGAGTTCAAGGCCACCCTGAGCCTAAGGAGTGAATTCCAGGTCAGCCTGGGCTACAGTGAAACCCTACCTCAGAAAACAAACCAACAAAAATGTAGTTCCTCTGGCACATCTACCAAGAAGACACAAAAAATCCTAACAATGAAAAGGAGAACATGGCTTCAAACTCTAGTACTAGAGATTTTTAAACGATTATACACAAACCAAGACAGTGTGTGCATGAAAACGCCGTAAGAAGACCCGTTACTTTATAAGTTAATTTAAAAATAAAAAAATAGGGCTGGGGAGATGGTTCAGCACTTAAAGACACTTGCAAGGCCTGACGACCCAGGTTCAAATTAGCAGTACTCACATAAAGCCAGACACACAAATAATAGAAATTTGTGTCTGAAATACATTTGCAGCTTCAGGAGGCTCTGGAATACCCAATCTCTCTCCTCCCTCTCGCTCTCTCTCTTTCTCTCCCAATCTCTCTCCTCCCTCTCTCTCTCTCACACACATACACACATACATACATAAATGTTTTTAAATAATAAAATTTAAGAAGAAAAGACTGTAAACAAATTTGTGGCAAAATCTTAGAAAAGATATATTTTACAAAAGATAAATCAAGGGAGTTAAAAGCTAATGTTCTAAAAGTTGTTTGTTTTTTGTTGTTTTTTTTTTTTTTTTTAGTTTTTTGAGGTAGAGTTTCAGTCTGGTCCAGGGTGAACTGGAATTCACTATGTAGTCTCAGAGTGGCCTCAAACTCGTGGTGATACTCCTACCTCTGCCTCCTGAGCACTGGGATTAAAGGTGTGCACCACCACACCGGCTCTAAAAAGTATTTTTAAATAATTGTTTTTCAAACAAAACAGACCTATATGGTTTTACAGGGTGAATTTTTTACTCAAATTTCAAGACAATGCTCATTTCAAATTTGTACTAATACCCACCTAACAAAAATTAAGGAACATGGGCTGGAGAGATGGCTTAGCAGTTAAGGTAATTGCCTGAAAAGTCTAAGGACCCATGTTCAACTTTCAAGGTCCCATGTAAGCCAGACGCACAAAGGTGACGCAAGTACGCAAAGTCACACATGCGCACAGGGTGGCACATGCGTCTGGAGTTTGATTGCAGTGGCTGAGACCCTGGCATGCCAATTCTCTGTCTCTACACGACCACCCCCCCCCCAATTCTCTTTCTCCTAAAGGTATGTGCCATCATGCCCAGGGGAAAAAAAAAAAATTAAGGAAGTTCCCAAACATACTCTCTGAAGCCAGCATCATCCAAACCAGATTAAAGTAGCAACAGAGAGGAAAACTCATAGGCAACCTCAGTCACAAGTATTTCTTTTCAACAAAATGTTGCATCAAAACCCAGCAACAGGAAAATATATGAAGAACAAACAGAATTAACCTCAGAAAGAGGTGCTTTAACATGACACACAATTCACATTACTTCTGGCACCACTAAAGTAGCGGTCACACTGCACACACAGAGAACCATACACCTGTCCCCACGTGGGGTGGTGGAAAAGCAATTGGTAACATTTCTCACTCTACAGCCACCATTCATGTAAAGACATTCTGCAAACTAAGCGTACAGAAGGTCGTTCTACAATAGTGACCACATCTCAACTACCAGCTACCACCAGTGCTCGGATGACATGATGTCATTCAGGAGCGTGAGCTATGCTGACTTGACAAGGGAGTTATCAAAACCACAGGCAAGTATCAATGTTAATGATGAAGCACTGCCCTTTCAGACCAGTGAGAAGTATATACTGCTTCTATTCAACACTCTACTAAAAAAAAAAAGACAAGAAAGAATTTCATTTGAGCAGGGGAAATTAGCCACACAGTAAACTCAAGAGAGTGCAGAGGCATTATATCCAATAACAAGGTAACATAGCAGGATTGCTCAACATGAGCTGAGATCAATATTCAAAGATTTAACTCCATTTCTAAACAACAAAGGAAACACGATTTGAAATACCATTTAAAGTAATCTGTGTTGAACAACTGGCCATGTGGTTTCTTAGAAATGGACAGGAAACCTAAGGGAGAAAGAATACACAGTGACCGCACAAGGAAACTTGGGGGTCACTATCTGGACTGTGGTGGTGGTAACAGGCTAGGGCAATTCAATTCTGCTTACAGAGGGTTAGTGGTTTAGGGGGCTCAGTCAGAGTACTTGCCTAGCATGCAAGAGATCCTGAGTTCAAATCAAACCCCAGAATGCCAAAAAGTACAATTTATTGCTTCCATTAATATTTCAATCAAGGTTAGCAGATGCCTTCTTGTTGCTCGGACAAACGCCCGGCCAGGAGCAGCCCACGGGATGCAGGGAGCTGCAAGCAGTCGCCATTACAAGATGGCGCTGGCTTCCTGTCTGTGTTGAGGTAAACAACTCCATATTAGGCAGTGCCTTGGCGCCAACTGTGTTCAAGGTATGCGCATGCGCTTGACGCAACCTGTCCCGAGCCTATCCCGTGGCGCCTGGTGGTGGCAAGCTGGTAGCAACCAATCAGTGGGCGCCTCGTTGCACTCCCCGCTATAAAAGTAGCTGCACATTCCGCCTCCTTGCCCCTCGCCATCAACCCTCCTGTTAACCAAGAGCTCTCCAATAAAAGTGTGATCAAGAAGGATCCTCGTCTTGTGGTCGTTCTTCCCTGCGGGTCAGGGGGCTCGCCGCAATGGGAGGAAAGGAATTATTTAGACATCAATTTCCGGGGGAGCTTCATCATGGAGGAAAGAGCCGGCTCGCTGTGTCATACGTGCCCAGCAGGAGCTAGGTGTGCACACACCTGAGGCTGAAATGACCCCAGGTCTGCCCCAGGTGACACACTTCTTCCAGCGGGGCGCCCCCTGCTGGAGACTGAAGTGGGAGGAGTCATCAAAAATACCTGAGGCTTATAGGGGACATTTACTTGCAAACTACCACAGCTGGTAAAAAACTGAAAAGATGTACAGCAAGTGTAACACAGCACAGCACTAGAAAACAAACTGTGCGTCATCTCGTAAAGTAAGCGTGCGTACGCCTGCTGCCCAGTAACCTTTCCTCAGGCAATTCTGGGCCCTTTGCTGTGTACGAGACTGCCCAGTCTGTTACAGGGCATTTTGCTCTCTGAGCGCTTGCTGTCTCAATGCCAAGAGCATCCCTGGTAGCAAAGACAGTGGTTTTCATCACATACTCTGCTCTCCACTTTTCTGAAGCCCTTGCAAAAGGAGGGTTGTAACCACTTCTGGCAGTTGACTGAAGTGAACATGTGTCACTCTTGCATTGAAATACAAGAGCCATGACTGCTACTCCAGCTACCTGGTCCTCTGCCACATGTCACAGGTGTTCAGGTGTGAAGAAAGGGAAATCCACCTATACAGTGGATAGAAGCCACCAAGATGGGAGGGTGGGGGCGGGTTACCATGGTGTAACTTAGACTAGAGGCACTGGCATGCTGACTGGCCAATCTTCTGACTCCTACATTTTACCCAGTGTCCTCTGGGCACAGTAATTCTGCTGTAAACATCTGCCTTCACAAAAGCATTTGCACACCTGCAGGCGAATCACCTAAGACTGTGTGAACAGCACTGTTTGTAACAACAAAACCCTGGGAGCAATCCAAACATCCATCAGCAAGAAAATTACTCAAGAGATTGTGAAAACTGAGGAAAGTTTTCAAAGTGGAATATTATACAGAAACGAGAAAACAAACATGAAATCTCCTTGGGAAATAAAATATTGAATCAAAAACCTCAATCATTTAATGAAAAAAAAAACTCAATCACAAAAGACTGCTGTACATATCATTTTTATACAATTCAAAAACAAGCCAAATATAGTTGAAAATTGAAACGGATTTTGAAAATAAAATAAAATTATGACAACACATCCTGAGATAGCGTGTATCTCTGGCATTTGGGCAGGCAGTGCGGACAGATGGGAGAGAACACAGGCAGAATAAACACCCGGTACTGAGACCACTGCGGCTCCTGAACTGAATGGTACAGGGTCAGTTACTTCCATCATAATTCAACAAATTGTCTAAAGATCTGCATTAAACCCTACAGGACAAATGACAGTGGAACTGCTACTGAATCCTTACTACTGCATCCTTACTGCATCTTTTATTAATTACTGCATCTTTATTAAGCAAATACTTTTTCAACAAATTAAGAGAGCTTTCCTTGACAATGAAAGCATGTATCATTTGAAAATGTCAACTAATAAGCAAACTCTAGTGATACGGCAATGTTACCATGGCAACTACAGCTGGATTATGACCACTCTCTCACTTGATTTCCAGCTCTTCTATGGATAAATTAAGAAGACGTTAAAAAGAAAAAATACTTTTCTATTCACTCTGTTTTCCCTACACCCATGTGACAGAATGGGTGGGGGATGGACAGACATTGATGAAAGCTCATATTACAAGTAGTGAATTATTTTTTTCCTACCTGGGTCAATATTTAAAGACTCCATTTTTTTAATGCACTCCATTATTTTTAAAGGCATAGTGCAAAACAGGTTCTACAAGACTTGCCTGTAGAAAGAGGAAGCTATTAACTTTCAATTCACTCAACTGCAGAAGTTCATCCAATGACAGGCCTGGGAAACAGGACCAAGAAGTCTGGGGCTCTGAATGAAAATGCTAATTATAACTGCATTCTCTGACCTCTCCTGAACATGCCTGGCTTCCCTGCCTCTGCCTCTCACAGACCCTTCCTCACCACCTTCTTTACATGTCAAAAGAGCTGTCACCCTTCAAATTCTATTACTAACTGCTATCTTTCTTCACAAAATTCTGAGCCCTCTCCTTTCACTGAATCTCCCACAGTGCTTTTCTATTTTCTGAATCGCTCTTAAAGCTGTAATAATTTACACGTGATGTGGGATCCATCTCTCATCACCCGTTAGGAAATGACAAGCCATTCAAGGGCACAGATGGGGAGTTCCCCACCTCTTGGTATTTCCAAGGTGGCAAGCATGGCCACAGAAAATATATATATTTTTTCGAGGTAAGGTCTCACTCTAGCCCAGGCTGACCTGGAATTCACTATGGAGTCTCAGGGTGGCCTCGAATTCACAGTGATCCTCCTACCTCTGCCTCCCAAGTGCTGGGATTAGAGGCCTGTGCCAGCCCGGCTATGGCCACAGAAAATATTTAATAAATAGATTTGCCCATGCAAACACCCAGCATCATAGAGAAGAGACAGAATCATAGACATAACATAGCACAAACATGAAGTGTGTATTTTATGATAATCACCTATAGTGAACTAATTTTTCAATAATGCATCAAAAAGTCAAAATCTTAAGGAATAACTTTCATTTACTAAATCAATGCTCACACAAGCAGCAATGGTGACAAAACATAAGAGTTTTGTGCCTTTCAGTCTTGCTAAAATCTACTGTGACAAGGATCAAAAATTGGTCTTCTGGGGACCGCTGTGTCACGGCAGAGGAGAAAACAACTGACACAGGCTAGGCGAGAGCACAGTGAACTCATGAATGAAGAATGTCCAAGACACATAAACAACCGTTCAGTCCCGTCTTCGTTGCCGACTCCCGGAGCAGATCAGACTTCCACAAATCTCTTAAGAAGTTGACACTTGCACAGAAGTTGGCTTCTTAGTTTCCTGCAGCACATTCTCCAGCCCCGCTTCGCCCTCCCCTTCAAAGAGGGAGGAAGACAACTCTTCATACGCCCTGATTTCTAATGAGCCTTTTCTCATTCAAATCTTCCTTCCCATTGTGTTACTTAGGAGTCAAGAAACACTGGCATGTAATTATTGCCAGCACTTGTTTACAAATAAATCTGACAGAGAATTTATTACTTTCCCAAGCAGTTGAGATCTTTCTAGGTGACAGACATCAAACTGTAAAATGCCCAAAGAAAAGCAGACAATGATGTTAGAAATATCTGTTGGGTATATCTGAAAAGACTATTGCTTCAGGTTCAAACTATAAGGGCAGCTTTAGAAATTAGCTGCTTCAGGTTCAAACTATAAGGGCAGCTTTAGAAATTAGCTAAAAATTCTAATCCCAGCAGTCGCTAAACACAACTGAACAGAGAGGGAAGGAAAAGTGTGCCCTGAGACTTTAGCACTGGGAGACTCCAACACTCACTATGCAAACTCGAATGTGCCTGCCAACACCATACTGTACAACAAAACATGCTGCAAGGGCCAAAGAATGTCCACTCAGAACGGATGCATCACCGACCCTCTAAAACCCAGCAGCGAACCTGCCCACCCGCCTTAGTCCAGCGGGTGAAACCGCATGTAGGAACGAGGCCCAGGGCTCCCGTAGCCAGCGGCGCCCACCAGTGGTGCAGAGCAGGAAGTAAGGCCTCCAGCAAACCAAAGCCGTCCACCCACCACCACAGAGAGGGCTCCAAGATCCTTCCTGATGCCGGGACAGGTTAGTATGCCTTGTTGGAAACTTACTTTCCCGCCGATGAGTGGCAGAACGTGCATCTTGCCTGCCAGGCTGTCCTTCACAGATGACACGATCAGGCATGTCCCACACAGGGTGACTTGGCGCCTCGTCCATCGGTTCACGGGCAGCTGCATTTTGCCTTTGCGGACATTGTACATTCCTGAGAGCTGAATCCGCTCAGAGCTACCAGTGCTGTGAGGTTTTCCTGAAACACAACAAGAAAACACATTATTTAAAAAATAAACCAGGGCACAGTGGTATACACCTTTAACGACAGCACTCAGGAGGCTAAGGTAGGACTGCTATGAGTTCAAGGCCACCCTAAGACTACATAGTGAAAGGTCAACCTGGGCTAGAGACAGACCTTAATTCAAAAATAAATAAATTGATTAATTAATTAAAATAAAAACATAAGCCTCACCCCTCCTCATCTGCATTTCAGATAAAACAGAAAAAATAATGCTGGGCTGGAGATATAGCCCAGCAGTTAAAGCACTTGCTTCCAAAGCCTAATGGCCCAGGTTCAATTCCCTAGTACCCACATAAAGCCAGATGCACAAAAGTGACACATGCATCTGAAGTTTGCCTGCAGTGGCTGATGGCCCTGGCACACCCTTTCTCTCTTCTTCCCTTCCTCCCTCCCTTCCACTCTCTGTCTCTCTCTCTCTCTCTCTCTCTGCTTGCAAATAAAATAAGTAAATAAATAAATAAGAAAAACAATGCTTACAGGAAGCAGTCTGACTGATGACCAAAAGAACATACCAACTACAGTGATTGGATTACAGTAGGAACTACCGTATCAATTCCTTGTGTGTATTTTAACATCACATTAATAACAGTGCTTTTTAAAGCCCAAGGAAAAACCATTTATCTCTTCCATTTTATCTATTTCATTACATTTATTCTACCTTTTAAAAGAGATGAATTATGATTTTTATGGGGGACGAGAGTAATAAGTACACTCACACACACACAAAAATTGCAGACCAAGACCAGAAATAACATTCAACAGCTTGCATTAATGAAACTAATCAGACTTAATGAGATAAGTGCTGATTTTTTTTCCATACGTAGTCACTGTATATTTATTATATGCAAAAGATAAAAATGAGGAGTTTTCTGACTGGAAACACGAGGAAGGCCCAGCGCTGCAGCGTTCTGGGAGCACACCCTCCCCGGGACGGACATGACCCCGGCAGAAAGGCACTCGGGCGAGCCCAGTCAACAGAAAGGAGGACCTGTGACTAACATGACAGAGTGACGCAACCGTGTAAGCAATAACAGCAATTCTAGATACAGGGGAAGTGACAGCAGACTACGAAATTCCATGTTCACAAATAAGTTAATAAAGGTCTCTGTCCTGCAGCTGGACCCAAGTTAGAAAAGATACATTTATGTCAAAGTCTGACTAGATGCCAAGGACCAGGAAAAAGACATAAATTCAAGAAAAATTATATTCTAAATACTGAAAACCAACATACCCAGTTTGTAGAAGTCTAATCCTATTGGACAAGAGGAGTGACCAGTACTTAAAACACATCTTGACTTTTTTTCTTTTTTTGGTTTTTTTGAGGTAGGGTCTCGCTCTAGCTCAGGCTGAACTGGAATTCACTATGGAGTCTCAGGGTGGCCTCGAACTCATGGTGATCCTCCTACCTCTGCCTCCCAAGTGCTGGGATTAAAGGCATGTGCCACCACGCCCGGCTTAAAACACATCTTGGGAAGATGAAGGGTATTTGAACTCATGGACACAGACACTAACAAATAACATGACCAGCAGGCTTGAGTTTCCATCCTCTTCTGGTGTGTCAGAATGTTTTGCAAAATGAAGACCTCACACTCTGTCCCCGTGTTGGGTGACAGTGCTACAGCTGTTGAGCCAGGTGCCCGGCCAAGCACTGCACCACCGGAGCCTCTCAGAGGAAGAGGCTGTTGTCCAAGTGTCAGTCTTGCCACAGGTCACAAGTGAGCAGCAAGCCAGGAGACTGTCCCGACGGGGCAGTGCGCACGGGCTCACGACTTCCCAGAAGGAAGATGCCTAAGTACCTGGTGTCGAGCTCCTTTCCATGTGACACTGAGAGCAGCAAGGATTCCGAGGAAAAGCCAAGAGTGACTAAAAACAAGACACCCACAAGTGGGCTCCAAAGTCCAATTTCCTTGACTGTAAAACAAACTAACCTTCTCTAACAAAAGGTCTGATCTAAACACCCCTCCCACACATGTGAAAGCAAAAATGCAGGCCTGTTTTTTTTTTTTTGTTTGATTCTCAGTCGCATCAGAGAATGGCTTCAAGCACCCTTTTAACCTATCACATTTATTCCGTTGTGAATAAAAACACGAGTACATAAAGGACAACTCCCAATACCTCCTAGAGAAGAGTTCACAATGAGCCACCAGACAGAATGAACTTGGACCAGTGGGACACATCAACAAGACTGGCTCTTTATTCCTCAGTCAGAAAAATTCCCAGGAGTTCCGAATTGCCCCAGAGTGCCCCGAAAAGTCTGTCCCTAGAAAACACTGAACATCCCAGTCAGAATCCGGCTATGCCCCGGGTGAACTTCAGTGTCCTCCCCGGGTGTTCCAGACGGGACACACCCTCAGAGCTGAGAGGCAGCTGGGCTCGGGGGTGCGCAGATGACAGAGGTCACCACACCTGGACAGAGCCCCAGGACACCAGGACACCCTCCCTTGTGTCAGTGTTCCCTGTGCCACGACACAGGGACTCTTACGTTTCACTCCAATTTTCAATTTAGAGCAATTCCAGTTGCTCAGCGCTCTAATAAATACTGAAAACACCAACGTCACAAAGCCTGCCAGCTTACAGCTCAGCCAGCTGGTATAAATTTTACCTTAGAAATGTCATTACGATGATGGACACTTGCCCCACAATTCAAGAGGACACAAAGCAACAAAACCAAAACAAAACAAACCAAAACAAACAAAACACTGGTTTTAAGCCCAAACAGAGACATGGCTGCACCAGGGACAAACTGAACCCACTTGTGCCCCCTCCCTTCTCCGTGCAGAGCCCCGTGGGAATGGAGCTCGGGCGGACCTGCTGAAAACCAGGGACGCGGCCGGGAGGTGAAGGCTCGCTGCATGACGGTGCGAGGGCCACACGGCCCGCAGCTCTTAATCGCTTACGTTGTGTAGTCCAGCTACAAGGGGCAGGTGAGGAAATGCCCACTTTTAGCCTAGTCAGAAGTAAACAAAAAACTAAAAACAGCTCGGAGCGTGGTCCAAGCCACTTACCAGACTCGGGTTTCTGTCCCCACAAGAACCTGCTTGCTGGCTTAGCGTCGTAGCAGTCAGCGCACAGTGTGCTTCCAGCCCCCAGCAGCAAAACTCCGCGTGTTCTGGCCACACATGTAACAGGGCAGCAATTTGCCAAGCCACTCTCCAGAGTAAGCGCCTCCTCTAAATATGCATCCCTCACCTGTGAGCTACACTGTGTTCCCCCTAAACTAGCCACGTTCATGTCCCTATGCCACATAAAGTCATACGAAAACAAAGTGAAAGCCATGGGGTCTAGGCGGACCAGAATGCTGTGGAGATGGCTCAGTGGTTAAAGGCACTTACTTGCAGAGCCAGATGCCCCAGGTTCAATTCCCCAGTACCCACGTAAAGCCAAATGCACAAAGTGGTCCATGCATCATTTGCAGTGGTAGGAAGCCCTGGCATGACCATCCTCTCTCCTCACTCTCATTCTCCTCTCTCTCTTAAATAAATATCTTTTTGAAAATAACACATAAGTATACAAAAATTATCAAATCTGGCAGGTTGAAGAACTGTGGATTCATTTGACTATTCCCAAGAAAATGAAAGATAATAAAATTCTTCACAGAAGCAAGACTCTATTCATATTCCTTCAAATCATATTCTAAATATTCTTAGTTTTCTAAAAGCGTTTTTATTTATCTGCAAGCTGAGAGAGAGATAGAGATAAAGACACAGGAGAAAATGGGCTCATCAGGGCCTCTACAGCCAGTGCAAGTGATCTCCAGGTGCATGTACCAACTGCATCCGGCTTGACATGGGCACTGGAAAACTGAGCCCCAGTCATTAGCTTCTTAGGCAAGCTCCTTAATCACTGAGCCAACTCGCCAGCCCAGATAGTCTTAGTTTCACTATAAACAGTAAATTATTTTATGAGAATTTTAAAATGGGTGTTCTATTTTTTATTTCCTCTGCTCTTCACTCTTTTACACAGATGTAGGCCATCGGACCGTTCTTACTCTAGCTGAGTAACACATTTCCTAAGCATTCCCTATGGTGTAGGTCTGCATGGTTAAGGCGCAGTCCCTTCAGCAAGGCTGGGATGAACGTCCTGCCCAGACCCAGTGTGTGGGAGCAAGGGATTTATTTCAGGGGAAGTTCCATCAATGGCAGTAGAAGCTGGCTCCCTTTCACAGATCAAGTAGATAGAAAAATAAATAAATAAATAAAACAGCCAGCAACCACCAAAAGGCAGCAAGCAAGTGTGAACACATCAGAGCTCAGACTGCTCTCCACACCTGTGGGCTGGAATCAGGCCCACCGTCAAACACACCGTTGGGCTGGACCCCAGGAGCCAGCTCCCGTGACACCTCCTCCAGCCATGTGGCTGGAGACCCGGTCACGAGCTTCATGAAACACCGGAGTCACTGGGGGACACGCGTTCAAACTCCCACAGTCGTCTACTTCTATAGATCTGAAAAGTCTTCTCCTGTTTGTAAAGCACGAGTTTGCGGCACACACAGCTCTAGGCTAAGTCTTGTCTTTCAGAATTCTAAAGACGCTCTCCCGACGTCCTCTGGTGCGCTTCCTGTCTGATGCAAACTGTCGCCACATCTTGCTGCACAGCAGGGTCCCCCCCGCACCTCTGCCTTTTATTTTAGCCTCTACATGGCTAGCTTTAAGCAGGCTGATGTTTGATACTTTATGTTTCTTGTACTCGAGAGTTATAGAATTTAAGGTTTATGAAATTTGAGATTTATGGTCAAAGCTGAAAAACCTGTCAGTTATTACTGCTTCACATATGTTCTCTGATCTCACAAGGCCTCTCTGGGGACTCCGTGTATATAGACATGAATTAAGTCACTTGAAATTTATGCAACAATGCGGACATTCAGTCTGTGCTCTCTCTCCTCTCCCTCCCCCCCCTCATCACTGGTTGCATCTATTACCGTATCTTCATAAATGCTAATCTTATCTTTTGTAGTGTGTAACCCACTATCAAAATCCATATAGTATACTTTTCATCTCTATATATTAGATTTGAATATATGGGGGCTGGAGAGATGGCTCAGCTGTTAAAGGCACATGCTTGCTAAGCCTAACAGCCCAGGTTCAATTCCTCAGTACCCATGTAAGCAAGATGCACAAAGTGACACATGCACTTGTAGTTCATTTGCGGTGACAAGAGGCCCTGGTATGCCCACCACCCCCCACCTTCCTCTCTCTCTCTGCTTGCAAATAAATAAATAAATATTTTTAATGTGAGTATATGTAGACACACATACACAAATATCTGTATCTTCCATATTTTGTCTGTTAACATGCTAATACTTTAAATTCATGAATATACATAAACATAATTGCTGCTTAAATGTTCTTGTCAATTATTTCTGTCATTTATATCATTTCTGTGTTGGTTTAGTTTTCTCCTCTTTATGGTCCTATTTTTTTACACCACTGGTCTTTTTTTTGGATATTATTCACTATGAATTTTACCTTGCTGAATGCTAGATTTGTATCTCTAAAATTTTACAGAGGTTCTAGAATATGGTTATTTGGAAACTACTTTTAAAAGGCTTGCTTTGAAGGTTTGTTATACAGAATGAGAATGGCTGGAGAGATTGCTTAGTAGTTAAGGCATGTGCATGTTAACACTGAGGACCCAAATTTAATTCCCAGTATTCACGTAAGCCAGATGCGCAAGGTAGCACATACATCTGGAGTTCATTTGCAGTTGCTAGAGGCCCTGGCATGCACATCCTCTATCTGCCTCCGCCTCCACCTCCACCCCCCCTCATAAATAAATAAATAAATAAAATATTTAAAAAAAAAAAAAGAATGGCCTTGTGCCTAAAGCTAATAAAGTTGGCAGGCAATACCCTACTTGAGCCTGCTGTCTCATACCCTGTATTTAGGTTTTCCTCTCTGGCTACAAGGAACATGGACTAGTCCTGGCCTTGTGTGACATTCAAAGGCTGTCCTCCTGCTTCTTCTCGGTGTCTTCCCTATGTGCATGCTTTCCTCACAAACCTGCACTGCAGTACTCAGCTTTGGGCTCAGTGCTAACCCCTTGCGAACTGCCAGACCTCTACTTCTCCTCTTCTCCAGCACACAAGTCCTATGAACTCAAGTTGCATATTCCCAAGGGACTTCCAAATGTGTAAACCAGGTAACCATGAAATGGGGCTGGGGGATGGTTCAGCAAGTAAGAGTGCTTGACATGCAAGTATGAGGTCCTGAGGTCATGTGAGTCTGATCCCTAACGCCCAAAGAAACAGCTGGGTGTGGCCATGTATGCCTGTAACCCCAGTTCTGTGGGACGCAGAGAGCTAAGAATCTGGGGCTCTAGGTTCGGAGAGAGACTCCACCTCAAGAAAGCATGAGCAACAGAGGGGGCATTTGACATTCTCTGGTTTCTACACACATGCACAGGGTGAGTGCACTCACACACACGCATGTGCATGTACCATACACACACTAATAAACTACACTGAGGACTGGAGAGATGGCTTAGTGGTTAAGCGCTTGCCTGTGAAGCCTAAGGACCCCGGTTCGAGTCTCAATTTCCCAGGACCCACATAAGCCAGGTGCACAAGGTGGCGCATGCATCTGGAGTTCGTCTGCAGTGGCTGGAGGCCCTTGGTGCACCCATTATCTCTCTATCTGCCTCTTTCTCTCTCTGTCTGTCTGTCTGTCGCTCTCAAATAAATAAATAAATAAATAATGAACAAAAATAAAAATAAAACTACACTGAAGTGACACAAGAACAAGTTCAGATTTACGGCCACCCTAACTGTGTAGACACTCCTCAAGGATAGCTGTGTTGTAGTTTAGAAACATGTCTGTAGGGCTGGGGAGCTGGCTCAATGGGTGAAGCACTCGCCACTCAAGCTAGAGTACCAGAGTTCGATCCCTGGACCCAATATAAAAAGCTACGAGCTAGCCGGGCACGGTGGCGCATGCCTTTAATCCTAGCACTTGGGAGACGGAGGTAGAGAATCGATGGCTGTGAGTCCAAGGCTAAAGCAGAGACAGGTGTTCCCAGAAGCTCATGGAGACCACAGTAAAGAAAATTAACTGGGATAAAAATTCAGAGCAAGGGGCTGGAGAGATGACTTGGTGGTTAAAGTGCTTGCCTGCAAAGCCCAAAGAACCTAGGCTCGATTCCCCAAGACCCACATAACCCAGGTGCACAAGGTAGCACATGCATTTGGAGTTTATTTGCAGCAGCTGGAGGCCCTGGCACACCCATTCTCTTTCTATCTGCCTCCTCCTTTTCTCTCTGCTTCTCTCTTTCAATATCTCTCTCTCTCAAATAAATTTTAAAAAATTAATTTAAAAAATCCAGGGCTGGAGAGATGGCTTAGTGGTTAAGCAGTTGCCTGTGAAGCCTAAGGACCCCGTAAGCCAGGTGCACAAGGTGGCGCATGCATCTGGAGTTCGTTTGTAGTGGCCGGAGGCCCTGGCACACCCATTCTCATCTATCTGCCTCTTTCTCTCTGTCTGTCACTCTCAAATAAATAAATAAAAATAAACAGAAGTCCAGAGCAAGAAGCCCTGCCTTATGTGGTATGGAAGGCAAGGACAGACCGAAAGTCATCCTTTGACATACCCACCCACCCACTCATAAATAAATAACAAAGTACAAACTTCAAAACAGAAGAAAACAAAGAACCCCAAACCTGTCTACAAACTCTTAAGTTCTTCCCTTAAAGGGGGTGTGGAAGTGTGTGGGTCCCGCACTTGGTGGCTCGCTGCTAACTGCACAGCAGGAACAACAGCAGCAGCTTGAGGTGTCTTGAAGGTCCGTCACTAAGAGACACACAGCTCCTCCTCACGTGAGCCCCTTCTCTGCAGGCACTTCTGGAGAAGTGGGCTGCTGTGGAAAAGTCAGTGAGAGAAGGAACAGAGCCTTCGGCAGGGAGCTGAGGCTCTTACGAACGCCATGTGAGCAAGCCCTGTTACCGACAGACCCTGAAGTCCCGGCCGGGCACAGAGCTGCAGCCCTGGGACATTGGAAGTGCTACCTTCAGGACAGAATGGGAGCTGGCACATCCTGATAGCCCATTCTGGAAACAAAGTGAAAATAAATGTCTAGAATTTCAGCCACATGTTTGGGGCACTGGCTGATACAACCTCAGTGTGTTGAGTTTCACTTATTTCTTGTTACTGAGCACAATATTTTAATAGCCTATATGTCTCTAAAACAATCTACACCATTGATTCTAGTGCTCTGTGCAGAGAGTAAGGCTCTACCCTGACTGAACACAGTCAAAAGTAAGTTTTCCAAAATGTTAAGGGAATGTAAATGTCATGTTGATGTGGTTGCACACCCTACGAGCATCTGACCGCTGTGCAGAGGAGGAAATCGGCACGCCCTGGAGCTGTATATGTCAGTGGAAACAAGGGGAAGCACTCAGCTCTCTCCACTCGCCTTCTTCTCTATCTTTTGAGCTTACACTGATAAAACTGTAAAGCATATTTCTTATTGGATCCAAATCCTTAAATCCTTTCTGACTACTTCCAGTGATCGAAAGAATGAATTAAATTGCTTGTGGATGGTCAGTCAAGAGCCAGCAGGAAGGTTGCAATGACTTGCTAAGAGGTCTACAGACCTCTCCATCCGGGAATATTGTCTCAGACTAAGAGGCCAGAGCCCTTGGGTGACAAGAGCCTGCAGGATCTCTGAAACCCATTTAAGACTGGCTGCTCTTCAGCTAATGGAAATGACAACCAGCTGCTAAATAGATGGGGGAGCGTCACTTTTACGCAGCAGACCAAAGCGTACCAAGTCAACTGCCTAAGCCTTGCTTCCTCTTGACAGCTACTCCGTTCCGCTAGGTTGATGTGGATCTCCCAGGCTGCTGGAGACCCTTACCCTTGACAGCTGTCGAGCCTTGAATCTTTCTCCAATACTTAAATTCTTGAATACTACTAGAGATTAAAAGTCCCTCTACAATACTCATTAAGGAGTACCAGAAAATGTATACTATCCTCTATGGCTATCGCCTTGAGGATCCAGTCAGCACAGAGCTAAGGTAATTTTCAGAAGGAGAGGGATACTGAACAAAGTCAAATCTCACACCAATTCTAACAAAATTAATTATGAACTATGCAAAATCACAGTAATGAAGATTATTACCGTGACTGTACATCTGTATAATATATAGCAAAAGATAAATGCTGACTGGAGACAGTAACAGAAAGGTCTCAAACTTCAGTATGCACCACAAGGTTTACCTGGCTGCTTGCAGATAAAATACAGAATGCCGGGTTCCACGGCCCCTGCTGTTTCCATGCAACAACCCTGGGTGGGCGACAGAGCAGTGAGTGAGAGCGCAGCGGGAGACCCGCCGCACAGCAGTGTCGGGCTGACACCGAGTGCGGCACTTGGCTACTTGGCCCAAGAAGCCAACCTACAAGCCGGGCGTGGTGGCGCACGCCTCTAATCCCAGCACTCTAGAGGCAGAGGTAGGAGGATCGCTGTGAGTTCGAGGCCACCCTGAGACTCCATAGTGAATTCCAGGTCAGCCTGGACTAGAGTGAGACCCTACCTCGAAAAACCAAAAAATATAAGCCAACTTCCACAGCTGGAGAGAAGCTGAGAGACAAGTGCAGAGCTAGTGGACTGGAGGGCAGGAACCCCGCTCCTCTCCCGTTCCCACGCCTCCTGCACAAGGACCTCGCTGACGCTCCCCAACTCCTTGAATTCCCTCACTCCACGCACAGAAAAAATGCTGTTTAGTTGTCCTTAACACGGGATGCTCCGCTCTCCTCTCAGGATGCGCGCTTGCAGAGGGCGTCTTGTCAAGTGTGGGTTTTGTTACGACCTGGCACTGAGAGATCACAGCCCTTTCCACTTCGTGGGTTCCTGCTGCTCAGTTCCAGCAGCATTATGAGTGGCTGACGTGGCCTCCTGCTATTACCTTCTGGCAAAGAAAACCCATCTGAAAATGTTCAGCCTTCACTCGTCAGCCCAATGTCTTTGCCATCTGTTACTACCCAGAAATGGTAGTCTCGCGCTCACTGTGCATAACTTCACACACTATCTTAAGAGCCTTTTCAGCATTCTCATAAGCTTTCTTTCGTTTTCAATGGCTGGAACAATTACTGAAACGGTTTCACCAGCTTTTCATTGCAGTCACTTCTATTCATGTGCATGGCACGTGTTCAGGTCCATAGGTTACACTTCTGGCAAATTCAACATTCTTAAGTTACCTGCAACTTCTGTTTTCTGGCTACAAACCACCAGGCTGGGAGACTTCACTGCCTGCCACCCAGGTGACGTGGGTACTTCACAAGTGGGAAGTGCCCAGAGAGGGGAAACTGCTGAGCCGCGCTGGTGTGGGAGACCTGGGCAGGAAGCATGCCTCGGGGTAGGCTGAATTCAGATGTGGGCTTCAGAAAACCTACCAAGTAGGTTGGGAGGCAGAGGTAGGAGGATTGCCGTGCATATTAGAAACCTCCTATGACTGCTCTGCAGGAAACGTAAGGAACTTTATCTTTAAACATTCTCAAGCCATTCATCTCCAGCTACACAGTGTGGTGGAGGTCAACCTGGGCTATGGGAGACCCTACCTCAGACAGACGGGAGATGCCAGCCAGCCAGCTAGATATTTTATACTATTTACAAAATGTGCTAATTTTGTCAATGCTTTATATTCACTAACCTTTTACACACTTGGAAGCATAACAGATACAACTACATATCCAGCTTTATTTTCTTCAGATTTTGTCATACACACTTTTCCACACTGTCAGTCTGTATATCTTAAAGACTTGCAAAACTGCACTGTAACTTATCTGTTCCTAGTAGACAACTGTTTGGCTTTTCATTCTACAAACTGCTAGATACAAGAACATGAATGTTTTCTATGCCTCCAGATTTCTCTTTCATATTTTTGGTTCTTTCTAGTCACCAGCTCTACATCAGCTATAAATCAAAATGATTTAAAAAAAAAAACATTCCTCCACTTCTGAATGTTTTTTTTTCTATAGGAATAACCATCACCCAGGCATCCTAAGAGCATATAAATAACAACAACAAAAAACCACAAACACAACACAGCACCCTGGGCTGACAGTGCGGTGAGCGCACATCCACTACCATACTGGACATAGGGCAGACGCTGTCAACAGCGGGGCCTGCGTGTGGAGAGGACAGGCAAAGCCAAAGGGAAGATGAGGCGCACTGCGTTTCTCAGGTGAAGACTTCTGCGTTCATCCTTCAACAGCATCCTCCAGTCCTAAGCGCTCTCAGCTCGGAGGAGGGAGAGGCTAAGTCGGTGGCAAGGCTGTGAAGGGCACGCCCTCCGCGCTGCACAAAAACACTTGGCAACAACGACAACAAAACAGACGCTGCGGGCCTCTACTGCGCTTTTGCACACGATGGTCTCTCGGATCTAGGGCACTGACTTAATTCCCCGGGGGACATGGTCACAAGCAAGCCAGTCTTCAGGGTCTCTCTACAACCTCCTAAATCTAGTCTTCTGAGTTTTTGAGTTCTTTTAATCCCATGTGGTCAACTATGATAAACTTTCATGTGCTCAAATCCAAAGCCTCGCCCAATATCTGGAACATACTAAGTGTCCTATAAGTGTCCAATAAATCAATCTCCTCTTCTGCTTGGGCCATAAAACGCCATCTATCAGTCATACAGCATATAATTTAAACTGTAACTGTAACACTTCATGTGCATCTGCAGGTGAGGAAGGGGGCTCCAAGATCAAGAAAATGAGTGGCTTAAGACAAGTTTTTTTAGCCTCTAACAACCTTTGGTTTACATACATGAACAAAACATTCTCCTAGAATTACTAGTCCAATTGATTCAAGCTTCTTTTCTAGAAATATTAATAAGAGGTTTGTTGTGGTTGTTTTGTTAAGGAAAAGAAAGTCACCCAGCCAAATTAATATATGTGTACATAGTTTTTATTTTTTTAATATTTTATGTATTATTTATTTGCAAGCATAGAGAGAAAGACAGAGAGAGAGAGAGAATGAGAGTTGATGTACCAGGGCCTCAAGCCACTAGAAGTGAACACCAGACGCATGTGCCACTTTGTGCATCTGGCTTCACATGGGTACTGAGGGGTTAAACCCGGGCCATGAAACTTTGCAAGCATTCACTTTTAACCACTGGGCCATTCACCAGCCCCTGTACATAGTTTTTAAAAGGTAGCCTGTTGCTATCTTCATGAGAAAATGTAGTAGGAGCATGATATAAACAGTTATGTACAAGAACCATAAAACAGATATCAGAAATCACACTGGGAGAAAAGGTCAAGTGAGAATTTTGTGTTCACTACAATAAGTCATCGTCACCATCAGCTGTTTTTAATGTCCCCGGAAATTAGCAAACAAAAATCTGTCTCCAAAATTTACTGACCATAGGAAGTTTTTGCGATCTCATTTTTCAGATTACAAATAAAGTAACAAAAAAAATCTGTAGAGAAACCTGGAATTACAGGTACTGCAGAACCTTTCATTAGAAATGTTAAAGCCAGCTCATTTTCACTATGACTTATAAAAGTAATGCATTATAACGTGAAGTAATACCTTATAATCTTTTCAAAGAGAAATTTTTATAGGACAACAAATTATAAAATATCACTACTCAAAACAATAGGAGAGTATGAGAAGAATGACCTGGAACATACAACTGGAAGCTTCAATCCTACTTCCAAAACGCTAAAAGCTACATCAGGTAAAATATATCTAAGTGTTTAAGTAAATGCGCCAAAATTACAACATGCTATTTTGGCAGACTGGCTAAATATTTAATAATTCCATTGTGTCTTCCTGGGGAAATACTTTTCTTCCTCTCTTTTGGAGCTCAACAGGAGCCACACAACTGGTCCTGACCCACAAAATGTGGACTGCAATATACACATGTCCCTTCCAGAACTACAAAACAGCCTCCCCTGCACTCACACTTCTCCCACTGCCCAGCTGCCAAGAGGCAGACTTGAAGAATCTAGAGACTTGGGTCCAGGGCAGCAGTAAGCCAGCGGAAGTCCGGGACACTCAGGAGGCTCTGAAATGGGGCTGTGTCCCAAGAAAGGTCAGCACTGGACTCGGTTACGGGAATGAAAGAAATCCGCATGTACTCAACCATTAGGTACATGTGTATAGCTGCTTGTTGCAAGAACTAAAATTTCTCTTTCATAATTACATTCAATTTAAAATTTCACTCTCATAGCGACAGAAATAAACTACTGGTATATCCTAATGAGTGGGGGGTACAGTTAGGGAGACTGGACCCCTGAAAGTAAAAAAGGCAAGAAAGTCTGCACTTGCTAGAAATCACAGATGATCTGACTTCTTATCTCTTGCCTAGTTCCCCACACCTGTTTTTCTACAAACAGCCAGGACCCGTTCTGGAAGGGAGGTCGTTCAGAGGATTTAAACGTTGTGGTTGGTCAAGTTCAGCCCTAGGAACCTGGTGTCAGGGCTAGCCTCTTCCCGGGACAGCCCCTAGCCCTAACCAGCCAGCTGCCCCTCTGGTTCACCTGAGCTGGAAGACTGCCCCCCAGTATAAGGTTATAAATTTACAAGGGGAGGGCAGGCTCTCTGCCCACTTGGGAACGTCCAGCTGTGGGCTTTTCCTTGGCTGGGCCTGGGCCCTTACTGTCCACACCCCCTTCTAGCTCCCCACATGGCAGGAGCTCCTTCACTTTCTGTTTTCTTTCCACACTTTTTGTCCAGGCCCTCCACATGGGATCGCTAGCCTTATAGGTGCCTTTCCTTGGCTCTATACCTCCCTCCATAAATATAATAATTGAATAATTACCCTTCTCAGTACTCTTTTTTTTTAATTCAATTCTTTGATTAAAATTAGAAACAAACCTAGGGTTTGGGGTTCAGGACTTTCTTGGACCCCATGCACCCCGTTACTCTATGAACAAACTTCTCGGTCTGGAAACTTTGATATCCACAAGTCAAGTGTCAGGCGCCCCGTTCTCCTTGCACCCAAGCACAAGCATGCTGTGAGCCAGCTTCCTGTCACAAAGCAGGACAGCAGGAGGCCACAGGCCAGCACACCTCCCACAGCAGCACACCGGGCGCCGGGCTCAAGCAGAGGAGGGGCTGGGGAGCAAGCAGTCGGGGCTGCAGATAGTCAATGACCATCGTGCACTGAAAACTGGTCTTGGACCCGCAGAGCCACGGGGCGCCACAAACCGCGTGGACTGAAACTGCACTCGTGCTTTCTGGACGTCCAGAGTCGATGTGGGCGCTAGGCTGCAGTGAAGCCGCGGGGCACCGCCTTCTTCGGGGCTCCGAGGAGAAAGTGGCCCACGCTTCTCTTAGTGATTGGGCTCCAATTCTTGACATTCCTCAGCTTGTGCCCCTCTTTTCATCACCTCTATCCTGCCCTATCTTCTAAGGATGGTAGTCACTGGATTCAGAGCCTAATCGAATGGACTGTCACGGCATCTTATGTAACCACGGCTGCCTTCGCACAGTACTGTCAAATGCACTTTCAATACAACGTCATTGAAAGTATTGACAATAGAAGTCACTACCACTTAAGATTAAGCAATTCTTGCTAACATAACTCTAAATAGATTTTTCCACACAATACAGGGTTTTGACTCTGAAATGCAAAGGTAATGCCTCAGACCTGGATGTGCCAGCTAATTCTCTGGGTCTGGCTGGGGCTGTTGCCTGAAGGAGAACAATATGCTGGCCGAAGCCCGGCCGGGTCTGCTGTGGACTCCTCCGTGACCACAGCTCCCACTCCCAGGGTAAGCACGCCCTGTTGTTTATCTAACGGCGTCAAGAGGAGCTTAGTGCCTGAAAGAACTTAAAACCACAGAGACGATCTTGCAAACTACCACAACCTTACAGACTCCACATATTTTCACTATCTGCTCACAAGTAGGAACAGAACTGCCACCATCAATTAAATCACCCTACTAGACGTGAGCTAGAATGACACCTTGCTTCACAGAAGATCTATCTGCACAGTGAGTGGAAAACACTGAACAATGTATTTAGGATCAATATTCATTTCACCAAAATCCAGGGTAAAACTGCGATTTTTAAAACAAGAAGTGCCACCACATTCAATTAGTTATACTGTGCTGAGAAATGCCAGGAAATTTTAAACTACTTACCTGACTTCAAGTTCGTCACTATGGGATTAGCAACTCCACACGCACATAAGTAGAAATGCCAATCCCAAATCTCAATCTCTCTCTCTCCCTCCCTCTCTCTCTCTCTCTCTCTCTCTCTCTCTCACACACACACACACACACACACAGCAAAGCTTATCAGCTTGCTTCCCAAACACATCCTAAATTTAACAGAGCGAAAGTCCAGAGTTCCTCCTCAAGTTGCTGACAGCTGACCATACCCCCTGTCAGGACATGAAAATCATGCTCAAGTCCTAACAGGATACCTGTGAGTATGACTTCATATACAAGCACGCTCTCTGCAGATGTAACTAAATTAAAATGAGGTTTTACTAGATGGAAACAGGCCCTAACCCAGTATCTAGTATCTTTTTAAGAGAGACTTGAGAGCTGAAGAAATGGCTTAGCGGTCAAGGCACTTGCCTGCAAAGCTAAAGGACTAAGTTCAATTCCCCAGGACCTATGTAAGCCAGATGCACAAGGTGGCACATGCATCTGGAGTTCATTTACAGTGGCTGGAGACCCTGGCATGCCCATTCGCTCTCTCTTTATCTCTTTCTTTCTCCCCCCTTTCTCAAATAAATAAATAAAAACAAAATATATATATAAAGGGAAAGAGACTTGAAACACACAGAGAGAAAAAAGACCAAGTTAAAAAAGAAAGAGAGGTAAGGCTCAGCCTGGGGCTGTAGGTAGCCACATGGTAGAGTGAAGCACTTGCCAAGCATGTGGAAGGCTCTGGGTTTGATCCCTAGCTCAGAAAACCTGAGGGCAAGCAAGGACACAGGCTCAAAGAGCAGCACAGAGGGAGAGGTGGAAATGGAGATCCAGAAACATTTGGCCTCCAAGAAGACAAGGTGTGGATTCCAGGCAAGGACCAGGGTCTAGAGCAGCAGGATGAGGAAGGAGGAAGAGGGCGGAAGCCCAGCTGGTCAGAGGGCAGAGCGCAGGGCTGGCCAGGGCCACGATGAAGTCAGGGTCCTTAAGAAAACGGAAGTAGAGGATACTAAGGCACAAGGATTCTAAATTTAAGGTGAATTCAAGTCAGCATGAGCTACGTGCCCAGACCCTATCAGAAAGAGGCAGCAAAGGGAGTGGAGAAGAGGAGAAGAGAGGAGAAGGGGGGGTAGGGAGGGGAAGCTGAGATTGTAGACTGATTCAGTTACAATGCAGAGAACAATGCAGAGAACACCAAAGATCACCAACACCCAGGGACTGGGAAAGGCAAGGCAAGAAAGCACGTCCCGAGAGCATTCCAAGGGACGACTTCTGGCTTCCGCAAGCAAACGAAAAACTTGAGTCTGCGTACACCTATTTTTGGCTGTTTGTTACCGCAGGCCAACCTACTCAGCAGTCACACTGCCTTCATAGATTCTGGAGTAGAATCCGTTCTTAGTCTCCTCTACCTTCCAGTCTGTTGGCATTTCTTGGCTTGCAGACACATCATTCCGAAGTCTGCCTCTGTCTTCCCATCACCCATGTGATCCAGACCTCGGTCTGCTCTCTAATGTGTGACATGTGGCACATCTGGATAGTCCAAGATGATCATTTTCCCATCTCAAGACCTTTAGTTTAATTGTAGCTACAAAGGACCCTTGTTCCGATCAGGTAAAATCCATGCCCTCTGGTGGTGTGGTTAGGGCAGACCTGTCTCTGGGAGGCCACCCTCAGGTAAAATCCATGCCCTCTGTGGTGTGGTTAGGGCAGACCTGTCTCTGGGAGGCCACCCTCAGGTAAAATCCATGCTCTCTGGTGGCGTGGTTAGGGCAGACCTGTCTCTGGAAGCCCACCATCAGCCTACCATACTAGACATAGTCCTAGGAAACTCCAAACGTGTCCAACAAGTAAGTAAGCCTTGTTACGGAGAAGGCAAAGAGGACCAAAGCCAAGGGAACACGAGCAGGGAGGGGAGAGCTATGAAGCACAAGCATCTCTCGTGGCCCTGTCTTGCCGACCAGATGAGGTGAGATCTACCTTCAGGCCCAGTTCAAATGGTGACCCCTCTACAAAGCCCTTCCTATTACCTGCCCCCAAAGCAAAAATGCTCTCCTGTGCCACACCACTGTACCCATACGTCTACTCTAGCCTCCCCGAGCTTGCCTCCCCTCCTCCTTCTCAGGACCATGAGCAGTTCATGTGATCACTACATAACTACATGTTATGATCTACCGATGAGTACCCATTCATTACATCACTTCAGCTTCCCAAGTGTTTACCTCTTCCCCGGAACTCCACTGCTATCTCCAGCTGTCTCCCACACGTCTCCGCTTGAAAGGGTCCTCTCACTTTCCTCAAGCATTCCATTTCACAAAAGGAACTTCCAGTCCTTTTGAGTCTTGGGTCAAAACCTAAGGCATCTTCCAGAACTCCTCTCACGCGCACACACCAGACCCAATCCACCTCCACTTGCCATCTGTCTTTAAAACACATCCAGAACACCACTGATGAACCACTTACCGACATCTACCCCGGTCTTTCTGGCACCTTCTACGCGCCCTGCCCTGCCCTCAGTCTGTTCTCAGCATGGCACCGGGAACCACACTCCCAAAGGCAGACTGGTCAGGGTCACGGCTCTGCTCGGAAGCCTAGCAGATCTATCACTGTGGCCCTACACTGACACTGACAGCCTATCACCCTGTCCCTGCCTTCCTTCCTGTCTCCAGGTGCTGGAACTAATATTCCCAATCATCCTGAACCTCAAGTAGTACCACAGGCTGTTTTTGATCAACCTTTCTCCCTTACCTCGAAGTCATGAATTTTTCAGGCTACAGAGTATGTAAGTCTTCCATACTAAGTCTGGGTTTCCAGTTAGGAATCTAGAAACCTTTCATACTGGCCATCACAAGCAATTCTAATAGAATCTGTATTCTTAGCTGTGGTCCCACAATACAGTATTAGTTCACTAGAACACAAGGTAAGACAATTCTATAGGTAAAACCTGACAGCTACTAAGCACAGACAAATGAGGCAACAAAATAGTAACAGAACACACAGAAACAAAGATCTGAATATAAAATTTATTTTCATAAATACCATGAATGTCTTTAAAACACACAAAGTATGGATTGCTATTATGACTCCTATTTTAAGGTTTCTTCAATTGTGATGGAATCTCTTTTATAGATACCTTATTGAAAAGTATTCACTCTTAACAGAATTTTTTTTTCGAGGTAAGGTTTCACTTTAATCCAGGTTGACCTGGAACTCCACTCTGTAGCCCCAAAGTCATGGCAATCCCACTACCTCTGCCTCCCCAGTACTGGGATTATAGGCATGTGCCACCACACCCAGCTTTAGCACAACATTTTTAAATCTTAGAAGATGGCTGACAGGGTTTTGGAAATCTGAGGGAAGAAGTTGTTTTTCTTAGATTTGCTATATTTATAGCAACAAAACTCAGCCCTTTATTGTTCTATTAAAACAATCTTCTCTTAAAAGTTTATATTTAAACAGGAAACCAATTCTTCCTCATCCTCCAAGGTCCAGTTCAAATATGTTTGTTGCTTTCTCTGCCAACCATGTTAATTTCTTCCTTGTCTATCTTCCCATGCTGGAATAGACTAATACCTTCTATTAAGATTCAGAACAAAGAACCATAACATTCAAGTTCTGTATTCTCAGATGATCTACACCAATTACAAATATACATACAATAGGTATTCAATAAAAGTCTGAACAAAATAACTGAGCTAAATGGAGCTAAGATAATAAACTTCTAGAGATAAAAGCACTCAAGGTTATACTGATCTCCCATGGTGAATGGTATATTAAAGAAATTGCCTCAATTATCTATGATATAAAGGAAATAAACTGAAGATAAACTAAAAGAAGTACTTATCGCCAAGCAACCAAATGAATGACATCACTTGTCCCTAAAGAACAACAACAAAAATTTCAACTTTTTATATTCTTGGGAACAAAGAAGTTACTTGTGGGTTCAAAATTAGAAAGTAACTTGATCAAAGATAAGTAAACATAAAACTTTTGAAGACTCTGATGAGTATTTCTCATGAAAAAACAAACAAACACATTCACACTTGCCGCCTCTACCATAGTCAAACATTGGTGACATTCTTTCAAGGCACACCACAAAGTCTTTCATCGTGATTGTCTTATCCTGAGTGTGAGGATGAAGGCTTGTCTACACTCAGCTCTTGTCTTTAGCCTCACTTTCTGCAGCTGCAGTTTTACATGATCAACTCGGCTTGCAGCAGAGACCAGAGAAGAAATGTCTCCCACCACGGCACAAAGACAGTGTTGCCCACATGTGGAGGTGAACGCCCGGAGCCAGCCCAGTGTGCGTCCTGCACAACTGGGAGCTGTCCACAGCGTGCTCACACCCACGGCTCCTTCCACCGCGGAAACAGAAGCCCAGGACTCACCTCAGAACCAACACTTCCAAGTGCTCATCTCAGAATTTACCAAATGAACACCGGAATGCCACTAAAGTTTAAAGCCACGTGAGCACAGCTGTTGTCTTCTTACGTATGCTTCCAGTGTGGTGAGCGGAGCACAAAATGCTCCTTCAAGCTCAAGTGTCAATGGCTTATCCCCAGCAAACACAGTGGCCCTGTGTGGGAAGGTTGGGGAACCTTTAGGAGGTGGAGCCTTGCTGGAGAGGAAGCTTGTCTCTGCAGGCCTGCGAAGCGCTCTCCCTTCCCCCTGCTGCTGCGACAGTGTGGCAGTGGCTTCCTCCTGCTGCCCTGGGTGGCTACAGCCTTTGGAACTGTAAGGCAAATTAAATCCTTTCCTTCCAGAAATTGCTTCTGGTAAGGTATTTTGTCCCAGTAACAAAGTTTAACTGATACAGACAGAAATCATATACCTTATAAAAAATGCTTATGTTATACAAATAAAACTTACTTAAATTTTATATTATTCTCCTAACTTTACGAATGTAACAAACAGAAACATACCTTGCAACAAAAACTAGGCCAGCCTTTAGTAGACTCATATTTTTCTTGCCAGTGGCCATATAATAAAGATACAAGAATTTCTTATGTTAAAAAAAAATGCGGGTTGGAGAGATAGCTCATCAGTTAAGGTGCTTGCCTCCAAAGCCTAAGGACCCAGTTCAATTCCCCAGTACCCATGTAAAGCCAGATGCACAAGGTGGCATAAGCATCTGGAGTTCATTTGCAGTAGCTAGAGGCCCTGATGTGCCCATTCTTTCTCCCTCTCTCTGCCTTTTTTTCTTTCTGTCTCTCTCAAATAAATAAAATATAAAGTAAAAAAGAAAATACTGTAATGGCTTGAATCTGAAATGTTCCCAAAATTTCATGTGTTGAGAGCTTAGTCCCCGTGCAGCAGGGTTCCGGGCCGGGGTCTTAGTCCCCGTGCAGCAGGGTTCCGGGCCGGGGTCTTAGTCCCCGAGCAGCAGGGTGCCGGGCCGGGGTCTTAGTCCCCGAGCAGCAGGGTTCCGGGCCGGGGTCTTAGTCCCCGTGCAGCAGGGTTCCGGGCCGGGGTCTTAGTCCCCGTGCAGCAGGGTTCCGGGCCGGGGTCTTAGTCCCCGTGCAGCAGGGTTCCGGGCCGGGGTCTTAGTCCCCGTGCAGCAGGGTTCCGGGCCGGGGTCTTAGTCCCCGAGCAGCAGGGTTCCGGGCCGGGGTCTTAGTCCCCGTGCAGCAGGGTTCCGGGCCGGGGTCTTAGTCCCCGAGCAGCAGGGTTCCGGGCCGGGGTCTTAGTCCCCGAGCAGCAGGGTTCCGGGCTGGGGTCTCAGTCCCCGTGCAGCAGGGTTCCGGGCCGGGGTCTTAGTCCCCGAGCAGCAGGGTTCCGGGCTGGGGTCTCAGTCCCCGTGCAGCAGGGTTCCGGGCCGGGGTCTTAGTCCCCGAGCAGCAGGGTTCCGGGCTGGGGTCTCAGTCCCCGTGCAGCAGGGTTCCGGGCCGGGGTCTTAGTCCCCGAGCAGCAGGGTTCCGGGCCAGGGTCTTAGTCCCCGAGCAGCAGGGTGCCGGGCTGGGGTCTTAGTCCCCGTGCAGCAGGGTTCTGGGCCAGGGTCTTAGCCCTCACACAGCAGGGTTCTGGGTGGATCTTTGGGAGGTTTATGGGGTCATGAGGGCTTTGATCTCTTCATCAACAGGTTCATCCATGGATGAACCCATAACCGAATGTGCAATTGGAAGGGAAACTTAAGCGTAGACAAAGTTGGAGGAAGAGGTCACTGGGGCCCGCCCTTGAAGGGTGTACTTGTCGCGGTCCCTTCCTCTCACTCTTTCTTGGCTTACTGAGGTGAGCAGCTTGTTCAATCACGTGCTCCCACCATGACATTTTGCCTCATCACAGCCCCCAAAAGAATAGAGCCAGACAACCATGGACCAAAACCATGAACCAACACAATCAGTCCGCCTATAAACTGATTTTCTCAGGTATTTTGTTGCATTGATGGAATTATCTCATGACCCCTACTGCAGTATTCCTTAAAGACAAACTTAAAAGAAGAAAGACTAATTATTGGTTTGCACTAAACCAAATAATGAGCATAACTTTGCTTATAATAAGAAATTTTGGCAAAAAGCTGACAACTTTTGAGTAAATAGCACATTGATTTAACTAATTCTTTATGAACTGAATTTTCTCAAATAGGTTTGACTCTATCTTATCTCACATAGACAACATTTCAACTCATATAATCCTAAACAAATTTACAGGGAAATAAGTGGTGTTTAAGAGCTTTAGCATTGAAGAGCACAATCTCTTGCTAAGAGCTGAAGACAATGTTTTGTTTAGATAAATAGTAAATTATGGATTTCAAAACTGGTGTCAAACTAATCCTCAAATGCATCACTTCAACACTGCAAACGACATTTATGTAACCCAACTATAGAAAGTAATGTAAACACTATACCACAAAAGCCTCATCTTCATTTTCTGACAAAATGTTTTTCTTGGAAGTATTGTCTAGCTTTCAGAACAATTTTCTCAAAATCTTAGGATCAAGAAATGTTTTTTAAAAAAAAAGGAAAAGGGGGCTGAAGAGATGGCTTAGCAGTTAAGCGCTTGCCTGTGAAGCCTAAGAACCCCGGTTCAAGGCTTGATTCCCCAGGACCCATGTAAGCCAGATGCACAAGGTGGTGCATGCATCTGGAGTTCGTTTGCAGTGGCTGGAGGCCCTAGAGCGCCCATTCCCTCTATTTCTATCTGCCTCTTTCTCTGTCTGTCGCTCTCAAATAAATAAGTGAAAATAAGCAAAAAAGAATTGAAGGTATATGGTTGTAGCACTGGGGCTGGTAAACAAGTGTGAAGTGTGACATTTTCAGGTTTGCTTATTTGGTTAGATGGTAGATTTTCTTTTCCTTTTTTTTTTTTTTTTTCCGTTTTTGTTTTTGTTTTGCCAAGGTAGGGTTTCACTCTGGCTCAGGCTGACCTGGGATTAACTAGTCTCAGGGTGGCCTCAAACTCATGGCGATCCTCTTACCTCTGCCTCCCCAGTGCTGCGAAAGAGGCAGATAGAGAGAGAGAACAGGCACGCCAGGGCCTCCAGCCACTGCAAACGAACTCCAGATGCATGCACCACCCTGTGCATATGGCTTACGTGGGTCCTGGGGAACCAAGCCTCGAACCATGGTCCTTAGGCTTCACAGGCAAGCACTTAGCTGCTAAGCCATCTCTTCAGCCCTAACCATATACCTTTATAGAAAACTAGGGGGATCAGGAAAAAGAAATAGAATAAAGAATAAATACTAGAGGAAGACAGCCCGGGTTTTCCTTCCATCCAAATTTGTAACTAAATTCTTTCTGAAATCACTATATCATACAGTCTATCTAGAAGGAGGAAACAGAGCCAGGTAACACAAATTGTTAGTTTTTCTGATAAATTTGCCGAAGTTTTATTTATCAATTCTCTGTTCTTCTGTGTCTGCATAAGCACACCCAAGGATGGCTTGGTACAAAGAGGGTCACTTCTTGTGTTCAACGTCAGAGCTAAGACACTGTGTAAAATTCTTGGGGTTTTGTTTTCTCTGTATAGAGAAACCCATGAAAAGGCAGATAATCCAGTTGATATGCAAGTTAGGACAGAATAATTGAGACAGCAACCATTAATTTCATTAAAGCCAGCATTTTAAATGAGCTCATGAGTTCAGTAAATGAGTTCAGTAAGAACTATGCACTGTGAGGTTTGGCTTATGAGGGTGAGAAAGAGCTTTGCCTGGACTGGGCTAGAGGCAGTTGGTGTGAGAGGCTTGCTGTTACAACACAAAGCTGAACACATAGCTTCTCTGTGAGTCAGTTTCCTTAGCTATGAAAAGATTACATCAAGCCAGGAGGCTATGGCAAGGATTACATAAAACCAAAGTAGAGGGACTAATGTGCAGCTCAGCCGTAGGGTGCCTGCCTGGCATGCCTTCGGATCAACTATGCGCATGCAGGAAGTAGGGGGGCCCTCAAGCAGAGCATACTCACTCATGGCCGGCATCCCAGAAAGCTTCTCCTTAGGTATGGAGTGATAATCACTAAGAAATATGCACATGCCGACAGAAGAGTGCTCTATCAGTCCACTATAATAAGTAGTATCAGCAAGAATATAATTTAAAGATAATTTACCTTAAAAAGTATAGTGTTGGCAACTTATAGTCTGGGTATAAAACTTGTATAAATATTTTGAGGCTTACCAACCTCTTAGACTTAGCAGATATGACCACCACTGACACAAACCACAGTGCCTTACTAAAACAATCCTCCAGGCGTACACTCTAGACTTTACAGCAGACTGAAGAACTCCACTGGATGGATCTTTAAACAACCCTGGCACATTTGGTGAAGGAGCCAACTAAGCTACCAAAATAATTCACAATTACTTTCTGACAAGTCTATTGCCACTTGTCAAATGAGTAATTTTGGTGGACAAATTGTAAATTATATAAAAACAATTTCTGCGGGCTAGGGGGATGGCTTAGTGGTTAAGGCACTTGCCTGGAAAGCCAAAGGACCCAGGTTCAATTCCCCCAAGACCCACGTAAGCCAGATGCACAAGATGGCGCATGCATCTGGAGCTTGTTTGCAGCAGCTGGAGACCATGGTGCACCCATATTCTCTCCCCACCCACCTCTCTCTGTCTCTCAAATAAATAAATAAATAAAAATAAAATATTTTAACTGGGCATGGTGGTGCATGCCCTTAATCCCAGCACTCGGGAGGCAGAGGTAGGAGGATTGCCAAGAGTTTGAGGCTCCCCTAAGACTACACAGTGAATTCCAGGTCAGCCTGAGATACAGTGAGACCCTGCCTTGAAAAACCAAAATAAATAAATAAAATATTTTTTTAAGAAGCTGGGTGTGGTGGCACACGCCTTTAATCGCATCACTCAGGAGAGGTAGGAGGATCGCCATGAGTTCAAGGCCACCCTGAGACTACATAGGAAGTTCTAGGTCCGCCTGGGCTGGAGTGAGACCCTACCTCAAAAAACAAAAAAATTAAAGAAAAACAATTTCTGCTTAATGCATCTCTTTCAAGCAACACCCTGAACCATTTAAACAAACATGCGACCTCAGCAAAGCTAAGTTGAGAAGTGTGTGCTCTGGAGCAGGGCAGGGCGTGGTGGCGCCCGCCTTTAATCCCCACAGAGGGAGGAGGATCACCATGAGTTCAAGGACACCCTGAGACTACAGAGTGAACTGCAGATCAGCCTGGGCCAGACTGAGACCCTACCTGGGGAGCAGGGACAGGAAGTAAATGCTCTGGATAACTGTATTAGAAACTGATTCAACCTTCATTCAACTCTTAATTTGCTCAGATACCAATACTGGAAGTTTCTGGTTAAGCAAAAGCAGGCAGTGAAAGAATGTCATCACATGGGTCTCAGCTGACCTCGGTCTTCTCCACGAGCAGTAACAGATGCTGTTCCCAGGGACTGAGCTCACACACACTCACTACTAAGCCATGCAAAGAATGAAGGTGGCTAGGGAAGCCGGCTCCACGCCAGCGTCCTCCAGGCCCTCTACGCCCTGAAGCACGCACCTCTGTGATTACTGGGGCAGAGGCCCAGGGGCAAACTCTCGAGAAACCACAGCCAGCGTTAAACCAAGGTATCAAGACTGAGTCCCCCATAGTGGAGAGCTTCTTCTCCCGTGCTCCCCGAGGGAAAGGGCACCACTCCGCCCCGCCTTCTCCTCTCCTCGACCCCGCGGGCAAGCTTACCTGCGTCTGCGTGCAGGGCACTCACATGGTGACTCCGCACGGAGGACAAGCTGACGCTACCACTGGACACTGCTGCCTACTAGTAACAACGGGAGATAGTTTAAAGCACGACTGTGCCATCTGGAAATAATAAACACAAGTGCGGGCTACGTAATTGTCCAAATCAATCACATTTCATACGACAGAAACTCTAAGGCCTAATTTACTTGCTCTGATTGTATCAGCAAACAAACATCGCAGAGCCTAATGGGTGAAATCAACAGAGAAACCCTGAGTCCAAATGAATACCAGATTTGATAAAGAACAGGACATTCTTATCTTAAAAAAAAAATTCCTCAAACTACTTACTACTTACACTGGGGAAATGAGTAACTTGACAGAGGAGCTTGCTAGCTCTCCTCTTACATTACCAAAGTGAATGTCAGTAATGGTCAAACAGGACACAAGAGAATCAGGGTAGCACTGGGTCTGTGATGTCACTAGAGAAGGTACCTACCTGCATTTAGTCATGAGAGAACTTCACACAATCCAAAGTTATGAGAAATCCCACAAAAATAGCTGATCTGCAGTCTTCAAAAGTATAAGGTCAAGTATATCCAGAAGAGGCTTAGGAACCTCTTCTAGACTAATGGAGGATAAAAGGCCTGGCAAGGGATTCCAAATGCAATTCTGAGCTCGATCCTGCTGCTGTGCCGTCACCGAGACACTTGGTTAAATACTGATTACAAAGATAGTTTTCAAATCTGATGATGGAACAACAATGAGGCATGAGGAGGTTTGCACCTGAGGGAGATTCATGTAAAGCACTTAGAGATGATGTGCATTGTATCAGCAACTTTTTCTCAAACAGCTCAAGAAAGTAAGTTATTCATACTATAGCTAAATTTCAAATTGTTTCAGTGGTGTTTTGTTTGTGTCTGTGTGTGCACATGGCACACGTGTGGAGGTCAGCGGACAGCCGGGGGGGGGGGGGGGGAGGGCCTCTGTGCTCGTCGGCCACCTTCCTCAAGGCCAGTGCAGGCAGCCTGCAAGCTTTGGAGTCCCCTGGCTCTGCGCCCTGCAGTCAGGCACCCTGGGACCGCAAGCACATTCACCATGGGTGCTGGGAACCGAATTCAGGCCGTCTCATCTCCCGGTCCCTCAGTGTTGCATTTTGTCTCCCAAATAAAAAAGAATTAGTACAACAAAATAAAACTCCTAGAGCCCTTCTGCATCAGGTTAACACCTTGGTATCATTAAGATAGTACGAACAGGTTCTACGTGTGACAGGGAGAGAACTATCACTTCATTACACAGTGTGGGCATCATGGTTACAGTGGTGATAAACATCTTGTTAAACTGAATGCTACGAAATATGCAGGTTCTGTAAAAGGACATGGCTGGTAAAAAACTAAAGCCGGTGCTACCATCTGATGAACCAAGTCCAACAGCTCGCAGGTCGGCACACTGGGTGGACGACTTAGAACCCCGTGCCAGCACAGCTGCCCAGGTGGAGATTCTGGGACCTCTGCGTTTTCACTCTGAGCACCACCCACAGGCAGAGAACGTCAGGCACAGTCATTATTTTCTAAACACCTAACACACTGAAAGAAACCGCTCTGAGGAAACTCTCCTATGTGCCTTCGCCCGACACTGGAGGCCGGAGCTCCGCAGGGGCTCCAGGGCAGACTGCACGGAGGGCCGCTCCAGCAGAGCCCTGACAAGCAGGAACGCTGCACACAGCCAAGGCAGAGGTTTGGCCCAAGAGCCATAAATGTACTCTTCTCAACACTGAAAGGGCACAATGTCCTCCTAATGACGGACCTCCTTGAAACTGTAAGCCGGAAATAAACATTTTCCTTCCTTAAGCTGCCTTTAGTCAGGTACGTTATCCTAGCAACAAGAAAGAAACTGATTTACCCACACTGCTCCCTGGACCAGGAAGTTGTCCTTAAAGGACATCCTGCATGCCCTGGCTTCCCAAAAGATGCAGTCAGCAGTAGAGGGGCTGGAGGAAGATTAAGAGCAGGGCACTTACCCCCTCACGTCCTCAGGAGGTAGCCCCCAGCTGGCCATGTTCCTACTCTTGAGTTCTTGGGTACAACAGAGGGCGCTAAAGGAAGGCCCTCCTTCTACTTATATAGTTAAGTTTTGGAGTCATAACTACTCAAATATTTTGAGTTTTAGGGAAAAAAACAGCTTCTCTACCACTAAATTCAGATACTTAATAATACACTAAACCCTGAAGTTCTCTGACCCCTATCCAGATTCTCATCAAATTCTCAATTTCAGGGTGCTTTTGTTCTGTTGGGACCTAGATGTTTATATTAATCCACATGAGGAAACTGTTTTACTAAGTATTGAAAAGATACGTTCTGGAAAGATGGCTTAGTGGTTAAAGGTACCTGCTTGCAAAACCTACTGGCCCAGGTTTATTTCTCCAGTATCCACATAAAGCCAGATACACAGAGTAGCACATGCATCTAGAGCTCATTTGCAGCCCTGCTCTGCCTATCTGTCTGTCTCTCTCTAATAAATAAATAATTTTTAAAAGATGTGTTCTGGGCTGCAGAGATGGCTGAGTAGTTAAGGCGCTTGCCTGCAAAGCCAAAGAACCCAGGTTCAATTCCCCAGGACCCACATAAGCCAGGTGCACATGGTAGCACATACGTCTGGAGTTTGTGCACCCTTTCTTTCTCTCTCTCTCTCCCTCTCTCTCAAATAAATAAATACAAACAAAGGTGTGTTCTATTCATAAGCAGAAAGACAAAAAGTAATAAAGCTCAACTGTATTTTCAACGTACGTACAAATGAAGTAAGGTCAATGAACTTCTGTCCCTCTGTGTGGCTACAGAGATCATTGTATAAAATAACGGTTTCAGAGTTGGACGGACAGATAAACAAAGAGGCAAGCTGGGGCTGGGGAACAGTGGAAGACTACAGGCCAAAGACCACCACTGGCTCTACTCTGGCCTGCTTAACAAGCTGGGCGCCACGAACACATCTATCAGCAAGTGTTTCCCACATAGGGCACATATTCCATTCGGAGCTCTGAGGACCTCTCTAGCTTTTTTCTTAATGGGCATGTGACAGAAGACTGAAGAGAACAGTTTTCTGTACAGGAAACATCTCAGCATCTCAGTGGCCTAAGACTCTCAGGAGGTTTCCCAGGCAGTCGAGAGCAAGTCCTCACAGCCTCCCTCCAGCCACAGCTGTTCACTGGTATAAATGAATGAACACTGACAAACCAAAGAATATACCCATTTCATACAAGAGCCCATTTCTGGTAGGTTTTTTCCTTTCTCCTAATGGATAGTTATCCAAGATGACTGCTGCCTTTCTTTCTTCCCCTAAAGAGCACCCCCCCCCCCCGCATACTGCTAGAAGTCATGTAGCAGGGAATATTCAAGGCCAGAGGAGAGGCCATGGAATTCAAATTAGTCAATTTTGCTTCTTAATTCAACTAAATGATTTTGGCAAGGATAGTGCCCTTTAGTTGCTTAGCTAAGTTCTGTTTTATTTTCTAAATATTAACGTGCCAGTAACAGGTGTCAAGCAGACACAGGAGAACAGGGAACATCTGCTGTCTTACCACCAGGTCTCCTCGGGGCCTTCCTGGCTATACCAGGGCTGACTTGGTCAATGAGTTAATTACACACAGCTCGCCAGAGTTCAAAGAAGAGACTGTGAGGCAATCTCTAAAGAACAAATGAGGAATAAAAGTCAAGAGGAAATCATTCATTTTGTGTATGATTTTTATCAGCACTGTTAAAACATGCCTGTAACCTCTTACAATAAACTCATCAACAACACAACACTAAATTATTTCTGAAGAAAAATAAAATATTCTGAAGCTTCTTCAGTCTTTGCTTTCCTACTAGTTAATATAACCTACTTTAACAAAAGCAGGGCAATGAGTCCTGTGGAAATGTCTAAGCCCAACATCACCTGTAGACAATCTCAAGAGTTTAAATCTTTTCTAAAGATTTTTTTTAAAATACTTTATTTATTGAGAGAGAGGGACAGATATAGAGAGAGATGGGCACAACAGGGCCTCTTAGCCACTGCAAACGAACTCCAGATGCATTGTCACCTTGTGCCATCTGGCTTACGTGAGTCCTGGGGACTCAAACCTGGCTCCTTAGGCTTTGCAGGCAAACGCCTTAACCAGTGAACCATCTCTCCAGCCCCAGCGTTTGAATCATGCTACATAAAATATACCAGTGTTAGACTAAGGAATACTGTGGTGGTTTGAATGTATGTCCCCCATAGACTCAGGTGTTTTATTTAAAGCTTGTAACGAGGTCCTCCAGTCGCCTGGCTGGAAGAGGGGTCGCTGAGGGGGAATCTTAGGTTCCAGCCTTAAGGTGTGTTTGGGGATGGACTGGATTTCCAGACAAAGGTGTGAAGGCGCTCAGCCCTGCTGCTTGCTCGGTTCATGCTTATTGCTTCAGGTGTCTGCTGACTGGTGACTGTTTCTCGGCTTGGATACAAGGGAGCAACTTTTCCACCACTGATGGAACTACCCACAGATCCCTTCCTCCTCTCAACTGTGCCTGGTTTGGATGTTCATCCCAGCGACGTGGAAACTGACTACAACAAACGCTAAGAACTAAAAGTGATGTATTTCCAAACAACAATCACAGATGATGCAGACAATGAGTGCAGTCACAGAAAGCTCTGGACAGTTAATTCCTTTCTGAATGATTTAGCAATTATACCAGTTTCTAAGGCATGTGGTAAGATGATTCTGGATCCAGTAAATCAAGATCACATGAGGACTTGTTAGACAGGCAGCTGTGTGGGATGAACCCCAAGGTAGTATGATTCCTGGGGCTGGGACCCGGGTTCCAGGTGACTCTGTGGCGATCTGAGGTTAAGCAGCAATGTTGTTGAAAGGGAATCAGGTTTGTTAAGTCTCTCATCTAGAAAAGGGCATCGAGTCATCTTTCTTACAATTCTAATTCTTTCCATTTCAAGACATCTAGTGAAAATTATTACACAGCGACAGATGAAGATTGGATGTAAGTGGCCCTGTGTGACTTCCCCGTGGCCTGGCTAACACCTCGCAGTGAAGTACTGTTCAGTTCTAATCGCAGTCTTGGATGTTACGAATTATCTTCCCCTGAACTCTAACCAGGCTCCAGCTCAGGATCCCGGCTTTCACCAACACACTGAAAACCCTCTCACTTCACGGAGGGAACACTGAGAGAGTCAAATACGCGTAAGTGTCTCCTATCTAAGGACTCAGATGACCAAGTTCCACCTGTAAGTCTAAAAGCAATGATAAAAAAGGAGGTGAGAGGCTTTACAGGAAGTGAGTGACTGGGCTTACTCCCTCGTTTCCTTCACAGATTTGCTCAAATACCAAAACCTGTTTCAACCTCGTCAGTAATACTATAACCTGCTGCACCCATTCCCTGACTTTTCACCCCACCTACCCCTGAGAACACTGTAACTTACTACATGTTCTGTCCACTGTGCCGCCCTCTCCTAGCACGAGAATGCAAGCGGCATGGAAACTGGGGCTCGGCATTATCCGTGGACGTACCTGGAACATTGACCACAATGCTTGGGAAAGGAAGTCATGCAGTAACTGACACCAGAGGCTTTGATAAAAGGTGCGCAATGAAGGCTGTAATATTTAAGACATGTTTTTTTATGACGAAAGTGCATTTACTACAAAGGAATAGTGTGCTCTGATCCAGAAAGGAAAGAATGCATTTTATTTATGAGCTTTCTTTACGACGTATCTGAAGCTTTAAGAAAAATCCAAATGGTTAAGATTAAAATTCATTGTTATTCAATATGCTAAGACATCTGCACCTTATGTGGTCATCACTCATATCCTAACTATACAAAGAATTAAAAGTAATGGCAATTTGAACTTGGAGTATAAAAAGAACCAAAAAATTGGATTTCTCTTCCCACGCAATTAACAACCCCCATGACAATATGCAATCCGTAAACAGCATACTAATCAGTTTTCTGAAACAACTGCAAATTCACAAGTTCCTTTTATTCTCCAGCAGATGGCTGACCAAAACACTGATTTGTTGGTGTTTTTAACAAATTTTCCACAATGTGTGATTGCGCTCGGATGCCTTCTCTTGTCTTTGCCTGCGGATGGAGTCCTGGCACAGTCTACTGGAAGGCAGCTACCTGATGAAGCTCCAGGAGAAGAGGAAAACTTTTCCTCTGCTGATTGATAGCCTTCAACTCTTCCCTACTCCAGATATTCAAATATTTCCACTTTAACAGTTCAGCCAAGTTCACAAGCTATCTGGAAAAAAAAAAAATGCAAAAGCAAACAGCAAAAACCTGGTAGGGAAAAGGATGAAGGTTAAAGCAATGTTTGCAGGATTCCGTCCTCTCTTTCCTGGGTTCAAAGTCCTTCTTTAACCTATCAATTCCTCATGGAAGCAATACAGCACAGCGATTCAAAAAGGAGTGTTCTCAAGTCACACGGCCCACTCCTGGCTGTGACTGCCTACAGTAGTGACTTCGCTCGGTGTGGTGGAGACTGCACAGACCAGTGTCTGTAAGCAGCCCACACCTGCCCCTGACTACTGCCTACAGTCCCAGTCGTCCCCCGGCCCCAAAAACAGTAGTGATGTCCGCACAAGCCAGCGTCTACAGGGCACAGAGACTAATGTGGTGCAGTGTTTCCTCACAACAGCCTCTGAACCACGAGCACTACGTCTCACAAACTTGGAATTTACTCTTAACAATGTACTTCCACAAAAATCCAGTAGGACTAATAAAGTGCAGACTTATCAAGCAATTAGTCATCAGCTCTGCTCTGCTCTATGAAGTGTGAGCTCATAGGAAAGCAACAAGAAAAGGCTCAGTGTACGAGCAGCTCAGGAGCCATTCTGAAGAAAGAATGACAAGCGTCACGTCAAACAAGAAATTCGGAGGCCATTAACATGGCCCGAGTGGGAAGGAACAGAGTAAAACTGTGTTTCCAGAACATTAGTTTATAGGACAACTAAGACAAGAGGCTGGAGCCAAAACAGCAGCCCTACAGCACCAACGGCTCCAATGAGAGAACAAAGTGGAAAGGAAGCCCGGGTGAGCTTACTCAGTGTGACAGCGAGGAGGATCCCAAGGGACCAGCCACAAAGCCGGGCCCCTGTTCTGAAGCTCTGGAGGCAAACAAGCTGGACTGGTTGGTGGTGAAGAGGCTGAAGGCCATACAGGGCTCACCCAGTTCTGAGGCGATGCCACTCCATGCTCTGCTGCTTTAAGAGAGAAGGTGGCTCCCATCCCACGTACTTGACCTCTAATGTGGCCTCAGGTAAAAGTCCAGCCACTCTAGACTACCGCTGCCCGCCCGCCCAGCACCGGGCTCCAGACTGCGCGCAACGCTGGGATAACAGAGCAGCTCCTGGAGACCCTCTTTTTTTGTCAACCACAAATCTACAAACAAACAGAGTCTAGTCTAAAGTGAAGGTTTTTTTTTTTTAACTAATTATTTCAACTATTACTCATCAGTTTAAATAATAAAAAAAAACTCTTTTCAAGAAAAATAATTAGGCAGTGAAATATTTATTCTCTCAATCTCCAAAACTGTTGACTAATAAAGCATCCCATGAAAATCTTATAACTTCTCTTGGGAATGGGGGTGCACTTCAAACACATATCTGTATATATCTGTGTGTAATATATGTAACATGTACACACACACACACACACATTTTCAAAGCTGGGTAGCAACAGGAATCAACCATTTAGATACTGTCTGTCCACAGGAGCTCTTGACATCAGGGGTAAGGAATCAACTATTTTGAGAAGTGACCAGAACCTGCCGATCAGAACAGAGAGGTCAAGAGAAACACAAACAGCAAAAGTGCTAACAGTCAGAACAGGGAACCAAGTCAGAATTATTTTCCATAAGAAAAATGATGGCATCCAGAAATTCTGAAGTCATCTCTCCTAAAAGGCATGAGCATAAAATATTGCTTCGCCACCATGGCCTGGGAGCAGCAATGTGACAGCAAACGACAGCTCTACTCCAGCCCTGAAAGACCATCAGGAGGGAGAGCTTCAGTAAGTCCTGCCCAGAGCACATGTCTTTCGTTCCCAGGCTGCCTTAGGCTCGAGCACGCTGACCACTGGCCGCTGACCGCAGGGAAGCCCTCCGGGCAAGGCGAGCTCTCCCCTGGAGCTCAGCTGTGCTCGTTGCCCCAGTCCCACGGAAAGGATGGTTTGTAGCAGAACGAGGAGTTGATGTCGTCTTCTGATTACAAAAACATATGCTTAGGTTTATAATAACAAAATCTCCTTGGTTATAGGAATTCAGGCTAACTGTATCCAGACTGGGAAAAGGAAAGTTCTTTATTCAGATAGAAAGTGAGTCACGGCAGGAAAAGGTAGCAAGCTCACAGATGAGCACAGGAGGATGAGAAGGTGGTTATGAACGCAAGCAGCTGAGGCTAGCCCCGTCCAGCCCACCTACTAACCACATGGGTTCGCAGTCCTCAGTGACAGTTT
Organism: Dipus sagitta; assembly: GCA_036346955.1. Lineage (NCBI taxonomy): Eukaryota > Metazoa > Chordata > Mammalia > Rodentia > Dipodidae > Dipus > Dipus sagitta. Next base: position 54,980,370 of record CM070785.1, read on the forward strand.
CTGCCATTAACTAATCAGCTATTTCAATAAACAGTGCTTCCAGCCACTTCAGAAGTGGCTGACTGAAATCCAGCAGTTAAGAAGGAGTTCAAGCAGGTCGTGGTGGCGCACGCCTTTAATCCCAGCACTCAGGAGGCAGAGGTAGGAGGATCGCCGTGAGTTCGAGGCCACCCTGAGACTCCATAGTGAATTCCAGGTCAGCCTGGGCTAGAGTGGGACCCTACCTTGAAAAACCACAAACAAAAAAAAAAGAAAGAGTCCAAGGCACTGAAACTCCACTGTCTTGCTTTCCTAACCCATTCCACACGCTCAGCTAATCAGCCGGGGTGTTAGTGTCAGGACCGTGGCAGGGACAGCACGCGCACTCAGCCACCCGAGGAGCGAGCGGGCGCAGGGCTCCCACGCGGGCTGGTGGTCGTTATTCACACGTGTGTTTCGGGACTACATGCAAGTCCACATGGAGTACAACAGTGACGTCACAGCATTCCAAGAGAAGCAGGTGGCTGCAGGGTCACTTCGGGCTTGCAGGCCGGCCTCTGCCTCTGCCCTCTGCCCTCTGCCCTCTGGCCTCTGCCTCTGCCTCTGCTCCTGCTCCTGCTCCCGGCCCCAGTGCTAACTCTCTGCAGGAAGTAAAAACTGGAATCTGAACAGAGTTTGTTTGCAAGCAAATCCAGGCATCCCACAAAACTCAGAAGAACTAAAAACCAAGCAACAATAAGGAAGCATTTGCCAGGGCAACAACGAAAGCATGTCTGTCTTTACTTGCTCTGGGAACTGCAGACAAGAGCCTCGGAGCTCCAGGCCCTCAAGTCCAGGCTCCTGCCAGGTCTCTTGCCAGGCAGCTCAGAGTCCGAAACAAAGGCAGCCAGCCTTCCTGCAGGGCGCACCGTGCCCACTTCTGCAGCAGGACGCAACAGCCTCCTGCAGTCGCGAGCAGCGAAAGCGGCATTGCCTGGACTCGGCCCTTCGCTGTCTGTGTCCAGCTCACGCGGCACAATCTCCCCAGCCTAGCTTGCGTCCGTCCTTCCTCTCTGTCCCCAGGGAGCGAGCTCAGGTTATGTCAGCTCCCCACGTCTTACTCGGCTACAGCAGTGGCCCCTACCGCCCCCCTCCACTGCACACCGCCAGCAGGGAGCTCCACAGGTGTTTTCCAGTCCCATTTACAAATCTGCCACTTTCCTGGAGTCGCTGGACTCGCTGCCACTGGCGACGGTAATACCCCGGCTTTCCCAGGCCTGCAGATCACGTACGGGTCCAAATCACTGAGCTTCAGAGAGACTCAAGAACTCCTTGCTTTGGCAATGTCTTGTTTCAGGACTCTGGGGTGGCCTACAATGTGTCCTGCCCTCCCCGACAGCAAGTGACCAATGGCAGTGGACACTTCTGTTGACTGAGGTCATCATTACTACTCCAGCGCAGAAGAATCTAAGAAACGGTGCTTACGGACCCCTGAACTTCTTCCGTATCTTTCCCTGCTAACGGGGCTCTTTGCCGGCCTTCTGCACTGACATCATGCTTGCCACTGATAACAATTAAATAAGTACGCCTACATCTAACTTTCATGCTCATAAAGTCTTACCTTTGGAAACTGTTTGAAAAATCACTGGAAGACAATGACCTTCTTATGCAATCTGTATTTCCTGCTATTCCTAACTATTATTTCATCTTATACCTCATGAGCTCACTAACCTTATACAGACTCTAAAACATAGCTACAGTGCTGGAGAGATGGTTTAACGGTTAAGGTGCTTGCCTACAAAGCCAAAGGATCCAGGTTCAATTCCCCAGGACCCACGTAAGCCAGATGAGCAAGGTGATGCATGTATCCAGAGTTATCTGCAATGGCTGGAAGCCCTAGTGCGCCGATTTTCTGCCTCTCTCTTCACCCAATAAATAATATAAAAATTGTGGCCACAATTACCTACTTTCACACAGGACTTAACCCACAATAAACAGCAGCTGGAGTGCACTAAACTAACACTGTCCATATGAAGCGCAGCAAAGGTTGGCACATTTTCAAGTTTTCTTCTACTTATGTATATGCCGATGCACATGCATTATATAAAATGGGCTTCTCAAGCACAGCCTTAAACCCCAGAGCTCTGTCACTCACAGGACTGCAACACACAATGTAACCTGGCCTTGGGCATTTGTAGCAGGAAGCAAGAGTCAAAGCAGGAACTGGAGGACACACTGGGGAGCCCGCGGGCTACACTGAGGACACAGGTCGGCAGCTGTGTGAGGACAGGAGCAGAGGTCAGGAACTGGAGGACACACTGGGGAGCCCGCGGGCTACACTGAGGACACAGGTCGGCAGCTGTGTGGGGACAGGAGCGGAGGTCAGGAACTGGAGGACACACTGGGGAGCCCGCGGGCTACACTGAGGACAGAGGTCAGCAGCTGTGTGGGGACAGGAGCAGAGGTCAGGAACTGGAGGACACACTGGGGAGCCCGCGGGCTACACTGAGGACACAGAGGTCGGCAGCTGTGTGGGGACAGGAGCAGAGGTCAGGAACTGGAGGACACACTGGGGAGCCCGCGGGCTACACTGAGGACAGAGGTCGGCAGCTGTGTGGGGACAGGAGCGAGGTCAGGAACTGGAGGACACACTGGGGAGCCCAGCGGGCTACACTGAGGACAGAGGTCAGGCAGCTGTGTGGGGACAGGAGCAGAGGTCAGGAACTGGAGGACACACTGGGGAGCCCGCGGGCTACACTGAGGACAGAGGTCGGCAGCTGTGTGGGGACAGGAGCAGAGGTCAGGAACTGGAGGACACACTGGGGAGCCCGCGGGCTACACTGAGGACAGAGGTCGGCAGCTGTGTGGGGACAGGAGCGGAGGTCAGGAACTGGAGGACACACTGGGGAGCCCACGGGCTACACTGAGGACAGAGGTCAGCAGCTGTGTGGGGACAGGAGCAGAGGTCAGGAACTGGAGGACACACTGGGGAGCCCGCGGGCTACACTGAGGACAGAGGTCGGCAGCTGTGTGAGGACAGGAGCAGAGGCCAGGAACTGGAGGACACACTGGGGAGCCCGCGGGCTACACTGAGGACAGAGGTCGGCAGCTGTGTGAGGACAGGAGCAGAGGCCAGGAACTGGAGGACACACTGGGGAGCCCGCGGGCTACACTGAGGACACAGAGGTCGGCAGCTGTGTGGGGACAGGAGCAGAGGTCAGGAACTGGAGGACACACTGGGGAGCCCGCGGGCTACACTGAGGACAGAGGTCGGCAGCTGTGTGAGGACAGGAGCAGAGGCCAGGAACTGGAGGACACACTGGGGAGCCCGCGGGCTACACTGAGGACAGAGGTCGGCAGCTGTGTGAGGACAGGAGCAGAGGCCAGGAACTGGAGGACACACTGGGGAGCCCGCGGGCTACACTGAGGACACAGAGGTCGGCAGCTGTGTGGGGACAGGAGCAGAGGCCAGGAACTGGAGGACACACTGGGGAGCCCGCGGGCTACACTGAGGACAGAGGTCGGCAGCTGTGTGAGGACAGGAGCAGAGGCCAGGAACTGGAGGACACACTGGGGAGCCCGCGGGCTACACTGAGGACAGAGGTCGGCAGCTGTGTGAGGACAGGAGCAGAGGCCAGGAACTGGAGGACACACTGGGGAGCCCGCGGGCTACACTGAGGACACAGAGGTCGGCAGCTGTGTGGGGACAGGAGCAGAGGTCAGGAACTGGAGGACACACTGGGGAGCCCGCGGGCTACACTGAGGACACAGGTCGGCAGCTGTGTGGGGACAGGAGCAGAGGTCAGGAACTGGAGGACACACTGGGGAGCCCGCGGGCTACACTGAGGACACAGAGGTCGGCAGCTGTGTGGGGACAGGAGCAGAGGTCAGGAACTGGAGGACACACTGGGGAGCCCGCGGGCTACACTGAGGACAGAGGTCGGCAGCTGTGTGGGGACAGGAGCAGAGGTCAGGAACTGGAGGGCGGCACTGGGGAGCCCGCGGGCTACACTGAGGACACAGGTCGGCAGCTGTGTGGGGACAGGAGCAGAGGTCAGGAACTGGAGGACACACTGGGGAGCCCGCGGGCTACACTGAGGACACAGAGGTCAGCAGCTGTGTGGGGACAGGAGCAGAGACCAGCCCCACCTCCCGCCCTTTCCAGCTGCACCTACACATTCACAGCAGAGCAAGATCAGTATTTTTCATAAGTAAAACAACAACGGGTTTAAGCTGGGCATGGTGGTGCACCCCTTTAATCTTAGCAGTAAGGTAGGAGGATCAGGATCTCTGAGTTCCAAGCCAGCCTAGGAGTACATGAATTTCAGGTCAAGTAGAAAGATACCTTAACTAAAAAAAAATAAAAAGGATTTAGAATAGATTAATGGGGGTGAAAAGGCCCAAGTGAGGTCAGCGGAAGAGACTGAGTAAAGGAAAGGTGGAGGGAGGGCTAATCAAAATCTAAGAGGATATAAACAAATCATGTGGAATCCTACTTTTTGGACAATGGAACACTCAGGAGCCATAGATTGTTGCTAGAAATTTTTCAGTTCCAGGGATGGGATACCTTCCAGTGAGTTTTTGGCTAAGGGTCCCTGATGCCCCCAAGACATTATTGGCCATTGCCAAGGCCTTTGGTTTCCCACCAGGAATAGATGGTAAGACCCTATTGCTGAAGGAAGACTCCACATACTTGGGCTTCAAGGCCACTGAGAAATCCTGCTGGATCTGAGCTGATAACCTCCTCCATGTAGACCAGCTGACAGAAAGCTGGAAGAAGCCATTCTGCATGCAATTCAATGGGAGAAAGAGAAATCACCAGTGAAGATACTCAACAGAGGACACTGCAAGCCTTATAATTGGCCAGCCAGGCCAAATGAGCCAACAGGTGCAACAGTGGCACATCTGTTATGGGGAAAACAAACTTCCCTCTAATTGGACTGGAGGCCCACACTCCATGGGAGGGAATACATTCCTGATATTGAAAACTTAAAACGGGTAGTCACGAGCCCTTGGGGTATAACGTCTGCTGTTGTCCGGCTAAATGTATACACTATGTCTATCAAACTGCCCAGTAAGCACTTCTGTTAATGTTCATACCCTTATATTAATGCTACTCTCACTTTTGGTAGAGAACCTTCTCTTTTAAGATGGCAGTGACCTTGGGACGACTCAGAAGGTATCATGGTGATGGAAAGAAATAATTGAAGTGCTCAGTACTGCAATATCTCTATCATACCTTCCAAAGCTCAGGGTCTAATGCGGAAGAGGTGGAGGAAAGAATGTAAGAGCCAAAGGAAGGGTAGGACTCCATACAACATGCTCCCTCCAGACACAAAATGGCCTGGATATCCATGGCCTCATAGTGCCTGACACTACCTGCACAAGACCATCATAAGAGGAGGAAAAGATCATGACATCAAAATTAAAAGAGAGACTGATTGAGATGGGGAGGGGTTATGATGGAGAATGGAGTTTCAAAGGGGAAAGGGGGGGAGGTTATTACCATGGGTTATTTTTTATAATCATGGAAGTTGTTAATAAAAATTTGGAAGAAAAAAAAGGCTTTAGGACAGCCTAAAAATTAGTTATTTTACAGTATGAGCTGAGCTATATATGGTACTTTGCAAACAAAAGTATTTTTTTCTCTTAAAAATGAGTCACTTGATCACAACAGTGTATGTACACACACACACACACAGAGAGAGAGACTATCTGGGGTCAGTGTCATCTATTTAAATGAAAACATTTCCTACTCATGTTTGTTCCTGGAAAACAAACTATGAAGATCTACTCACTGGTGCCTAAGGGGGCAAATGCTGCACAGCGGGATCCCTCACTGACTGGCACGGTCACTGTGGCTCTCCCTGTGTGGTGCACTGTCGTGGCACAAGCCCTGCCGTGCCACTCCCTCTGGCGTCACGGGCTGCCCTGCACACCAACGCCTCCAGTCATGGGAACTGGAGCGAGCCTCCTCCACGGCAGCTGAGAGAGACTTTTTACTCCTTCACTGTTTGCTAACCCCAAGATGGAAGGGCTCCCCTCACTGAAAAGGAGGGGAAAATATTAGTACATAAAATGTATTAAGATATAAGAAATTTCTGCAAACAGTAAAAATATTAACAAGAGGAAAGAATATGTCAAGTTTCTAATACTCTCATCATTTTGTAATGCCTCGTGTTGTTTCTAAAGACGAGAACAGCCCATGAGAATACATAGTAACTAGTGACAAGACAACACTCATGAGGTAAACAGAGGTCAGTGACCAGAAGTTTCTACGTGCCTATATTCTGTTTGGATAAATGAGGTTAACCACATTTCAAAAACCGTGAGTAATCTGTTAAACCAGAATAAAAAAAGGGGTTGGGGGAAGCATTCTCTGGAAACCAGAACACTGTTTTCAGTTTATCCATTCTCTGTCCATTATCACAGACAAATGCTGGGTCTTACATGTGCACGATACGGCTATTTTAAACTCAACTGAGTCCTAAGCACACAAAGTGTCACACATTTTAATTACAATTTATGGTAACAATATTTGGACTAAAAGTTCAAAAAGTAGATTAAAGGAATATAGCCCCCAGATTTGAATAAATTTACATTTTTTATTGAAAGCTCTCACCATGTAGCTTTGAAGGTTCACTTGACTCATATAAAATGATGCAGTGTTAAAAGCAGGCACAAAAGGAAAAGGCTTTCAGCTGCGGCAGAGGCGTAACTTGAGGTAGGTGAGAAGGGGAGGGCGGCCCTCGCAGGCCTTGGTGATTACTGCGGGGCTGGGGCTGTCCCCACCACCAGTCACCTCTGCCTCCTAACAGTCCTCAAGAACTGTCTTCACTTCCTGCTCCCTGTGCCTGGGTCAGTCAGAAAAATACAGTGTGCCAAACTACACGATTCCTGAAGGAGTAAGACAACGACACAAGGCCCGAGCAGGTTAGACAACCACACAACTTCACGAGACCCACGTGGGTAAGACAATGGCAGAAAGGGGGACAGGGGAGGCCAGGCCAGGGAGATTCGTGTGGGAAAAGGAGGCGCCTGGAACTGGAGCAAGAGGCCATGCGTGTTAGACTCCGATAAAGAATCTGTTCACGATATGTCCATGTCTGAGAATTGGTGAGAGAATGGTTATCTGGAATAAGGACATTTTAAGGCAGGCCAGCAGTCCACCTGTGGCATGGTTATTGCTGGCTGCCTTTAGCCAGTGAGAATTATAGAGTGAAAACTGGGAGTAGAAAGTAAAGCTACTGCCTAAGAAAAGCTTGTATATGGTTTAGCCTAAGGAAGCCATAGTTTCTTTTTTTCTTTTGGTTTTTCGAGATAGGGTCTCACTCTAGCCCAGGCTGACCTGGAATTCACTATGTAGTCTCAGAGTGGCCTCGAACTCACAGTGATCCTCCTACCTCTGCCTCCCAAGTGCTGGGATTAAAGGTGTGTGCCACCACACCGGGCAAGGAAGCCATGGTTTCTAAAGAGACCCAGGCCATTAGAAAGAAGCGAACAAAACTGGAGAGAGAGTGAAGAGCTGAAGCGTGGTGAGGAGTCCTAGGCGCACTGTCTTCAAGACATAACAGAGCCGCGACCCGCATCAACTCACATCAGCTGTGGTTTCCTAAGCAAGCCTGAGCCTATCCACATTCCACTGGGGGTGGAGGAGGTCTCATGAGAGCCCGCCCCTTCCCAGGAGCAAATGGCAGCTAGTTGGTTGCTGGCAGAGGCAGAGCTACCTTCTCCACAGTGCAGTCCACTGGAGAACTGCCCACATCCGAAAGCAGAGAGTGGTGCATACATCTGGAGTTCATTTGCAGCAGCAAGAGACTCCAGTGCACAAATATGTGCATACACATACACACACACACACACATACATACACAAATAATTTGTTTTTAAATGTTTCAAAGAAGATTTTGGTGCCAAAAAAAGATGAATGCATCACTGACTCTCATGGGACTAGCAACTTTGAAAATGAGGCATAGAAAGAACAACAATAACATTCCCAACTTCACAGAGCTGACAAATAACACAGACAAGGCAGTCTGAGTCCATGCACCCAACAAAGATGTGGTAATCGGGCTTACAATTTTAAGATGAAGACAGTGATGATTGTAACAAATACCACAAATTTCATGACTCAATTCACAAAGTGCACCAAATGAGATGCACTACTCACTAGCTCACTTGGAAAAGGCTTGGAGAAATATGAACTATAATGTTTACATCTTAAAATATGTTACTCTGTACATGGGGATGAACACTACACAAGTCTCCTCTTCCCAGTGGTCACAATCCAAATACCTACAGACACAGAATGGTCCTCTTGCACCGCTGTGCATTATGGACAAGAAACTAGAGGGCACAGGAGAAACTGCTGTCATCAAGTATAAGTTGGATGTGATTTAAGAAACTAATGGTGGGGCTGGAGAGATGGCTCAATGGTCAAGGCATTTGCCTACAAAGCCTAGTGACCCAAGTTCGATTCCACAGTACCCACGTAAAGCCAGATGCACAACGCGGTGCAAGCATTCGGAGTTCATTTGCAGCGGCTGGAGGCCCTGGTGCTCCCATTCTCTCTGTTTCTCTTCTCTTCTCTCCCTCCCCCGCCCGCTTGAAAATAAACACATATATTTAAAAAAAGAAACTAATGGTGTGGTCTAAGCTAAGTAGAACTAGGTAGAAAGTCAAAGAAAGTGGTAAGAGATACATTTAGGAAGTAGCCACATCTCTGTACTTGCTTGTTGTTATAACTCCCTACAAGTTATGAAACATGCTGATACCCGTGGCGATGATGGGTATACTGAACCACTCAACTCAGGACCTAACTCACGGGTGCTCATCCCTTTCTCCCTGCGTGGGCCCGCCTGCCACACAGAAGGGGGCACGGTCTCCTGCCTCCAACACAACGTTGCCAGGCAACAGCTTCCTTTCTTGACTTGGCCCCAAAACCAGAATGAAGGACAATGAGACAGGAAAAATGCCAAAATGGCCAAGTAAGTGGTGGACGGCTGATGGAGGCCTCTGGAAAAGCAGGAGTTTGGTTTGGTTTTATGACAGACCTGGATGACAAGCGCGCCCAGCTGCAACACCAGGCCGCAGCTAAGCTCGCCTCGCCTGTGAGACAGCGGCACGTTTTCCACGAGCACATCTACCCCAGCGCCGTTTTCCTCCCCACCGGGACGTTAGACGGCGTGTGGAAGTCCGCGGCTGACGTGGTCAGCACGTCACCCCAGAGCCTGCAGGCCAGACCCCGTCACAGCCGCACACTCCCTGCGATCGCTCGGAGGAGCTGCTTCCAGCCCAGCACGCAGAAGTCCCTTTCCCCTGAAGACGTTTGAAGTTATAAATACTTAAAAGCTGTAAACATGACCATTCAAAGCAGCAGAGCAGAGAAACATGGTAAGAATCTTAATTTTTATTTTATTTATTTCAGAGAGAATGGCGCAGCAGGGCCTCCACTGCAAATGAACTCCAGAAGCACACATCACCTTGTGCATCTGGCTTACATGGGTACTGGGGAACTGAACCTGGGTCCTTAGGCTTCACAGGCAAGCGCCTTAACCGCTGAGCCATCTCTCCAGCCCCGCTGCAGGAATCTTTTCATGGCTCTGGGTTTGCAAATCCTCCCTGGCCTGCAATGGCTGAGGAAGAGTCTGAACAGGCTCTCTCTCGGCTCGGTGTCAGCCCTGGCAGCCGGCACTGAGACTGTTTCAGAGAAGCACACTGCAGCTCTTCACCCTCTGCAGATCACGTGCATTCTCTCCCTCCCCGTCTTCCCAACACTACATTTAGTGAACAATATAAACAAGACATCAATTAGAGTCCTGTAAAACCCAGAGCAAGCTGAAAACATACCAATTATCTGCTTTTCTATGTTCTACAACAGAATTTTAGAGCTATAATTTATTTGCCTTAAGTTGCAAATAATGAGTTTTTCAAAGAACTCTCTCCCTCCTTCTACAATCACTGTATTAATCTTTTTCCACAAATATTTATGTATTCTGACTTATGTCCCATCCTGCCCTAAACAGATCATATTTCAGTCTCTCAATCACAGCAGCAACATCAGGAAAGAAGCTGTGCTTTCTTTCCTAGAAGCTCAGTGCAGCTCAGCAGCTCCTTCTAAGAACCATCGCAGCCAGGTGTGGTGGTGCACACCTTCGGTCCCAGCACTGAGAAACAGGCGACAGGAGGACCACTGCGGATGGTGAGGTCAAGGCCAGGCTGGGACTACAAAGTGAATTCCAGGTCAGCCTGGGCTAGAGTGAGAAACTACTCAAGTTAAAGGCAAAAAAGGGGGCTGGAGAGATGGCTTAGCGGTTAAGGCACTTGCCTGCGAATCCTAAGAACACATGTTTGAATCTCCAGGTCCCACATATAGCCAGAGGCAAAAGTGATGTAAGTGTGCAATGTCGCACATGCACACAAGGGGGCACACGCATCTGGAGTCTGTCCACAGTGGCTGAAAGGCCCTGGTGCAGCCATTATTTCTCTCTCTCATCATATCTCAATCTCTCTCTCTCTCTGTCTCTCTCTCTCCCTCTCTCAAAAGTAAAAATTTAAAAAAAAATATTTATTTGAGAGTGACAGAGAGAGAAAGAGGCAGATAGAACGAGAGAGAATGGGCATGCCGGGGCCTCCAGCCACTGCAAACGAACTCCAGATGAGTGCACCCCCTTGTGCATCTGGCTAAAGTGGGTCCTGAGGAATCGAGCCTCAAAGCGGGGTCCTTAGGCTTCACAGGCAAGCGTTTAACCACTAAGCCATCTCTCCAGCCCCCAAAAACTTTTTTTAACCATCACTTTAGCATTTATCTGAAGATATAGGGAGCAAAACTCAAGATCTATTAACTCTAGGTGTCACCTTTCCCTGTAACTCTGGAAACAAACACTTTAACAAGTTTAGCATTAGTATCTCTGACGGATGCCACTTATATCTTGTGCAGGAATAAAGTTTTGCTCTTTTTAAAAATATTTTCATTTATGTATTTGAGAGGGGGGTAAGAGGTACTGAGAAAGAAAGAATGGGCACCCTAGGGCTTCTAGCCAGTGCACATAAACTCTAGAGACAATGCACCACCTTGTACATCTGGCTTTATGTGAGTACTGGGGAAATGAACCCAGGTCCTTAGGCTTTGCAGGCAAGAGCCTTAACCACTGGGCCATCTCTTCAACCCAAGGCTTTTATCTTTTCTTTTTTTGTTAGAGAGAGGGAGGGAGGGAGGGAGGGAGGGAAGGAGGGAGGATGCACCAGGGCTACAAATGAAGTGAACTCCAGATGCACGCACCACTTTGTGCATCTGGCTTTACGTGGGTACTGGAAAATGGAACCCAGGCTGTCAGGCTTTGTAAAAAGGCATCTTTATCCACTGAGCATCTTCCCAGCCCATGAACAAGGCTTTACTGATCCCTAAACTATCAGGAGATTCTCATCAACTTCATCAACACACACCTAGAATCTCAGCATTCAGGACCGAGGCAGGAGGGTGCACCACTCAAGGTCATCCTCACTTACAAATGGAGCACGTGGCCAGCCGAGCACATATAAGACCCTGCCTCATCAGAAAATAAAATTAAAAAAAAAAATTAGAGCCAGGCATGGTGGCGCACGCCTTTAATCTCAGCACTCGGGAGGCAGAGGTAGAAGGATCACCGAGAGTTCGAGGCCACCCTGAGACTACATAGTTAATTCCAGGTCAGCCTGGACCACAGTGAGACCCTACCTCAAAAAACCAAAAAAATAAAAAGTAAAAATTAGAAAGCTATCTACTTAAGCAATGGCTACGTGTTCAAAATATAACAGTAAATAAAATTTAACTCGCTCACAAACCAACTAAGAGCAGACCACCGAGACTTAAAATCTCAAGTCGTTCTTTTGCTACAAAACCATCTGATCTTTTTTTTAAAAAAAAAATCATATTTATCTATTTATATGAGGGGGGGCAGATAGAGAACGGGCACACCAGGGCATGTAGCCACTGCAAATGAACTCCAGACCCAAGCCACCTTGTGCATCTGGCTTACATGGATGGGTACTGAGGAATCCAACCTGGGTCCTTAGGGTTTGCAGACAAGCACCTTAACTGCTATGCCATGTCTCCAGCAACCCCCCCCCCTTTTTTTGAGGTAAGGTCTTGCTCTAGCCCAGGCCAACCTGGAATTCACTATGTAGTCTCAGACTGGTCTTGAACTCACAGTCAGCCTCCTACCTCAGCCTCCAAAGCACTGGTATTAAAGGTGTGGCCCTCATGCCCAGCTATAAACACTCAATTACCACCACATTGTTTTTGCTGTGTCATCTTTAACAACACTAAGTCACTATTCTGGCTGGGGAGATGGCTCTGTAGGTCAAGTGCTTGCTGTACAAGAAAGAGGACTTGACTTTGGACCCCCATCACCCGTGTAGGGAACCAGGCATTCTGCCACACATCTGTTATCCCAACCTCCCCACCCCACCACCAAGCCACGCTGGGGAGGCAGAGACGGGGAATCCGGGCTCACTGGCTAGTCTAGCAGAAGCAGTGAGCTCTAGCTTCAGGAAGGGATCTGCTTCAAATTATAGTACACAGTACCTGTGGAAGACTCCAATATCTGCCTCTGACCTCCACATGCACACGTGTACACATGCACCCCTGCACAAACACCCACAAACACAAGCACACTACACACACATGCCAAGAACAAAACAAAAACCTTTTATCTTGTTACTCCCCATACCCTAAAAAAATTTATAGGGAAGTTGTCCCTTACTCAGAAATAACTATTCGATGAATAGAAAACTCATATTAAAGTCACCTTTGTAAATTCCTTCATTTAAAAACTCTCCCATTTTACAATATTTATACTTAATCACTTAATAAAAAGATAGAGTACATAGATCCATAGTTACATGAATAAGAAACGCACATGATGCATCTGCACTCCATGAAGATGCTTTTGAAATTACTTTTACTTACTTGCTTGCAAGCAGAGAGAGAAAGGAAGAGAGCTCACTAGAGAATGGGAGCGACAGGGCCTCTTGTTCCAGTACAGGAACTCCAGACACATGCACCACTGTGTGCAGTTGGATTTATTGTGGGTACTGGGGATTTGAACCCAGCGGATGGGTTTTGCAATGAAGTGCCTTTAACCACTGAGCCACCTCCTGAACCCTGTATCAGGATACTTCTCAGCAAGACCACAGGCAGTAAGGACTCCATACACTGCTACAGCAGACCGCCACGGTGGCCGCAGGTACAGTGCTGCACCCACACATTCAACTAACCCCAAAGTGATTTAGGGGACTGCGTGCTTCTTTTTCTTATCGTTATTCCCTACACAAAACAGGATAACAATTATCCACCCAGCATTTACTTTGTGGTTTAAGTGTTTAAGATGATAAGTGAGTGGAAGGGCGTGCATAGGTTCTTAACAAACACTACTTGAATCAGGGACTTGGATGTCCCTGATTTTGCTGGGCGGGAGGAGAAGGGAACAAGTCCTTGTTCCAATAAATAACTTGGAGGTACCAATGGCATTCAGTCCTTCACAGAAAGTCACCTCTCCTTATGCTTTTTACATACTGACACTGTATACCAACCTTGAATTATTCTATCAAATTTTAAGCATCAAAACTCAATTGAGGGCAAAACACAATTGAAGGCTAAACAGACAGTACTCTCTGTGCCAGCATGAGGGCCTGAGAGTGTGTACCACCATGCGAATTTGATCCCCCAGAACCACATAAGCATCTGGACATGGTAACATGCATCTGCAATGCCAGTCCAATGGGAGGCAGAGATGAGAGAACCAATGGGGCTGCCGACTGAAACAACAATACAGCAAAGACAGCAGCAGCTGAAGGAGAGACTGTTTCAAGGAAACAAGTGGATAACCGGAAAAAAAAAAAAAAAAAGGTGGACATTGGACATTCTCTTCTGGTCTCTACATACAAGTACACAGGGTGCATGCAAGAGTACACATGTATAAAAACACACAACATACATCACACACCATACCTTACACATTCTACACACACATGCACACATGCCAAAATACCCACAGCTTAATTAAGTTAAAGTATTACAGCTTAAGCCTGTGTCCATCCTATTTCCTGTGGTTCTACAGAGGGTTAAGGCATAATGTTCTCCCTCCACGACCCTCTCTCAGTCAGCACACAGGCTTGTCACATGCTCACACATGTAATGAAGACCATGATTAGGAGTACTCACATGACCAGATTCATGCACGTTTGCTAAGGCCTCTGACTAAGCCCATGAGTACTATGGAAGTGAAATGGAAATGGAGAACAAATTGTTCAAATAAGTAACAAAAGCAAACATCTGAGTGCTTGTGCATCTGAGAAGCATGAAATCATAAGTGTGGCTGGAAGTACAGCATAACAATAGGCCTTAGGAAAACAGAGAACTCATGGTCACAACTGGAACAAAGAGGTTAAGATAGCAAAGACAAATTCCCCAGTACCCATGTAAAGCCAGATGTACACAGTGGCACATGCACCAGGAGTTCCTTTGCACCAGCTGAAGACCCTGGAGTGCCCATTCTTTCTGTCTCTCTCTTTTCTCTCTGCTTGAAAATAAATAAATGAAACTTTAAAAGAGAGAGAAAAGGGGGCTAAATGGCTGAGTAGCTAAGGTGCTTGCCTGCGAACCCTAAGGACCCAGATTAGATTCCCCAGTATCCACATAAGCCAGAAGTACAAGGTAACACATAAATCTGGAGTTCATTTGCAGTGGCTAGAGGCCATGATGCACCCATTTTCTCTTTCTATCTTTCTCTTCCCCCCCAAATAAACAAATAGATAAATAAAAAAATTAAATATTTGAAAAAAAAAAAGAGAGGGGCTGAAGAGATGGCTTAAACATTAAGGTGCTTGCTTGCAAAGCTAAAGGACCCAGTTTCAATTCCCCAGGACCCATGTAAAGCCAGATACATAAGGTAATGCACACATCTGGAGTTTGTTTGCAGTGGCTAGAGGCCCTGGCATGCCCATTCTCTCTATCTGCCTCTTTCTCCCCCAACATTCTCTCTAATATAAATTAATTAAATGTTTTTAAAAATAAAAATTTTTAAGAGAGAAAAATCTATGATTTCATGTATGTTTAGAAAATACATTTCTCACCAGGCATGCTGGCTCATGCCTATAATCTCAGCACATAAGAGGCTGAAGTAGTAAGATTGTAGTGACTTCAAGGCCAGCCTGGGGCTACAGAGTGAATTCCAGGTCAGCCTGAGTGACAGTGAGCCCCTGACTTAAAAAAGAAAATAAAATTATATAGAAAGAAAAATATAGTTACCTCTGTTAGACTGTTTTTAATGAACATCCAAGCAGTAAAACTAGAGCTTAAAATGCGAAGGAAATTTTGTTCTTTTCTAAAAATCACACTTAAAGATTAGAACTGTTGCTTTGCTTTGTTTTGTTTTTGGCTGAATGAAAATAAAATGCTCCTGCTCCAGGTCGGGGAGATGGATAGAGCTACTACACATCTCTAGCTACACTGGTTTGCAAGAGGACCGCGGCAAAATGCGGAGGCTGGAACGGGCTGCGGCAGCTCATGGAGCAGGAAGGGCTGGTGTGGAGGCAAGGGGAGCGGACGGCGGGCACAGCCTGGGCGGGAACGGGCACGGCTCTGCAAACAAGCAAGGAGAAGTAGGATCTGTGCCAATACAGAAAGCTCATGGCTCCAGCTCCAGCTCCAGCTGCCCACAAGCGGAAGACAGGTGAGGGGAGCAAGACTGGCACTGTCCAAAACTGCCTTCAGTCTAGAACTATTGGAACTAACATTTCAGTTTTTCTAAAATCACCAATTACTGAATAGCCATGAAGAACTTTATATAGCTTACTAAATTTCATCAAATCCTCACAAAAATCCTATAAGGAAAACATCACCAATTTCACTTAAATATAAGAAACTAAACTACAGAAAATTTACTTAGTTTTTCCAATCTCAAACAGTCAAAGTGATACAGCCGATATAAAACGAAGGCCTTTTTGGCCTGCACAGATAGCTTAGCGGTTATGGCGCTTGGCTGCAAAGCCAAAGGACCTAGGTTTGATTCTCTAGGTCCCACATTAGGCAGATGCACAAGATGGTGCATGTGTCTGGAGTTTGTTTGCAGTGGCTGGAGGCCCTGGTGCACCCATTCTCTTACTATCTCCTCTCTCTTTCACTGCTTCTTTCTCTCTCTCTCAAATAAATAATAAAATTTTAAAAAACTAAGGCTTTTTTTATTCCAAAGCCAAGATTCTCAACTGACAAGACTAAACGATCACCTTTAAATGCAGACATGCACACTGTCCAGAGTTTAAAGTTACAGGCAGCACCTCGTTATGGACTCCGTATGCACTGAAACACTTGACATGTCTCAGTCTGCAAGGAGAACAAAGAGGAGGTGAACAGCGTGAGGAGCTGACCATTGTGAGGTGAAGGAGGATGAAGAGGAGGTGAACAAGGTGACTTCAGTAACAGGGGGCTTCCTGACCTCAGTACAAGGGGACTTCCTTACCTCAGTACCAGGGGGCTTGCTGACCTCCACTCTACCACACTTTCGCTCCACAAAATTTAACACACAAACTAACAACATTTTGGTAAGTTTCAACTGCCTTAGAATTAATATGAATTGTTTAAAAGGCAATTATTCTTCAGCTGTTTTAAATAACTGGAAGAGAGAGAAATCATGACCTAACAAATTGAATACAAGACAGGCCCTTGCATCTGCATACTAGCTCCAACTACAAGAAGCAGTATCTGTTCCTACCATAATTGAATTCTGTACTGCATAATGAAAAGATAAGTCCATTATTGAGTAATTTGAAAGGCAATTGTATGAATTAGTACCTGTTTCAGTCACAAGTTGTTTTTGACAAGTCACTTGATCTCAATGAGAATTATCATGAAGACAACTGTCATCTCTCCCAACACACAGGAAGCGCCCGCCATGTGTCTCCATCACAGGAGACACAGCAGTGAGTGGACCAGCTCCCCAGAGGCGAAGGCTCTCCAGAGGGTTACCGACCAATGACATACTCTAAGCAGACAGGAAAAGCAGCGAGGGAACACGTGAGTAGAGGGGAGGAGCTGATGAAGACCTCTTGTGAGGAAGGGCCAATGAGCAGCCTTGGAAAGGACAGTGGATCTCAAGCCGGAGGATCTGAAAGGTGTCCCAAGCATAGAGGCAGGAACCCAAACTGAGCGCAGTGTGGCGGAAGCAAGGGGAAGAGCTGCAGGAGAGGCTGAGCACGGGCAGAGCTAGGAACGCTGGGAGGGTTAGGGTTCTCATTCTCAGTGCCATGACAAACCCCTGAAGGTTCTAAGAGAAGCTCACTAGGATCTGATCACATACAAATACAACAAAATCACTGCAAATTCTAACCACCCTTGGAGTTCTTCATCACCAACAAAGGTCCTTCCTTAAATTAAAGATGTACAAGCCAGGGCTAATAACCTCATGGGAACAGGAGTGTGAACATTTAATTTAAAATCTTTCTAAAGCACGGTGTGAGTGAAATAAAGATGAATGGCTCTAACCAACACCACCACCAAGCTACAAACGATGCGCCAGTGATCAGACTGTTATTCCCGTGATGAGCCGCCCCAGCTCCTGGACGCCTGGCCTGCGTGCAATCTACAATAGAAGTTTTGTGCAGTACCTTCCAGAACCCTCTAAAGAACAAACGACTTGAACAGATATGTCTATTTCTAAGAATATGAAATCTTGCTTCAAAATCTCCATCTTGAAGCAAAAGAACAGCAAGGCCCTAAAAGAAGCACCACAGGGCCACCATGTCACAGGAAAATCGAATGAATGAACTGATACTCTTACCATTCAAGATGTCTTCTACTTCCAATTCAACAAAAGCTACTTCTTAAAACTAAGGTGAAGGCTATGTTTCCTCTTTCTAGGCTATTCTCTTTAAACCAGGGCTTCTGAATATAAAATGACATGATATAAAAAAAAAACTACATCCAAAGATTCCTAGCCGCTTTGTAACACTAATTTTTGTCTTGATCCTAAAAGCACCCACTCAAAAGGTACTAGTCTCCTATGTCATGATGGTCTGTGAGATGACTGAGAGAACATAAAAGACATTATCTAGAAGGGTTCATGCTAATAAGCAATATTAAGAATAACAGGATTATTATTACCATAAACACAGTAATAGAAGTCTTGCTTTAATCTTCCAAATTTGGGATTATGCCTTTACAAAGAAAATAAACTAAATTATTACCACTCCTTGTCATTTTCCATAACATAGATTCTATCCATTAGAGACTTAGCTAATTAAAGGTATTTCTTGTGAAATGGTAATTTGTTGAGGGCTTTCACATGGAGAGTAGTGACATGAACATCTGGGTTAGAGTAACTTGTGGAATTCTAGAACTAGATCACAGAAGAAAGACACAACCAGGACAGCAATGAGAAGGCCAAAAACTAGAGTCTAACAGAAGAGCCAAAAAGAATCTTTCAGGGATAAGAACTCTAACAGGCTCACCCATCACGGAGATGCAGGGAGATCTAACATGCAAAATGTAAAAGCTAAAACTGGAGCATCTAGAAGAAAACCCTATTTAAGAAAAAAAAAGGCCTTCGTGAGGGCTGGAGAGATAGATGGCTTAGCAGTTAAGGTGCATACCTGCAAAGCCTAAGGACCCAGTTTCAATTTTCCAGGTCCCACATAAGCCAGATGCACATAGTGCCACATGTGTCTGGAGTTCATCTGCAGTGGCTAGAGGCCCTGGTGCACCCATTTTCTCTCTCTCTCTCTGTCTCCAATAAATAAATAAAAATAAATCTTAGAAGAAAAAACCTGCATGACTTTGGAATACACCAAAAAAAAGAAACAAATTAATCCTCACAAGACTATTAACTTTGTCCTTCAAAAGGCGACGCCAAGTTAACAGACAAGAAACTAAAGAACAGGGAAAAGATTTTCAACCCACGCGCACCTAAACCCTACAACCCTAAGGAGCCAGTGAGAAAGGGGCAAAAGGCCCACGGACTTTTACATAACATCTCAACGATGTGTGAGTGACGAGGACAGACACCCGCGTGGGTGGTACACCTGCACCCAGACTCAGGGGGACGAATGAAACAGGACGCTAGAGAGATGGAGTCCGGCCTTAGAATTGTCTCAAAAAACTCAAAAATAAGACAACTCAAAATCACTCACCAAGAAAAATGAAAATTAAAACAATAAAGTAACTCCAGATTTATCCCAAGCCCCAGAGAGTGTAGTTCTGCTGGACAGGGACGGGGATACGGCTGGCAAGGACGTGTCCACTCTCATGAGGACTGCTTGGCAGCCTTATGAGCATCTACCACAGTGTTGCTGAGAAGTTCCCCCGAGACACAGGATTTCATTCACAAGTTTATGCACCACTGTTCACAGAACATTATTCATGTCAACACAAAAACTGGAGTCGCCCCGGTGCCCATCAAAAGCAGTACACACACTGCCACACATCACTCAACAGCACGTCCACTAAGGAAGGGGTCACTGGATTCAATTTGGGCGAATCTCAAAACTGTTGTGCTGAATAAATTCAATCCAAAGTGTCCACGGCTCATGGGATTCATCGTCAGATTCTGAACGTCAATCTGACTGTGCAGTCAGGTGAACTATTTAATCAGACACTGCTGCTGCAAAGGCATTTGATGAAGGGATTGCCATCTACAGTCACTTGATTTTAACTAGACTTCCCTGGATAATATGGGTGTTAAATGAAGGTGAGATTCTCAGAGAAAAGAGATTTCTGCCTCAAATTCTAAGATATAAAGTAAATTTCTATGCACTCTTACAGATTTTAGACTCAATACTACAACATAAACTCCTACCTGAGCCTCCATCCTTCCAGATTAGCCCACAGACTTCTGCCAAACCATAGGGTAAACAGGCATGCAGAACTTTCCAGAATTTCAACTTGTCCTAAGAGCTCTGGATCTGCCAGTCTCCACAAGTGAGCCAACTCCGAAGCCTCTTGACATGTTTACATGTATTTGAAAAGACACACGCATGCCAGGACACAGTGGAGTGAGTGAGTTCAGTCACACTACGCTAGGGTTCTGTTGGGGCAGCAGCCTACTGCTGTAATGCCAACCAAGCCAGTGAGCATGCCCCCAGAGATAAAATCCAAGCTGAATGTAGCTTTGGGAGTTGTTTGTACAAAAACTGCCAGGCAAGCTAGCTAGTAGGCCAGTTGAATCTGTAAGTTGGGTTCAAATGAGCGACCCAGCATCAGTAAATAAAGAGCGAGCCATGAAGACACCCAACTTCAACCTCAGGCCTCCTTAAAAATGCATATGCACGTGTATACACACACGTGGATGGATCCACATGGCTATGAACACATATACGCATCCCATACACACATACGCATACAAAAAAAAGTAATAAGAATGTGAGGAATAGATTTTCATGCCAAAGCTTAGAAAAAAAGCATGCCTCATAATCTCCAGATTCTGCTGCTGGGTCTTTTGTGACCTTGGGGAACAGCTTTCACATAGTAGAGCTGAAAATTGGACTGGATCAGTTTTAGAAAGGAAATGTTTAAACACAACAATAGTGATTGTGGATTATATAAAGGGGAGAGCAAATGAAAATGAGTAGAATGAGTCAAGAAGGGTTTCTTAATTTGGTTTTTATGAGAAAGTATTATTTGTTTGCATTTCATTTTGTTGTTCATTTGATCAAGTGTGTTGTTTGTACACAGAAAAACATTCATACTTTCATAGCCTGAGAAAATGGCTTAAAGAGGGAGAGATAGTTTTCTAAATGACAAATCAAAAATCCGGGTGGAACTGCTGCTACTTTAAACAGGTATGTACTAAATTCTCAAATTTATTGCAACTGTGTATGTGAGCAAATGAGAGAGAGACTTTTTAAAGAAGGGGTGAGATCATGATAGTGCCTCAGTTAAAATCAAGAAAGCGACCTCTCTGTCAAAGCCTTTTATGTGCATCATCACTTTTAAACATCACAGCAACTTCTCAATCTATTTGTAGATGAACAGTAAAAAGCCCCAGAGGTCATGTGACTTTTCCAAGGTGAAAGCCCAGAGGCAGCAGGGTAAGGCTCAAAATTTAAGCTGGCCTGGCTCCAAACTTCAACATATGGTAACAATGTACACTATACTACATTTGAGTATTCTGAGTTTCTTAGTAGAATAGTTTTATTTTGAGGACGGTATTTCATGATTTTATTGTTTCTTAAAGATCTTCTGAACAAAGACAGTATTTAATTATTTTTAAGAACAGAATAATGTACACTCCACCTTTCCATTACCCAATGGACACACTGTACATTTCTTAAGTCTAAAATCCGTGATGGGATCCCAGCATGTCACTGTGCCTGTGCTTCAAGACCAATCTGCGGCCTCGTCACCTGGGAGCTATCCTATGCTCTTTTTTTAAAAAAAGGGCTAAAATATGAAAACAAAATGGTGGGAATACCTACAAAGAATGATATAACAATGAAATTAACTGTTAATATTGTATAATCCCTTCCATTTTCTTACTGCACTACTCAACATATTGGAAGAAAATTTTAAAGACACCACACAGACGCCTTTGGCTTTCATTGAACAGAGTTCAAAAATCATTTTTTTCATTCTCTGCCAAAAATAGCAACAAAAACTGACAAAGAGAAGATGTATTACAATTAAATCAGAGAACGAACACAAAGGCCAGACAACAGCACTATGGATTCTAATGATGAAATCAACCAATCCAACTGAGGGTCTTCAAATGAGGGTACTGGGCATTCATTTTTTCCCTTACATTCAAGAGTTGACATAAGACCATTACACTTCTAAGTACATAGAAAAAGTACAGTACATTATTCGTATCTACTACGTCATTCAACATGAAAGATGATATCACATAGTATTTTGTAACAAAACTTGGACCATACTATTTTGCCAAGATGGCCTGACCACTCCATACACTACGACATCAGTACATCAAATTTACTTCATAATGATTCAGTGGTGGGACACAAAGGGACAAATACTGAAATCAGGGGATTAAGAGCAAACATAAGATTGGATGACACTGACTGACAATACTAATTGGTTTACAAGCCAAGGAATAGAAATGTGTTGCAATTATGGAGCTAAAAGACAATGCCCCTCACACTCTTCAACATAACTATGAATGGTCTGTGGGTTTTGAAAACTTTAAGTTTGGCATGTGATGAAAGCAGGGACATTAAGAGCAAGCCGTGATGAAACAAGTGTGCTTGGAATCCAGAATCAATATTAAAAACATGGATGGGCTCTAGATTCATGCAATAACAGCTGATGAACTGTAACTTGCATTTAGAAAAATGTTACTCATGTTGAATACAGGTCTCTTCAAAACCTGAAAAACAGGGAATAAATCTGAGTTTGGGGCTGGGGAATAGTTCAGTTGGTACAGTGCTTGTGTAGCATGCATGAAGGCCTAGGTTTGATCCTCAACACCACATAACCTAGGTGTGGTGGAACACATCTGTTCATCTAGCACTTGGGAGCTAGAAGTAGGAACAAAAGAATTTAGGTTTATTATGTTAAAATTCTTATTAACATTTTTAAGAAAGCTACTTTGTACTATTTATTGTTCTATAATTATCTTTAAGCGAAAAAACACAAAAAAAATCTAAAAAGGAACCAGCCACTGGTCCCAAAAAATAAATGGTAATGGACTATTTTTCCTGGTTTATAGAGGATAATCAAGTAACTGAGACATTGCTGTGAATGTTCAAGACATCTTGGGAACATACAATTCATGCTCCTTTTAACTTCCTGTTGTTTCTTCTTCCCACGGCAATCACATGTAATTATTATACACATTTCAGAGGCAGAGATAAGTTTTTTCAGTTGTGGTCCGTAATTGTTCCCTCTATAGTGATATGCTTCAGAGCTCCATAAAGCAGCCTGCTACAAAGCAGGAATTACATAGTATCTTCTTGAAGGCACTGCCTACCTCTGGACTTCCAGGACGCTGGAAAGTTCACTCGAGATTCACACCCACTGGCCCACTGAAACGGAATGTAATTTTTCATCTCTGACTTCTAATCACACTTGACTCTCTGTTCTTTTTCAATTACACAGTCTCCAAAGCTGGTGTTTAGACTGCCTAGTGAAAGAACAGATCATAATAGGTTCTACATGTGAGTAATTGCTAAGGCCTCGGCCTACCATAATCTTTATTGTTATTGGCAATCATTGTATACACCACGTATTCAACTTTCAGAAATTCACCCAACCCTAATGACCAATGAGGGCAGCAGTCACCACCAACAGGTTGTCACCCCAGAGAACACAGCTTGCAAACGATTTTTCTCAATGTCTGTTTTATAAATTCAACACCTAAAGGTTTAAAGGGTGCCTAAGTAGTTTGCTTTCACCATGAGAGTCTCCAGTTCCTGAGATTTTCAGTCCGTGCTTCTCTTTCAATTGTGTCCTTTCTCACTTAGGTAGGCATGCAAGTCTCATCCCGCCCACATGGCTGCTGGGCGCTGCCGCGGGAGCCTGTGGACGCCTCTGGAAGATTCATTCTTCAAGATGACGAAATCTGATGTGGGAAAGTTCCGCTGACATCAATTTGGGAAACTCAGCTGTCTCTTGGCTTCTCTTGGCTTGTTTTCTCGTCCTGAATGGCTGTTACAGAGTCTTCCTGCACAGGCGTCCATGTTCACAGAGCGGTGTAACTGTGAGCCTCGTGCACACCACCAGCGATGGCACTGCGGCTGTCAGTGAGCTCACGAGCAGTGTCCACACCACCAGCGATGGCACTGCGGCTGTCAGCGAGCTCACGAGCACTGTCCACACCACCAGCGATGGCACTGCGGCTGTCAGCGAGCTCACGAGCACTGTCCACACCACCAGCGATGGCACTGCGGCTGTCAGCGAGCTCACGAGCAGTGTCCACACCACCAGTGATGGCACTGCGGCTGTCAGCGAGCTCACGAGCAGTGTCCACACCACCAGGGATGGCACTGCGGCTGTCAGTGAGCTCACCAGCAGTGTCCACACCACCAGCGATGGCACTGCGGCTGTCAGTGAGCTCACGAGCAGTGTCCACACCGCCAGCGATGGCACTGCGGCTGTCAGTGAGCTCACGAGCAGTGTCCACACCGCCAGCGATGGCACTGCGGCTGTCAGTGAGCTCACGAGCAGTGTCCACACCACCAGCGATGGCACTGCGGCTGTCAGTGAGCTCACGAGCACTGTCCACACCACCAGGGATGGCACTGCGGCTGTCACTGAGCTCACGAGCAGTGTCCACACCGCCAGCGATAGCACTGCGGCTGTCAGCGAGCTCACGAGCACTGTCCACACCACCAGCGATGGCACTGCGGCTGTCAGTGAGCTCACGAGCAGTGTCCACACCACCAGCGATGGCACTGCGGCTGTCAGTGAGCTCACGAGCAGTGTCCACACCACCAGCGATGGCACTGCGGCTGTCACTGAGCTCACGAGCAGTGTCCACACCACCAGCGATAGCACTGCGGCTGTCAGCGAGCTCACGAGCACTGTCCACACCACCAGCGATGGCACTGCAGCTGTCAGTGAGCTCACGAGCAGTGTCCACACCACCAGCGATAGCACTGCGGCTGTCAGTGAGCTCACGAGCACTGTCCACACCACCAGGGATGGCACTGCGGCTGTCACTGAGCTCACGAGCAGTGTCCACACCACCAGCGATGGCACTGCGGCTGTCACTGAGCTCACGAGCAGTGTCCACACCACCAGTGATAGCACTGCGGCTGTCAGTGAGCTCACGAGCAGTGTCCACACCACCAGGGATGGCACTGCGGCTGTCACTGAGCTCACGAGCAGTGTCCACACCGCCAGCGATGGCACTGCGGCTGTCACTGAGCTCACGAGCAGTGTCCACACCGCCAGGGATGGCACTGCGGCTGTCAGTGAGCTCACGCGGTGCTTCAGGCCATGTGGAGACCCTCTCCCTTTCTGATCTCACAGCACCTACTCTTCCGGCGCTTGAGGAGCACAAGACAATGCTGGTTTTTAAAGGTTTTCATTTCTATTTTTCTTTCATCGCAGAAGCTAAAAATTTTCTTCCAAGTTGTGATTTCTTTACTACATTGTGGTTCCCAACACTTCTGCACACATGTGAGTGTGTGTGTGTGTAGCTGGGGCACATGTGTGAGCGCAGCCTCGGGTGTCGTCCTCGGGTACAGGTACACGGTCTGCCTACCTCAGATGATCTCGTCTAGGCCCAGAGCTCAGCAATTAGGACAGAATAGTTGGGGTGAGGGGGGGAGACGGGGCTGGGATCCACCTTCGTGGCCTCCTCAGTGTTGTACTGGGAGCAAAATCGGACTGCGGTTTTCAAACTTTTAATCTTATACTTCTTTGGATAATCTCTATGGCAGAAATGAAACTGAATGTCAGTGAAACACATTTATAAAAAGGGATTCTTGACTGTGCCTCCTCGGGCTCCCGACGAGAGGCATCTAGTGGACTGCACTGCGTTCCAAGAGCCTGCGTGACTCATACCAGCTCTTCTATACCCACTTGCAGAACAGCGCCAGCCACACACTACACTTACCATCTCCTGTCAAGACCACTCCGTGGACAAAAAGGGCAGAGTGAAAAAGGCCACTCCCTGAACTCTTTTCTTTTTTTTTGTAATGGTATTCTATTAAACCAAACAGGAGAAACAGCATAATTTCCGTAATGGTTCTAAATACGTCACAGATTCAAATGGCTACTACCTATCTATTTAGAAATATAATTAAATGCAAATATTTCAGAGACAGCCCAGTGCATTCAACCTAACACTGTGTGGCAGTGGTAGTTCCTGTGAGTCATCACCTTGGATTTCATGCCTATGCCACAGGTGAGTCATGCTGTAAACTATTAATTCAGTTCACTTATAACTGGGTCTTGCCATGTATGGACTGCATCTTTTCGCATGCAGGCAAAAGATCTCATCAACAGACGCTGCAAATGACTTTATTCTTCCTAATTTTATAGAATAGTGGGCATATTCTTGCAGATTTAGGACTTTCTCAAATGGCAGTAGGAACTGTGGCTTCTGGCTGCCTAAGCCAATGTAAGTATATTATTTTAACTCTCCCCATTCCTTTCAGAAAAAATTACTGACCTGGTACTTCTCACTCCCATACTCTGCAATGCTACAATACTATGATTCAAGCCTTATGTCCACAGTCAGTTTGGGGTTTGGTCTGACCGGCACTGCTGGAGATCAAATCCCAGACTTCATTCGCGTAAGCAAGTGCTGCGCCGCCGAGCTACATCCCCGGACATGAGACAGCTTTTATTTGTGGTGTCTACACCCACTTACAACAGGGGGCGAGGCGGGGCAGGGGGGGGGAAGAAGCAGAGTGTTCCTACAATTCCAGGGGGCTACGGGGGAGCTGACTGAACCACTGGACGGCAGTTCATCATAAATGCACAGGCCCGTGTGCTTCTGCCCTCTTCCCCCGTGAACACTGAGATTATACGGCACGAATAGTGTTTCCTTTCAGCCAGGCGTGGTGGTCCACACCTGCAGTCTTAGCTCTTGGGAGGTTGAGACAGGAGGACCAAGAAGTCAAGCCCAGCCTAGAAATATGTCTCAATGTTTTTTTTTCATTTTATGCTCTTTATTTTCATAATTCTCAGATTTAGTAACTTTAGAAGATAAAGGCTTTTTGGTGTTAGGGCAAAAAAGATTGAATATTTAACACCCCTGTTTTCCTCATTCAAGTACAAAACTAGTCAGAAAAATAAGAAATCTAGACAAACAGCTGTAAGAATATCAGCTTTTTATTAGTAAAGCCATGGTTGGAAAAGGTAGCTCACACCACTCTTGGCTAGTATTTCACAGCAGTATATGGTCAACCCATCTACCCAGTCACAGGTACAGCTCAAGAGGCTGAACCCTTCCTGTGCACATCTGCCCCTCAAAGCTTCACTGAATGCCCTGGGTTCCAGAAGGCAGACTTTGTAGAAATGAGATGATCAGGTGAGAGAGAGAGAATGTAAGAATGTAAATGAGAGGGAGAGGAGTGTGGTGAGAGAGGTGAACGTATATGTGTCTTCACTGCAGAGGCAGAGGTCAACATCAGGGTTCTTTCTCAGTCACTTTCCACTTTATTTTATTTCTTATATTATATTTTTACTGGGAATTCTAACATATAAAACACTACAAAGTGGCCATGTTCCCACCAGGTTATCGGTTGGTGTCCTTTCCCCTGCCCCCATTCCACTGACAGCCCTCCTCGGTGTGGTTACTGGTAGTCACTGTGGGTCCCTGTGAAGGACGATGCCGCACACCGCACCTTCCCACCCTGTGGCTCTTGAGCCGGGATCTCTCACTGCACCTAGAGCTCCCGGCTCTGGTCCTATCGCCACCTCCCACAGCCACAGGCACACACAGGCCCGCACGCACTGTACGTGGAGGCTGGGGACCTGAACTCAGGTCTTCGTGCTGCGTGACAAGCAGTTCATAAACACAGCCATCTCCTCGGCCTCTCCTTTTCTAAGCTCCTTCTAGAAAGGTAAGTCACTTCTTATCCCCTTAGGCAGAGAAGGGGTTCCTATCAAGGCTCGGAGCATTTTGTCTCTCCAGCACACAAAATCAAACAGAAAACCACCAGAAAGTTCTCCCCCAACACACAGCACCAAAGAGACTTCAAACTGACCCCATATCCCGCCTGACACTCCGACACTCCCACACACTGTTCTGACTCCCTCTCCCCCATCTACTTCCTAGTCACTGTGTATCATTAGTACCTTCAATTCTAAGTCACTTAGCCATTCTGAGAGTTGCTTAGTAAAGTGACATACCTAGAAATCTAGAAACCAGGCCCAAACAAAGTCTGCCATACATGAAGAACTAACCAACAAAGACAGGCTATTCCCACATCTTTCATTCTTCCCTTGGATTATTTCAAGATATAACCAAGGCATCACGGCTCACAGATCCAATGTCAATGTACACACTAAATAAGTAAAGCTTAGTTTCAGTACAAGTAGTCTCAACAGTGCCCTCCCTCATCCAAACGTGTCTGCTGGCACACACGCTGAGACACGGGCAGCAGCTTCAGCGCTCACAGCACTCAGGAGAGGGGACGCTGACGAGCAGACACCTAACCCGAGATCAAACGAACAGTACAAGGCCCACATAAAGTGGTAGAGGTACAGCCAACAAGATCTGAAAGGCTACGTGACAGGGCAGTGTAGAAAAGCGAGAAGGAGGGGTAGAATTTCAGGTGATTTCCAAGTAAGGATCCCAATGATTTCGAAAACGTAGTAGCAGTCACCAGGGAACCGCATAGGACAGCAGTTTGAGGGAGGTCACTCAGACGAGGGGCTCCTGAGAAATACTTCAAGGACGGTCCGAACGTCACCTAATGGAGGACACGGACACTGGAGGAACAGTGAATCATGAGGTAGGCACAGGACTGGAAAGGGGCTTCAAGTGCATGAGATGGCCCTCGGTGTCAATACGCAGAGGAGACAAGGGACAAAGGCACAGTGGGTTTGTCAAGTCACTGTGAGAATGAATGCTTACCACGTGCCAGAAGCACTTTTCTAATAGCTTTTCAAGTAGGAACACGTGGAGCAGCCCCAGGAAACACCACCACCCCATTTTGCTGACCCTCAAGAAAAGTGCGTCCCTACTAAGGCAGACGCCAAGCCCCAGTCAGGAGGTGACAAGGAAGAGAACCAATGAGATGGCAGAAGAAAGTCTGCCTGGAAACAACCAAGGGGACTGAAAACAGAATCCTACCTGCGAGTAAGAATGACTCCTGCTTCTGTCTGGTTTCCTGTTTATAAGACGGGGCTATCTGAGCATGGGCAGTGTTTGCTGAGTGATCTGCCCACTAGAGAAAGGATCTCTGGTGCCACTGGAAGTCAGGTTTACACAGGAGGACATGGTATCAAATTGACCAGGATATAACAGTACCATAGTGCCACAAAATAGCAGGGTCATATGTCAGGGATGGCTTGACTGAAACGTGAGAGAGGAAAAGGGGAGAGGACAAAGAAAGAGCACTGTGCCAGGTCTGAAGGAAACGGCAGTGACAGAGATGTCTTCACCTTCCTTCTGTCCAAGGCATGGACGGTCTAGTGGTTTGAATGGAAAATGTCCCCCACAGATGCCTGTGTTTGAATACTTAACCAGAAGTTGGTTTAGAAGTTGTTTAGGAAGGTTTTGGAACCTTTAGAAGGTGGAGCCTAGCTGGAGGAAGTGTGTCTCCGCAGGTGGGCCGTAAGTTATTACATCCCAAGGCCACCTTCCTCCCTTCCTTCTTTCCTACATTCCTTCCTTCCTTCTTTCCTCCCTCCCTCCCTCACTTTCTTCCTTCCTCTTTCTCTCATTGTCCTTCTTCCCTCCCTTCCTTCCTTCCTCTTTCTCTTTTTCCCTCCCTACCTCTTCTTCTTCTTTCCTCTCCCTGCTGCTGTGTGTATGTGATGCTGGCTGCCTGCTCCTGCCACGATCCCCACTGGGAGGGACTTCACCTTGAAACTGTAAGCCAAAACTAAACCCTGTCCTTCTGGAAGCTCTTCATGTCAGCTATGTCCCAGCAACAAGTAAGTAAGGTGAGCTACAGTGAATCAGTATACGTGACACATCCGCATGAGTGCCTTCAAGACAGGACGGGGGCTTGGGACAGTAGGACCCAAAGTCCTGGCCTTAATCTATAGGAAAAACATTCAATGGCAGGCCTTACTGGCGACACCAACTTCCTCCCAGATTCCAGAAGTGGTCAGTGAGCACACTCTTGGGGACTTACACTATAATTATTTCAGAAGCACGCTGAGTCACACAGAGGAAAGGGTGTGCGGAGAGCTGTGGAAGCAGCAGCTCCTACAACTGGACAGTTCACACTACTGCAGGGCTGAAGTCGCCTCCAACACACTAGTCCTGGAGGCAGAAACAAAAATGTGGAAAGGAGTCAAACCAGGAAATTTCTAGAAGAAAACTTGAACTGGCTAGGTGATCATTGGGCTGGTAGGTTTTGCATTTAGCTGCAAAATGGTGTTAAAAAGTAATAACTGGGCTAGAGAGATGGCTCAGCAGTTAAGGCATTTGCCTGCAAAGCCTCATGATCTGGGTTCATTTCCCCAGTACCCACTTAAAGCCGGACGCACAAACAGGCTCTTCCATCAGGAGTTAATTTGCAGCAGCTAGAAGGCCTGGCACACCCATTTTCTCTGTATGTCTCTCTTCTCCCTCTCTTTGCTTGCAAATAAATAAGTAGTATTTATTTTTTTTAAAAGTAATAACTGGACTTTAGACACCTTCCTTTATAACTCCTGTGTAAAGGAATAACACTCCCAACATTACCTCCAGTGCAACTACTGCGGCAAAAGAGAAATGGGTTACTATTTTAAAGTAGATTATAAGTGCACAGTGCAGATATCTCCTTTGAATAATTTACATGCTAATTAATCATGAACTCAAGCTCATAAATTGTTTTTAAATTTAAACTCCAAACATAAGCCTCTGTGAAAATCATGCAATATCAAGAGAACAGAAATAATTTCTAGAACACTTGATAGGTATCCTTTTTTTATTTGGTTTTTTAAAATATATTTTTATTGATTTCCAAGTAGAGAAAGAGGTGGAGAGAATGGGTGCACCAAGACCTCTAGTTGCTGCAAACAAACTCCAGATGCATGTACCATTTTGTGCATCTGGCTTTACGTGGGTCCTGGGGAATCAAACCTGGGTCACTAGGCTTCACAGGCAAGCACCA
This sequence comes from Dipus sagitta, assembly GCA_036346955.1. Taxonomy (NCBI): domain Eukaryota; kingdom Metazoa; phylum Chordata; class Mammalia; order Rodentia; family Dipodidae; genus Dipus; species Dipus sagitta. The sequence continues at coordinate 55,011,042 of CM070785.1, forward strand.
TCTAAGCAGTCATCTGTCCAGCCCCTTTTGGGGGTTGTTTTGGTTTTATTTTTATTTTTCAAGGTACGTTCTCACTCTGTCATCCCAGGCTGGACTGGACTCGCAGTGGTCCTGATCCTCCTGCGTCTGCCCGGGGTCAAAGGCATGAGCCACCATCCCCAGCCGTTCTGTTGTTTTTAGGTTTCTTTGCTTGTTGGTTCTCAAAGAGTTTAAAAGCTGGCTAGGAAGACAAGCTACCCAGCAGGAAAAGCGCTCGCTGGGCAGCATAAGGTCCTGAGTCAGACCCCAGCACCCACATAAAACCTGGGAATAGTAGTTCAGGCCTGCAACCAGTGCTGAGAAGGCGGACACGGGAGGACTGCCTGGGCGTACTGGTCACAGGGTAAGTAAGCTTCAAGTGCAGTGAGTGAGAGGCCATCTCAGGAAAACAACCCTCCACGCCTGTGCGTGAGGCACACACAGACATGCACCACACAGACACACCACATATAGTACACACGTGCTGACACACAAAGTTACAGAAACATAACTGCAGACAAAAAGGCCTAGGTTATAGTGCAGCAGCAGATGATAACTGCTTGCTGGAATCCTCATCTCTTCAACTACAAATGAGTGAATTACACTAGATTCAGGATACATCAAAATACAGTTTTAGGACTAGAAAAATGGCTTAGTGATTGAGGTGCTTGCTGTGAAGCCTAAAGACCCAGGTTTGATTCCCCAGTATGCATCTTAAGTCACATGCACAAGGTGGCGGTGACGCATGTTTCTCTGGAGTTCGTTCATAGTGGCTAGAGGCCCTGGTGCACCTATTCTCTCTCTCAAATAAATAAAATAAAAATTTTTGAAAACAGTTTTAGCCCAGGATGATGAGGCATGAATGTGATAGGAGAGGAGAGTGAGGAGCTCAAGGTCGCCCTGTTATACAGGGGGCTTGAGACCAGCCTGGGCTATGTGTGACCCTGTCTCAGAAACAAACAGAACTTTACAAATGCCAATTTTCTACAACAAAAACAAAACTCTATTTAGCAAGTCAGTAAAGATTAGTCATAGCATCTACATGTTATTAATTTAAAATAAGTATTACTACTAAAACTAACTACTGCTATCATTTAAGTAAAAACCATTAGAAGCCTGGTGTGGTGGCACATGTCTTTAATCCCAGCACTTGGGAGGCAGAGGTAGGAGAATTGCTGAGAGTTCGAGACCAGCCTGAGATTACATAGTGAAATCCAGGTCAGCCTGGGCTAGAGTGAGACCCTACCTCAAAAAACAAAAACAAAAACAAAATTAGATCTATATTAGCTTTGGGGAATCTAATGAATAAGGACAGGAAATTTTTAAGTGTTGTTTAAAATGTTTACAAAACATGTATCATTATACTCAGTACTCCTACTTCAACATGTGAAATGCTTGCGTTTTGCCTTCACATTAATGACTATCTCATATTCGCAACAGCACATGCTATAAACATCTTGCTTAGAAAACTGTATTAGCAAACACCAATCTATCCAGAATACTGAAAGAAATGATGTAGTACTTTTAGGTTTTAACTTGAGATTTCCCCACTGCCACAGGACCTGAGCAAAAGGCAGGCCTGTCCTCGGTCACAGGAACAAGGGACACCAGCTAGGACATGACTCCACCTCACAGGACCTGAGCAAGGGCAGGCCTGTCCTTGGTCACAGGCACACAGCAGCAAGGCATCCCAGCTAGGCCATCATTGCAATTCCACCAGGTCTTCATAGGCAGGCCAGTGACAGATAAAAGCCAGCCACATGTGAAGTTCAATACTCACCCTTCCTTTCCCCAAACAGGAATTCTTGTTTGCAGAGTACGACGTTTAAATAACAGTGCTGAGGAGATGGCTCAGTCACTAACATGAGGAGTTCAGATCCCCACAGGGAGGCTGAGACAGGAGAATCCCTGAAGCTTGCCAGCTGGCTAGTCTAGCTGAATCCATGCACTCCAGGGTCACTGAAAAGAGTCTCAAAAAAAAAAAATAAGGTGGAGCCAGGCATGGTGGCACACATCTTTAATCCCAGCACTTGGAAGGCATCACCATGAGTTCAAGGCCAGCCAGAGAGAACACAGTGAATTCCAGGCCAGTTTGGGCTTGAGTGAGACCCTACCTCAAAACTAAAGAAATAAAAAATAAAATAAAATAAGGTGGAGAGTAACTGAAGAAGCCATCTGTCGCTGACCTCTGGCTTCCACATGCATGGGCACACATACACCACACACACATGCAGCCACATATACATGAAAAAATTAAAATAAACACATGGTTGGGGGAGAATGGAAATGAAGAAGAAACAGAGGAAAGCAACAACAGCCTCGCACTGAGCCACAGCACTCAGGTGAGACTGATGCTGCTGCGGAGACCCCCGAAGCTTATGGTGACAGAAAACACTTAGGTGGGGAAACCAGGATTCCACACCAATTCTATTTGGCTCCAAAACCATCCTGTTCCTGCACCAGCTCATCAGCTCCTACGGTCGGCACGACGTCAACATCCGTACAGTGACTCGTGCAGCAAGGCACGTCAGAAGCAGGGACAGCAACCTGACAAGGCCAGGCAGCTATGTCGCCGCTGTGCCAGGCCGTCTTCTCACTGGAGAGGCTGGCGCTGTTGTGAGATACTCAACGCTTTTAGGTACAGGTGTGGGTCAGGCTGTGGAGGGCACCCTCTGCGACCTCCAGGCTCTTGTTTTGGCACAGGGAAGCGAGCCAGGGACACACGGCTTATTAAGAACAAGAGTGCTCCTGCGCAAGAGAGTGGCCAGCACGCTGGGGAGACGAGAAGCTCCATGGTGCCATGCTGGACACCCTAGGGCTTCTGCACAGCGCACATCCTCCTGCGCACCTGCTTCAGGTCCATGCGGCTGCGTTTCCAGGCGCTCTGCCGAGAGGCTTTCTATCATCCTGATCTTAGTGCCTCTTCTCTGTCCTCCTCTCCTGCCACCCCAGTGCCCAAAATACCCACCAGCATCCAGTTCTTCAAACTGCAAACCCTCAGCCTCTGGTGTTCTGGAAGCATTACTACCAATTCTACTGCAAGAAATAGTCAACTATGAAACCCAGTGGACAGGCAGGGGCAGGTCCAAGAATAGCTGGGAGACTATAAAATAAGGTGAATCACCATCTGCTAGCCTAAACTGAAACTACTTATTAGCTATATGTTCCATTCTCCCAATTTCTGAAAGTCAGAGAAAGAACAGCAAGAGGGAAAGGGGGTAGAGGCAAAACAGGAACTATGTTTATGCCCAGACAAAACCCACTTTTAACTGAACCAGCCAGGCCACCATTTACAGCCCTCTGTATCATCAACCCTGAGCGAGAGTCGCCTGAATAATACAAAATGGGCCGTTGTTAACCAGTCCTCCATTTTAGCCAACAAGTCACAGCCAAAGGAAAGTAGTATCAGTGGGATTACATCCCAAAACGATCCTGAAATCAAGATCATATGTTCAACAGAGTTTGACAAGGAATTACTTAGCAGCTGGAGAGATGGCTCAGCAGTCAGCAGTACTTCCTGTGCGAGCAAGCGAGCCTGAGGAGGCCTGAGAGTCCGCTGGAGTTCAATTCCCCGGAACGCGCGCAGCAGCTGGGCACGGCCGCATAGATTTGAAACCCAATCCCACAGGGGAATGAATGGACATCCAAGCCACTGGAGCTCAAAAAAAAAAAAAAAAAAAGGCAAGCTCCCGGGTAAGACTCCCACTCAAATAAGAACGTGAGGAAGTGCGGTGGAGGGAAACGCCCGACATTTCACTCCAGGCACCATGGGTGAACACGCCCATGGCAGGCAAGTGCATGGACACATACATGTGCATACACCACACACACACACACACACACACACACGCGCGCGCCCCATAGCATTTTCATCTACAAAGTTCACACTCAAGAACCAAGTGATCAGGTTACAAAAAAAAAATCATAAAATACATAATGTTTTTTTTAATTTTTATTTATTTATTTGAGAGCAACAGACAGAGAGAGAAAGAGGCAGATAAAGAGAGAGAATGAGCGTGCCAGGGCCTCCAGCCACTGCAAACAAACTCCGGACATGTGTGCATCTGGCTAACGTGGGTCCTGGGGAATCGAGCCTTGAACCAGGGTCCTTAGGCTTCACAGGCAAGCGCTTAACCGCTAAGCCATCTCTCCAGCCCCACATCATGTTTTAAATAAATTATGACGCTTGCGTTGGACCACGTTCACAGCTATACTGGACCATAGGCAGCTCATCTATGTATACTAACAGTATCACCAGGGACGAGTTCCACACGTGACCTGGGGATGAAGAGTTCAAAACTTGTCCCTCTTCATTCTCCATAAAAAAATCTTAAGAGGAAAAGGAATTATTTAGGGGAGAAGACTGGTGCTGGTGAAACCCTAAAAAAAGAAAAACTGAGCTAGCCAGGCGGGGTGGCGCATGCCTTCAATCCCAACACTTGGAGGCAGAGGTAGGAGGATCGCCAAGAGTTCAAGGACACCCAGAGACTTTGTAGTGAATTCCAGATCAGCCTGGGCTACAGCAAGAACCTACCTCAAAAAACAAACAAGGGAGGGAGGGAGGGAGGGGAGGGAGGGAGGGAGGGAGGGAGGGAGGGAGGGAGGAAGGAAGGAAGGAAGGAAGGAAGGAAGGAAGGAAGGAAGGAAGGGTGGGCCAGTGTGCTGACAGAACATGATAAACAAGTCTGGTTAGCTGCAGAAGTGCATTTCAAACTTTGCATATCCATACATATATCTGTAACACGGATCTTTGACATACTCATCTATCCAGTTGATAATAAACAAATACCAAATATTTATGTTTAAACATTGATATCATCCAAAAATATGAACTCCTTTGACTATATGGGGCATTTCAAATTGCTGTTATCTAGCTGGTTAATTCAAAGACAAACACGTGTTAATTCATGAAGCCGACTATGGTCCTGGACACACAGGACCTTCTGTGTGCCCTCAGCACTTTCATGCTGTCAAACACTGCAAAAATTATAACCTCCACCCATGTTATTGTCTTCCTTCCAATTTCTAACTGGAAATTTCTCCTGACTTCTAAATGGACTTGAGTATATCACACAGGTCATTGTTACCCAACATCTCTAAGAGTAGCCCAACTTGTAGACAGAGTCCTAACACAGTCTCATGCACACAGAGACACACATTGTGGCTACCCCAGCATTTACACCAACTGTCCGGTCCAAGCAGTGTGCCAAAGGGACAGACAGGTGACAGGGAAGGCCTGAGCCACCAAATCAAAAGGAATTCCACTGCAGACAGGAACAGCTGAGGGAGAACTCAGGCACAGCAAGAAGTCAGATCTAAGAAGAAAGCAGTGGGCGGGGGGGGGGGGGGGGGGGGAGTGGGGGGGTGGAAGAGGCCAGTGGTACAGAAGAGAACACAACAGCTCCTTCTAGACCACAGCGCTCAGGGCGGGTGACGGCGAGACATGTGACTCACAAGAGGCAGTCATCACCAGTCTTGACTGGGAACCAGAACAGGTGACCTACCCAAGGACGTAACCAACCCACCTCCAAGAGTGGTCTATAAGAAAAACCAGCACCTCAAGCCCAAAGCTCCAATGTTACTGTGCTTGCTCTCTGCCTGTGAGATCTTAAAAGACCACATTCCTCTGGTGAAGCCTGCAGACAAAAAAAAAAATCCAACGTTTTAAGGTGATAACCTTGAGGAACCTTCCATTAGTCTAGTCTGTTAGAAGCAGCTGAGGGCAGTCACCACCATGTGTACCTTGTTGAGTAGGAACGTCTCCTATGGGCTCATGGGTACACCTAGTGCCCAGCTGAAGGCACGACTTGGGGAAGTGCTAGAAACTTGAGTTGGTAGGCCTGGAATAAGGCGTCACAGAGGTGTCCTGGGGGGCTGGGTGAGCCTGGTCCCCAGACCTTGCCTGTCTGCTTTCCTGCAGTCTGGAGGTGAGCAGTGGTGTGCCCCCAGGGCCCCCCCACCACTTTCTGCCTCAACACAGCCCCAAACAACAGAGCGGCCACTGCAGGGTTAGAGAAGCCACAGAACTCAGTTGCTTCACCAGGACCTTTGGGGTTGGGGACGGGAAGCTAGCGAACAGGACTGTGATAAGACGAGGTGGGGTGATGCCTGAGACCACTCTGTGGTAGGGAGGGGCTATGTGCACACGGTCAGATGCTGGGATCAAGCCAGCATCCAGCTCTCTCCAGTGTCTGAGCCTAACCCTCCGCTGCGCCCCAGTGCCAGGGGTGGAGGGAGGCGCGGCTGCCCTGGCGACACGGGCAGTCGCCTCTACCCTCTGCTTAACATTCAGGAAAAGTAACTTGAAACTTAAACAAGAATAAGGTTGTTCCTTTATTGTGAAGTTGTGGTTTTGGCAAATGTTTCCCAGGGAAAAGTTGTTTTTTAGGATGTGTGTAAGCGTCCAAAACATTGAGCGCTTACGCACAAATCAGTTGGAAAACAGGAGGGACAGAGACAATGGTTTCAACTGTCTTAATTAGGCTGTTTGTATATTAATGTCATTAGCTTGCTTCACTTCATCTCAGTAAACTTGTAATGTTCATCACAGTAAAGTAAAGTTTTCAACTTGTTTTTGTAATATATTTAGTGGGTTTTTTTCAGGATTTTGTGGCATTTGGGATCATTTCAAGTGTGTGATCTTCTTATTTATCATAGCAAATCCTTACTGAAACTAACCATGCAATAAAAAACATGGTAACAAAATCAGCTCCTTAAATCTATGTGAAGTCTTCAGTAGAAAGTAAGGGTGAATAACGGGATGAAGTGAAGTGAGAAGTGAAGCCGCATGGCGGCGTGGTGTTCTGTATTGTCCAATGCAGACTGCGTTTGCTTTGTGAGGCAGGGTTTACTGTGGCCAGGCTGACCTGAAACACACGCTGTAGTCTAGGCTGGCCTCAAGCTCACGGCAAGCCTTCTACCTCCACTTTCAAGTCTGGGATAAAATGATAAGCACAGAAAACTAGCTATTTAAGGATCACAACAGACAGATCCCTGGTGTGTGTTATCCTGATGATGCACAGGGAACCAGCAGGACAGACCAAAGGTAAGAACTGAATGTTCAGTAGGGAAATGCTAAGTCAGGACTGATATGGTATATACAGCATTTTATTATGTTTATGTATGTAATTAGACAAAACTGTCTTTCCCAATACCTAAAACTGATAAGAACCTATCATGATCACTCCCTAATAACTTCTTTCCACTTTCAGGATGTTTGGGAGAAAAAACAAAAAACAAAATTCTCAACAAGACCAAACTTCCTTTGGGTTATAGAATTACCACGAACCAACACAGCAAGCCAGGCAGTTAAAACTGGGTACCCAAGTTGTTTACTCTCAGGAGTCTATCCACACACAAAATTAAAGGAGACCAGCTCTCTCCAAGCACACAGCACGGAAACCCTGAGGGCGGCTCTGGGCCTGCTAGTGAGAGATCACAGATCTAGCGCGGTGCACAAAGCGAGCCGGGCAGAGGGAAGGGGCTGTGCTCTTCAGCCTCGCTATTTCCCTTTGAATCTTAAGGTGTTCTCATAGACCCCTTCTCCTGGCTTCACTGAAGATCTATTCTTTCTTCAAAAAAGTGCTTGAAGTTGTTGTTGTTGTTGTTGAAGGAGATACATCTTTTGGAGGACGTGATCACGTATTCTTCCAATGCCTTCTCCCCTCATATGACCTCAGATGCTTTCTCCTAAGGTGTTTCCTAAGCAGATGTCAGAAGTAGACACACTTTCTGATCTACTCCAGAGTTATCAATCCACCGAGTGAGTCACTTGAGAATCTTCTTCAACGCTATCTTCCTGAGTTTTTTTTTTTTTTTTTGCTTGTTTTTTTTTTAAGAGACAGAACAGGAAACAGGGGAAAGAGATCTCCACAGCCGCCCCCCCATCTTTTCCCCACCCCCCTCTAGCCACCCCAAATGACTGTGAGAACTTCCTGCAGAGAGAACACCATGAATAGGGCCTGGCATGCAGACAGGAAAGATACTGCGAGGCAGGAACGCTCTGAATACAGCTTCTGTGCAGGCGCGGGATTGAGGGGACGCAGGAGCAGCACAAAGCCTGGCTGGTTAATGGATTCAGTCTTTTATTTCACAGTGTAATTAGGCAGCATACAAATGAGAGCCTTTTCCAAGGAGCTGGACTGCACTAACAAGGCCAGATGAAATGAGTCTCCTACACCAGCCAGCCATTTTCCCCTGGAGTTGAGGGTGTTCTTGCTCAGACAAACCTTTCGGGAAGAAGTTGGTCAGATATAACCATTAAATCTTTTTTTAATTTTTATTTGTGCGTGTGTGTGTGTGTGTGTGTGTGGTGCCAACTGGCTCCACTGCATTCAAGCTTGCCACAGGAAAATCCAGACTGCTTTTCAGATAGACATACAGTTCTTTCCAGAATCAATCCAACATTTGCTACAGATGACCAGCATCCACCAACTTACTATTCTCCTACTTACTTTCCATATTATAACACTGTGTGTGCGTGCATGCATGTGTATGTACGTGTCTGGAGACCAGAGGTCACTGTTGGAGGTCTACCTCAATTGCTGTCCACCTTAGTTTTTGAGGCAGGGTCTCTCCCTGAACCTGAGGCTCACCAGGTCAACTGGACCAGGCAGCTGGCCAGCAAACTCCAGGGACCCTCCTACCTCCACCTCCCCAGTGTCGGGATTACAGGCAAGCACGATTGAACCTGGCTTCTTTTTGCTTTGTGTTGTTCAAGGCAGGGTCTCACTCTAGCCCCAGGCTGACTTAGAACTCATTCTGTAGCCCCAGGCTGGCCTTGAACTCCTAGTGATTTTCCTTCCTCCCTCCCTAGTCTCCTGGGTGCTGGAACTAAAGGCATACACCACTATGCCTGGTTAACACCTGGCTGTTTTTTTTTTTTTTTTTTTTTTTTTTTTTTTTTGAGGAGAGGACAGAAAAGAAGCAGAAAGAAAGAGAAAGAGAGAGAGAATGGGCACGCCAGGGCCGCTAGCCACTGCAAACGACGTCCAGAAGCATGCACCACTTTGTGCATGTGGCTTTACATGGGTACTGGGGAACTGAACCCAGGTCCTTAGGCTCTCCAGCCCTAACATCTGGCTTTTTACATGGGTTTTCATGCTTACACAGCAAGCACTATACCAAATGAGCCATTTCTGTAACCCCTGTAACCTTTTTTTTTTTAAAGCATTTTTTACAATGCTGAAAGAAGCCTGTCCTTTTTTTTTTCCTCTCCATCCCCAGGAAATTTGGACTAAGCCTGATAATATGAGTCCCTAAAAATCTGAATTATATGAAGAAAAAATTTCTCTGCTTACATACATATATATACACACACACACACACACACACACAGTTTGCATGTACATGAATATGTTTATTTTGTTGTTGTTTTGAAATAGGGTCTTGTTATGTACCCTGGCTGGGCTGGAATTTCCTTTGCAAACAAAACTGGCTTTAAACTTGCAGCAATTCTCCTGCCTCTGCCTCTGCCTCTAAGTGCTAGATTACAAGAGAGCTCCACACCACCAGCTCACCTTACATATTTATATAGTTCGTATCAGCAGGCCTATGCATAACTCTAAATATGTACTAAGTAACAATAATGTAACCCAATTTAGATGTAAAAGAAAGTATAAAAACTCAAAACCATAAGTCAAAATTAAAACCTACGAATGGATAGGTGTTTGCAGAGTTTAAGCACTCTGGGGCATTTTTTAAAATTGTTATTATAGTTTTGGGGGCTGGAGAAATGACTTAGCGGTTAAGGCGCTTGCCTGTGAAGCCTAAGGACCCAGGTTCAATTCCCCAGTACCCACGTAAGCCAGATGCACAATGTGGAGCATACATCTGGGATTTGTTTGCAGTGGCTGGAGGCCGTGGCATGCCCATTCTCTATCTGCCTCTCTCTCTTGCTCAAATAAATAAATAAATATATATATATATATATATATGTTAGGTCGGGATGGGCTCCCAGGAGCCTCCATAGTTAGCAGAATGGTGACACAGGCATAGGAAAGTGGATTATCCACATTCCTCAAGAAGCCACCAGGTCATTATGCCCTCCCTGCCTAACAATGCCCCAGGTCATGGTTTCCTGCCCATTTAACTCATAAGTCACATGGTCACTGTTCTGGTGTCACACCCTTGCTATTTTAAATGGTTAATGTAATGATCTCCCCTAAAGGAACTTTTCTATTCAACTTAACTAACCAGTTCTTTTTCCTTCCTCACCTTCCCCCAACTGAAAAGCCCTATAAAAGCCCACGACTGAACACTCAGGTGGGCTGTGTGCTCCTCTCTCGTGAGTTGGCCTTGGCAGCTCGTGCTTTTCCTGAATGAAAGCTTTCATCTTTGCCTCAGAGTGGTTTGCATGGTCTTGGTCACTCCCAAACATTATAATATATATAATTTTTATTTAGTTTTTAATAAATGCTATTTAGAGACCTTCTAGATAACATACTCAAGTTAAATATTTAAAGGTAACAACTAAAATAATGAAACAAATTATAAATGTCCAGATGAATGGGAAGTGTCAGTCACTTCTGTTATTGTGAGAAAATGCCTGGGAAGGCAGTTTAAAGTGGGAAGGCCTGACTTCGGCTCATGGTCGGTGGCTCCTTACAGCAAGGCCTGCGCGCGGCAGCCACACCAAGTCACAGGTGCTCGCTTGAGGAGAGGGCTGAATACCAGGTGAACCCTTCAAAGCCAGGACCTAAGCGGCCTGTTTCCTCCAACTAGACCCCAATTCCTGAAGTGATCAGAACCCTCCAAAAGAGTGACACCAAATGGGGAGCAACCACCCAACAGACGCACCCCAGGGAGCTAACCCTCGGTCTGTAACAAGCATGGCTGCTGCAGCAGGCCTCCTTACAATGAAATAACCACGCAAGCTTCTCTTCAGCTCCTTCCCTCCACCTCTCAACATACAAAGCAGTGCACAGGGCACAATTTCCACCTTCTCCGCAGAGACCTGTAAAGAAACCCAGCACCCAGCTATCTAGACCAACACCTCAACCCAGGCTGTCTCTGAAACTGTTCATTTAAACCAGTAGAGTATTGCAGCTTCTGATTTTTAATTCAAATCATAATTTCCTCCACTATGTAAAACCCATTGTTGATTTATGTGTAGAAAAGAACACTAGCTGAAGTTTACTATTAGTAACTAATTTTTTAAAGAGATGAACTTAAGAGTCAGGAAAGGAGTGCTTGTCTTGCAAGCATGAGGAGCCGAGTTCTACCCCCGTTCTCACACGTGCTGGCCACAGCGGCACATACCTGTAACCCCAGGAGGATCCCTGGAGCGAGCTGGCCAGCCACTCTAACCTATCAGTGAGTTCCAGGCCACTGAGAGACCCTGCCTTAAAATGAAAAGGACACCTGAAGTTGTCTGTAAGCACACACACATACGAGCACACACACACACACACACGGGCACAGACCACACACATATGCAAACAGTGCATCAGGATACCACAAACTCAAAAAAATTTATAGTTTCTCACAGCCATAAATAACACTGAAGGACTCTTTAGAACACAAATGTCTTTTAATGGCACTACTTATTCAGTTCACAATAATAAATACATGATGATTTTTAGGTTTCTTTTTTTATTTACTTTTTTATTTTTATTTTCAAGGTAGGGTCTCACTCTAACTCAGGCTGACCTGGAATTTACTATGTAATCTCAGGCTAGCCTCAAATTCACAGTGATCCTCCTACCTCTGCCTCCTGAGTGCTGAGATTAAAGGCATGTGCCACCACGCCCAGTGATTTAGATTTCTTAATGAAATATTAGCTTACTGGTTTGGGGTTGTTCAAACTATGTCTTCATACATTACTAGTAGGTAATCAAGTACACACTGTGCTGAAATGTTACTGACAAGGTATGTTTCCTGTTGTCCTGGATTCAACATGCAAAAACCTCACCTTGCCCACCACCTTCAACCACTGAGCCACTCCTCCAGCCCCCTTGACTACACTTCTTTTTTAAAAAAGATTGTAAGAGCCGGGCGTGGTGGCGCACGCCTTTAATCCCAGCACTCGGGAGGCAGAGGTAGGAGGATCACTGTGAGTTTGAGGCCATCCTGAGACTACATAGTGAATTCAAGGTCTGCCTGGGCTAGAGTGAGACCCTACCTCGAAAAACCAAAAAAAAAAAAAAAAAAGATTGTAAGAATAACAGCAAAGAAAGATTCAGGCAGATCTAAAACCAACCCAAAAATAAGAGTAATCATTCAACGTTAATGCTTAAGTATTCATTCATATCATACAAATGATCTTAAATCCTAAAAAGAAATGCTATTTTTAAATAATTACTGTTTTGAATATTATCCAGATGCTAGGCTCAAAAATATCAAGGCAACGTGGTGTGGCACATTGTGTCTATAATCTCAGCAGGAGGCTGAGGCAAGAGGTACGCAAGTTTGAAGGCTGCCTGGGCTACACAGCAAGTTTTAGGCCAATATAGGCTACTTAACAAGCCTTCTCTCTCTCTCACACACACACACACACACAGACTTGCGTACGCCCCTACTCACCCAAACTCATCAAGCACATTTCCTAATTATCTTCAAGCCTGTGAGCTCTGTCCGCGTTACAGTCTTTCCTGGCTCTCACCTGCAGTAAGGCTTTGCCAACATCAGACACACGTGAAGAATCCAAACTACAAACGCTCAGGACAGGACAGAGCAGCCACCCCACCAGGTATGTTCTCCAAATCACAAATACACTGACATTTCTTTTTTTTTTTTGTTTGCTACTTTTATTTATTTATTTGAGAGTGACAACAGCGAGAGAAAGAGGCAGAGAGATTGAGAGAGAAAGAGAGAGAATGGACTCGCCAGGGGCCCCAGCCATTGCAGATGAACTCGACGCATGCGCCCCCTTGTGCAACTGGCTAACATGGGTCCTGGGGAATCAAGCCTCAAACAGGCAAGCGCGTAACCGCTAAGCCATCTCTCCGTCCCCACTGACATTTCTTAAGCACTCTCTCCACGCACTCACATGCCACTGATGTATGAGCTGTGTGCACATGTGTACGGAAATTACTGCTGACGCTGTACAGTGCTGTACTAACAGCCCACGACTGCTGTGAGCTTTGCCTTGTGCACAAACATCACTCAGTTCACACATGGAGGTGCCTGACGTGACGTGTGTCTCTCCTCATGACTTCTCCGAGTGGCAGTTTGTTTACTCATTCCTTTCCTTCCTCACCCATTCAGCAAGAACTTGAGCACCTAACTATAGGCCAGGCATTCTGCTCAGTGCTAAAAATACAAGCAGCACTTCCATGGAGCAGAGGAAGTGGGCATAAGAACAGCCCATACCATGCACCAGTCCCGCGGCAGACACTCAGGCACGGCAGGCGCACAGCTGACACCCTGGCCGCCGTCTGCGCACGCACGGATGCTTACTCAGGGAAAACACCGTCAGGAAAGAAAATGAATGGGTGACAAAAATCAGCGAATTATCGCATACTGGCTCAAGAGAAGCAGACAGAGAACAATTTTGGTTACTCTAACTCAGGGTTCACATCCTATCAACCAATGGAACCAGGAGGAAACTCCAGGTGAGCCAGGGCCCTGGGTGGGGTGGGAGGACATGCATCTATAAAGGAGTGCCCTCCCTCACCAGCTAGCCCCAGAGGGGAGACTGCAGCATGAACCCAGTGTCCCAGAACCTCCGTTTCCAGGGTCTCTGGTTTTCTTCATTCTTATGGAAAATTTTACAATGTTTAACACAGACTAAAGAGTGGTTTTTTGGTTTGTTTGTTTGTTTTTTTTTTTTTTTTTTTTTTTTTGAGGGTCCCGCTCTATCCCAGACTGACCTTGAACTCATGGCGATCCTGAGTGCTGGGATTAGACTTGAGCCACTACAGAGTTGGGCTAATTCTTTTCTAACAAAGTCTTTCCTCAGAATAGTCACAGGCTGCAGACTGGGCTAAGCAGGGAACAGCGCTTGCTCAAGCACATGGGCCTGAAAGCTGATTGGCCGAGTTCCATTCTTCAGCCCACATACACGCAGCCCCAGTCCTGTGGGGAGCAGAGACCAGCAAATCACTGGGACGCCCTGGCCATCCAGTCTGACCAAAAAACAGTAGCATGTGTTCAGTGAGAGACTCGACCTCAAAGGAAACAAGCAGACCGTCCATGAGAGGAAGGCACTGCCTGTTCTCTACTGTCTTCCAACAGTGAGCATGTACCCCCCACACACATGTGTGCAAAGAACATGGATTTTATGGGGGAAGTGACATGAGATAGGGGATAATGCTTTCAAAACAATCTAAGCAGAAGAAGGGGGAAGGGTAAGCAAGACAGACCGGGAGGCCATGAATTGGTAACTGCCTTCAACAATGCTTACTCGACAGTTCTTAGCAATAGGGAGGAAGAGACAGAAGGGTCCCTCAGAGTACCTGGCTAGTCAGTCTGGCCAAATCGGTGAGAGATTCTGTCTCAAAAATAAGTAAGCCGGGCATGGTGGCGCACACCTTTAATCCCAGCACTTGGAAGGCAGACATACGAGGATCGCTGTGAGTTGAAGGCCAGCCTGGGAGTACAGAATGAATTCCAGGTCAACCTAGGCTAGAGTAAGACCCTACCTTAAAAAAAACAAAAATAAGTAAATAAGTACGTAGAAGTAAATCTAAGCAAAAATTATTTTAAACCCTCCTTAATAAAAAATTCTTAAAATATAAAACTCTTCCCGGTTCAGTACCACTTGATGGCCTCAAAAGTATGGCAATTAGTCAAAGGATGAGGGACCAAGAACAGAGTCACTGCCTCAGCAGTTATTAAAGAAGACAGCCTGGCCCTTCACGTAAACATGACTGACTGAACAAATGACCCTGAGACCTCTCCTGCCTTTGGGTGAAAGTATTTTTTTAAGCCCAAACAAGTATAACCTCATTTGACGTCTCCCTAACAAAACGTAAACATTGCAATGGCGTGTTCCAGCTTCATTAAAATCAAGGCTTGACTTGGCGCTTTGTGACGTCCTCAATCAGCAACCTGGTGGTCAGCAGCGCTTGCCCTGCGGCGGTGAGCCGGGAAGGGCGGTGCACAGCAGGCAGAGAGGCACGAATTCTTCCAAGAACAGGAGAGTGAGTGTGCTGGGATGCACGAGGAGTGCAGAACTTCCTGTCAGGATTAACAGGCAGCCAGGAAAAGGCCTATGCAAACTGCAGCATCCTTGGGGTCTCCAAGAACAGTCCATATGGTTGGGGAAGGAACTAGGTGGCTAAAGAGAGTGAGAAAGAGGAAGGAGGAAGACAGAAAAATGGCCATTCTTAGAGTGCAAAGACAGGGCTATTCTCATCCACTTGTCCTTGAAAACCCCATGGAATGGTTTCTTCTCATCCTCAGATCAATTCCAATGCACTGACTGCGGCCTCTAAGGTCTGTGTCATCAGACACAACAAAGAATATGTGCTTTCCATTCTATTAAGGGGAAGGGGCTCCGTGATGAGTGACACTCTCTACCCTTAGCAGCAGTGTGCCCCGAGCGCTTCCTGATACTCCTGGTGCCCCTCACCACACTGCACCCTCAGTACATCTGCAGCTCCTTCCTCCAAATCCGTACACTGCTGCTGGGGTCCCAGCCTCACGGCCTTCACGTGTTCTGTCCCCACCTCAGTTTACACAAAGATTCATGGCATACTATTTTTCCCAGTGGCACACACCACAATTAGAATTAAGTAACCATGACTATTTATATAGGTATTTGGTAAAATTTCTCCTTTAGTGTATTTTTTCCCCAACAGTGCCTTACTATATACACAGGCTAGCCTCAAACTTGCAGCAATCCTCCTGCCTCAGCCTCCCAAGATCTAAGATTACAGGAATGTGCTAGCACACGCAGCATCAGGAAATCATAAATACATAGTGTTTGGCGGATGTGCCCTTTGCTTTGAAGTCATGAGAGTGGAGACCTTACCTGTCTGATTAAAGCCGGCATACAGGAGGCACAAAGTTCAAGAGCTCCAGAGAAAGGGCGGGGCGGCTCCCCTGTACCTGCTCTACTCTGCAGGCCTGCGTCCGTGTGCCATGCGGCTCTACCTTCTAGAAATGCTCAGCTCTGGCTGATGACCGTCTCCCTCGACCTCCAAAGCACCTTATTCTTATTCTGAACCCTGGCCCTTACAAGGCAGGCACTCTGTGTGCATTGACTAAGTAGCTGGGGGGGGAGTACCTCATATTAACCATAACCTTAACCCTTAACAAGGCAGGCACTCTGTGTGCATCGACTAAGTAGATGGGGGGGGAGTACCTCATATTAACCATAACCTTAACCCTTAACAAGGCAGGCACTCTGTGTGCATCGACTAAGTAGATGGGGGGGGAGTACCTCATATTAACCATAACCTTAACCCTTAACAAGGCAGGCACTCTGTGTGCATCGACTAAGTAGATGGGGGGGAGTACCTCATATTAACCGTAACCCACCCTTAACAAGGCAGGCACTCTGTGTGCATAGACTAAGTAGATGGGGGGGGAGTACCTCATATTAACCATAACCCTAACCCTTAACAAGGCAGGCACTCTGTGTGCATCGACTAAGTAGATGGGGGGGGAGTACCTCATATTAACCATAACCCTAACCCTTAACAAGGCAGGCACTCTGTGTGCATCGACTAAGTAGATGGGGGGGGAGCACCTCATATTAACCGTAACCCTAACCCTTAACAAGGCAGGCACTCTGTGTGCATCGACTAAGTAGATGGGGGGGGAGTACCTCATATTTTAAAAGTTCAGTTACCTCTGATCAGTGACTTTTGAACACAAACATAACTTCGTGCCAACAACTGTTAACCCAGTAAATATGGAGTTCCTGAGTCAACAAACAGCAAAACCGTGCAGCTGGTCCCCCAGGCCCTGCCAGGGCTCCACGTCCTGGCACACAAGCAACATTCCGTCTTCCCCGTGACCTGTGCAGTGACTCGTCGTGTTGGGGATGAGGAGGGAGCCATCATGGCTCTTTCTTGAGATGCTTTCCTAGTCCTCCAAACTTCTCTTCTGCTGACAGAAACCAGCGCTACAACTTGAGTATGCGATGGTGAGCCGATCCAGGGACTTTAGTAAATACCTGAGGAGTTACATTCTTAAGAGCCATCAAAGCAACGCCAAAGCTGGGTTTTCATTTGTTTCAATAACCACAATTTGAAATCTCAGCAGCTGGTCCAGTAACAAGCATACAACAGGAATTCAATGCTTAGTCCAATTAGGAAGCGGAAATGTGATTGGCTCAGCATCATTTCTTAACACTACTTAATATTTACAACATAATAACTGCCCTCTATACCATCTGGTTTATATCTATCTAAATTTAAATCTTACCGCGGCCTTATGCTCACTTTATAAACAGACTTCAACTTTAAGTCACTTTAATAATCTAGGAATGGGGCACGCATTGAACGAACCAGCTCTTTTCTCTGCAAATACGATCAAGACATGGGAGGGGAAATGAAAACTATCCAGCAGTAATCTCAGCGCTCTGCAAGCACAGAGGAAACAGCATGCTGGAGGCCACAAGCCCAGCCAGAGCCACTCGGCAATGAGTCCCTCAAGGCCGTGACCATCCTGCCCCAGCACCCCATCTACTCTGTTCCGTGCACACACCTGCAGAGGTTGGGAGAGGATCACAAGCTGCTATCAAAACAAGCGCTGCCAAGGCAAGCGCTGCCAAACGTAGGAAAGCCCGCTTGCCCATGTGCCGCTCGCCGCCGGTTCATCCCCACTCGGCCTCCGACGCGATGACGTGCTCTGCAGCCCCACGGAGGACTGGACCGTCCTCAGGAAAATGCGGGGTAGGCTGAGCTCAGTCAAGGATCCTGAACAGATGGTGCAGTGACTAGCTCGAGTTTTAAAAGGTACATTACAACACACATCAAGACCTGCTCTCCACTGCCTTTGACCTCTCTGAGAAGATGGAAGCCAGGTGAGACTCAGCTCTCTGAATTCTTGAAAGAATCTTTGTCTTGAGTCGCCCTTCTAACAGTCTCAGAAGAACAGTTGGCCCTCTTCCTAGCCATGTTTACTAAGTCCATGGCTGCTGTAGGACTCCTCTTATTTCTTCCAGGACTTCCCTTTGTTCATTTTCCCTCCATTCAGCCATTACCCCCGGGCCTCTGTTTCCCTTTTTCCCCTCAAAACAGAAACAATGCTCGTTTTTTCCGTCTACCTTTGAAATACACCCTGCATCTAGTCAGGCACACAACCTGTTAGCACCCCGTTGGTCAATTTCATTCCAGGAAACGCCTTAGGACACAAAGAGTAACACCAAGACCTGATGCTCCTCCCACCCTTCCCATTACTCTCCCCGAGAAGCACTACGATGATCTACCACCAAAAATTAGTTTTGCCCATTAACTAAATCTCATATAGTGTCTTTTGTGTCTGCATTTTGTCACTCAACAAAACCCACTACCATGTTTAAAAGAAAGACATTCCTTGGAGTTCTCTGAACCCTGGGGGGATGTCTCCCCCACACTCTATCTTGCAGTTTCCTTCAAAGGCTCCAACGACTGCACCTGAATATGAACGAGCCTCACTGTAGCTCTTCAGACACGCTTGGATGGCCCTCAAGTACGTCAAGCTTAAATTCATCCCAATTCTAACTCAACACCAGTTCCCTGCACCTCAAGAATTCTCAAGAGCTGATTAAGGGGATTATAGCTGCCCGCACTAGAAACCAACTCATGCTGACGTACAAAGTCCTGCTAGTTCTGTTCCCACTGCACCTCTACTGAACATGGAAGACATGCTCAGATTAATTCAGGAATGAGCGAAAGTCCCCGAGTTACGCCCCCAGACATGCACACACAACCATAAGACCCAGCAGCTCAATGTTCTCTGCACTTCTCCGGTGAGAACCGCAGACACGCTCAGGAACTCCTGAAGGAGCTTCGTCCCTCGCAGGAGTACAACCTCCCCACCACCGCTACCTCTGCACCTGAACATCTTCAACGCCTACCCCCGGGCAAGCCCGCACCATAGGCCCCAAAGCTAGCACACTCTGAGCTGTCCCTGCTAGTTCTTCCTCCCTCTTGACCTGAGCTCTTTGAAGCAAAGCAGCCCCATCACCCTTTGCAAACCCTAACAGAAAGCTTCGCCACCCAGGAGCTCGGCAGATGCTTAGCAAAGGTCCCACTCAGGGTGGCCCCCAAGTCTCTAGAAACTTCCTTTCCAATCCATCCTCCGGCTGGCTGCCAGTTCATAACCTAGACCACAAATCTAATCATGTCACTCCCCACTTTACTGTTTATCAAGTCCTTATTTAGCATGTGTGGCCTTTCACCCTCTGAGCCTTTCAGTCTCATCTCTGACCACTTTTAATCCCATCACCTAACACATTGCTACCTGTTGCAGTCAGCTTTGCATTGCTGAAAAAGCACCTGACCAAAAGGAGGTTATGGGAGGAAAGGGTTTATTTTGGCTCACAGACTTGAGGGGGAGCTCCATGGTGGGCAAGGGAAAATAATGGCATGAGCAGAGGGTGGACGTCACCTCATGGTCAACATCAGATGGACAACAGCAGCAGGAGAGTGTGCCAAATGCTGGCAAGGGCAAGCTGGTTATAACACCCACAAGGCCACCTCCAACAATATATCACCTCCAGGAAGCTCTGATTCCCAAACTGCCACTAGCTGGAGACCTAGCACTCAGAACACACAAGTTTATGGGGGACACTTAAATCAAACCGCCACACCACCCAAAGCTACTCACCATTCCTCACAGTGGTGCGCACGTCCATTCACCTGTATCTGACATGCCCATCTCAGGCAGCAATGGCCCACTGACACAGCGAATCCTGCCCAGGGAGCATTTCCACAGCATTCTACTTGCAGGGGGAGGGGCCCTGCCCCAGGGCCCCTCTGGTCTACGTATACTCCTTCATGAAGCCACTTGAAGGTTTGTTCTAACGTCTTATATAACTCCTCATGCCAGAAGACAGGAGAGCATGGCCCTGAGAACATTAGAAACTGAACAGAAACCCTCTTCATAAAACTCTTCACTTGTGTCGCTACCACAGCCAGTACTCATTTGTTTTGTCTATGAAAACAGTGACTTTTGTAAGAAAACTAAGCAAAACTATTGATGGAGGTAGTGGTGGTGTTTGTATCACCTTCCTGAGCTACCACAGTAGAAAGCAACAATGGTCCAGTGGGACTGGGCAGCTGGGTGGTAAGCCAGGCTGCCAAACAGCCGGCTGCAGTCAGCTTCAAACTCACTCTGGGAAAACCAGTGCGCTAAGGCTCAATCTGCAGTACCAAAAGCAGGAGGCAAATCCTCCCTCATCCGTCTCCAGTGTCAGCACGGAGCCTGGCCCTTAAGGTCACTGCACTAGTGCTGCCTCCTGCATACCCCTGCTTTCTGCTTCCACAAGTGACCGACAATTCTCTGATCACCCCAACCAGAAACTTGTCGGCCTTGGAGCTTCGATCACAAATCCCAGAACAGCGCCCACACCGGCTCCAGCGCGCCCTCCCACCGCCCTCTGCTGGGCCTTCAGTGTGCCTCCCCCAAAGCATAAGTTCTCCCACTCCCAGCTTATCCCACACGAGCACTTCTCAAACTGCCCGGTGTGCAGCTGAGACATCTGGGAACCATGTTAAGATGGTGCAGTCAGTCAGCCTGTGACTGTGCTCCCACCAGGCTACAAACAGATGCGAATGATGCTGGTCCAAAGAGCACAGGTTAAGGAGCAAGGCCACATCCACACCATGCCGTCCTGCAGTGAAGTGCCGAGGTGGCTAGCTTGCAATCCAGGTGACCATCAGTCAAGTCCAGGTTTCCATGCTAGGTAAGAAACTGGACTTGGAATGTGTGGTCCTATGTAGGTTCTACACAGACCTATAACCCATTCACGTTGGGAGAATAGAGAGTCCGTGGCCAGTGTGGATTATATAGTGAGGGCCTGTTAGGAAGGATGAAAGGTCAGAGAATGGGAGGGAGGGAGGGAGGAAGGGAAGAAGGGAAGAAGGGAAGAAGGGAAGGAGGGGGCAGGCACAGAAGGAAATGGACTACAGGCACTCTGGTCCCTTCCAAAGCTAAGATGCTCAGACCTCCGTGACATCTATGAGGCTGTCCGCCCACTGTACACCAGGGCAGCCTCGCAGAGTGACACTCTAGCAAGTGCTCGCCAAGGCCTGACTTAGTTACCATCTACAGACAGCCTGGTCGTGAGGCACTGAAGATAAAGGAACACTATCACTTCCCTTATCCATGGGAATTATCAGGAGGTAGGTGCCAGTTGAGTTCCTCAGTCAGTTTCTTAGAACCACAAGGGTGGTAAAGTTCCATTCGGTCTGGAACAGGAAAGTTGTAAGGTGTGATGCACATCTCTGGAAACGAAGAGCTTAGGTCTGACTGCCGTGACCACTACAGACAGCCCCAGCCCTCCAGAGCGCTTCCCGTGCAGTGTCTTCAGAACGGTCCTGTTACGCGTGAGATGTGAGTTTAGAGAACTTCTGTCCTCATGTAGCTAGAGCAAGGATAAAACACCAGTCCCTCTTGGTGACAGAACGAGGGGTCCTAAGGGACAATAACTGGTAGGATGTGCTAACACAGCCCATGAAAATCAGCCTGTCAGTACACAGGGCCAACAGGTGCTAGAAAGTGTGGAAAACACATTGGCAGGCAATTAGCCTGAATGTTCATTAGTTTCGATTGTAAGTATTTCCATTTGAATTAGCAGCATGGCTTATTTCAGACAAGCAGCATTTGACTATTTTATGGTATTTGTCATGATTTTACAACTAACATCAAAAAGCAAATGAAGCTCTTTTTCCAGGGTTGTCATCCACAGTACTAAAAATATTTCACAGAGCCATCTGTCATCTACCTAAGGAAAAAAAATTCATAATACCTCATTAGTAAAGACTTACCCTGCCATGCATGCATTTATAGCCAAGGATAAAAGCTAATAAGCTGTTTCTGCTTATATGAACACTGAAGAGGTGTTTTGTCCTAATCGTTAAAAAAAATCATCTGAAAAGATCCCCACAACAAATGTTCATAGTTTTAAAACAATATAACCAGGTCATGACCAGTTAAAAATTTTACATTAATGTGGTCTGCACAAGATATGACGATACCTCCGTTTATAAGATAAACATGGTATTCCCATAAATCTCATAAATGCATTGGGGCGGGGGGGGGGGGGGAATAAAGAAGAGTATGGCTTTCAGTATACTACAGGCCCCTTGCCCCTTCAGTGAGACCTCAGCTAGTGCACATCTGCATTTTCCTCCTTACAAAAAAAAAGGCAAAATTAATAGATGCTTAGTGCAGGACAGAGACCCTAACAAAGTGATATCACTTGGAACCCAAGATTCAAACAATTAAAAAGTCCCACTGTCTAGGGGAGTGCATAACAATGAAATTAGAATTACTAACCCTGGGCTGGAGAGATGGCTTAGTGGTTAAGCGCCTGCCTGTGAAGCCTAAGGACCCAGGTTCAAGGCTCGATTCCCCAGGACCCACGTTAGCCAGATGCACAAGGGTGCGCATGCATCTGGAGTTCGTTTGCAGTGGCTGGAGGCCCTGGCATGGCCATTCTCTCTCTCTCTCTGCCTCTCTTTCTGTCACTCTCAAATAAATAAATAAAAATGAACAAAAAAAAATTAAAAAAAAAAAGAATTACTAACCCAAACTTGACCTCCCTGGATGTTGGTTGCTCCCAGCTCGGGCCTGCTGGGAGGCACGGGGAGTCAGGAGCCCGTCTCTCTACCACTGCCTGTGAACACTGCGCCTCTAGGACAACATTTAACGCCTTGCTGTGGAGAATAGCAGCTTGTTTCCAAAGACCTCTCCTCAAATCCTTGAGTATTTCATGGCACCCTAGTTGATTTACAGTACTCACCTTTGACCCACAAGTACCTCTGACACTAAGTGCCCAACAGTAATTACAGACTGAAAGTGTGTCGTCTTCCACACAGCTGAGCACCAGTGCCAAACAGTGTCTCGCATCTTCCTTAATGAACCCCAATTAGCACTCATTAAAATCTGTGGCAATTTACTACTGCTAAAAATATTAAAACCGCATTCCATTTATGTAACACCTCACAGTTTACAAAGCACTTCCACACATACCATCAAATCTGAACCTCCCAACGTTCTTCCAGACAGATGTGTTTTAAATCACCTTTTCTCCCTCTGTCACAGATTAGGCAGGGGGAGGCTGAAGGATTCCAGGCAGACACAGGTCTCCAGTAATTCATCATGTTCACTAGCACCTTTGATCCCCTCAGCAACTGTGTGTGGCAGGAAGCACAGGCTCAGTGGCGTGTCGAGAATCTTAAGTTCAAAGTCGGAGCTTCCCAAACACTGTTTTCTACACACAGTCAAAGGGAGACAGTTTAGAGTCAACACTGACATCAGATGCCTGGACCACTCTGCTCACTGTACTAACCAGACAAGTGGCCAAAATGCTCTGGAACTCAGCTGGTCTATGCACCACGGTGCTGTTGAGGATTAACTAACGTTTATACAGAATTTAAAACTCTTTGAAGTGTGACACAAATGTGTGCTGAACAAGGAACCAACCCACAGTTTCATGAACATCAGACAGCTTGACACGACACTGCTGAGGTGGTCAATACTTTGCAATTGTTTCCCCAAATTCAAAGATAGGGCCTCTGATTTGTCACTGGAATGACAAAATGGCACTGTAAATACCCAAATAAGTTTGGCAAAGTTTATTTCATCTAATATCTTAGAGCAATGGGTCTGGAGGTTTTCTGATTCCAGCAAAAGAGATTTGAAACCTGGGCACCAGAAGCCTGACTGTGCTTGCAAAGCTTAGGCAGGAGGATTGCTGTAAATTCGAGGCCAGCCTGGATTACAGAAATAGCAAGACCTTGGCTCAAAACCAACAAACAAGCCAAGTGTAGTGGCACACATCTTTAATCCCAGCACTCGGGAGGCAGAGGTAAGAGGACTGCCGTGAGTTCAAGGCCACCCTGAGACTACAGAGTACATTCCATGTCAGCCTGGGCTACAGTGAGCCCCTACCTTGAAATACTTTTTTAAAAAATGCAAAAGAGGAGAAACGAAGTTCCAAAAATTCAAAATACCAACACAATTTGTGTCTTGTGTCCACTTAATATCTAAGACTTGGTCAGCAGTCTACAAAAGGCTGCCCCCAAAGATGAACCATGTTCTAATTTGAAGTTTCTCTACTTGGCATCTGTGACGTCACCCCTTTCTCTCCTGCTCCCACAACAAACAACTTCGTCTTTTCTGGGAGTTTGTGTTCTTCATGGCACTAAAGCACCATAGGTATCATTCAGAACCCTGGGCCCACTTTCCAAGTGTTCTGAGATTAGAGGAATACACCATCATGCCTGGTTTATGTTGGTGCTAGGGAGTGAACCCAGGCTTTGCACATGCTAAGGTGAGCGCTGTACCATGCAAACTCCATCCCCAGCCAGCATATGCTGCTACCTCAAGTCATTTTCATTTTATATTTTTGGGCTGGAGAGATGGCTCAGCGGTTAAAGGCACTTGCTTGCAAAGCCTGACAGCCTGGGTTCAATTCCTCAGTACCCACATAAAGCCAGATGTACAAAGTGGTGCATGTGTCTGGAGTTTGTTTGCAATGGTAGGAGGCCCTGTCACACCCATTCTCTCTCAATGTGCCTTTCTCTCTGGTCTCTCACTCTCTCTCTCTCTTTCACTCAAATTAATAAATAAAGTATTTTTTAAAATATATGCTTGTAATCAAGAATTTCATCAGGGGATTGATGGAGATATTTTTTTTTTCAGTGTCTAAGAAGAACTTGTTTGAGGCCCTGGGTTCAATCACCAATACCATGTTTATAAAAAACAAAAAAAAAAGACAACACCATTCCCTAATCCATATGCATGAATCTCCTTCCCCACTCAACCAGAGCAAATCTTTGTGCCTCACTGGCAGAACCGACTGATTTCCAAGGACATGTCAGCCTTCTTTTTCTAAAATCAAAAGAAAAACCACTTGTGTTTCACAGTGGCCTTTGGCATAGTCCCAGACTTTCTCTAGAAGTGGAAATAAAGGAGTTTTCTTTAGTATAAGTAAGGAACTGAGATTAATTCATAACATGAAATAAACTGCTCAAAGAGCTATAATTTGAAATGTGAATTCATGCCTTTTTTTGGGGGGGGGGGTTCAAAGTAGGGTTTCACTTTAGCCCAGGCTGACCTGGAATTCACTATGTAGCCTCAGGGTGGCCTTGAATTCACAGTGATCCTCCTACCTCTGCCTCCTGAGTGCTGGGATTAAAGGTGTGCACCACCACGCCTGTCTAAATCATGCTTTTTTTAGAAATGTTTTTGACAAGTAAAGAATAAAAAACCCATATCCCAACAGGATGTTAGATTCCAGCTGCATCCACTCCCATCTTAGCCACTCTGAGATGAGCCTGCAAGACAAGCTACGCTGACACCACGTACTGCCATCCTAAACGCAATGCCAGCTTAGGAAACTACAGTCAAGGAGAACGCAATGGCTAGTCGGCTAAACAGCCTGCCCTCTCTTATTTTTCTTCAACAAATTCAAAATAGCTACTAAACCAATACTAATCTAATATCATAAGTATGAATCCCCTGCCTACCAATTAATAACACAAATGTGGCATTTTAAATCAATGAAGAAAGAAGGCAATTATCCAATTTTTTTTTAAATGTGGAGGACTGGGCTGGAGGGATGGCTTAGTGGTTAAGGCGCATGCCTGCAAAGCCAAAGGACCCAGGTTCAACTCCCAGGACCCATGTTAGCCAGATGCACAACGGGACACATGCGTCTGGAGTTTATTTGTAGTGGCTGGAACCCCTGGTGTGCCCATTCTCTCTCTCTCTCTCTCTCTCTCTGACTCTAATTAATAAAAATAAATAAATAAATAAAAACTTTAAGTGAGGCCTGGCTGGAGTGGAGCCTAGTTGGTACAATGCTCACCTTAGCACGCACAAGCCTGGGCTCCATCCCGAGCACAGCATAAACCAGGCATGGTGG